>JAJNNQ010000033.1:9310000-10050000 GCA_027886175.1 Phylloscopus collybita | reverse complement strand
TGAGGGTGGCGGGGTGGTGCTAGGGGTCTGGCCAATTAGGGGCAGGGGGTGTGTTTGGGCAGGGGCCAATTAGGGCTGGGGGTGTGTTTTGGGAGGGGGTGCGCTTGGGGGCGGTGCTGGGGGACTGGCTAATTAGGGCAGGGGGTGTGGTGTTCTGCATACTAATTAGGGGGTGTGTATAAGGGGTATATATGTAGTGTATATAGGGTATATATATGTACTATATACTATATATACTGTATATTTTTATTCTTTTTATATATATAGTATATATAGTATATATAGTATATATATAAAGTCCGGTGCAGCAGTAGGGCTTTTCAGGCGACCGGGGAGTAGATATTTTTATTTAAATTGTTAAAGTTTTTTTTTAATATTTACTCCCCGGTCGCCTGAAAAGCCCTACTGCTGCTTTAAAGTTAGAAAGAGAAATAAAGTTAGAGTGAGAGTGAGAGTGAGAGAGAAAGAGAAAGAGAAATAAAGTTAGAGTGAGAGTGAGAGTGAGAGAGAAAGAGAAAGAGAAATAAAGTTAGAGTGAGAGTGAGAGAGAAAGAGAAAGAGAAATAAAGTTAGAGTGAGAGTGAGAGAGAAAGAGAAAGAGAAATAAAGTTAGAGTGAGAGTGAGAGTGAGAGTGAGAGTGAGAGAGAAAGAGAAAGAGAAAGAGAAAGAGAAATAAAGTTAGAGTGAGAGTGAGAGTGAGAGTGAGAGAGAAAGAGAAAGAGAAAGAGAAAGAGAAAGAGAAATAAAGTTAGAGTGAGAGTGAGAGTGAGAGTGAGAGTGAGAGTGAGAGTGAGAGAGAAAGAGAAAGAGAAATAAAGTTAGAGTGAGAGTGAGAGTGAGAGTGAGAGAGAAAGAGAAAGAGAAAGAGAAATAAAGTTAGAGTGAGAGTGAGAGAGAGAGTGAGAGAGAAAGAGAAAGAGAAAGAGAAATAAAGTTAGAGTGAGAGTGAGAGAGAGAGTGAGAGAGAAAGAGAAAGAGAAAGAGAAATAAAGTTAGAGTGAGAGTGAGAGTGAGAGAGAGAGTGAGAGAGAAAGAGAAAGAGAAAGAGAAATAAAGTTAGAGTGAGAGTGAGAGAGAAAGAGAAAGAGAAAGAGAAATAAAGTTAGAGTGAGAGTGAGAGAGAGAGAGAAAGAGAAAGAGAAATAAAGTTAGAGTGAGAGTGAGAGAGAGAGAGAAAGAGAAAGAGAAATAAAGTTAGAGTGAGAGTGAGAGAGAGAGAGAAAGAGAAAGAGAAATAAAGTTAGAGTGAGAGTGAGAGAGAGAGAGAAAGAGAAATAAAGTAAGACAGTCAAAGACAGTCAAAGACAGTCAAAGACAGTCAAAGACAGTCAAAGACAGTCAAAGACAGTCAAAGACAGTCAAAGACAGTCAAAGACAGTCAAAGACAGTCAAAGACAGTCAAAGACAGTCAAAGACAGTCAAAGACAGTCAAAGACAGTCAAAGACAGTCAAAGACAGTCAAAGACAGTCAAAGACAGTCAAAGACAGTCAAAGACAGTCAAAGACAGTCAAAGACAGTCAAAGACAGTCAAAGACAGTCAAAGACAGTCAAAGACAGTCAAAGACAGTCAAAGACAGTCAAAGACAGTCAAAGACAGTCAAAGACAGTCAAAGACAGTCAAAGACAGTCAAAGACAGTCAAAGACAGTCAAAGACAGTCAAAGACAGTCAAAGACAGTCAAAGACAGTCAAAGACAGTCAAAGACAGTCAAAGACAGTCAAAGACAAATAGACTGACATACAAATAGAGAGAACTAGAATGAAACAGAAATAGAGAGAAATACAGTTAGAGTGAAAGGGAAATGAAGAGAAATACAGTGAAAAGAAATATAGTGAAATAGAGTGATAAACAAATAGACAGAAATAGAGTGAAATTGACAGATTTAGAGTGAAACAGACAAACTTACCTGAAACAGAGTGAAATAGACATAAGCTTAGAAGGAGAGAGACATAATTAGAAACAGCCAGAAACAGAACCACAGAGTTAGACATAGAGACAGACTGAAATAAAGTAAGAGAGAGAAAAGGAGAGTGAGGAAAAGACTAAGAAGTAAAGTGAGAGGGAAAGCAAGAAAGAGAGTGAATAAAAATAACTCGACACCAAATAAAGACAGGAGCCAATGAGGGCGGGGGAGAGGGGTGTATCTTTATTAAGGTGATTAGGGGATCAATTTTTATTGAATGAAAATTTTTATTTACACATCAGCAATATACATGGAAACAAAGTACACAAATGCAATTGCAAATGCAACCTATATATATACACTGACACAACTCCAACTAACATATAGAGCAATACATGGAAATTCAGCAGTAAATGCAAATACAGAACAATACAAGCCAGATACATATTGACACAACAGAACCATTTTTCTACTTCTGAAGTGTTCATTACAACTTGTTTTAATCTTACAAGAAACCCAAAAAACAGCAGCACACAGAAAACATAGCAGTCATCCACAACGCACACCTCCGTCAGCTAACACACAAACTCACCTTCCCTCTCATCTCAACCGCCCTGCTAACCCCCAGCCGTCGGCACGCATTCGCGGCGGTCCTCGGGAACGGGGTTCCCGGGAGCCTCAAAAAAAATCGTCCTGCCTGACGAAAACCCCGGTCCACGGACGGTCTGCACCCAAACTTTGGCGATGAACGTCGCCTCGCAGACCGGCCGGGACCGAGGAAAAAAAAACCCAGCCAGGGGGAAAAAAAAAAAACCCCCCCGGCTGGGGATTTTTTATTCTAAGTTTAAAAATTGGTTGAAAAACCTGGAAGGCAAAAGGCATACACACAGGGTTAGCAACAGTCAACACACACACTTCCTTAAGCTTACACTCAAACCCACCCACACTCGCATCTCAACCGCCCTGCTAACCCCCAGCCGTCGGCACGCATTCGCGGCGGTCCTCGGGAACGAGGTTCCCGGGAGCCTCAAAAAAAATCGTCCTGCCTGACGAAAACCCCGGTCCACGGACGGTCCGCACCCAAACTTTGGCGATGAACGTCGCCTCGCAGACCGACCGGGACCGAGGAAAAAAAAAACCCAGCCGGGGGGAAAAAAAAAAAAACCCCCCCGGCTGGGGATTTTTTATTCTAAGTTTAAAAATTAGTTGAAAAACCTGGAAGGCAAAAGGCATACACACAGGGTTAGCAACAGTCAACACACACACTTCCTTAAGCTTACACTCAAACCCACCCACACTCGCATCTCAACCGCCCTGCTAACCCCCAGCCGTCGGCACGCATTCGCGGCAGTCCTCGGGAACGGGGTTCCCGGGAGCCTCAAAAAAAATCGTCCTGCCTGACGAAAACCCCGGTCCACGGACGGTCCGCACCCAAACTTTGGCGATGAACGTCGCCTCGCAGACCGGCCGGGACCGAGGAAAAAAAAACCCAGCCGGGGGGAAAAAAAAAAAAACCCCCCCGGCTGGGGATTTTTTATTCTAAGTTTAAAAATGAGTTGAAAAACCTGAAAGGCAAAAGGCATACACACAGGGTTAGCAACAGTCAACACACACACTTCCTTAAGCTTACACTCAAACCCACCCACACTCACATCTCAACCGCCCTGCTAACCCCCAGCCGTCGGCACGCATTCGCGGCGCTCCTCGGGAACGGGGTTCCCGGGAGCCTCAAAAAAAAAGTCCTGCCTGACGAAAACCCCGGTCCACGGACGGTCCGCACCCAAACTTTGGCGATGAACGTCGCCTCGCAGACCGGCCGGGACCGAGGAAAAAAAAACCCAGCCGGGGGGAAAAAAAAAAAACCCCCCCGGCTGGGGATTTTTTATTCTAAGTTTAAAAATGAGTTGAAAAACCTGAAAGGCAAAAGACATACACACAGGGTTAGCACCAGTCAGCACACACACACACAAACACAAGCAGACACAGGCAGACAGAAACTGTCAGACAGACAGAGTCACACTCTTCAGCTTACATGGTAGATTCTGGGACAATAGGTAGCATCAGCAACCACAGAGATACTAATCTTCCTCCGGCACCTGCAACACAAGAAGAGATGATCAGCAAGGGATTATCTGACAGCTAGGCATTATCCACACTCTAGGCCCATCACATTTCTGCCCAAAAACTACACAGAAAAGGGAATAACTGTAAAGTTTGACAACTGTTCTAGCTAACTGTGACTACATGCTAAGGCAGCCTAGTGACAGTACAATACAGCCACAGTACACTACAAGGCAGCATCGTGACAGTACAATACAAGGCAGCATACAGAAAGTACAATACAGTCACAGTACAAGGCAGCATCGTGAAAGTACAATACAGTGACAGTACAAGACAGCATACTGACAATACAATACAGTCACAGTACAATACAAGGCAGTACAGTCACAGTACAATACAGTCACAGTACAATACAAGGCGGCATAGTCACAGTACAATAGAGTCACAGTACAATACAAGGCGGCATAGTCACAGTACAATACAAGGCGGCATAGTCACAGTACAATACAGTCACAGTACAATACAAGGCAGGACAGTCACAGTACAATACAAGGCAGGACAGTCACAGTACAGTCACAGTACAATACAAGGCAGTACAGTCACAGTACAATACAGTCACAGTACAATACAAGGCAGGACAGTCACAGTACAATACAAGGCAGGACAGTCACAGTACAGTCACAGTACAATACAAGGCGGCACAGGCACCCACGATGTAAGGCGGCACAGGCACAGTACAATACAGTCACAATACAAGGTGAGACGGCACAGGCACCCACGATGTAAGGCGGCACAGGCACAGTACAATACAGTCACAGTACAACACAAGGCGGCACAGGCACCCACAATGTAAGGCGGCACAGGCACAGTACAATACAGGCACAATACAATGTAAGGCGGCACAGGCACCCACAATGTAAGGCGGCACAGGCGCGGTACAATACAGTCACAACACAATGTAAGGCGGCACAGGCACCCACAACGTAAGGCGGCACAGGCGCAGTACAACACAGGCACAATACAATACAGTCAGAGTACACAAGGTGGCAGAGGCACAATAAAATACAAGGTGGCAGAGGCACAATAAAATACAGTCAGAAGAAAATATAAGACGGCATAGTCACAATACCAGCCAAGACAGGTACAATGCAAGTGAGAACTTGAGATAACTCTCTGGAATATTAATTCTCCAGACCTAGACGCCTTGAGAAGACAAAACCTTCTGAAATACTGCAGTCATGCGAGGAGAACATAATCCTCTCCCTATGCAAGACCAAGAGAACAGCACATGAAAAGAATGCCCTACAAAAGGTGAAAAGGAAAAAGGATGAGAACCCCTTGTGTCCATGTGCTAGCCTCAAAAAGTAAAAATGTAAAGATGCCGGAACGCGGATGATCCGGCAAAGGACGTGACTAGCGGGCCAGAATGATGCCGACAAAGCATCGAGATGTAATGAAGTCCTACGACACAGAAGACAAGGGACACAAACTACATAACGGACACAAGTTCAAACTCCCTGGCAGCTCCACCTTATCGACCCAAGATTCCTAGCACAAGATGAGCCAGAGGCTGATGATGCCAAAGGAAACAAAGCTCTAAGGCAAAAGCATGATGATTAAACAGAACTCCTTACAAGAAATTAGTGCCAAAGCTGTTAGGAGGATGCTCGAGAAGCTGGACGGCCTGAGAGAAAGAAGCGATGACTGCGGAGTGACTGTGGCGATACCTCTGCACCCAAAGGCGGCCTCCTCGGGCGAAAACATCCACGATGACGGTCGAGACTCGAAGATGACTGACGACGCAAACCGTGCTAGGACGCGCAGATGACTCGGAACCGCCCTGCCCGGCAAAGGCTCCGGTGAGGCTGAAATAAAACCCTCTCCCTTCGCTTCCAAGGGGCCCATCCCACTAAGGCCCTCTCCTCTAAGCTAACTTTAAATTGCCTCCTGTGATTGCAAAGCTTTTTCCCCTTCTCCCGACCACCGGCCCCAGAACTTATCTTTTTGAAGATGAGCGGACAAAATCCATCTGCGATGCAAAAGAACACGTTGGCACCGTGGATGTTGAGATAGCTGTGACTGCTTCGGTGTTGCCATATCCAAACCGGCTCTACACCTCATCAGGGTACCTAAGACAACAAAACAGAATATGTGACAATTGCCCTACAAAAGAATAATCCCTAGGGCTCCTCTAAACCACCACCTCAGCTCACCTCAAATCGTCATGTGACTCCAGAGATGGCCCAGAGGGTACCTGCAAAATGAAAAGGTACAGTCTTAGCAAACTGCTGCACACTGCTCGCTTGAGTCACCCCACCTAGACACCAACTCACCTGCTAGCCACTATTCTTTGGCACGCCTGGGACAGCACCTGCAAGGAAAGAAAGCAAAAAAGCATGCTCAGTGACTGTGCAAACAAAACCTCCCCGGTCAGACGGGACGGAATCACACATATATCTTAAGCTTACACCCACCTGGCCACTGGCATCCTGGCCCGGGACATCTTCCGAGTGGACCGCCTAAAATAAAAACACAACAGTGGATGCTTAGAGTTGCATCAGAAATTGAAACCTGAGCCATAACAAACGCTTCTCTGCATTGGTCACTGCTCACCTTCACCAGTTCACCTTCACTGCTGATATCCCACCATACCACCTAAAAATAAAGACAAAGAACAATGCCGTAACACATCACCATTTACACTTTCCCTGCAAAGACAAATGGGGACTGACTTAAGCTAACACCCACCTGGTTACAGGCATCCGGGCCCGGGACATCTTCCGAGTGGACTGCCTAAAATAAAAACACAGCAGTGGATGCTTAGAGTTGCATCAGAAATTGAAACCTGAGCCATAACAGCTGCTTCTCTGCACTGGTCAATGCTCACCTTCACCAGTTCACCTTGACTGCTGATATCCCGCCATACCACCTAAAAATAAAGACAAAGAACAATGCTGTAACATAGTCACCATATACACTTTCCCTGCAAAGACAAATGGGGACTGACTTAAGCTAACACCCACCTGGTTCCAGGCCTCCGGGCCCGGGACATCTTGCAAGTGGATGGCCTAAAATAAAGACACAACAGTGGATGCTTAGAGTTGCACCAGAAATTGAAACCTCAGTAATAACAGTCGCTTCTCTGCACTGGTCACTGCTCACCTTGCCCACTTTGCCTTGAGTGCCGAGACCCCAGGTCACATCCTAAAAATAAAGACAAAGAACAGTGCTGTAACAGAGCCACCATTTACACTTCCCCTGCAATGAAACACAGGGACTGACCTTCTTGAGGGAAAGTCCTCCACCAGAATGGGGTGCTCTGCCACGGATTGAATCCATCTGCATCTGAAAGAAAGTTAAGATGAAAGTCAAAGTGCTGCAGGATAACTGGATGGCTCCAGACATCTTGGGTCAATCTACAGATACTACTTAAAGTCCAGCTACACCCCGCATTATAAATTTCAAGTCCCCAGCACTTGCTCTACGACACCCACACCCAACTACGGAGAAGGGCAGAGCAGCTCCGGGACAAATACACACCCACACCCGTGACACGGGAGACCACAAACGAGGGAACACAACGGGGACAGAAAACTCTCGGCGAGAAGAATGACCGCAAAGAAGACCGAGAACTCTGAATGAGATGTCCGAGGCGAGAGCCATGGTGGGCTAACCGGGCTCAGAGAACCCTGCAGGAAGAAGATGTTAGCAGGATGACTTATTCCAAGCACTGCAAAGATGGATGCCCGAGAGTCCTGCGGTTAAAAGCCTCTACCTATCTTTGCCTTCTGACAAGTCCTAATCCGCCAGAATGGATCGTTGCGGAGCGCAGCTGTCGATACAGCTCGGAACAAGACCTGAAAAGACATTGGACCGGATGCTTCTAAAGAGAGATGCAATTTTGAGGCCTGTCTGGGCTCCCAAATGAAAGGTTCAATGTGATCGGCGCCTGGCCGAGGAACGGAGAGATTAGACCTGCTAAGAATGACTCCGGCGTTTCCTATCGGCCCCTTGAAGGGCTAAGGCAAAAGACACGGAAGACCAGGTGCCCAAAAGACAGTGCACAACAGATGAGACACGTGAAATGCCCTGGGACTGCTCTGCCCCGCGCACCTCAGCATTGAGACGAAAAACAACACTTTCCCTTTATGCACCTAAAGGTCCATTTCTTGGACATGCCTGTCTCCAAAGCTGACTCAAAAATCCCTCCCGGTGACCCCTGACTCAGCACCCCGCTTTCAAATCTTCTGTGACCCATAGCCCCTCACTTATCTCTTGGACCGGGGATGCGAATCCACGTTGGGTGCGAAAGAAGGCCGCCTCGCCCTCGGGGAGGTTCCTGCTGTCACTGGGCTGTAGTCTCTTAGTCAGCTACAATTAAAAAAAACTAATATGAATGTGCAATCTCAGAAGCATGTCGGCCAAAATGCAACAATTCTGCTACTCACCATTTCTTAAGAATGCCCGGGTCCTCGGCCCGCACGCTTCGGCCGTGCTAGGAGGCCGATGTCATCGTCGTAGGGTATACCTGCTTTAAAAGGAGACGAGGGGATGTGGCATTGCTGAAACTTGAGTGGACCCTCCCTTCCTCCTCCCTGCCTCCCTGACTCACCGCAACTCTTCGGCCGTTACCAAAGTCTACCCAAAGGGCACCTTCAAGTGGGAAAGATCGAGGCTTCATCACAGAGTCCCGTATTACTTCCGGAGGGCTCACGAGAGAAGCGAACTGGGTCCGTCGGGTGATTGGGGAGGGAGTCTCGATGCAAAGTGAGCGAACCGCCTAAAACGCACAAATGACAATGGATGCTTTGAGTTACACCAGAATGTGGCATCCGAGCAATAACAACTGCTTCTGCCCACTAGTCACTTCTCACCTTACCCACTTGATCTTGACGGCTGAAAATGCGGCATTACTTCCTAAAAAGAAGGATAAAGAACAATGCTGTAACATATCACCATTTAGACTTTCCCTGCAAAGACAAATGGGGACTGACTTAAGCTAACACCCACCTGGTTACAGGCATCCGGGCCCGGGACATCTTGCAAGTGGACTGCCTAAAATAAAAACACAACAGTGGATGCTTAGAGTTGCATCAGAAATTGAAACCTGAGCCATAACAGCTGCTTCTCTGCACTGGTCACTGCTCACCTTCACCAGTTCACCTTGACTGCTGATATCCCGCCATACCACCTAAAAATAAAGACAAAGAACAATGCTGTAACATATCACCATTTACACTTTCCCTGCAAAGACAAATGGGGACTGACTTAAGCTAACACCCACCTGGTTCCAGGCCTCCGGGCCCGGGACATCTTGCAAGTGGATGGCCTAAAATAAAGACACAACAGTGGATGCTTAGAGTTGCACCAGAAATTGAAACCTCAGTAATAACAGCCGCTTCTCTGCACTGGTCACTGCTCACCTTGCCCACTTCGCCTTGAGTGCCGATACCCCAAGTCACATCCTAAAAATAAAGACAAAGAACAGTGCTGTAACAGAGCCACCATTTACACTTCCCCTGCAATGAAACACAGGGACTGACCTTCTTGAGGGAAAGTCCTCCACCAGTATGGGGTGCTCTGCCACGGATTGAATCCATCTGCATCTGAAAGAAAGTTAAGATGAAAGTCAAAGTGCTGCAGGATAACTGGATGGCTCCAGACATCTTGGGTCAATCTACAGATACTACTTAAAGTCCAGCTACACCCCGCATTATAAATTTCAAGTCCCCAGCACTTGCTCTACGACACCTACACCCAACTACGGAGAAGGGCAGAGCAGCTCCGGGACAAATACACACCCACACCCGTGACACGGGAGACCACAAACGAGGGAACACAACGGGGACAGAAAACTCTCGGCGAGAAGAATGACCGCAAAGAAGACCGAGAACTCTGAATGAGATGTCCGAGGCGAGAGCCATGGTGGGCTAACCGGGCTCAGAGAACCCTGCAGGAAGAAGATGTTAGCAGGATGACTTATTCCAAGCACTGCAAAGATGGATGCCCGAGAGTCCTGCGGTTAAAAGCCTCTATCTTTGCCTTCTGACAAATCCTAATCCGCCAGAATGGATCGTTGCGGAGCGCAGCTGTCGATACAGCTCGGAACAAGACCTGAAAAGACATTGGACCGGATGCTTCTAAAGAGAGATGCAATTTTGAGGCCTGTCTGGGCTCCCAAATGAAAGGTTCAATGTGATCGGCGCCTGGCCGAGGAACGGAGAGATTAGACCTGCTAAGAATGACTCCGGCGTTTCCTATCGGCCCCTTGAAGGGCTAAGGCAAAAGACACGGAAGACCAGGTGCCCAAAAGACAGTGCACAACAGATGAGACACGTGAAATGCCCTGGGACTGCTCTGCCCTGCGCACCTCAGCATTGAGACGAAAAACAACACTTTCCCTTTATGCACCTAAAGGTCCATTTCTTGGACATGCCTGTCTCCAAAGCTGACTCAAAAATCCCTCCCGGTGACCCCTGACTCAGCACCCCGCTTTCAAATCTTCTGTGACCCATAGCCCCTCACTTATCTCTTGGACCGGGGATGCGAATCCACGTTGGGTGCGAAAGAAGGCCGCCTCGCCCTCGGGGAGGTTCCTGCTGTCACTGGGCTGTAGTCTCTTAGCTGCAATTAAAAAACCCTAATATGAATGTGCAATCTCAGAAGCATGTCGGCCAAAATGCAACAACTCCGCTACTCACCATTTCTTAAGAATGCCCGGGTCCTCGGCCCGCACGCTTCGGCCGTGCTAGGAGGCCGATGTCATCGTCGTAGGGTATACCTGCTTGAAAAGGAGACGAGGGGATGTGGCATTGCTGAAACTTGAGTGGACCCTCCCTTCCTCCTCCCTGCCTCCCTGACTCACCGCAACTCTTCGGCCGTTACCAAAGTCTACCCAAAGGGCACCTTCAAGTGGGAAAGATCGAGGCTTCATCACAGAGTCCCGTATTACTTCCGGAGGGCTCACGAGAGAAGCGAACTGGGTCCGTCGGGTGATTGGGGAGGGAGTCTCGATGCAAAGTGAGCGAACCGCCTAAAACGCACAAATGACAATGGATGCTTTGATTTAGACCGGAATGTGGCATCTGAGCAATAACAACTGCTTCTGCCCACTACTCACTGCTCACCTTACCCACTTGATCTTGACGGCTGAAAATGCGGCATTACTTCCTAAAAAGAAGGATAAAGAACAATGCTGTAACATAGCCACCATTTACATCTGCCCTGAAAAGCCAAGCAATGACAGACCTTCCCGGAAAGAAGGGGCAAAACAAAATGGAAAGGTGTGTACCGACGTAGGGTCCAAAAGCGTCGTGTCGCCAACGTAGTTTCTGTCCGAAACCCCTTGAATGTCACCTCCCGCTGCGACGGTCTCGGTCGTACGGGACCGGCACTTGAAATGCTGCTGGCCACCTGTAAAACACAAAATAACAAAGGCCGCTTAGAGTTTCATCGCTTACGCAAGAATGCCCGTAGCATCCGGTTCTATGCCAGAACTGATACTCCTCTCGCTCGCCTGTACGCATCTGGTCACGGTGCCCCGGTGCTGCTAGCCGACCGTGTCACGCTCCTTGCATCTTCAAAATTAGATGAAAATATGACCGACGATGTAAACGTAGAGAAGAAAGTCAGGCCGTAGCTCAGGCTTTCGGCGCCGACTCGTCTCGTCGCCGTGCTCCTCCGGTCTCCGGTGTTTGTACTGGGTTTACTATGTTACTATCCCTCTGCAAAAGAATTCTTCGTTAAAGTCACTCAGACACATAGGGAAAGCTTAAGCTTCTCAAAGTTCCCATTTCTCAACGCAAACTGTCTAGGATCTGACAACAGCATGCATTAAGACAAAGAGCTACAAAACCGTGAGACGCCGCTATACTGTTCCCTCTGTCTCTGCCCAACTCTGCACGGACCGGCCACGCTCGCTGTGTCTGAGGTGGGGCTCGGGTGGCTAAAATGTTAGCCGTAAAGTTGTCTGTCTAGCCCACCTACCCTCTTATCTATTCCACAGGGCAGAGCAGTTCCAGGCTAAACACAACACATTACAAACAGCGTGACACAAGGACAACAAACAAAGATCCCAGCAAAAATAGCAATTAGAATAATAGCGAGGACCGAGATGATGCCAAAAGAGATGACCGACGGTACGCCGATGGCGGACGGAGAGGGCTCTAAGGAGCAGAAGAAAAGACTGTAACACAGTGACCTGTTAAAGAAACTGTCAGTCACGATGATCAAGATAGCTGTGAGATAATAGTACGTTCAGAATGCTCCCCGTAACCGTACAACCTTACGAGCCCCGGGATGCTACAACTCACGGCCGGAAAGGAGGATGGTACGGCCGGGAATGAGGCCTCAAAAGACGTCCGATTTGATGCTTCTAAGATACGACTCGGAGATGCGGCCTAGCCCGTAAAAGAACGGACGGTATCGGCATCGTGCCGAGAAGCGCGAATGTTCGAGAATCTAGAGATGATGGCTGACGCTCGTGATAAGGTCCTCGAGGGGAAAAGGCGGCGATATCTGATCTGAGGGATCCCAAACACAGGCTAGACAACATGGCACACGAGACAACATGACGCACGCTGGAACTGTTCTGCACTGCACAACTTAGAGCTACAATCAAAAGTAGAGCTGCTCCTTTTAGCTGTCCTAAGGAGCTCCTTAGAAAACATCCTTTTCCTCTCTGCTAGTTGTTAAACCTGTCCCAGGAATTCCCAACCCGGTACCGTACTAACATCCCGCCTCCGGGCCGTGGCCCCTGACTTATCTTTTGGGTGACTCGGAAGGCCCCCTGATCACCGGTTCGGCTCTTTGTCACCTACAATCAAGAAAATTAAAACCAAAGTATGAGTTTAGCGTTACGTGAGCCAAATCCCAGTGAGTCAGCTACTAACCCTGTCCTTAGTGTGTCTGGCTCTTTGACTCGCTGGTTTCATAGTGAGTCTAAGGCTATGGCTGTTACTGTGATTGGCACCGCAGTTAGCGAGAGACAAAGTCACACAGCCTTTCTGTGATTGCGGTGGATGCGCTTGTGCGCCCTAAGACACGTAAATACATCCCCTGGGCTTCTGAAAACTCTTAGGGAGGCCCTCAAATGGACTCTGCTTCTCACCGTGCTGCCTCCTAAACCCCACCACAGTAACTCCTACCTAGGTCACAGTTCCCAACTTCCTTACCAGAAGCTGCAATCTCAAAGATCATCTTCAACTCGAGCAAGATCCCTTTTGTGACGTGCCGAATCTGCTGAAAAAATCTGAAATATCGCTCTTGACACGACCTAGAATCTCAGGAAGCGGTGCTTCTCCGAAAAACAACAAGAACAATACCAGAAGTTTTAAAAGCAATGGACCATCCCTGAACACACAACCCAAAATCATAAACTTAAATACTCCCTGGATTCAATGCAGCTTTCTTCAGTGTCTTCGAAGCCTCTTTTGCTTTAGATGCCCAAAAGCACCTGCTGAAAACAAGCTAAGCTGAAAAACCATCTTCACCGAATGGAGAAGAGAGCTCTTAGCCCAGCTGATTCCCAGGAGGGAATGAAGCCCCTTAGCAAAGGCTGGGGTTAATATACCCCTGTTTGGGCCCACCTCTCATTCCCACGAGTCCCTGGGAAAAGGGAGGAGACAAATCCCACTGGGTATAAAAGCCCTCAGAGGAGCTGTAGCTGTTTGGCTCCTATGACTTAAACTCCAGCTAGGTACGGGGCTCCGTTTAGAAGCAAACTTTTCCAGGAAAAGGTAATGCCCTTTTTTTTTTCTATAACTACTTTGAGCAAAAAGGCAGTAAACGAGTGAGATATGGAACTTTGTGCTTTGGCAGCATAGCGAGGTAAGTTGGATAATTTGTTGTGAACTTGGGAAACTTTGCCTAAGTGATTACTAAGTAGCGCTCCATATGTGACTAAAGAGATGAGGGAAAAACAGTAGCGATATGAATAGTGTGAATCTCATTAGGACCTTTAATGAGGGTCCCCCTAATTTTATCTGCATTAAACTGACACAATGGGGAAATGGGAATAAAAGGGCTTCGCCACTTTGCTTTAGTCCTCTAAAACATTGGCAAAAGATGAATGTGTCTGTGGGAAAAGAGATAGAGATAATGCTGCAGGTAGTCTTACCTCTGATCCACTGCAGCTGTGTTAATTATCAAAAAGTGGCATCAGCCTTGCCCTCCCAACTATGGGTATGATAAAGAGTGAGTAAGTTGGGAGGACGTTGTGTCGGAGTCAGTAGGAGTCTGCTAGCCGTGCTATGGGGAGAAAGGGACGGGAGGTCGGGAAAGGGACAAATGAGGTAAGCTACCGTACGAGGCACAGAGGGAGATAGGCGGCCGCGCTAAGGACGGAAGGGAGTGAGCTGGAACAGCAGAAGAAAGAGAGTAGAAAAAAAGTTGAGACGCTGGGTCTACAAAGTAGCTGCTGCCGTAAATAGACTGGCCCTGAGAGCTGTGTAGAGTTGCCCATAAAAAGCTCTAGAGAAAAGACATGAGAGACTGCTAGATAATAAGGTGTTAATGTTTGGAATCCAGTGAAGTCTTTAAAGAGGCACTCAAGAGTGCAGTGTCCCTCTCAAGTTCCACATTTACCTCACTTTCAGTCTTTCAAATGATGGGGAAAAAAGGGGATTTTCACATCGGTGCAAACTTTCCAAAAGGAGGGACACCTGGACTTCCTCCTGAAATTAAACCTTAGGACGATGAAAAGGGGGAGGTACCCTTAATGCAAACCTGTAAAATACTGTGGTCAAGGTGTTGCCTTTCCGTTTAAACTGGAAAACAAAGCAAAATGGGGATACCCTGTCTACTAATGCCCCAAACAGGAGGGAAAAGGGAGGGTGTCCTACAATGGATACCGTGAAAAATGCAGGGGAAGGGGACTCCCCATCAATTGAAACACAAGCGATGACAGAAAAAGAAGTATTCTTCCTCAGTTTAAACCCTTGTTCTCCTAGTAACGCCCCTTTTTCATGGGGGCACTGGGTAGGGACTGCAGGTAGCAAAGAGGGACTGACAAGATGAAAGGCAAAAGTTGAAAGATAGACTCCGGGACCCCAGACCCTCCCCCGTGGGCTCCGGCGCCTCTCCTCGGCGCGATGGCTTTTCCCTCGGAGTTCTCTCGGAGGGAGGCTCCTCGCCCGGATCGTCCGCCTGCTCCCGGGCTCCTACGACGCGCTCTGGCCGTGATGCCCGAAGGGACGCTCGGGATGCCCCCGCCGGTCCCTCTCCGCTGCCGGTTCCATGTGCGGGTGGGTGGACGTAACCCCTAAAAATGACCCCCGGGGGACCTGGCACCTCGTGACCCTCGCTGATCACACTGGGGCTGCTTGACTTTGAATGGGTAGGGAGAGGTAGAGGAAAGTCCTGCAGGTCATTGGCTTTTCTGCAAGGCCCGGTATCTGCCTCTGAAGCTTGAGGGCTCTGGGGGGTCTTTCCCATGGAAAAGTGCCGTCACTTGGGTCCAGGGCCGGTTTAGAAAGTTTCGGGAAGGACGTGTGGTTGCTGGGATGATTTCAGTGGTTTTAGGACTTGGTCTGGGATGTTGAAGTTTTTTAGGAGCCGATGGAAACAGTTTAGATGTTCTAAAACAGGCCTGTCAGAGCTAGAAAAAGGTGACTATGGCTTTGGGGGCTTCTAGATGCCCCTCAGATGTTTGTAGGACCTCCTAAATCCTCTGAGGCCCTTCTAAGGCCCTGAAATACCGTTCACAAACCTCCGATGGCGTGCTAGAGCAACCCGATGACATCTACGATGTCCCCGGAAGTCACGAGGTCCCCGAAACGTTGCCGAGACCGAACGGAACGCCGAATGTTCTGGCCTGCGAGGACGGGGATAATTCTGAACGGAAAACGCCTCCCCTGCCAGGCGTGCGGGTTGTAACGTAATGGGCCTCGTGGACGCTGGGTGACTCCTGATAAACTGACGCAGTGAGCCCCTCGGGGACAGAGAGGAAGTGAAAATCCTTGGCCACCCGGAGGTGTGTGCTATGGGGAGACAGATAGAGACGATGCTAAATGCAATCTTGCCTTTGATATATTGCAGCTGTGTTAATTACTCAAGAGTAGGAATAGCCTTGCCCTCACAGCTATTGGTGCGATAAAAGAGCGAGTTAGCCGGTAGAGAGGCAGTCGGAGTCTGCCGGCCGAGCTGCGAGGAGGAAGGCGTGCGAGGGACGGAAAGGCTGAGACGTCGTACGAGGGACGGACGGGGTGAGGGGGCCGTGTTAGGGATGGGAAGGAGTGAGCTGGAACTGCAGAAGGAAGAGAGAAGAAAGAGAGAAAGAACCAAAGCTGTGTGGAGCTGCCCATGGGAGGCGACATAGAAAAGGCATGAAAGATTTCTAGATTGTAGGAATGCATTTCCACACCTGAACAGATGTTTCCTTATAGGGAAAGGTTTAAGACTCACCTCAAAACCTTTTAAGGGAAGAACGCTAGAAGTTTGTTTGCTCTCCTGACAGTAATTGGCTCAGTGCTAAGACATAAACACTGATAGGTCTGCTTACCTATTCTCCAGAAACAGCTATTCTCTATTGAGCTCTTTGGCAAAGAAACCCACCTAAATCGTCCAATACTTAAGGGAGAACATAAAGCTTCGCAGTGTATTCTTGAGGTGTTGTAGGAGATGTATGGGACCTGCCCCTATACTGTGCTCAGCTTTGTTCTATTTTATTTTTTTATTAAAACCTTTTTGCTTTTTCGAGACGTACTCGACCGTGCCGTCTTGCAAAATTATTTAAGCCATTTTCTGTAAGGTGCTGGATACCCTCAGAGGTGTAGGACTCTCACAGAGCTAATTCCTCCTGAGGTGTAGGACTCTCACAGAGCTAATTCCTCCTGGCTCTTCAAGAAATTCAATACTAGATAACAAGGTGCTAATGCTTAAAGCCTTTGAGAGTTTTATTGACGGACTCTGAGTGTCGTGGCCATCTACACGACAGTGTTTGCTGGTCCCGATCTGGGACAAATCATCTGATGTTTATGATTTTGATAAGTGTAATCCCGTTTTTGTACAACAGCACCTGAGTGGAAAGGGTGGCTAGATTCCACAGGTGGGAAAGATTTCTGACCGCATTTCTAAGGGCTTGAAAGTAGGCTTCCAAAGACTTAAGGCCGGCGAGAAAGCCGGTCCCTAGCGGGCTTCACGTAGCCGGAGCGCTGCACTAGATGGCTACGGGCTCTTCAGAAGAGACGGTAAAGGAAGAAGAGGTGGAGGGGTGGCCCTTTATATTAAGGAGACTTTTGATGCTGTAGCAATTGAAACTAAGGAAGATGGAGTTGAATGCTTATGGGTAAGAATTAAGGGGAAGGCCAACAAGGCTGACATCCTCCTGGGAGTCTGTCATCGTCCACCCAACCGTGAAGAAGAGGTGGGCAACTTATTCTATTAGCACCTGGAGAGTGTTTCATGATCGTCAGCCCTTGTTCTTCTGGGTGACTTCAACCTACCGGACATCTGCGGAGAACTTAATACGGCAGATAAGAGGCAGTCCAGGAAAGTTTGAGACTCTATGGAGGACAACTTTTTGTTGGTGGGTCAGCCCACCAGGGGAGGGACCATGTTAGATCTGCTGTTTGCAAATATAGATGGGCTGGTGGGAGATGTGGTGATTGCAGGTCGCTTGGGACAGAGTGATCATGAAATAATAGAGTTCTCAGTATTTGGTGAAATCAGGAGGAACACCGGTAAGACTCTTGCATTGGACTTCCGGAGGGCAGACTTTGGTCTTTGTAGGAGGCTTAGTAAGGGAAGCAGTCCTTAAAAACAAAGGAGTTCAGGAAATGTGGGCCTTCCTCAAAACAGACATCTGGAGGGCACAGGGATGAGGGCACAGGGACACGCTGTCCCTGCGTGCCGAAAGATAAGTCGACGGGGTAAACGTCCGGCCTGGATGGGCGAGGAGGTTTTGGAGGAACTTAGAAATAAAAAGGGGATGTATCACCTTTGGAAGGAGAGGCAGGTCTCTCAGGAAGCATTCAAGGGGACTGCTAGAGGGTGTAGGAAAAAAACTAGGCAGGCTAAAGCTCACTTTGAACTTGGAATGGTGACTGCTGTAAAGGATAATAAAAAATGTTTTTACAAATATATTAACTGTAAAAGGAAGGGTAAGAGCAACCTTTGTTCTTTATTGGACAAGGGAGAGAACTTAGAAACTGCAGATGAGGAAAAGGCAGAAGTGCTTAATGCCTACTTTGCCTCAGTTTTTAGTGGGAAGACAACTTGCCTTCATGACAACTGTCCTCTGTGGTTGGGAGATGATGTCAGGGAACAGAATGGTTCCCCCATTATCCAAGGGGAGGCGGTCAGAGAACTGCTGAAATACTTGGATATCCATAACTCTATGGGACCGGATGGGATCCATCCCAGGGTGATGAGACAGCTGGCGGAAGAAGCCTGTGGGAAAGTGGCACGGGGAGCACCAGAGAGCCACAGAGAATGAAAAAGGAACGGGAGTTAGACATGGAGAAGGACAGAGAAAAAGACAAATGCCAAATACATGGCAAAGACAGAGGGATACAGTGACAAAGAGGGAAACGAGAAACCAGAGAGGAAATGACCGTGGCGTGTGCCGGTAGGGGGGGAAGAAGGGCGAAGCGTGGTGCGGGGATGGAGACGGAGAGGTGCGGCCGGAAGGGCGGAGGTTGACGGAGAGATGGGTGCGATGAGTGCGAAGGACTGGGAGGCGGGTACGGACGGGTACGGGCAAAAGGACGAGGAAAGGGACGAAGACATAGAGTCGTGATGCAGGACCAAGGGAAAAAAGGAAAAAAGAAGAAAGATAAAGATGCAGGCAGGGAGGGAGACAAAGAGCAGGACAGAACAGGGAGAGGGGCTGAGCAACATTTATTAAACAAATATTGAGGACTCATTCCTTACAAGAAAAAGAAGAACAAGACAGAGTGAAAGGAAATGGAAGGGGGAGCACACGGGACAAGAAAGGAGCACGAGACGCATCTATACGAGTGGCGTCGGCAAAAAGAACCGGGCTGAATTTTTCTGATTGGGCCTGCTTCTCGCTGCCGTGATGCCTGGGAAAAGGGAGGAGGCAAATCCCACGAGGTATAAAAGCTCTCAAAGGGGCTGCAGTTGTTTGACTCCTCTGACTTAAATTCAAGGTGAGTAAAGGGCTCAACAGAGAAGAAAACTCTTCCGAGAGGTAACGACACTTTCGTTTTTTGCCGCAGCTACTTCAAGCAAAAGGGCAGAAATAAAATTTTGTGTTTTGGCAGCACAGCTAGGTAAGTTGTAGAATTTGTTGCAATTATTCCTTAGTGATTACTATGTAGTACTCCACATGTGACTAAGTAGGGTGGCAAAGAATGGCAGTGATATGAATGGTGTATATCTCAATAAGACCTCCAAATAGGGCTATCTGTATTATAAATAAGAAAAATAGTACGCTCCCCAGCAGTGTTGGGGTTATGTACGTGCCGGGCTCGCTCCCATCTGTGATCCTTGTTACTGGAGTACTGATAGAAGTGCCCCAAAATGCAGTTTTAAACCCTTAAAATACTGAAAAAGGCAGAGATTCCTTCAGCTAAGAATGAGGAAATGGGGCAGTAGTTTCCATGTAAACCGATAACATGACAAATAAATGGCTTGTCCCCCTTTAATTTCATTGCCTAAAATTTTTGGAAAAGAAGGGGTTTCCTCATTTTAAATCTCTCCTGTGATGGAAGAAGGGGAATTTTCCCCTCAATTCAAATCCTTGAAAAGGAGGGACAGCTGGGCTTCCCCCTCTTAAGTCTTAGGATGATGAAAAGGGGGCGTTACCCTTAATTCAAACCAATGAAAGAGCATCATCAAAGTTTTCCCTTTCCGTGGAAAATAACGGAAAATGCGGATTCCGTATCGCTACCCCTGAAAGTGTGGAAAAGGTAAGCTTTCTGTCAATTGAGACCATTACAATTGCAGGGGAAGGGGTTTCCCCCACAATTTGAACACAGTTAATTATGGAAAAGGAAGCTTTTCCCCTCACTTTAAACCCCTTTTCTCCTAATAATCCCTCTCTTTACTAAGGGCTTTAGGGAGGGACTAACAAGATAAAACGGAAAAGTTTAGAGCTCCTCCCTGGGACCCCGCATGCTGCCCGGGTCGCTCGGGGCTGCCCCTTGGCACGAGTGCTTTTCCCTCGGCATTTTCTTGAAGCCGTGCTCCATGCCCAGGTGCACCTGGCTGCTCCCCAGCCCCTGCTGGATGCTCTGACGGTCATTCCTGGAGGGATGCTTGGGATGCGCCCGTTGATACCTCTGGACTAACGGCTCCTGGCACAGGTATGCCCGGGGAACCCTCTGAAGGCAGCTGGTCACACCTGGAGCTGTGACATCTTGGAGTGGGGAGGTGAGGTGGAGAAAGGTACCGCTGGTCGCTCCCTCCGCTGCACAGACCTTCATCTGCCCCTGAAACACTGAGGTCCTGGGCTTTCCTTTCTGTGGACAAGAGCTATCCTTGCCTGGGTGCCTGTGGCCAAAATTGGCATTCTGCCTCCAAAATTCTGATGTCCTAGGTTTGTAATTACTGAGGAAATTGCCCCCAGATCATAAGAAATGAGCAGTAATTTCTCCTTGCCAATCATTACTGAATTGTTTTTCTGTTGAAGTCTTTGACACGTCCCTTGAGGGGTCAGGGGTTTGGCCAGGTTGTTTATGGCTAATCCTGACAGGCCCAGACCAAACCTGAGCATCCCCAGTTGCTGGTCCACTCTGAATTTCAGGGAAATACTGATACAGTTTATAAGGACTCCCTTTGCCTGCTACACAGACTTTCCGTGTGCATCCAGGGAACAGATTCACTCTGTAGTATATATTAATTCATGTTCCTGGAATATAATAATAAATTAAATTAGGTGATATTGGTAGAGGGGGGGAAGGTGCATTCCCTATAATACATGTGTTTTGGAGGCTGTCAGCTCAGGCAGGAACTGAATGGTAACCTCACAAGAAACTCTTTTACATTTTCCTTGTGTATGTTGGTTTATGTTCACGAATAATATTTTATACATGTAATATTCACAGGTATGGGTGACGGTAAATTACACAAACAGCAGAACGCTGAAACCGGGTGCAACTAAGATCTGATAAGAACTGATAGCCCAAGAGAATGGATCTGGCCAAGTCATCGAGAGATTCTTGGAAGCACCTAAACCCATCCCTACTGGCTGAGGACCGCTGCAATTCTATTGGCAAAAACCATCGAGGGACAAAGAAGCTATAGAAATTCAGAACGGAACAGTAGCACCGACCTTTAGAGATTCTTTGCTTCCCTCGATAGCTGGACTTTGTAACATGTTCAAGCTTGTACCTGGACTCTCCAACATGTTCAGACTTGTACACTGAGCCGAAAGATATAAAACCAGTGGGCCTGGAGGCAGACCGGTGTGAGACCTGGGGGTGTGGTGTCACGGGACACTTCATGGAGGTCTCGCCCGGTGCGCGCTGCCTATTTCCTCGCTCCCTTTTGGTATTGGCTTTGTCAATTTTGCGCTTGTGGCTTTTTCACTGGCGATCTGGCAAAAAATTCTATTTTATTATAATTGGCTTTATTCATTTATAACAACTTCATCCTTTGTTCCCAAATGCCAGTTCTCACAGACACCACCTAAGCAGAAAACTACTACAAGTTTTTCGGTTTAAAGGAAAACTTTTACTACATCTAGCTGTATGAGTAAAATAAATACATTTATTGATGGTCATTGCAGGAAAACTTTTCAGACAGGAAAAAAACCATTGGACAGATCCCATTTTGACAACATTGCTTTCTTTTGGGAATAATATCCATATATAGCATCATATATATGTGTATATAGATGTGTATATATATGTATATATATCATATATATCCATATATAGCATAAAAAAAGATATTTTGCAATTTGGTATTATGAAATGGAGTGACATAGGTATGTTGGGACTTAATCTTCTAGCATTTTGGAATAGATTTATTGTAGTATTTTGAAACTGGTTTGATGGTTCTCAACTTGTCATCCTAGTATTTTGAAATGGACACTTTGAAACGTGCATTTCTAATACGTTTAAACCAGGATGACTAATAAAACACTCAATGCAGGCGTTTTGATGTTTTGGAATCGAATTTTTATTACCTGAGAGATTGTTTTAACACTGTAGGCTGTCTTATGGATATTTTGCAAAAAGAGATGTAAATAATTTTTAGAGTGAAGGGTTTGGTGTTTTGTACCCTGTGCATGGCATTTTGTACCCTGTTATTCTGCTCAGACCAGACTGCTGCCTCCTAAAATCAGGAACGACACAGGATTTCTCCCAGATGCAAGCTGCCACAAGTTGGAAGCCTGGCTGCCCTTTGAGTGCCAAACACCACCTACAAACTGACATCAGGAACCTGGGGGCTGTGTAAGAGACGGTCCCTAAGTTCCTCATCTGCCTCACCACCGTCGCCAAAGACAGAGACTGAAGACTCCAAAAGGATTGGGACTAAAACCTGAGACCCCACTACAGGAGCCCTGGCCTGGCTGGGGGGGATGTCAGCCAACCTCTGCCTGCAGGGGCGCTTCTTGGACTGAGGCATCCCCGTGGGAACCCGGTGGAAACAATGGCCACGCCACGCTGGACTGATCTCGAACGGCTTTCGGACTGGTTTGTTCTGTACCTGCCCTGTACCTGTTCCCTCAGTGGAAAATTGCTGTACACATGGACATTTGCTCTAAGCGGTGGAGCGCTTTGTCCTGTTTCAGCGTAGCTGCTGGTGGTCTCCCCACCTGCTGGCCACCTGCCTGTCGCTTTGCAAAGGACTATAGAGAGACCCCTCAAGATATGACCTGAATTCGATATCTCCCCACGGAAGAGGAAGACAAGTCTGTTGGTCAGCGTGCACCACGAGGACTCTGTCTCTCCGTTGGTAGCTATATCCCCTCTTCTCTCTTTCTCTCTCTTTTTGCTCTTTCTCTCTCTCTTTCTCTCTTTTCCTTCTCTCTCTCCCTCTATCACATAAAGTGCTGTGTGCACTTTATAAGGTGTGCAACTGTTGAGAGCAAATTGTTGTTGTCTCCGGCTGTGTCTTTTGCACTCTGAGATCACTCAAACCATCACGACTCCCGCCTGCATTAGCGGGTCGTGACATAAATTGGCGTCAAGGACGAGATCCTGACGGACAGAGGGGTTGCAGGTCGTGTACAGTCTGTAACAGGGGAAGGACGTTTCGCTTCAGCCGCACCTAGCCCGCCACCTCGAAAGGGTGAGTGGTGTCTAGAAAGCAAGGGGGGCGACTCGAATTTCCCACAAACTGTACACGCCTAGGTGAAAAGCATCCCCATACTCGAGTTGAGGGCTCTGTCTTCAGGATTTCACAAAAGATCTCTTTGTGCGAAAGACAGGACAGATTTTTTGGGGTTTTTTTGGTTTTTGGTTGTTGTTTTTTGGTTTGGTTTGTTTTTGTGTTCATGTGAATTAGTCTGGACTGTTTGCTGTAGTGAAGAGCCAACCATAAGTAATTTAAGGAGTACCTCCCAAGCAGATTTTGTCTCTTCAGAGAGCCAGGGAATCCAAGGGAGGCACAGCAAGAGCTCTGTGTGTGTGTCAGTTTCACTTCCCTGTTGTGCTTTTGTTCCCTTCACAAAACGACTGAAAAAGACAAAGCTGCGTTTTATGCTCTGCTAGTAAAACATAATGCCAGGCCCTCTCCTGGAGGAGAATGGGCTCAAAATAACTGGTTTAATCTAGAGAATGTAGTAGATAGAATATGTTCTTTACAACATGAGGCAAAATTTAAACTGGGCAGGAATAAAACCATATTCTGATCAGTTTTGGGAGCTTGTCTTACAGCAGCTATAGAAACTTATTTTAACCGGGCAAGTGAAGAAAATGCAAAAATAGAATCCCTCCAAAACAGTGGAAATTTTGCAGAAATAATTAGATGAAGGAAGAAATAAAAATCACTTGTTGAGAGATGAAAATCATTTGCTATGGGCTGCCTTGAGAGAGGAGTAGTCTAAGAATTTAAAAAATTCTGACCCCCAAAGGAGACAGGGGAAAAAGAAACTGCCCACTTGAATCAAAGATACCCCCAGAAGGAATTGGAATCAGTAAAAAATTGTGGAGAGGACTGCTGTCCACACTTACGAGCCCTGATTAAAACAGAATACAGTTATATTAATGATGAGGATTTCGACCCTCGCATTGCCACTAAACAAGTGCCGTATGGTGCTGCCGAGTTGGCCGAGTTAAAGAAAGAATACGACCGGCGCTCGTGTGAATCGGACACAGAATGTGTCTTCTGGGTGTCTCTCTTGGTGGTGACCAAATTAAGCTAAATGAACAAGAAGCGGGTGGTTACGGGGGACATGGAGTCTTCTTAACAACAGGAGATAAACGTGACACATGGTCCCTGACGCAGCATGCAGCTTTCTGGGCCGGGGGAATAAATCCTTTGGGAAGAGGGGACCCTTTAGCCATAGTTTGTACCCCCGACCGACTCCTGGAAAGTGTCCACAAAGCCGCCTGCCTGCAAATGATACGTGGAAGGGAATTAATTCCTGGATTTGAATCCCCGATGCAATTACCTGTACAGCTTGAACTGATGACCCCTTTAATTCGGGGGCTCCTAGAATCCCTATTAAACCCACTGCAATCACTTTACAAAAAAACATAACGGCTTTAAGCCCTGTAGAAAGGCTGGCCGGGTTCCTTGGAAACCTGAGCGACCGAACCGGACCTACCGGTCCTGGGTTTGCTACGTATTCTGAACGGCCAGCTTTACACCCTAATCCATATGCTTGTGATCGTAAAGTTTGGACGTGGAGCCAGGTTGCCAAAGACCTCATTAATTACAGGAGAAAATATGGATCTGTAAAAACCCTGGAGGAAAAATTGGAAAAAATAAAAGGTGTTAAGTATATTGAGGCTCCTCACAGCAAAAACTAGAGGAGGGAAGATGGATCTCTATAACCGTCAACGTTGGTTGTTATTGGGTATCAAAAAGGGGGTCCCCAGAGATGTGATGGATGGTTTACCCCTTGATAAAGTGAGTAAGGTAGACTGTATCAACTCCCTTGAGAAGTCAGGAGGTTGTAAGGGACGGTCCCTAAATTCTTCATCTGCCTCACGATCATCGCCAATGACTGAAGACCCCAAAAGGGACTGGGACTAAAACCCCCCCCCCCAATGCAGCAGTTCTGGCCTGACTAAGATGGGAAGACTTATTTACAGAGTGCCAGCCATTGTCCACAGGTGCGCTCGTTGGACCGATACATCCCCCTAGGAACCGGCTTGGACAAGAGGACTTCACGGCAGACTGGTCTTGGGCCGGCCTGTCCTGTGCCTGCCCTGTACCTGTACCTGTTCCTGAGGTGGTTATTTGCTCTAAGCGCTTGAGTGCTGCACCTGATTCACCTGATGCTGAGCTCACCTTCTGGCCTACTGCCTGCCGCTTCAGAAAGGACTATAAGAGATACCTCAAGATCGCCCGAATTTTGAGATCTAGCCGCGGAAGAAGACGGATCTATTGGCAGGACCACGAGGATATCGTCTCTCCGTCGGTAGCTATACCCATTTCTTTCTCTCTCTTTTACTTTATCCCTCTCCCCTCTCTCCCTTTCTCTCTTTTCTATCGCGTACTGTGCAAAAGTGCACTTAATAAAGTGTACTGCTTTTGAGCAAATTATTATTGTCCCTTGTTATATCTTTTGCGCCTTGAGATCAAACTCGAACCATCACGATTCCCGCCTGCATTAGCGGGTCGTGACATAAATTGGCGTCACGGACAGGATCCTGACGGACAGAGGGGTTGCAGGTTGTGTATAGTCTGTAACAGGGGAAGGACGCTTCGCTCCAGCCGCACCTAGGCCCGCCACCTCAAAAGGGTGAGTGGTGTCTAGAAAGCAAGGGGGGGCGACTCGAATTTCCCACAAACTGTACACGCCTAGGTGTAAAGCGACCCCATACTCGAGTTGAGGGCTCTGTTTTCAGGATTTCACAAAAATAGATCTCTTTGTGCAAAAGATGGGACGTTTCTTATTTTATAATTTTTTATAACTTAGTTTGTAACAACCATAAAAAATAACTTTTTTATACAAGATAAGCCCTATACACACCTAGGGTAGTGAAAGAGAACATAGTAGAAATCAGTGTGTGTGTGTGTGTGTGCTTCCCTAAAATAGTTTTTAGTCCCTTCGCAAGATGAATGAGAATTTCGGGGCAAAAGGTAAAGAAGCATTTTATGCTTCATTAGCAAAACATAATGCCAAGCCCTCTCCTGAAGGAGAAGAATGGGCTCAAAATAACTAGTTTAATTTAGAAAATGTAGTAGATGGAATATGTCCATTACAACATGAAGCAAAATTTAAACTAGGCAAGAATAAAACCGTACTTTGCTCAGTTTTGGGAGCCTGTCTTACAGCAGCTGTAGAAGCTCGTTTTAAACAGGCAAGTAAAAAAAGTGCAATAATAAACTCCCTTCAAAACTTAGTGGAAATTTTGCAAAAACAATTAGATGAAGAAAGAAATAAAAATCATTTATTACAAGCTGCCTTGAGAGAGAAATATGATAACTCCCCAAAGGTGGCAGAGGAAAAAGAAGCTCCCCACATTAATCAAATATACCCCCAGAAAGAATTGGAATCGGTAAAAAAATTGTGTGGAGGACTGTTGTCCACGCATGAGACCCCTGATCAAAACAGAATATAATTATATAAATGATGAAGACTTTGACCCACACATCACCACCAAACAAATACCGTTCAGTGCTACCGAGTTGGCCAAATTAAAGAAAGAATATGGCCGGCTCTCACATGAATCAGAAACAGAACACGTCTTTCAAGTGTCTCTTACTAGTGGTGATAGAATTAAGTTAAATGAACAAGAAGCAAGTAGCTATTGGGAACATGGAGTCTTCTTAACAACAGAAGATAAACTTGACACATGGTCCCTGACACAGCGTGCAGCTTTCTGGGCCGGGAGAATAAATCCTCTAGAAAGACGAAACCCTTTAGCCATAGTCTCTAACCCTGACCAACTCCTAGAAAGTGTGCACAAAGCTGTCTGCCTGCAAATAATACATGAAAGGAAATTAGCTCCTGAATTTGAGTCTCCAATGCAATTACCTGTCCAGCTTGAAATGATGACTCTTCCAATTAGGAGACTCCCCGAAACACTTAAACCCACTTTAACTACTTTACAAAAAACCATCGTAGCTTTAAGCTCTGTAAATACGTTGGACAAATTCCTTGAAAACCCGAGTGACCGAACCGGTTCTATCGATCCTGGACAACCTGGTGCATCCAGCGCACCCCTCCCTCCACAGGTCTGGGGCACTGAGCCAAAGCAATCCTTTTCACCTGTCCTGGGAAATAAGCCAAACTCACTTTCTTCTAAGCAGTCAAGTAGTAAACATTTTGTGTTAATAACAGTAGAAATTATATTTGGATTAGTGCAAGCAGAAGCTTTTAAAAGAGCTACAGGTGACAATACTGTTAAAGCATTGCAAGAATGGTTTAGAACTCTTCCAAAACCACAAGAAATTCAATCTAATAACGACTTCCACTTTATTGCCAGAGATGTACAAGACTGGGTAAAAGCTGAAAGAATCAAATGGACTTTTCACACCCCTTACTACCCTCAAGCTAACGAAATAGATAGAAGGGTAAATGGGTGCCCTATAACCACTGCTTTTCACCCAACAGCTCCAGGCATAATTCTCTCACTACAGAGACCAAATGATTCCAAGAATCCAGCACATTACCCTGGACAACCTATTTCAGTGGAACTTTTGATGCTCTGGGAAAAGAGTATCGGACAAGTACACTCTAAATTCTAATCTTCTGCCTCTTGTTGGCAGACTCTGTTGTGTTTACTGTTTACAGGAGAACTCCGTGGGACATGAAAACTATACAACCATGATAAGACTAGTGATACTTTTCTGCATCCTACCACAATGCTGTGGCCAAAACCCAGCTGAATGGCCGTGGTCTGAAGCCACCATCAGGTACGCTCATATTCTAAGAACATATCCTGGAGATCGCCACCCAAACCTAGCAACAGTGGTGCTGCACAACTCTGAAGTATACCGCTCAAATAAATGGCAGCGAGATCCGAGAGAGGGGATTGGAACTTTAACTAAAACAATTAGTGAAAAAATAAATATAGGATGCAGAAAAGTAGACAGGTCCTTTTATAAAAAAGTTTCCACCATTAGAATCACTAGTAATTTTCTAAAACCAGATGGGAAAAGCGATTCTCACCCCAACATTTCAGCAGAACTTTGTCCCACAAAGAAATGGACGCGTGCCAAACAAACACCCTTAGAATTGTGTTGTCGACAAGAATATGTTGATAACCACCCCCTGAGCCTAAAAGCCGACAATGTTGTAATCATAAAAAAATGTGATAATGAGTCTGCGTTTGATTGTTGGTATACTTTCACCTTAACCAAACCGACTTATGTAACATGCAGTTGGTATGAAAACCCAATTAGAAAGCTTTCTTTTAAATTCAAAATAAACACCATAACCCAACCTGTTACGACCCCTACCGCTACTCAAACACAACCACCTGTGGTTCTTAGTCCAAAAATTTATAGTGTTAGATCATACATGATTAAGAAAACAGGCCAAGAGCAAATAATGTCTAATCCATCATAGTCTCTTAAAAAAGTTAAGCTACTAATGCAAAACAATGTTTCAGAAATACAGCCAGCTTGCTCACCTTTCCTACAAGCCTCCTTTGAAAGATAGACTACCTGGCTATGGAGACGTACCCCTTTGAAGAAGCGAGTGCCAAGAAATGTCACTGGTATTCTGGGGACAGGACTGGGAATTCTAAATAGTATTGATTCAGAGGTACCGATAAACAAATTGACTGCCGCAACTACAGATGTAGCCAAATTACAGCAACCACTGCAATCCTCCCTATTGGCCTTGGGAACCCATCAGTAGCTGTTATCAAATGTAGTACCAGATTGGGAGAAAATAAATGTAAACGATTCCAAACTGATAATTGATGCACTTGGTGCTACACAAACCAATGTTTCCTGGGCTCTCAGCTGCATCCAAGCTCAACTATGGATGCAGTCAGTTACTGCTTCAATTATAAGAGAAGGGGAAGAAGGTACTTTCCCTACTAAAATTCGAAAAATAATCTGAGATAGTGCCACTGATTTTAAAAGAAAATTCCAGTCCTGGTAAAAATTAGTGCATTTTACCTATAACCCTGTTA
The DNA here is from genome assembly GCA_027886175.1 of Phylloscopus collybita. Lineage (NCBI taxonomy): Eukaryota > Metazoa > Chordata > Aves > Passeriformes > Phylloscopidae > Phylloscopus > Phylloscopus collybita. The sequence continues at coordinate 10,020,859 of JAJNNQ010000033.1, read as the reverse complement.
CAAATACGGCCGCAGCCTTTGTGTTAACCATACGTAATGCTTCAGTGCATTTGATATTTCCTATCATTGCTCTAAGATTAAACCATGACGGAGCTGTTCTCTATCCTTTAGAACGTAGAGAATGAGCCCGTCAAGTTGATGGGAAATGGCAAACTGTTAACTTGGAAGCTTGCATAGCTCAAAGCCAACAAAGATTCATTTGTGATAGTAATGCAATTATAGCTCAAGATATTTGTTTGGACACAGAACAAAACATTTGTCATTTTGAAGTTCATCCTAATGAGACTCCTGAAACAGTGCTTATATACAGAAGCCATGAATGTGCATGCTTAAAAACTGCTTGTGATGCTATATTTGTAGAAGATATGCTAGTAAATACCAAAAATCATTCAAATTTCTGTGTTTGCAATTTTACTAAAATTACTAAATGGGATTTCTCCTATTTAGCTCCAGTTACTTCTCACCAACTTATACAATCCAATTATACTTTGATACACAAATTATTGCCTATACCCATTAAGATAGACTTAACTTTGGTAAAGCAATTGCTGCTCCACCAAGATTTAATTGACATTTTAGAAAAAATCAAAGAAGATGAGCAAAAGACCTTGGTGACAGTCCAACATGATGTAAAAGAAATCCATTCCATCTCAGAAAGACTAATAAAGGATACTGAACACAGGCGGTGAGATACTCTTTTCGGGTAGTCACCTACTGCTACAAGTATCCTGAACAGATTGTGTCATCCCATTGCTGTTCTTTTGATTTTAGTTTGGATTAGTTTTGTTTTGCAAACAATCCTGTATATAATAATTTGGAAAATGATAAAAAGATGGACAAGATTGACCACTGTGATGAAAGCACATAATTTGATTAGAGTTCCTTTTCCTATAGATAGGCCCAAAGCCATTGACGTGAAACAAAGTAGTTTGTAACTTAAATTATAAAACTTTAGATATTGTTTAAATTAACCTTGCTTTGATTTATTGTGATTACTTGAAAATTGTAATTGTTTTAGTATTTTGACTTAATTTTGTATAACTAAAAATTGTAGTTAGTCTTAATATGTTGAGTTAATTTTGTATGCCTAATTTTGTGATTAAAACTGTAATTGCTTTTAAAATTTTGAATTAATTTTATATGTTTAAGTTTGTAATCAATTAAAAAAAATTGTTATAACAATCATTGTGATTATTTTGTGATCAATTATGACTAACAATCATTGTGATTATTAATTGTTTTGATTTTTTTCCTCCATTCCTTTCTTTTTCCCTATTCTCTCTTCTATTTTCCTTGAGTTGTGCTACCGACGATTGACGAGTCCTGAAGACTTCGTGTCAACGCTACAGATGAAGCTGTCCTGTCGACAATCGTGAGTCACGGGGTGGTGTAAGGGACGGTCCCTAAGTTCCTCATCTGCCTCACGATCATCGCCAAGGACTGAAGACCCCAAAAGGGACTGGGACTAAAACCTCCCCCCCAATGCAGCAGTTCTGGCCTGACTAAGGTGGGAAGACTGCCAGCCATTGTCCACAGGTGCGCTCGTTGGACCGATACATCCCCCTAGGAACCGGCTTGGACAAGAGGACTTCACGGCAGACTGGTCTTGGGCCGGCCTGTCCTGTGCTTGCCCTATACCTGTACGTGTTCCTGAGGTGGTTATTTGCTCTAAGCGCTGGAGTGCTGCACCTGATTCACCTGATGCTGAGCTCACCTTCTGGCCAACTGCCTGTCACTTCAGAAAGGATTATAAGAGATACCTCAAAATCGCCCGAATTTTGAGATTTCCCCACGGAAGAAGACAAATCTATTGGCAAGACCACGAGAATATCGTCTCTCCGTCGGTAGCTATACCCATTTCTCTCTCTCTCTTTTACTTTATCCCTCTCCCCTCTCTCCCTTTCTCTCTTTTCTATCGCGTACTGTGCAAAAGTGCACTTAAGAAAGCGTACTGCTTTTAAGCAAATTATTATTGTCCCTTGTTATATCTTTTGCGCCATGAAATCAAACTCGAACCATCACGATTCCCGCCTGCACTAGCGGGTCGTGACACCGGGCAAGTGAAGAAAATGCAAAAATAGAATCCCTCCAAAAGAGTGGAAATTTTGCAGAAATAATTAGATGAAGGAAGAAATAAAAATCACTTGTTGAGAGATGAAAATCATTTGCTATGGGCTGCCTTGAGAGAGCAGTAGTCTAAGAATTTAAAAAATTCTGACCCCCAAAGGAGACAGGGGAAAAAGAAACTGCCCACTTGAATCCAAGATACCCCCAGAAGGAATTGGAATCAGTAAAAAATTGTGGAGAGGACTGCTGTCCACACTTACGAGCCCTGATTAAAACAGAATACAGTTATATTAATGATGAGGATTTTGACCCTCACATTGCCACTAAACAAGTGCCGTATGGTGCTGCCGAGTTGGCCGAGTTAAAGAAAGAATACGACCGGCGCTCGTGTGAATCGGACACAGAATGTGTCTTCTGGGTGTCTCTCTTGGTGGTGACCAAATTAAGCTAAATGAACAAGAAGCGGGTGGTTACGGGGGACATGGAGTCTTCTTAACAACAGGAGATAAACGTGACACATGGTCCCTGACGCAGCATGCAGCTTTCTGGGCCGGGGGAATAAATCCTTTGGGAAGAGGGGACCCTTTAGCCATAGTTTGTACCCCCGACCGACTCCTGGAAAGTGTCCACAAAGCCGCCTGCCTGCAAATGATACGTGGAAGGGAATTAATTCCGGGATTTGAATCCCCGATGCAATTACCTGTACAGCTTGAACTGATGACCCCTTTAATTCGGGGGCTCCTAGAATCCCTATTAAACCCACTGCAATCACTTTACAAAAAAACATAACGGCTTTAAGCCCTGTAGAAAGGCTGGCCGGGTTCCTTGGAAACCTGAGCGACCGAACCGGACCTACCGGTCCTGGGTTTGCTACGTATTCTGAACGGCCAGCTTTACACCCTAATCCATATGCTTGTGATCGTAAAGTTTGGACGTGGAGCCAGGTTGCCAAAGACCTCATTAATTACAGGAGAAAATATGGATCTGTAAAAACCCTGGAGGAAAAATTGGAAAAAATAAAAGGTGTTAAGTATATTGAGGCGCCCCACAGCAAAAACTAGAGGAGGGAAGATGGATCTCTATAACCGTCAACGTTGGTTGTTATTGGGTATCAAAAAGGGGGTCCCCAGAGATGTGATGGATGGTTTACCCCTTGATAAAGTGAGTAAGGTAGACTGTATCAACTCCCTTGAGAAGTCAGGAGGTAAACGCTTTGTGCTTCCAGGAGTAGAGATCATATCTGGGCTGGTCCAGGCGGGCGCTTTCAAAAGAGCTACAGGCGATAAAACTGTTAAAGCATCACAGGGATGGTTTGGAACTTTCCCAAGACCACAGGAAATTCAATCTGATAATGGCTCTCACTTTACTGCCAAAGTTGTACAGGATTGGGCAAAAGGTGAAGTAATTAAATGGACTTTTCACACCCCTTACTACCCTCGAGCTAACGGGACTCTAGGAAGGACCAGTGGTCTGTGGGAAGCTGTGAAAGGTGTGAATGATAGATTGTAAATGGGTAAATGGGTGTCCCATAACCGCTGCTTTTTGCCCGACAGCTCCGAGCATAATTCCCTCATTACGGGGACAAAGCGATTCCAAGAATCCAGCACATTACCCTGGACGACCTGTTTCGGTGGACCTCCCTACTGTAGGGGAAGTACCGCTAGTGCTAAAAACCCCTGTGAATAAACATGCATGGGTAGCCTTTGATGCTCTGGGGAAAGAGCAACAGATAAGTACTCTCTGGATTCTAATTTTCTGTCTCTTGTTGGCAGACTCTGTTGTGTTTACTTTTCACAGGACAATTCCAAGGGACATGCAGGATTAATGTTGATTATTGTTGATAAAATAGTATTGAATCAGTAATACTAAAGAATACATTGCTTACCGCAGCTAGAGATTTGACCAAATTACAGCCACCGATGGAGTTGTCCTTATTGGCCTTGGGAACCCATTGGTGGCTTTTATCAAACTTATTACCAAATTGGGAAAAGATAAATGTGAATGTCCACAAATTGAAAATTGACATGCTTGGTGTTACTCAAAGGAACGTCATCTTGGCTTTCGGCTGCATCCGGGCTCAATTGTGGATGCAGTTACTTGCTGCCTCAATTTTAAGAGAAGGCAAAGAAGGCAATTTTCCTACTGAAATTCAGAAAATAATTTGAGATAGTGCCACTGATTTTGAAAGAGAATCCCAGTCCTGGTGGAACTTTGTGCTTTTTAACTTACAACGCTATTACAAACACACACACCGCTTTTGTGTTTACCATAAATAATGCTTCAGTGCATTTGATATTCCCTATCATTAGGATTGAACCGTGACGGAGCTGTTCTCTATCCTTTTGAGCATAGAACACGGGCCCGTCAAATCGGTGGGAAATGTCAAACTGTTAACGTAGGATCTTGTATTGCTCGGGGACAACGAGGGTTCTTTTGTGAAAGGAATGCAATCATAGTTCAAGATACTTGTTTGGACGCAGAACAAAACATCTGTCATTTTGAAGTTCATCCTAACGAGACTCCTGAAACAGTGCTTGTGTATAAAGGCAATGGATGTGCATGCTTGAGAACTGTGTGTGATGTTATAGTTGTAGAAAATCTAGTAGCGAATACTAGAAATCATTCCAATTTTTGTGTTTGCGATTTTACCAAAATCATCGGATGTGATTTTTCTTATTTGGCTCCAGTTACCTCTCACCATGTTATACAATCCAATTACACACTGATACACAAACTATTGCCTACCCCCTTTGGAATGAACCTTACTTTGGTGAAGCAATGGCTGCTTCATCAGGATTTAATTCAAATCTTAGCAAAGATCAAGGAAAATGGGCAGAAAACCTTGGTAACTGTTCATCGCAATGTGAAAGAAATCCATCGTGTCTTGGAAAGGGTAAGAAAGGATGCTGAACACAGGTGGTGGGATACTCTTTCTGGGTGGCCACCTACTGCTACAAGTGTTCTGAACAAATTCTGTCATCCCATTATTGGTCTTTGGATTTTGGTTACAATTTGTTTTGTTTTATTAGCAAATTTATACATTATGATTTAGAGAATGATGAAATGATTAAAAAGATTGATGCATACAATTTGATCAGTGTCCCTTTCCCTGTAGCCGTGCCCAGAGCCATTGACATAAGACAGAGCCGTTAGTAGCATGAATTATAAAAACTTTGGATATGTTTTAAATTAATTTTAGGTTTTGATTTGTTTTGATTATTTGAAAAATTATTTTGTGATTAATATTGAGCATAATTGTACTTAAGGTTTTGAATCAATTTCTGTATTTTTGATCTTGTGATTTGTCATAATCATTTGAAATATTGTTTGAAGGAAATAGTTTAAATAATCATTGTGATTAATTATTGGTACAAATTGTTTTGATTATCTCCTATCTTTTTTCCTGTTGTTTTTCTCTCTCTTGTTTCTGTCTCTGCCTTTCCTGGGTTAAGCTACCAACATGGATGAGTACTGAAGACTTTGCCACAACACTACAGAACCTTGCTGATGGAGCTTTCTTGTCAACAATTATGAATCAAAGGGTGGTGTAAGAGACGGTCCCTAAGTTCCTCATCTGCCTCACCACCGTCGCCAAAGACAAAGACTGAAGACTCCAAAAGGACGGCGACTAAAACCGGAGACCCCACTACAGGAGCCCTGGCCTGGCTGAGGGGGGATGTCAGCCAACCGCTGCCTGCAGGGGCGCTTCTTGGACTGAGGCATCCCCGTGGGAACCCGGTGGAAACAATGGCCACGCCACGCTGGACTGATCTCGAACGGCTTTCGGACTGGTTTGTTTTGTACCTGCCCTGTACCTGTTCCCTCAGTGGACAATTGCTGTACACATGGACATTTGCTCTAAGCGGTGGAGCGCTTTGTCCTGTTTCAGCGTAGCTGCCTGTGGTCTCCCCGCCTTCTGGCCACCTGCCTGTCGCTTCGCAAAGGACTATAAAGAGACCCCTCAAGATATGACCCGAATTTGATATCTCCCGACGGAAGAGTAAGACAAGTCTGTTGGTCAGCATGCACCACGAGGACTCTGTCTCTCCATTGGTAGCTATATCCCCTCTTCTCTCTTTCTCTCTCTTTTTTTCTCTCTTTATCTCTCTCTCTTTCTCTCTTTTCCTTCTCTCTCTCCCTCTATCGCAAATAGTGATGTGTGCACTTAACAAAGTGTACTGTTGTTGAGAGCAGATTGTTGTTGTCCCCTGCTGTGCCTTTTGCACTCTGAGATCACTCGAACCATCACGACTCCTGCCTGCATTAGCGGGCTGTGACAGGCTGAGTTTGGTTTCCCATGGAAAAAGGGCCACTGTTGATGTCTAATGCCCCACGCCTGCCACTGGGCTTCTGCCTGCTGAAATTCCACTAAAATTCTGAACGGATGAGGACTTCTCCCAGATGCAAGCTGCCGCGAGTTGGAAGCCTGGCTGCCCTTGGAGTGCCAAACGGCTCCTACAAACTGACATCGGGAATCTGGGGGCTGAGTTTGGTTTCCCATGGAAAAGGGCCACCGTTTGTGCTTAAAGCCCCATTGCTAGCACTGCGCTTTCACCCAGTAAATCTACAAAGGCTGCAGGATTTCTCCCAGATGCAAGCTGCCACAAGTTATAATCCTGGTTACATACAAACCCAAAATCTATTTCTATTACTAACATTGAAAAAAAATCTCAAATTTTAACTGCAATAAAACCTAAGAAAACCCTATTAAAAATAAAATCTAAAAATCCCATTTCAACTTACCCAAAACCCCAACCATTCCAAAGCAATATTTTTTTAGTGCCGAAAAACCTCAAACATTTAAAATAACTACTACGAAAATGCCCTCTATCGACCGTGCCACCAATATCATATAAAACAAATAAATTATTCTCTTCATACAGCACACACTTATAAAAATATGTAAATCTCTCTGAAATCTGGACAATAATTACAAATTAGCCCAAAAATAAAAACTTTAATCTCATTAACAAAACACTCCAAAACAAACACAACCTAAAAAATGTCACCATACAACCAACTACCAGCAAACAAACCGCTCTACAATCTTCTCACTAACAGTTCTTATCACATCATAAAAATGGAACAAAAATAAAAAAAACAACCATATAGAATTCCACACAACAAATCACAAAAACTAGCAAAAAAGATAAACCAAATTACTAAACTCAAAACTGTACCATTAATCGTAACCATGACTAAAGAAAAAGAATCAAAGCTCTATCTCTACACTAACTCAAAAATAATAACCAATGCTCTATAAAATTCACTTAAAAAAACCAAACTAATGACCAACATGTAAAAATATAAACTACTGAAATAGAGACATCACTACCCAAAAAACCTACCCAAAATACCCTACCATATCAATAGCCACGTTGCCAAAAATAAAACTAACTAAAAACACCAAGACAACAAACAAATCAAACTACAAAAATAAAAATATCACAAATAAACTTAAATTACCAACACCAAACATTATTCCTCAAATCATCAGAACAAAAACACCACCGATATATACACACAAAATCAAAAGATCACTTTAACCATAAACAGTACCTTCCAAATTATCCATAAAGAAAAAATATATGTTGCAATCAAAGAAGCCAAATAAATAAACCCCTGTAACATAATAAGCAACAATCCAATTATAAATATCAGGAAACCTTCACAGATTAACTACATCACACTTCTTCAAACCCACCAAAACAAATACTACATAAGCACCATGAAAAAAGCCATCACCTAATAAATAAAAACCTCCCCTATACCTCCTGGTGCAGCCAATTACACCATCGTAAACCTAAGAAAACATCGCCTTTCAAAATACAATACTCCAGCAAAAAAAATAATCAACAACAAAACTCAATTTGAAAACAACCGGATCAGTATGTAGGCTAAGAAACGTAACATTAAATAGACCATACCCCTTATCATACACCAGCTACAAACAAAATAAAACTGTACTAGAAGTTATTAAAAAACACCTGAAAACCACTAAACAGAGAAAAAGTTAAAAAATTAAAGTTCTTTTCTTCTCACAACCCCCATTTCTTTTTTCTGGGGGGGTGAGGGAGGAATTAGCAAAATGAAGTTAAAAACAGAAAGTAGAAAAAATTCCCCTAACAAACCCACACTGGCTTACCTGCCTGCTGCTGCCCAGCACAAAAGTTTGTCCCTTGGCACCTACTTTAAGCAATGCTCCACATCCAAGTGCATCCATGTGCTCCTCCAGGCCCAAATTCCTTCTGTGGGATGCCCTCACCCCCGGGAGCCCAGCACAAACCCCACTCCTCCAGCAACTCCATGCTGAAGTGAGCTGACGGAAAACCTCTTACAGCAGCCCTGTTGCTTCATCATCCTAACAGCTCACACCTGTAGGCTGCCCTGCCCCCTCACATCATCCTAACAGCTCACACCTGTGGGCTGCCCTGTCCCCTCATCTTCACTTTTTAGTTATGTTTTGTTTTGTTTTGTTTTGTTTTGTTTTGTTTTGTTTTGTTTTGTTTTGAGGACACTGGGAAAGGATTAGCAGGATGAAATTGAAAAGTGAAAGGAGAAAAGTCCCCCCTACAAACCCACACCGGCTCACCTGCTGCTTGCGAGCACAAAGGTTTGTCCCTCAGCACCTCCTTTAAGAACTGCTGCACTTACAAGCCCTCCCTCGGACCTCCTCAACCCTCTGCTCCAGCAGCTCCAGGCTGAAGAGAGCCCAGGCTCCCCACTTCAAGCAGCCCCACCCCTGGCAGGAGCCACACCCTCATCATCCTAACAGCTCACACCTGTGAGCTGCCCTGCTCCCTCATCATCCTAACAGCTCACACCTGTGGGATGCCCTGTCCCCTCATCATCCTAACAGCTCACAACTGTGAGCGGCCCTGTCCCCTCATCATAAATTTTTTTTTTTTGGTGTTGTTTTTTTTTTTTTTTTGAGGACACTGGGAAAGGATTAGCAGGATGAAATTGAAAAGTGAAAGGAGAAAAGTCCCCCCTACAAACCCACACTGGCTCACCTGCTGCTCCCGAGCACAAAGGTTTGTCCCTCAGCACCTACTTTAAGAACTGCTGCACGTAGAAACGCTCTCTCGGACCTCCTCAGCCCTCTGCTCCAGCAGCTCCAGGCTGAAGAGAGCCCAGGCTCCCCTCTTCAAGTAACCCCGCCCCTGGCAGGAGTCACCACCTCATCATCCTAACAGCTCAAACCTGTGAGCTGCCCTGTCCCCTCATCATCCAAACAGCTCATACCTGTAGGCTGCCCTGGCCCCTCATCATCCTAAAAGCTCACACCTGTGGGCTGCCCTGTCCCTCATCATCCTAACAGCTCACACCTGTGAGCTGCCCTGCCCCCTCATCATCCTAACACCTCACACCTGTGGGCTGCCCTGCCCCTTCATCATCCTAACAGCTCACACCTGTGGGCTGCCCTGTCCCTCATCAACCTAACAGCTCATACCTGTAGGCTGCCCTGGCCCCTCATCATCCTAACAGCTCACACCTGTGAGCTGCCCTGCCCCCTCATCATCCTAACAGCTCACACCTGTGGGCTGCCCTGCCCCTTCATCATCCTAACAGCTCACACCTGTGGGCTGCCCTGTCCCTCATCAACCTAACAGCTCACACCTGTGGGCTGCCCTGCCCTCTCATCATCTTAACAGCTCACACCTGTGAGCTGCCCTGTCCCCTCATCATCCTAACAGCTGACACCTGTGGGCTGCCCTGTCCCTCATCATCCTAACAGCTGACACCTGTGAGCTGCCCTGCCCCCTCATCATCCTAACAGCTCACACCTGTGAGCTGCCCTGCCCCCTCATTATCCGAACAGCTCACACCTGTGGGCTGCCCTGCCCCCTCATCATCCTAACAGCTCACACCTGTGGGCTGCCCTGTCCCCTCATCATCTTAACAGCTCACACCTGTGGGCTGCCCTGCCCCCTCATCATCTTAACAGCTCACACCTGTGAGCTGCCCTGTCCCCTCATCAGCAATTTTTGGGTTTTTATTTTTTTTTTGGGGGGGGGGGGTGTTTTGTTTTTTTGTTTTTTTGAGGACACTGGGAAAGGATTAGCAGGATGAAATTGAAAAGTGAAAGGAGAAAAGTCCCCCCTACAAACCCACACTGGCTCACCTGCTGCTGCCGAGCACAAAGGTTTGTCCCTCAGCACCTACTTTAAGAACTGCTGCACGTAGAAGCTCTCTCTCGGACCTCCTCAGCCCTCTGCTCCAGCAGCTCCAGGCTGAAGAGAGCCCAGGCTCCCCTCTTCAAGTAACCCCGCCCCTGGCAGGAGTCACCCCGTCATCATCCTTACAGCTCACACCTCTGAGCTGCCCTGTCCCCTCATCTACCTAACAGGTCAAACCTGTGAGCTGCCCTGTCCCCTCATCATCCTAACAGCTCATACCTGTAGGCTGCCCTGTCCCCTCATCATCCTAACAGCTCACACCTGTGGGCTGCCCTGTCCCTCATCATCCTAACAGCTCACACCTGTGGGCTGCCCTGCCCTCTCATCATCCTAACAGCTCACACCTGTGGGCTGCCCTGTCCCTCATCAACCTAACAGCTCACACCTGTGGGGTGCCCTGTCCCTCATCAACCTAACAGCTCACACCTGTGGGCTGCCCTGTTCCTCATCATCCTAACAGCTCACACCTGTGAGCTGCCCTGCCCCCTCATCATCCTAACAGCTCACACCTGTGGGCTGCCCTGCCCCCTCATCATCCTAACAGCTCACACCTGTGGGCTGCCCTGTCCCTCATCATCCTAACAGCTCACACCTGTGAGCTGCCCTGCCCCCTCATCATCCTAACAGCTCACACCTGTTGGCTGCCCTGTCCCTCATCAACCTAACAGCTCACACCTGTGGGCTGCCCTGCCCCCTCATCATCTTAACAGCTCACACCTGTGAGCTGCCCTGTCCCCTCATCATCCTGACAGCTCATACCTGGTGAGCTGTCCTGTCCCCTCATCATCCTAACAGCTCACACCTGTGGGCTGCCCTGTCCCCTCATCATCACTTTTTAGTTATGTTTTGTTTTGTTTTGTTTTGTTTTGTTTTGTTTTGTTTTGAGGACACTGGGAAAGGATTAGCAGGATGAAATTGAAAAGTGAAAGGAGAAAAGTCCCCCCTACAAACCCACACTGGCTCACCTGCTGCTGCCGAGCACAAAGGTTTGTCCCTCAGAACCTCCTTTAAGAACTGCTGCACTTACAAGCCCTCCCTCGGACCTCCTCAACCCTCTGCTCCAGCAGCTCCAGGCTGAAGAGAGCCCAGGCTCCCCACTTCAAGCAGCCCCACCCCTGGCAGGAGCCACACCCTCATCATCCTAACAGCTCACACCTGTGAGCTGCCCTGCTCCCTCATCATCCTAACAGCTCACACCTGTGGGATGCCCTGTCCCCTCATCATCCTAACAGCTCATACCTGTGCACGGCCCTGTCTGCTCATCATCCTTTACAGCTCACACCTGTGGCTCTGCCACTCTCATTGTGAGGGGAGGGCAGGGGCAGAGGGGATTTGCATCTCATTCCCTGCACACTTCCTGCTCTGCAGCTGACACACTGCAGCAGCAGGCTTTCTTTGTTATGGATAAGGACCCCTCTTCTCCTGCAGGTGCTGAAGGCTGGAATTGAGATTTTGCCTCTAACATCCCACATGCCTGAGGTTCATAACTCCTTAGGAAATTCCCCAGCAATCATTAGCCTTCATTTACAATTTTGCTTTTGGAATCACTACTAACTTGTCTTTCTGTGGAGGTGTTTCAAACATTCGTAGAGAGTTCAGGAGCTGGGTTGGCTTGTTTCTGATTTAACTGACAAGCCCAGGCTAAATCCAAATGCCCAGGATGACAGGGAAACATGGAGACAGTTTATAAATACTCCCCTTCCTTGCAATTCAGCTTTTTTTTGCACATCCCCAGAGCACATTTATTCCATCCTGTCTTCCCTACAACACCTCTCCAGCACAAATACCACTTCTCAGACACAAACCCAACAGAAATGTACTACAAGGTGCAGCCGGGGTGTGGCCAGGGCTTGGCAGGGGCCAGGGGGAAGGGGCCGTGGCTGGGAGAGGAGTTTGCCTCAGAATCCCAAGGCCTTTTTGTGGGGTGGGGTTGGGAGGCAAAGGTGGTTTTAATTTGGTTTGGTTTTGACCTTTTTTGGTGCTGAATATTGGGGAGGGGAGGGGTGGGGTGGGGATGAGGGTGTATTCTGTGTCAGTTTTCCATTTTGCTCAGATGGAGTGTGGGGGTTTTGGCTCCATGCTGGAAAACTGTCTTGAGAAGCTCCTCTATAAATCAGTTTTGCTGAGCCTTGGTTTTTTTACAGGTGAGAGGGGAACATGTAACATGTACTCTTAGGGTGTGTTCTTTGGGAAAGCACAGAGACATTCCTGCCTTTGTTTCTCCCCCTTAAATCTTTTGTGTTGGATGGCTGGGGGCTGAGACTGAAGATTTTAATTAGCCTTTAACTTGGAAAGAACATGGAATGAGGAAACAGCTTTTTAAAATTTGTCTTCTTGACTGATTTATGAAGTAACTTCAATAATAAAATGTCTATGGCAGACCCCATCAAGTTCTGAAGAACTACTTCTGTGGTCTGGCATTGCCAGAGGTGGGGCTTCTTTTAGGAAAGCAGCTCCTTCAGGATGTGCTTCCTTGAGCTGGATGTCTGGGAGAGGTGTTGGAATGGCAGTCGCAGTAGTTTTTCATGGTTTCCAGGCTCTTTCACCCAGTTCATTCCAGTCCATTTCAAAATGTGATGCAGAGCAGAATGACTGCAGTTCAACTGTAAGTACAGTTCAGCCAGAATGGGTGCATGAACTTCAGCATCAGAGGTGTAAATGCTTGGGCATCTGTGAGTTTGCTGGAACCTGTGAAGTCCCAAGACCTGAACAACAGGCCCTGAGCTCAAGTTGACCTTGAGATGAAAGTTTAAACCAGATGTTGTGTTTGTATCCCCTCAGTAGTGAAAGAACCAGGTTCATGAGTGTTCTGCACTAGGTCGCTGCTCATTAGTGAAACAGGGCTTGACCTTTCCATGTTTAGATGTCACTGTTGGACACGAAAGAAAGACACGGAATCGTGATTCAGAAGGCTGATGCTCTAAAAAGGGGCTGGTTTATTCTCAGAACCTATTTTTATATTTTTATTTTTATTTTTACAATGTGCCCACCTAAGAGGTGGGATCCTTTGAACCATTGGTCACACCAAGGGTCAACAAGCAAAGTCCCTCCTTAGGAGAGAAATGTGAAAAACTAGATAGTTTAAAAAGTATGACCTTGTTTACCAGTTTTGGTCCCTGGGAAAGAACTTCAGAGAACCTAAACACGACAAGCAGCGACTACATTTAGAGGCCAGGCAGGGCCCTGAAATCAGTCCTGTGGCCTTGCTGGGAGGTGCAGGGGCAAAGGCAGTCCCTTTGATGGGGCCTAGGGGGTCACATCTTGGACATCCCTGTCTCCAAAGCTGACTAAAAAGTCCCTCCCAGTGACCCCCGACCTGTGGGAGTCCAGAGTGTTCCTCTGGAAACAGAAACCTGTACAGGGGGGTTTAAAACCTGTACAGGGGGGTCTGAGATTTGTGCAGTGGGGTTGCAGACCCTGGCATGGACCCCAGGCAGGCAAGGGTCTCGATTATAGTCCATGGGAAAAATTACCAACACTATGGGATGAATTGCAAGCCCTCAAAGCTAGTAGAAAGTATTAATAGTTTCACATTAGGGGTTTTAAGATAAGAATGACCAGAGACAAGATGGAGGATTCTGGGCGTTACTCTAGAGTCTTCTCCCTCTTCGTCTCCATTTTGTGCAGTGGTGATAACATGAAGTAGATTTAGAGGGATTGGGTCAAAGTAGAAAACACCTGTTTAGTGTCAAGTGCATGCATTGGGTCACAATTGTAGATAATGTACATGCAATTATCTGTATATAAGATGACGAGCTGGGAGCAGGCGGGCAGTCGTCACCTGTTGCCCGTGCTGTCCAGACCTTGGCAGAGATCAGGGAAAAGTATAGAGATAAGATAAAATAAACAAGGAGAGAAACCTTGAAAAAGAACATCTGAAGACTCCTCGTCTTTTCTGTGGGTGGCTCAGGGCTTTCCGAAGGACGACCACCCTCATTCTCGGGCAAGCAGAGACCCCGAGAACTGGCGTCCCTGGGTGGGCGTCGCCCAGGGAAGTCCTTCGTCCAGAAGAGTCCTCAGAAGCCAGCAAGAAGCCCGCAGAAGCTGAGGAGCCGAATTGCCATCATCTGAACTGAAGACCAGAGAAGGAAGAAAAGGACGAGAGCAGCTGATCTCAGGTTCGTCTCAGACAGACGGATTTCCAAGGGCCCTGGAGTTCGTCATCCTGTCAAATGCTGGTCGGTGATCGGGAACCTCCGAGCTGAACCGGAAAGCACCTGCACTTTGGTTCTTTCAGTGGTAAGACCAGTTGAGATACAAGATCACACGATGGGGGGAATTATATCCCTGTCCCAGGAGCAGCTCAGCTTGCTGTCTGCCTTGCAGGGGATTGTTTCAGCTCACCCTGCGGGTCTCACAGAAAAAGAGCTCCATTCGTTACTGCTCTGGGTGAGATGTAATTAACCTTTCTGTGAGACAACAGTGTTATTTGAACCGGGGTTTTGGCAGGAGGCAAACAGGGAATTATATCATCAGGCGACTCAAAAGGACAAGATAGCTTTGAAACTCGTGACGGCTGCGAGAGTTATGTTAAAAGCAGTCACAGGGCGAAGCATAGGAATTCCTTTCCCTGACCCACCGCGGGGGGAGGGGGATGAACAAGGTGACTCCTCTGCTAGTCGGTTACTAGCGGAGACAGGTGTTGGCCATCACCCAGCGGTTAAAGGGTCTCCTGCAGGAGACAGATTAGAGATGACAGCTTGTCTCGGAAGCAGCGGGGGATCAGCAGCTTTCCACACAAGGGAACAAAGGCATTGAGTTAGACGATTTCCCAAAATTTGTCCCGGGGAACTTAAAGCTTTTAATATACCCCAGTGAGGAGGAAGATCAGGACATGCTCTCTTTCGAGGCGTGCCCTGCGGAGGCAGGAGACGCACCCCAGGAGGGGGGATGGGAGAGTCGAGAATCTAGCCCACCAAGGAGCCCGTTCACCCCCCCTTCGACGCCGCGCAACAGCCCTCCGGTGCTTCCCCTTTCCTCGGAGATAGTGGGGCGGGGGAGGGAAATGGCAAGCGACAGGCTGGGGATGCGCGGGGCGGTGGAGGAAGGTGGGGTTCCGTGGAAACCGCGCGGGCAGGAACTCGTTTGGGACGGCTTGGGGGACGTGCTGAGCCAGGGCACAGCGGAGTGCACGGAAACTGGGACAATGGCGGCAGGGTCGGCGTTAGCGGCTCGTCACGTGGGAATGACGCAAGCTACGGGGAGCAGCGCGGGTCAGGGTGCGTCTGCTTTGCTGAACGTGAGCTCAGGTCCATTGGGGCGGAGTCCGGGAAGAGGTGACATGCGGGATGGGGTGGCTCCGGGGGCGGTGGCTCCGGGAGCAGAGGCTCTGGGGGGAGGAGCGGCAGACGCTGCCCCCCCCAGGAACTGAAGCAGCGCAGGCAAGGCCAGGGCGTGGCCAGGGCGGAGTGATCCATCGAGGATCCGCCCTCGGAGAGGAGGATCTGTGGGCGCTGGCCAAACAAGAGAAAAGCTTGGCCGCAGCTATCAAAAGTATAGGCCACCGTGCTCTCAGTGTTGCTGCTGCCTCTGAAAGCGTGGGTGCGAAACGAAAAGTAAAGGTTCGAAATGAAGAAAAAGTAGAAAAGAAATCAGAGACAGAAAATACTTTTGAGTTGTTAGCAGGAATGTTGGGGTTAGACATGGAGGGTCTGCTGCATGAGGCGACAGCGCCATCTGCTGCCTGGAACAAAAAACTACAGCAGCCACCACGACAGTCGCCGCTGATCAGTGGGGCGACTGCGCCATCTCGTGGTTGGAGGGAAAAACTACAGCAACCACAACGCAAGTCGCCAGGGACCAGTGGAGCGACAGCGCCATCTGGGCCTGGAGCGAACTCCAGCAGCCACCACGACAGTCGCCGCCGATCAGTGGGGCAACTGCACCATCTCGTGTTCAGAGGGAAAAACTACAGCAACTGCAACAAAAGTCACCAGGGACCAGTGGGGTGACTGCACCATCTGGTGCCTCGAGTGAAGAACTACAGCAGCCACCACCACAGTCGCCGCTGATCAGTGGGGCGACTGCACCATCTGGTGCCTGGAGCAAAGAACAACAGCAGCCACCACGACAGTCACCGCTGATCAGTGGGGCAACTGCGCCATCTCGTGGTCAGAGGGAAAAACTACAGCAACTGCAATGCAAGCCGCCAGGGAGCAGTGCAGCGACAGCGCCATCTCGTAGTTGGAGGGAAAAACTAAAACAACTGCAACGAAAGTTGCCGGGGACCAGTGGAGTGACATCGCCATCTGGTGCCTGGAGCGAAGAACTACAGCAGCCACCACGACAGTCGGCGCTGATCAGTGGAGCAACTGCGCCATCTCATGGTTGGAGGGAAAAACTACAGCAACCTCAAAGAAAGTCTCCAAGGAACAGTGCAGTGACAACACCATCTGGTGCCTGGAGTGAAGACCTACAGAAGCCACCACGACAGTCGGCGCTGATCAGTGGGGCGACTGCGCCATCTGGTGTTCTGAGGGAAAAACTACAGAAGCCACCACGACAGTCGCCGCTGATCAGTGGGGCGACTGCGCCATCTGGTGTTCTGAGGGAAAAACTACAGCAGCCACCACGACAGTCGCTGCTCATGAGTGGAGCAACAGCGCCATTAGGTTCCTGGAGGGAAGAACTACAGCAGCCACCACGAAAGTCGCCGCTGAGCAGTGGGGCGACTGCGCCATCTCGTGGTTGGAGGGAAAAACTACAGCAACCTCAACGAAAATCGCAAGTGACCACTAGAGCAAGAGCGCCATCAGGTGTCTGGAGCAAAGAACTAAAGCAGCCACGACGAAACTCGCTGCTGATCAGTGGGGCGACTGCGACATCTCGTTGTCAGGCGTAAAACCTACAGCAACCTCAACGCAAGTCGCCTGTGACCACTGGAGCGACTGCACAGTCTGGTGCCTGGAGCAAAGAACTACAGCAGCCACCCCGACAGTCGCCGCTGACCAGTGGGGCGACTGCGCCACCTGGTGGTTGGACGGAAAAACTACAGCAATTGAAAAGAAAGTTGCAAGTGACCAGTGGAACAACAGCGCCATCTGGCTCGTGGAGCAAAGACCTACAGCAGCCACCATGACAGTTGCCGCTGATCAGTGGGGCAACTGCGCCATCTCATGGTTGGAGGGAAAAAGTACAGCAACAACAATGCAAGTCGCCAGGGAGGAGTTGAGTGACAGCGCCATCTGGTACCTGGAGAAAACAATTACAGCAGCCCCCACGACAGCCGCCGCTGATCAGTGGGGCGACTGCGCCATCTGGTGCCTGGAGCGAAGAACTACAGCAGCCACCACGACAGTCGCTGCTGATCAGTGGGGCGACTGCGCCATCTCGTGCTTGGAGGGAAAAACTACAGCAACCTCAACGAAAGTCTCCAGGGACCAGTGGAGCGATATCGCCATCTGGTGCCTTGAGTGAAGAACTACAGCAGCCACCACGACAGTTGCCACTGATCGGGGGGCGACTGCGCCACCTTGTGGTTGGAGGGAAAAACGACAGCAATTGAAAAGAAAGTTGCAAGTGACCAGTGGAACAACAGTGCCATCTTGTGGAGCGAAGACCAACAGCAGCCACCATGACAGCTGCCATTGATCAGTGGGGCGAATGTGCCATCTTGTGTTCTGAGGGAAAGACTACAGCAACCGCAACGCAAGTCACCAGTGACCAGTGGAGCGACATCGCCATCTGGTGCCTGGAGCGAAGAACTACAGCAGCCACCACGACAGTCACCGCTGATCAGTTCGGCGACTACGCCATCTCGTGGTTGGAGGGAAAAACTACATCAACCGCAATGAAAGTCGCCAGTGCCCAGTGGAGCAAGATCGCCATCTCGTTCGTGGATTGAAGAACTACACGAGCCACCAAGAATGTCACCGCTGATCAGCAGGGTGACTGCGCCATATCGTGGTCGGGCGGAAGAACTACAACAACCGCAACGCAAGTCACCAGTGACCAGTTGAGCGACAGTGCCATCTGGTACCTGGACCAAAGAACTACAGCAGCCCTCAAGACAGTCGCCGCAGATCAGTGGGGCGACTGCGCCATCTCGTGGTCGGGTGGAAAAACTACAGAACCACAACAAAAGTCACCGGGGACCAGTGGAGCGACAGCATCATCTGGAGCCTGGAGCGGAGAACTACAGCAGCCGCCACGACAGTCGTCGCTGATCAGTGGGGTGACTGTGCCATCTCATGGTTGGAGGGAAAAAGTACAGCAACCGAAACAAAAGTCGCCAGTGACCAGTGGAGCGACAGCGCCATCTGGTGCCTGGAGCGAAGAACTACAGCAGCCCCCACGACAGTCGCTGCCGATCAGTGGGGCGATTGCACCATCTCATGGTCGGAGGGAAAAACTACAGCAACCGCAATGCAAGGAACCAGGGACCAGTACAGCGACATCGCCATCTGGTGCCTGGAGCGAAGAACTATAGCAGCCACCACGACAGTTGCCGCTGATCAGTGTGGCGACTCCGCCATCTTGTGTTTAGAGGGAAAAACTACAGCAACCTCAACGAAAGTTGCCGATGACCAGTGGAGCCACATCGCCACCTGGTGCCTGGAGCCAAGAATTAAAGCAGCAACCACAACAGTCGCTGCTGATGAGTGGGGCGACTGCACCATCTCGTGGTTGGAGGGAGAAACTACAGCAGCCTCAAAAAAAGTCACCAGTGACCAGTGGAGCGACAGCGCCATCTGGTTTGTGGAGCAAAGAACTACAGCAGCCTCCAGGACAGTCCCCACTAATCAGTGGCGTGACTGCGCCATCTCGTGGTTGGAGGGAAAAACTACAGCAACCGCAACAAAAGTTGCCGGTGACCAGTAGAGCAACATCGCCATCTGGTGCCTGGAGCCAAGAACTACAGCAGCCACCACGATAGTCGCCGCTGATCAGTGGGGCGACCTCGCCGTCTCGTGGTTGGAGGGAAAAACTACAGCAACCGCAACACAAGTTACCAGGGACCAGTGGAGCGACAGCGCCGTCTGGTGCCTGGAGTGAAGAACTACAGCAGCCACCAGGACAGTCGGCGCTGATCAGTAAGGCGACAGCGCCATCTCCTGTTCTGAGGGAAAAACTACAGCAACCCCAACAAAAGTCGCCGGCGACCACTGGAGCAACAGAGCCATCCGGTGCCTGGAGCGAAGAACTAGAGCAGCCACCAGGACAGTCGCCGCTCATCAGTGGGGCAACTGCGCCATCTCGTGGTTGGAGGGAAAAACTACAGCAACTGCAACTCAAGTCACCAGGGACCAGTGGGGTTACTGCGCCATCTCGTGGTTAGGGGGAAAAACTACAGCAACCTCAACGAAAGTCGCAAGTGACCAGTGGAGCGACAACGCCATCTGGTTCGTGGAGCGAAGAACTACAGCAGCCACAACAACATTCGCTGCAGGTCAGAGGGGCGACCGCGCCATCTCGTGTTTGGAGGCAAAAACTACAGCAACCGCAACGCAAGTCGCCAGGGATCAGTGGAGCGACAGCGCCGTCAGGTGCATGGAGCAGAAAACTACAGCAGCCGCGAGGATAGTCGCCGCTGATCAGTAAGGCGACTGCGCCATCTCCTGTTCTGAGGGAAAATCTACAGCAACCCCAACGAAAGTCGCCGGCGACCACTGAAGCAACAGTGCCATCCGGTGCCTGGAGCGAAGAACTAGAGCACCCACCAGGACAGTCGCCGCTCATCAGTGGGGCAACTGCGCCGTCTCGTGGTTAGAGGGAACACCTACAGAAACCGCAACACAAGTCGCCAGGGACCAGTGGAGCGATATCGCCATCTGGTGCCTGGAGCAAAGAACTACAGCAGCCACCACGACAGTCGCTGCTCATCAGTGGGGCAACTGCGCCATCTCGTGGTTGGAGGGAACACCTACAGCAACCGAAACGCAAGTCGCCAGTGACCAGTGGAGCGACAGCGCCATCTGTTGCCTGGAGCGAAGACTTACAGCAGCAACCAGGACAGTCGCCGCTGATCACTGGAGCGACGGCGCCATCTCGTCGTTGGAGGGAAAAACTACAGCAACCGCATCTCAAGTCACCAGGGACCAGTGGGGTGACTGCGCCATCTCGTGGTTAGAGGGAAAAACTACAGCAACCTCAATGAAAGTCGCAAGTGACCAGTGGAGCGACAACGCCATCTGGTTCGTGGAGCAAAGAACTACAGCAGCCACCAGGACAGACGACGCTGATCAGTGGGGTGACTGCGCCGTCTCGTGGTTGGAGGGAAAAACTACAGCAACCGCAACACAAGTCGCCAGGGACCAGTAGAACGACATTGCCATTTGGTGCCTGGAGCGAAGAACTACAGCAGCCACCACGACAGTCGCTGCTGAGCAGTGGGGCGACTGCGCTATCTCGTAGTTAAAGGGAAAAACTACAGCAACCGCAACGCAAGTCACCAGTGACCAGTGGAGCGACAGCGCCACTTGGTGCCTGGAGCCAAGAATTAAAGCACCCACCACGACAGTTGCTGCTAATGAGTGGGGTGACCGCACCATCTCGTGGTTGGAGGGAGAAACTACAGCAGCCTCAAAAGAAGTCGCCAGTGACCAGTGGAGCGACAGTGCCATCTGGTTCGTGGAGCAAAGAACTACAGCAGCCTCCACGACAGTCCCCACTAATCAGTGGCGTGACTGCGCCATCTCGTGGTTGGAGGGAAAAACTACAGCAACCGCAACGCAAGTTGCCAGGGACCAGAGGAGCGACATCGCCATCTGGTGCCTGGAGCCAAGAACTACAGCAGCCACTACGACAGTCGCCGCTGACCAATGAGGCGAGTGCGCCATCTCGTGGTTGGAGGGAAAAACTACAGCAACCGCAACGAAAGTCGCCAGGGATCAGTTGAGCGACAGCGCCGTCAGGTGCATGGAGCAAAAAACTACAGCAGCCGCGAGGACAGTCGGCGCTGATCAGTAAGGCGACAGCGCCATCTCCTGTTCTGAGGGAAAATCTACAGCAACCGCTACGAAAGTTGCCGAGGACCAGTGAAGCGACATAGCCATCTGGTGCCTGGAGCGAAGAACTAGAGCAGTCACCACGACAGCCACCGCTGATCAGTAAGGCGACTGTGCCATCTCCTGTTCTGAGGGAAAAACTACAGCAACCACAATGAAAGTCGCCGGCGACCACTGAAGCAACAGTGCCATCCGGTGCCTGGAGCGAAGAACTACAGCAGCCACCAGGACAGTCACCGCTCATCAGTGGGGCAACTGCGCCATCTCGTGGTTAGAGGGAACACGTACAGAAACCGCAACGCAAGTCACCAGGGACCAGTGGAGCGACAGCGCCATCTGGTTCGTGGAGCAAAGAACTACAGCAGCCACCACGACAGTCGCCGCTGATCAGTGGAGCGACTCCGCGGTCTTGTGTTTGGAAGGAAAAACAACAGCAACCTCAACGAAAGTCGCCAGGGACCAGTGGAGCGCCAGCGCCATCTGGTGCCAGGAGCGAAGAACTACAGCATGCACCACGACAGTTGCCGCTGATCAGTGTGGCGACTCCGCCGTCTTGTAGTTAGAGGGAAAAACTACAGCAACCTCAAGGAAAGTTGCCAGGGACTAGTGGAGCGACAGCGCCATCTGGTGCCAGGAGCCAAGAACTACAGCAGCCTCCACGACAGTCCCCACTAATCAGTGGCGTGACTGCGCCGTCTCGTGGTTGGAGGGAAAAACTACAGCAACCGCAACGCAAGTCGCCAGGGACCAGTGGAGCGACATCGCCATCTGGTGCCTGGAGCCAAGAACTAGAGCAGCCACCACGACAGTCACCGCTGATCAGTAAGGCGACTGCGCCATCTCGTGGTTGGAGGGAAAAACTACAGCAACCACAACAAAAGTCGCCGGCGACCACTGAAGCAACAGTGCCATCCGGTGCCTGGAGCGAAGAACTACAGCAGCCACCAGGACAGTCGCCGCTCATCAGCGGGGCAACTGCGCCATCTCGTGGTTAGAAGGAACACCTACAGAAACCGCAACGCAAGTCGCCAGTGAGCAGTGGAGCGACATCGCCATCTGGTGCCTGGAGCGAAGAACTACAGCAGCCACCATGACAGTTGCAGCTGATCAGAAAGACGACTGCGCCATCTCGTGGTTGGAGGGAAAAACTACAGCAACCACAACGAAAGTTGCCGGTGACCAGTGGAGTGACAGCGCCATCTGGTGTGTGGAGCCAAGAATTCGAGCAGGCACCACGACAGTCACTGCTGATCAGTGGGGCGACTGCTCCATCTCCTGGTTGGAGGGAAAAACTACAGCAACCGCAACAAAAGTTGCCGGTGACCAGTGGAGCAACATCGCCACCTGGTGCCTGGAGCCAAGAATTAAAGCAGCCACCACAACAGTTGCTGCTGATGAGTGGGGCGACCGCACCATCTCGTGGTTGGAGGGAGAAACTACAGCAGCCTCAAAAGAAGTCGCCAGTGACCAGTGGAGCGACAGCGCCATCTGGTTCGTGGAGCAAAGAACTACAGCAGCCTGCACGACAGTCCCCACTAATCAGTGGCGTGACTGCGCCATCTCGTGGTTGGAGGGAAAAACTACAGCAACCGCAACGCAAGTTTCCAGGGACTAGTGGAGCGACAGCGCCATCAGGTGCCTGGAGCGAAGGACTACAGCAGCCACCACGACAGTCGCTGCTGAGCAGTGGAGCGACTGCACCATTTTGTGGTTGGAGGGAAAAACTACAGCAGCCTCAAAAGAAGTTTCCAATTACCAGTGGAGCGACATCGCTGTCTACTTCGTGGAGCGAAGAACTACAGCAGCCACCATGACAGTCCCCACTAATCAGTGGCGTGACTGTGCCATCTCGTGTTTGGAGGGAAAAACTACAGCAACCGCAACGAAAGTTGACGGTGACCAGTGGAGCGACATCGCCATCTGGTGCCTGGAGCCAAGAACTACGGCAGCCACCACAACAGTCGCCGCTGATCAGTGGGGCGACTGCGCCATCTCGTGGTTGTAGGGAAAATCTACTCCAAACGCAACGCAAGTCGCCAGGGAACAGTGGAGCGACAGCGCCATCTGGTGCCTGGAGTGAAGAACTATTGCAGCCCCTACAACAATCAACGCTGATCAGTGGGGCAACTGTGCCATCTCGTGGTTTGAGTGCAAAACTACAGCAACCGCAATGAAAGTCGCCAATGATCCGTGAAATGACAGTGCCATCTGTGTTTTTACAAGTGAGAGGAGAACATGTAACATGTTTGGGAAAGCACAGAGACATTCCTGCCTTTGTTTCTCCTCCTTGAATCTTTTGTGGTGGATGGCTGGGGGCTGAGACTGAAGGTTTTAATTAGCCTTTAACTTGGAGAGAACATGGAATGAGGAAACAGCTTTTTAAAATTTGTGTTCTTGACTGATTTATGAAGTAACTTCAATAATAAAATGTCTGTGGCAGTTCCCATCAAGTTTTTAAGAACTATTTCTTTGAAGTGGAGACAGCTTTTGAGTGATGTGAATTATTTCTGCTAGCTTAAGCTTTCCTTTTCAAGGCATTTAGGTAGCCTCAGCCCCGGCATTGAACAATGGTGCTTTAGGGAAAAGGAAGCAGAGACAGAGGGGTTGAAAAAGGCGTGTGAGACTTGCCTTACATATCCCCAGTTTGGGAAGGTACTGAACATCAAATGAAACTCAGGACAGCTGGGGTTCAGTTGTTTTTGGGTTTGTGATCTGTTTTGGGGCTTTTATCACTGGGGCAAAGAATATTTAACTTTCCTTGCCTGGAGGAGCTGTTTTCCTTGTCTTGCCTTTGTTATGAGGTGTGACAGTTTTGCACCCAAAACTGTGTGTACTGTGTCCAGTGTTTGGTGCTTTTGCCTGTGGTCTGGCATTCCCAGGGTTGGGGCTTCTTTTAGGAAAGCAGCTCCTTCAGGATGTGCTTCCGTCAGAATACTTCCTTGAGCTGGATGTCTGGGAGAGGTGTTGGAATGGCAGTCGCAGTAGTTTTTCATGGTTTCCAGGCTCTTTCACCCAGTTCATTCCAGTCCATTTCAGAATGTGATGCAGAGCAGAATGACTGCAGTTCAACTGTAAGTACAGTTCAGCCAGAATGGGTGCATGAACTTCAGCATCAGAGGTGTAAATGCTTGGGCATCTGTGAGTTTGCTGGAACCTGTGAAGTCCCAAGACCTGAACAACAGGCCCTGAGCTCAAGTTGACCTTGAGATGAAAGTTTAAACCAGATGTTGTGTTTGTATCCCCTCAGTAGTGAAAGAACCAGGTTCATGAGTGTTCTGCACTAGGTCGCTGCTCATTAGTGAAACAGGGCTTGACCTTTCCATGTTTAGATGTCACTGTTGGACACGAAAGAAAGACACGGAATCATGATTCAGAAGGCTGATGCTCTAAAAAGGGGCTGGTTTATTCTCAGAACCTATTTTTATTCCCTTTTACAATGTGCCCACCTAAGAGGTGGGATCCTTTGAACCATTGGTCATACCAAGGGTCAACAAGCAAAGTCCCTCCTTAGGAGAGAAATGTGAAAAACTAGATAGTTTAAAAAGTATGACCTTGTTTACCAGTTTTGGTCCCTGGGAAAGAACTTCAGAGAACCTGAACATGACAAGCAGTGACTACATTTAGAGGCCAGAGAAGGCCCGGAAATGAGTCCTGTGGCCTTGCTGGGAGGTGCAGGGGCAAAGGCAGCCCCTGGATTGCCCCTTAAGCCTTGGCCACTCTTTGGGTGCAATCCAGGAGCAGGCTGAAGCCAGCTGTTCCTGCAAAAGAACTTGTGTGAGCCTCTTTCTTGCACCCAATTGTCCAGGCTGGGCACTGTCCCAGCACCAGTCACTGCTCTCCTTGCCTTCTTCACCTTGACTGCTGATATCCGGCTTTACTTCCTAAAAATAGTAACAAAGAACAGTGCTGTAACAGAGCCACCGTTTACACTTCCCCTGCAAAGACAAACAGTGACCCACCTCCTCAGGGGAAGCCCTCTCACCCTGCATGGGGCGCTCTGCCGCACATTCTATCCATCTGCATCTGAAACAAAGTGAGCAACAAAAGTCAAAGTGCTGCAGGAGAACTTAAAAGCTCCAGACCTCTTGTGTCAGATCTAGGCATATTCCCTACAGTCCAACTCCACCCCACATTACAAATTCCAAGCCCTAGGCATTTACCCTATTACTTCTACACTCAGACTAAGCAGCAAGGCAGAGCAGCTCCGGGCCAAACACACACCCACACCCGTGACACAGGAGACCACAAACGAGGGAACACAACGGGGACAGAAAACTCTCGGCCACAAGAATGGCCCTGAGGACCCAGAGAACTCGGAATGAGGTGACTGAGGTAAGACTGATGGCGAGCTGGCCAGGCTCGCAGAACCCTGCAGGAAGAAGATGCTAGCGGGATGACTTATTGCTAGGAGCGCAAAGATGGATGCCCGAGAGTGCTACGGTCAGAATCACCTCCCTGTCTTTGCCTTCTGACAAGTCCTAATCCGCCACAATGGATCGCTGCGGAGCACAGCTGTCGACACAGCTCAGAACAAGACCTGAAAGGACACTGGACTGGATGCTCCTGAGGAGAGGGGCGATGCCTGTCCCAGCTCCCGAGTCAAAGGCGCCGAGCCGAGGAGCGCAGAGAGCGCAGATGCTAAGGCTGACTTTAGGGTTTCCGAGAGGCCCCCGGAAAGCCCACGGCAAAAGCCGTGAAAGACGAGATGCCCAAAAGACACAGAAGGCACCACAGACAAGTGACACGACACGCACCGGGACTGCTCTGCCCTGCACACCTCAGCATTGTGATCAAAAATGAGACTTCCCTTCGATGGGGCCCAAGGGGTCACATCTTGGACATCCCCGTCTTCAAAGCTGACTCAAAAATCCCTCCTGGTGACCCCCGACCCGGCACACTGCTTTTGATCTCCTCTGTGATCTGTAGCCTTGCACTTATCTCAGGGATGAGAATCCACGTCGGGTGCAAAGGAAGGCCAGCTCCATGGAAATGAACGCGTCGGCCCCGTGGACGTCGAGACACCTCCGCGTCCGCCTCGGTGCTGCCGTAACCGGATTTGGGCTCTGCACCTCCTCACGGTACCTAGGACCACAAAACAAAAAATGTGACTATTGCCCTCCAGGAGAGCAATCCCCACGGCTCCCCCGCACCATTGGCCCAGCTCGCCTTGAATCTTCATTCGACTCCAGAGGCTGCTCAGAGGGTACCTGCAAAATGAAACGGTACACGCTTAGCAAGCTGCTGCCCACCGCTCTCTTATGAGCCACCCCACCTAAAGGCCGACTCACCCGCTCGCCTCTATTCCTTGGCACGCCTGGTGCAGCGGCAGCACCTGCAAAGAAACAAAGCAAAAAGGCATGCTGAGATGTCGTAAAACGGCAACCGCCCCGGTCCGACTGAAGTACGCCAAAAGTGTACCTTAAGCTTGCATCCATCTGGCCTCTGGCAGCCCGGGTCAGGAGAACTGGCAAGCAGAACGCCTAAAATAAAAAAGCCCCAGATGATGCTTGGAGCTGCACCAGAAATCGAGACCTGAGCAGTGACAACTGCTTCTGCCCTCCGATCTCTGCTCACCTCCCTCCACTGACCTTTACTGCAGATACGCAGCTCCACTTCCTAGAAATAAAGACAAAGAGCAGCGCTGTAACAGAGCCACCATTTACACTTCCCCTGCAAAGACAAACAGTGACCCACCTCCTCAGGGGAAGCCCTCTCACCCGGGATGGGGCGCATCTGCATCTGAAAGAAAGTTAGGAACAAAAGTCAAAGTGCTGCAGGAGAACTTGACAGCTGCAGACATCTTGTGTCCATCTAGGCATATTCTCTACAGTCCAACTCCACCCCTCATTACAAATTTCAAGCCCCCAGCACTTGCCCTATTACTCCTACACCCAGACTAAGCAGCAAGGCAGAGCAGCTCCGGGCCAAATACACACCCACACCCGTGACACAGGAGACCACAAACGAGGCAACACAACGGGGACAGAAAACTCTCGGCCACAAGAATGGCCCTGAGGACCCAGAGAACTCGGAATGAGGTGACTGAGGTAAGACTGATGGCGAGCTGGCCAGGCTCGCAGAACCCTGCAGGAAGAAGATGCTAGCGGGATGACTTATTGCTAGGAGCGCAAAGATGGATGCCCGAGAGTGCTACGGTCAGAATCACCTCCCTGTCTTTGCCTTCTGACAAGTCCTAATCCGCCACAATGGATCGCTGCGGAGCACAGCTGTCGACACAGCTCAGAACAAGACCTGAAAGGACACCGGACTGGATGCTCCTGAGGAGAGGGGCGATGCCTGTCCCAGCTCCCGAGTCAAAGGCGCCGAGCCGAGGAGCGCAGAGAGCGCAGATGCTAAGGCTGACTTTAGGGTTTCCGAGAGGCCCCCGGAAAGCCCACGGCAAAAGCCGTGAAAGACGAGATGCCCAAAAGACACAGAAGGCACCACAGACAAGTGACACGACACGCACCGGGACTGCTCTGCCCTGCACACCTCAGCATTGTGATCAAAACTGAGACTTCCCTTCGATGGGGCCCAAGGGGTCACATCTTGGACATCCCCGTCTTCAAAGCTGACTCAAAAATCCCTCCTGGTGACCCCCGACCCGGCACACTGCTTTTGATCTCCTCTGTGATCTGTAGCCTTGCACTTATCTCAGGGATGAGAATCCACGTCGGGTGCAAAGGAAGGCCAGCTCCATGGAAATGAACGCGTCGGCCCCGTGGAC
Organism: Phylloscopus collybita; assembly: GCA_027886175.1. Taxonomy (NCBI): domain Eukaryota; kingdom Metazoa; phylum Chordata; class Aves; order Passeriformes; family Phylloscopidae; genus Phylloscopus; species Phylloscopus collybita. Next base: position 9,992,939 of record JAJNNQ010000033.1, on the reverse strand, counting down.
GTCGAGACACCTCCGCGTCCGCCTCGGTGCTGCCGTAACCGGATTTGGGCTCTGCACCTCCTCACGGTACCTAGGACCACAAAACAAAAAATGTGACTATTGCCCTCCAGGAGAGCAATCCCCACGGCTCCCCCGCACCATTGGCCCAGCTCGCCTTGAATCTTCATTCGACTCCAGAGGCTGCTCAGAGGGTACCTGCAAAATGAAACGGTACACGCTTAGCAAGCTGCTGCCCACCGCTCTCTTATGAGCCACCCCACCTAAAGGCCGACTCACCCGCTCGCCTCTATTCCTTGGCACGCCTGGTGCAGCGGCAGCACCTGCAAAGAAACAAAGCAAAAAGGCATGCTGAGATGTCGTAAAACGGCAACCGCCCCGGTCCGACTGAAGTACGCCAAAAGTGTACCTTAAGCTTGCATCCATCTGGCCTCTGGCAGCCCGGGTCAGGAGAACTGGCAAGCAGAACGCCTAAAATAAAAAAGCCCCAGATGATGCTTGGAGCTGCACCAGAAATCGAGACCTGAGCAGTGACAACTGCTTCTGCCCTCCGATCTCTGCTCACCTCCCTCCACTGACCTTTACTGCAGATACGCAGCTCCACTTCCTAGAAATAAAGACAAAGAGCAGCGCTGTAACAGAGCCACCATTTACACTTCCCCTGCAAAGACAAACAGTGACCCACCTCCTCAGGGGAAGCCCTCTCACCCGGGATGGGGCGCATCTGCATCTGAAAGAAAGTTAGGAACAAAAGTCAAAGTGCTGCAGGAGAACTTGACAGCTGCAGACATCTTGTGTCCATCTAGGCATATTCTCTACAGTCCAACTCCACCCCTCATTACAAATTTCAAGCCCCCAGCACTTGCCCTATTACTCCTACACCCAGACTAAGCAGCAAGGCAGAGCAGCTCCGGGCCAAATACACACCCACACCCGTGACACAGGGGACCACAAACGAGGGAACACAACGGGGACAGAAAACTCTCGGCCACAAGAATGGCCCTGAGGACCCAGAGAACTCGGAATGAGGTGACTGAGGTAAGACTGATGGCGAGCTGGCCAGGCTCGCAGAACCCTGCAGGAAGAAGATGCTAGCGGGATGACTTATTGCTAGGAGCGCAAAGATGGATGCCCGAGAGTGCTACGGTCAGAATCACCTCCCTGTCTTTGCCTTCTGACAAGTCCTAATCCGCCACAATGGATCGCTGCGGAGCACAGCTGTCGACACAGCTCAGAACAAGACTTGAAAGGACACTGGACTGGATGCTCCTGAGGAGAGGGGCGATGCCTGTCCCAGCTCCCGAGTCAAAGGCGCCGAGCCGAGGAGCGCAGAGATCGCAGATGCTAAGGCTGACTTTAGGGTTTCCGAGAGGCCCCCGGAAAGCCCACGGCAAAAGCCGTGAAAGACGAGATGCCCAGAAGACACAGGAGGCACCACAGACAAGTGACACAACACGCACCGGGACTGCTCTGCCCTGCACACCTCAGCATTGTGATCAAAACTGAGACTTCCCTTCGATGGGGCCCAAGGGGTCACATCTTGGACATCCCCGTCTCCAAAGCAGACTCAAAAATCCCTCCCGGTGACCCCCGACCCGGCACACTGCTTTTGATCTCCTCTGTGATCTGTAGCCCTGCACTTATCTCAGGGATGAGAATCCACGTCGGGTGCAAAGGAAGGCCAGCTCCATGGAAATGAACGCGTCGGCCCCGTGGACGTCGAGACACCTCCGCGTCCGCCTCGGTGCTGCCGTAACCGGATTTGGGCTCTGCACCTCCTCACGGTACCTAGGACCACAAAACAAAAAATGTGACTATTGCCCTCCAGGAGAGCAATCCCCACGGCTCCCCCGCACCATTGGCCCAGCTCGCCTTGAATCTTCATTCGACTCCAGAGGCTGCTCAGAGGGTACCTGCAAAATGAAACGGTACACGCTTAGCAAGCTGCTGCCCACCGCTCTCTTATGAGCCACCCCACCTAAAGGCCGACTCACCCGCTCGCCTCTATTCCTTGGCACGCCTGGGGCAGCGGCAGCACCTGCAAAGAAACAAAGCAAAAAGGCATGCTGAGATGTCGCGAAACGGCAACCGCCCCGGTCCGACTGAAGTACGCCACAAGTGTACCTTAAGCTTGCATCCATCTGGCCTCTGGCAGCCCGGGTCAGGAGAACTGGCAAGCAGAACGCCTAAAATAAAAAAGCCCCAGATGATGCTTGGAGCTGCACCAGAAATCGAGACATGAGCAGTGACAACTGCTTCTGCCCTCCGATCTCTGCTCACCTCCCTCCACTGACCTTTACTGCAGATACGCAGCTCCACTTCCTAGAAATAAAGACAAAGAACAGTGCTGTAACAGAGCCACCATTTACACTTCCCCTGCAAAGACAAACAGTGACCCACCTCCTCAGGGGAAGCCCTCTCACCCGGGATGGGGCGCATCTGCATCTGAAAGAAAGTTAGGAACAAAAGTCAAAGTGCTGCAGGAGAACTTGACAGCTGCAGACATCTTGTGTCCATCTAGGCATATTCTCTACAGTCCAACTCCACCCCTCATTACAAATTTCAAGCCCCCAGCACTTGCCCTATTACTCCTACACCCAGACTAAGCAGCAAGGCAGAGCAGCTCCGGGCCAAATACACACCCACACCCGTGACACAGGAGACCACAAACGAGGGAACACAACGGGGACAGAAAACTCTCGGCCACAAGAATGGCCCTGAGGACCCAGAGAACTCGGAATGAGGTGACTGAGGTAAGACTGATGGCGAGCTGGCCAGGCTCGCAGAACCCTGCAGGAAGAAGATGCTAGCGGGATGACTTATTGCTAGGAGCGCAAAGATGGATGCCCGAGAGTGCTACGGTCAGAATCACCTCCCTGTCTTTGCCTTCTGACAAGTCCTAATCCGCCACAATGGATCGCTGCGGAGCACAGCTGTCGACACAGCTCAGAACAAGACCTGAAAGGACACTGGACTGGATGCTCCTGAGGAGAGGGGCGATGCCTGTCCCAGCTCCCGAGTCAAAGGTGCCAGGCCAAGGAGCGCAGAGAGCGCAGATGCTAAGGCTGACGCCAGGGTTTCCGAGAGGCCCCCGGAAGGGCCACGGCAAAAGCCGTGAAAGACGAGATGCCCAAGAGACACAGAAGGCACCACAGACAAGCGACACAACACACACCGGGACTGCTCTGCCCTGCACACCTCAGCATTGTGATCAAAACTGAGACTTCCCTTCGATGGGGCCCAAGGGGTCACATCTTGGACATCCCCGTCTCCAAAGCAGACTCAAAAATCCCTCCCGGTGACCCCCGACCCGGCACACTGCTTTTGATCTCCTCTGTGATCTGTAGCCCTGCACTTATCTGAGGGATGAGAATCCACGTCGGGTGCAAAGGAAGGCCAGCTCCATGGAAATGAACGCGTCGGCCCCGTGGACGTCGAGACACCTCCGCGTCCGCCTCGGTGCTGCCGTAACCAACATTTGGCTCCGCACCTCCTCACGGTACCTAGGATCACAAAACCAAAAAATGTGACTATTGCCCTCCAGGAGAGCAAATCCCAGGCCTGCTCCACACCATTGGCCCAGCTCGCCTCGAATCTTCATTCAACTCCAGAGGCTGCTCGCAGGGTACCTGCAAAATGAAAAGGTACACGCTTAGCAAGCTGCTGCACACCGCTCGCTTATGAGTCACCCCACCTAAAGGCCGACTCACCCGCTCGCCTCTATTCCTGGGCACGCCTGGGGCAGCGGCAGCACCTGCAAAGAAACAAAGCAAAAAGGCATGCTGAGATGTCGTGAAACGGCAACCGCCCCGGACCGACTGAAGTACGCCACAAGTGTACCTTAAGCTTGCACCCATCTGGCCTCTGGAAGCCCGGGTCAGGAGAACTGGCAAGCAGAACGCCTAAAATAAAAAAGCCCCAGATGATGCTTGGAGCTGCACCAGAAATCGAGACCTGAGCAGTGACAACTGCTTCTGCCCACCGATCTCTGCTCACCTCCCTCCACTGACCTTTACTGCAGATACGCAGCTCCACTTCCTAGAAATAAAGACAAAGAGCAGCGCTGTAACAGAGCCACCATTTACACTTCCCCTGCAAAGACAAACAGTGACCCACCTCCTCAGGGGAAGCCCTCTCACCCGGGATGGGGCGCATCTGCATCTGAAAGAAAGTTAGGAACAAAAGTCAAAGTGCTGCAGGAGAACTTGACAGCTGCAGACATCTTGTGTCCATCTAGGCATATTCTCTACAGTCCAACTCCACCCCTCATTACAAATTTCAAGCCCCCAGCACTTGCCCTATTACTCCTACACCCAGACTAAGCAGCAAGGCAGAGCAGCTCCGGGCCAAATACACACCCACACCCGTGACACAGGAGACCACAAACGAGGGAACACAACGGGGACAGAAAACTCTCGGCCACAAGAACGGCCCTGAGGACCCAGAGAACTCGGAATGAGGTGACTGAGGTAAGACTGATGGCGAGCTGGCCAGGCTCGCAGAACCCTGCAGGAAGAAGATGCTAGCGGGATGACTTATTGCTAGGAGCGCAAAGATGGATGCCCGAGAGTGCTACGGTCAGAATCACCTCCCTGTCTTTGCCTTCTGACAAGTCCTAATCCGCCACAATGGATCGCTGCGGAGCACAGCTGTCGACACAGCTCAGAACAAGACCTGAACCGACACCGGACTGGATGCTCCTGAGGAGAGGGGCGATGCCTGTCCCAGCTCCCGAGTCAAAGGCGCCGGGCCAAGGAGCGCAGAGAGCGCAGATGCTAAGGCTGACGCCAGGGTTTCCGAGAGGCCCCCGGAAGGGCCACGGCAAAAGCCGTGAAAGACGAAATGCCCAAGAGACACAGAAGGCTCCACAGACAAGTGACACAACACACACCGGGACTGCTCTGCCCTGCACACCTCAGCATTGTGATCAAAACTGAGACTTCCCTTCGATGGGGCCCAAGGGGTCACATCTTGGACATCCCTGTCTCCAAAGCAGACTCAAAAATCCCTCCCGGTGACCCCCGACCCAGGACCCCGCTTTTGATCTCCTCTGTGATCTGTAGCCCTGCACTTATCTCTTGGGCATCTGGGGATAAGAATCCATGTCAGGTAGAAAGGAAGGCTGGCCCGCTGTCTGGGAAATTCCTGCTGTCACCGGGCTCTTATTGTTGTCTCTTATTCTGCTACAAAAAAGAAAACCAAACATGAATGCGTGATCTTAGCAGCACATCAGCCAAAAATGGCAATTCTGCTACTCACCATCTCTTAAGAATGCCCGGGTCCTCGGGCAGCACACTTCGGCTGCGCTGCAAGGCTGACACTTGCAGAGCCAGAGTCTCCATGGCCTTATTGGCACTGAGCCCACCCACCACGGCCTCTATCAGGGGCGTGAGCATCCCCGGTTGCAGTGGGACAAGGGTTCCAGGATGGACATCCCCAGAGAACCCCAAACCGGTGGATTCTGCCTCCCCACTGTCACTTACTGGCTAGCCCTAGCCCAGGGTAACTGCCTGCCACTGCTCTCAGGGAAACAGGGGTGTTGTGATAACTGCTGTAAGAACTGCTATAGCTGTACTCTTAAATTATATCCCAGCCTGTACCCCTCCCTTTCACTATGTGCTCTCTCTGGCCCTTCAGTCCTTCACCTCTCAAGCCCTCCCTCAGCCTCTGTGTGTCACTGTCAAGTCCCCCTTGCTGGACCCTACAGCTTGCAGCCGGGGATGCTCCTTATCCACAGGGTTCTCAAGAATGTCCCGCAGGCGGGACGCCATCTCCACAGTTGCTCCTACCCTAACTAAATGTAGCCCTGAGTCAGGGCTCCTACCCTAAGTGTGGCCCTGAGACAGGGCAGAGGCTGACAGAGCCGAACTCTTTGCGGTGGCCAAGGCACGAAGCCTTACCAACCGCCGCCTCGAGGAGGGATGGACGCAATCCCCGGCTGCGGAGAGACAGGCGATCCCAGGGAGGGGTGGGGCGGGAAACCCCCTTTTTTCCCCAACCCTGCGGACCCTGCTCCCCACTACCACTTCCTGCCTAGCCTAGCCTTTGGGTTACTGCCTGCACCTCTCAGGGCTTCTGGCATTCTCCTGCATTAGACTTACTGCCTGCTGCGGCTCTCAGGGAAACAGGGGTGTGGTGCTGTGTGTGTGGGCTGCTATAGGTGTGCGCTAACTTGTATCCCAGCCTGTACCCCTCTCTTTCACTGTGTGCTCTCTGACCCTTGAGCCCTTTACCTCTCAAGCCCTCCCTCAGCCTCTGCGTGTCACTGTCAAGTCCCCCTGCCGAACCTACGCCTTGCAACCGGGGATGCTCTTTATCAGGATACTCCTGGGACAGGGATCCCAGGGGGGGCCACCAATCTCCCACGGCATCCCTTTACCTTGTGGGCTCTCGAAGACGGCCGACAATGCAAAGCTGGCTAAAACGCAGAGATGGGTCAGAACTGCCCTGCCCGGCCAAGTCTGTGGGGATGCTGAGGAGAAACCCTCCCCCTTTACCCCTGAGAGCTCCATCCCACTAGGGCCCTCTCCTCTAAGATAACTTTAAGTTGCCTCCTGGGACTGAAAAGGCTTTTCCCCATCTCCCGACCAGCTGTCCCAACACTTAGCTTTCAGAAGACAAGCGGACAAAATCCGTCCTCGATGGAAATGAACGTGTCGGCCCCGTGGACGTCGAGACACCTCCGCGTCCGCCTCGGTGCTGCCGTAACCAACATTTGGCTCCGCACCTCCTCACGGTACCTAGGATCACAAAACCAAAAAATGTGACTATTGCCCTCCAGGAGAGCAAATCCCAGGCCTGCTCCACACCATTGGCCCAGCTCGCCTCGAATCTTCATTCAACTCCAGAGGCTGCTCGCAGGGTACCTGCAAAATGAAAAGGTACACGCTTAGCAAGCTGCTGCACACCGCTCGCTTATGAGTCACCCCCCCAAAGGCTGACTCACCCGCTCGCCTCTATTCCTGGGCACGCCTGGGGCAGCAGCAGCACCTGCAAAGAAACAAAGCAAAAAGGCTCGCTGAGATGTCGTGAAATGGCAACCGCCCAGGACCGACTGAAGTACGCCACAAGTGTACCTTAAGCTTGCACCCATCTGGCCTCTGGAAGCCCGGGTCAGGAGAACTGGCAAGCAGAACGCCTAAAATAAAAAAGCCCCAGATGATGCTTGGAGCTGCACCAGAAATCGAGACCTGAGCAGTGACAACTGCTTCTGCCCACCGATCTCTGCTCACCTCCCTCCACTGACCTTTACTGCAGATACGCAGCTCCACTTCCTAGAAATAAAGACAAAGAGCAGCGCTGTAACAGAGCCACCATTTACACTTCCCCTGCAAAGACAAACAGTGACCCACCTCCTCAGGGGAAGCCCTCTCCCCCTGCATGGGGCGCTCTGCCGCACATTCTATCCATCTGCATCTGAAAGAAAGTTAGGAACAAAAGTCAAAGTGCTGCAGGAGAACTTAAAAGCCCCAGACCTCTTGTGTCATATCTAGGCATATTCCCTACAGTCCAACTCCACCCCACATTACAAATTCCAAGCCCTAGGCATTTACCCTATTACTTCTACACTCAGACTAAGCAGCAAGGCAGAGCAGCTCCAGGCCAAATACACACCCACACCCGTGACACAGGAGACCACAAACGAGGGAACACAACGGGGACAGAAAACTCTCGGCCACAAGAATGGCCCTGAGGACCCAGAGAACTCGGAATGAGGTGACTGAGGTAAGACTGATGGCGAGCTGGCCAGGCTCGCAGAATCCTGCAGGAAGAAGATGCCATCGGGATGACTTATTCCAAGGAGCTCAAAGACGGATGCCCGAGAGTGCTACAGTCAGAATCACCTCCCTGTCTTTGCCTTCTGACAAGTCCTAATCCGCCAGAATGGATCATTGCGGAGCACAGCTGTCGACACAGCTCAGAACAAGACCTGAAAGGACACCAGACTGGATGCTCCTGAGGAGAGGGGCGATGCCTGTCCCAGCTCCCGAGTCAAAGGCGCCAGGCCAAGGAGCGCAGAGAGCACAGATGCTAAGACTGACGCCAGGGTTTCCGAGAGGCCCCCGGAAGGGCCACGGCAAAAGCCGTGAAAGACGAGATGCCCAAGAGACACAGAAGGCACCACAGACAAGTGACACAACACACACCGGGACTGCTCTGCCCTGCACACCTCAGCATTGTGATCAAAACTGAGACTTCCCTTCGATGGGGCACAAGGGGTCACATCTTGGACATCCCCGTCTCCAAAGCTGACTCAAAAATCCCTCCCGGTGACCCCCGATCCGGCACCCTGCTTTTGATCTCCTCTGTGATCTGTAGCCCTGCACTTATCTCTGGGGCATCTGGGGATGGGAATCCATGTCAGGTGCAAAGGAAGGCCGGCTCGCCCTTTGGATAATTCCTGCTGTCACCGGGGTGCTGTCTTTTTGTCAGCTACAATAAGGAAAACCAACATCAAAACATGATCTTAGCAGATCTGTTGTCCAGTTTGTGAGTGGGTCTCAGTGTAATATGATTAGACCACCTAACATTCACAAACAATGATGGATGCTTAGAGTTGCACCAAAAACACCACACAAATACCCTAACCAGAAAAACTTACCAATTTTGGAAAAAAAAAAAAATTGCCCTAAAATAAACCAAGCCTAATTACCCATATTCAATTTTCCAAATATAATAAAAATAATCCCATGTCCAATCCCCTTAAAAAAACCTCAAGTGAATGCCCAGAATCACCCCCAGCTTAAAAAAGCCTGTTTCTAACCACATAAAAATAAAACCCCATGTGTTTCAAAGTACATCAATTCATTAATCTAACAGAGCAAAACCACAACAATTAAATTCTTAGTCAACACTAGTACTCTGAATACTCCAATCCCATTGCTATACACAAAATCAAAACCCCTTTCTCTTACTGACATAACAAAGAAATCACAATTTTTACCTATAATAAAACTTTAAAAAAATCTAATTAAAACTAAAAATAAAATATACCATTATAACTAACCCCAAACCCCATACATTCCAAACAAACTTCCTCCTAAACAAGTATTTCAAATGCCAAAAAACCTCAAACATTTAAAATTACTACTGGGAAAACTCCCTCTATCCACCGCACCACCAATATCACATAAAACAAATAAATTACCTTCTTCACCCAGCACACCCATATCAAAAAGCTAAACCTCCCTGAAATCGTTAACATAATTATAAATTAACTCAAAAATAAAAAACTTTAATCTCACTAACAAAAGGTCCACAAACTAAAAAACTCCACCATACAACCAACTGCCAGCAAACAAACCACACCACATTCTTTTCACATCCTAAAAATGAAACAAGAACTAAAAACAACCATATGGAATCCCACACACACAACATGTCACAAGAACTAGCAAAAGAGATCAATCAAACCTACTTATTAAACTCAAAACTGTACACCTGACCCTAAAACTGACTAAAAAAACCCCTACACTAACTCATAAATAATCATCAGTACTCTATAAAATTAACAAAAAACCCCTAACAACATGAAAAAATCTAAACTACTAAAAACAGAACATCATTACTCCAAAAACTACCTAAAAAACCAATCCTATCAATAGCCAAGTTCCCAGAAATAAAACCAATAAAAAACTGCAAAACAACAAACAAATTAAACTACCATAACAGAAATATCCCAAATAAACTTAAATTAACAACACCAAAAAAATTATTCCTGACTCAATGAACCCATAATGCCTCAAACCATCAAAACAAAACTATCACCTATAAGCATGCACAAAACCCAAAGATCAATTTAACCATAAACAATATCTCCCAAATATATAATATATAATAATAAAAATAAAATATACAATATATAAAATATATAATACAGTTTCTAGCCATAGCTAGAAAACACACATTGCAAACAAACAAGCCAAATAAATTAACCTCAAAGTACAATAACAATAGTCCAATTATAAATATTAAAAAACTGTAACAGATTAACTACATCACAGCACCTCAGACCCACCAAAACTAACTCTACCTATTCACCATAATAGAAACCACCACTAAATCATTCAAAGACTACTCAATACCTCACATTACAGTCCATCACAGCATTGTAAGCCTTAGAAAACATATCCTTTAAAAATATAACACCCCACCAAAAAAATTCAGCCACAAAACTCAGTCCAAAAGCAACCTAATCAACACCTGAACTAAGAAATACAGTGTTAAATAAATAGACCAAATCCCTTATCTTACAGTATCTACAAACAAAATAAAACTACACAGTAAGTTAGCAACAGCCACCTTAAAACCACTACAGGGAAAAAGCTTTCAAAAACTAAAAACTAATAACTGCATGGAACAAAACACCCAAACCTCCACCCGCCAAGCTGGCCCCACCCAATCTGAATGCCTACCTACAACAAACAAAACCCCAATAACTCACATCACAAGTCTAAAAAAAAAGCCACTTAAATTAATTCTACCTTAAATACAAACAAACACATCCATAAAGTTATCATCACTCAAAAACCAAATTACACATAAAAAAATAACACCAACAAATAAAACAAAAAGCAGTGTACCACCAAAGAATGTAATAGTGAATAAAAACCTTATAGAGATATCACTATTTATCAAAATCCCAGGTAAAGGGGGATTCTTCCTAATTTAGACTGTAAGTGGAGAAGAGTTTCTTCCCCCGATTTGAACTTTTTTTGTCCTCATAACCATCACTTTTCTTTTTTTGAGGACACTAGGAAAGGATTAGCAGGATGAAATTGAAAAGGGAAAGGAAAGAAATCCCCCCTACAAACCCACACTGGCTCACCTGCTGCTTCCAAGCACAAAGGTTTGTCCCTCAGCACCTCCTCAGCCCTCTGCTCCAGCAGCTCCAGGCTGAAGAGAGCCCAGGCTCCCCTCTTCAAGCAGCCCCCGCGGCAGGAGCCACCCCCTCATCATCCTCACAGCTCACACCTGTGGGTGGCCCTGTCCCCTGATCATCCTCACAGCTCACACCTGTGGCTGCTGTCACTCTCAGTGTGAGGGCAGGGCAGGGGCAGAGGGGACTTGCTGCTCATTCCCTGCACACTTCCTGGTCTGCAGCTGACACCCTGGGGCTCCGGACTTCCCTTGCTATGGATAAAACCCCTCTTCTCTTGCAGGTACACCTCCAAAATCCCACATGCCTGAGGTTCATAACTCCTAAGGAAATTTCCCAGCAATCATTAGCCTTCATTTACAATTTTGCTTTTGGAATCCCTAGTAACTTGTCTTTCTGTGGAGGTGTTTCAAACATTTATAGGGAGTTCAGGAGCTGGGTTGGCTTGTTTCTGATTTAACTGACCAGCCCAGGCTAAATCCAAATGCCCAGAATGACAGGGAAACATGGAGTTTATAAATACTCCCCTTCCTTGCAATTTAGTCCTTCATTGCACATCTCCGGAGAAGGTGCATTCCATCCTTTCCTCCAAACAGCACTTCTCCAGCACAAACGCCACTTCTCAGACACAACACAAACAGGAATCTACTACGGGGAGGACGGGGGCGGGCGGGGTGGGCTGAGCGGGGGGAGCCGGGGCCGGAGAGAACGGGGCCGGAGTCAGGGCGGAGCCGGGGCCGGGGGGCTGGGCCGGGGCTGGGTCGGAGTGGGGCCGGGGGGAGCCGGGCTGTTCCCGGCACACCTCGGCTATTTCCGGATGCAGTCGTTTAGATTCGGCTCTTCGGGGAAGCTCGGCTCTGTTCGGCTGTTCCCGGCACACCTCGGCTATTTCCGGATGCAGTCGTTTAGATTCGGCTCTTCGGGGAAGCTCGGCTCTGTTCGGCTATGCTCGGCTATTACCGGCACACCTCGGCTATTTCCGGATGCCGTCGTTTAGATTCGGCTCTTCGGGCAAGCTCGGCTATGCTCGGCTGTTCCCGGCACACCTCGGCAATTTCCGGATACAGTAGTTTAGATTCGGCTCTTCGGGGAAGCTCGGCTCTGTTCGGCTGCGCTCGGTGCCGCTCGCTGCGCTGGGCTCCGCCCAGCTCAGCTCGGCTCGGCTCCCTGAGGGGCGGGGCCGAGCGGGAAATGCCCCCAAAAAACCCCAAAAATCCCTAAAAAAAGCCCAAAAAAATCCAAAAAACCCCGCCAAAAATCCCTAAAACAATCCCAAAAAAAACCCCAAGAAATCCCAAAAAAAACCCCCAAGAAATCCCCAAAAAAGTCCAAAAAAACACCAAAAAATCCCAAAAAATCCCTAAAAAAACCCAAAAAACCCCAAAAAATCCCCAAAAAACCCCAACCCCCCCCCAAAAAAACCAAAAAAAAAACTAAAAAAGCCAAAAAAATCCGTTAAAAACCCAAAAAACATAATCGATCAAGGCATGAACAATCGACAGCCGAGCAATTGATCAAGGCACGACCAATGGAGCGCCGAGCAATGGATCCAGGCATTACGAGTCGATCATCGAGCAATGGATCCAGGCATTACGAGTCGATCGTCGAGCAATGGATCCAGGCATTACGAGTCGATCGTCGAGCAATCGATCCAGGCATTACGAGTCGATCGTCGAGCAATGGATCAAGGCATTACGAGTCGAGCGTCGAGCAATCGATGCAGGCATTACGAGTCGATCGTCGAGCAATCGATCCAGGCATTATGAGTCGATCGTCGAGCAATCGATCCAGGTGTGATCAATCGAGCGCCGAGCAATCGATCCAGGCATTACGAGTTCAGCGCCGAGCAATCGATCCAGGCATTAAGAGTCGAGCGTCGAGCGATGGATCTAGGCATTACGAGTCGATCGTCGAGCAATCGATCCAGGCATTACGAGTCGATCGTCGAGCAATGGATCAAGGCATTGCGAGTCGATCGTCGAGCAATGGATCAAAGCATTACGAGTCGATCGTCGAGCAATGGATCAAGGCATTACGATTTGAGCGTCGAGCAATCGATCCATGTGTGATCAATCGAGCGTCGAGCAATCGATCCAGGCATTACGAGTTGAGCGCCGAGCAATCGTCCCAGACATTATAAGTCGCGCACCGAGCAATCGATCCAGGCTGATCAATCGAGCGCCAAGTAATCGATCAAGGATGGCAAATCGAGCGCAGAGCAATGGATCGGGGAGGGGCAATCGAGTGCAGAGGGATGGATCGGGGAGGGGCACTGAAGGTGACAAAAATTGGGGGGGGCGGGGGGAAGGGAGGGGGGCGGGGAGGAGGGAGGGGGCCCGGGATTTTTGGGGGGATTTTGGGATTTGGGGGGGGGGCCAGAGTTCTGAAATTTCACCCCCCCCAAGAAAAGGCGACATCCCCCCAAAAATAATGAGGAAATTTTATTTATTTGTTTATTTATTTATTTTTGTACTGCACCGCCCCCCCCTTCCCCTCCCCCTTCCCCCCCCCTCCCCCACCCTCACAAAAAAGAGGGGAGGGGTCCGGGGTGGGGGAGGGGTTCAGAGGCAACGCTGGTGGTGGGGGAGGGGCCCCAGGTGCATCCTGGGTGGGTTGGGGGGTCCCAGGCAGGGATGGGCCGGGACTGACCAGTTGGAACTGGTTTGAACTGGGATGGACTGGGACTGGCTGGGACCAACCGGTTTAAACTGGTTTGACCCACCCAGTCTGGGCCGGTCTGAGCCGGGGGCTTTGTGGGGGGTCCAAGGCCGCTCGTGGCGGTTTTGGGTTTTTTTTGTTTTTTTTTGTTTCAAAACCTGCGAAAATCAGCTTGGGGGGGGTGGGGGGGTGGGGCCGGAGCACCTAGGGGGGACAGGTGAGACAGGTGTGACCAGGTGTGACACGCACACACACACAGGTGAGCCCAGGTGTGAGACACACACACACAGGTGTGCCCAGGTGTGACACGCATACACACACAGGTGTGTCCAGATGAGCCCAGGTATGTCCAGGCGTCCCCAGGCAGGACATGCACACACACAGGTGTGACACACACGCACGAAAGGTGTGCCCAGGTGTGCCCAGGTGTGCCCAGGTGTGACACACATGCACGAAGGTGTGGCCAGGTGTGTCCAGGTGTGCCCAGATGTCCCTGGATGTCCCCAGTCGGGGCACACGCACACACAGATGTGTCCACGTATGTCCAGGTGTGCCCAGGTGTGTCACTCCCGGATGGTGGCTGAGTAGGAGAATTGCGGGAAATGCGTCCGGTGGTCACGGTCCAGGGAGTCCAGGTGGTCACCTGGGGATGGACAGGTGGGACAGATGAGGGGAGAGTTGAGGGACAGGTGAGGGCACAGGTGTGCCAGGTCAGCTCACATCTCTCAGGTGAAGTGATGGTGATGGACAGGTAAGGGGACAGGGAGCTCAGGTGAGGCTAAGGTAAGGGGACAGGGGTCTCAGGAGAGGCTCAGGTAAGGGCACAGGTGTGTCAGGTGAGCTCACATCTCTCAGGTGGGGTGACGGTGATGCTCTGCGCCGTGAACTCCTCGTCGAAGTAGCGCGTGTCCACCTCCAACGTCACCTGCAGCTGGAAGGGCGGCACCAGCTGGGGGGGAGGAGAGGGGACACTCACAGGTGCGTCCAGGTGGAGTTACCAGGTGAGCCCAGGTGTGACACACACACACACAGGCGAGCCCAGGTGTGACACACACACACACAGGTGAGCCCAGGTGTGCCCAGGTGTGACACACATGCACACACGGCCAGGGGGGCGTGGCCGGGTGCATGGCCAGCTCACCTTTCTCTGCACCACGTCCTGCCAGTCGATGCCGGCGAAGTAGCGATGCTGCATCACCTCCCGGGTGTCGCCGGGGCCGCCGCCCAGCCTGCACAGGTGAGCACAGGTGAGCACAGGCAATGGGGACAGGTGAGCACAGGTGTGTCCCACTTGTGTCCGTGTGTGTCCAGGTGTGTGTCAGTATACATGGGTAGCCCACGTGTGTCCCAGGTGTGTGTGGGTGTGCCCAGGTGTGCCCAGGTGTGTGTGGGTGTATCCCAGGTGTATCCAGGTGTACACAGGTGTGCCCAGGTGTATCCCAGGTGTATCCAGGTGTGTGTGGGTGTATCCCAGGTGTGCCAAGGTGGCTGGGGCACTGCTTGACGTTTCCAAGACGGCGGCAAAAAGGGCGGGAAAAAAAAGATACAAAAGACCCACAAGCTCACAGTCCGGGGCTGCCACGCACATCGGGTTGGGCTGAGGGAGAGCGCTGCAGTACCGCGCTCTGTCCACACGGTGGCAGCACTGCGCCCGATCTCAGCCCTGGGTCGGGGACAGGCAGAGAGCGGAGGCAAAAAAGGCGTCCAAAAATCCCCTTCCAAACATTCTCTGAATTAAATGCCACAAAAGTCTCCCAACCACAACTACAAGAACCCTGTCACCAATGAAATTCAAACCAAAAAAAGTCTTTATTTTAGGTTATATTTCCAAAATTTTAATCATTTTTTATTTTTATATGGCTATTTATCATTACAATTTATCTTTGATATTCCTATCTATATTATATCTCATATATTATATGCAACATGTAATATGATATTGTCTTTATATAATTGATAATATTTTTTCGTTTTATATTTCTATTTTTAGAATTTATATTGTTCCATTTCTGTATTTTGTTAAATTTGTGTTTATGTTATTTTAAATTTATTTATGATATTTTAAATGATATTAATTCATTAACCTAACACAGCAGAAGAACAATTATTTACAATTAAAATGGCGTGGTTTTCCAAGGGGTAAAGATTTCATTTTCATTAAAATAATATTGGCATATTTTCTCTTTTCCTGTCTTTTCGGGAGGTGGGCTGTTTTTCGGGGGGTTTGCTTTGGGGTGTTTAAGTTTACTTTGGTTTGGATTTCTCTGTTAGTAAACAATGAGGTTGGGAGAGTTACAACATAAAATGCCGCCCTGGTTTTACGGCTGTCTCTGAAATCCACCTCGACACCAAGTTACTGCTGGTGATGCTGGACGTGGGTAGGATGAGCCCTGCTGTTGGGGGTTCCAAAGAAAAACACGGCACCGCCCGCGTTCAGGTTTTTTAATGGAGCAGAAAAGGCAGAGGTTTTGCTGCCTGCACTCTCAACCCGATCCCGACGTCCCGTGGCCATGGGTGTCGTTCTTCAGCTCCTTTCCTGCCAACAGCCAAACTTCCAGACACTCAGGGCAAGAAAGAGTAATGGGGAAAAAAAAAATAAAGGAAGAAAGGAAACATGAAAAAATAAAATAAAATAGAAATAAAAATTTAAAAATAAAATAAATTTGAAAGTAATAAAAATATAGTAAAAAATATAAAAAGAAAAATATGATAAATAAAATAAAAAATTAAAAATACAAAACTAAAACAAAGCAAGTAAAAAATAATATATAAAATTAAAAAATTAAAGATATTAAAAATAAATTTAAAAAAGAAAAGGAATTAAAAAAATAAAAAGCTAAAATAAAAATAAAATTAGAGGGAATAAAACATAAAAACATTTTAAAAATACAGAATAAGAAACAAAATAACATGAAGAAATAAAACACAATAAAATCAAAATATAGCATTAAAAAAACCCAAAATCAAAAAAGCAATAAATAAAAAATAAAATAAACAATACATAGAATAAAAGACAAAATTAAATAAATGCAGCTCTCCCCTCATGCCATTGCCTAACACAGCTCCTGGATTCTGCAGGGGTAGGGAAAACAAACCCTGTGCTTCCCAGCAAGTAAAGCTTTCTAGGCAATCCCCAGTTTTGCTTGGAAACAGATTCTGTTTGAGTGGAAAGCTCATTTTGGATGAACATCCAAATGTGCCAAGCCAGGAAAGAACTACCCCATTGTGTCCAAGGAACAGCAATTAGGCCGTTTAGGATTTACATTTTAATGGGATTTTAATGGGATAGGTAAAAATGCAGTACCCTTAACTGAGATGAATTACGGCAAAAAAAAAAAAAAAAAACACTTAGCAAGTTGGCTGGTGCTGAACAATTGGGGTTTACCAACAGGAATTTGGTAAATGTCCTTGGAAATGTGCCTTACGATGCAGCAAAACTCCAACTAGGACGGAAAACTGGCATTTGCAAACATCCCCCCCCAAACTGCCCCATATATTTTTTGTATATAAAAAAAAAACTTAACAAAACCAATACTCTTAAAAATCCTTTCACTAAACACATAAAAGATCCTACAAAAATAACTAGTAATATAAAGTCATGCAATTAATACTTTAAAATATTATGGATCTACTTACTTGGCTACTTACTTGAAAAAAAAAAAAACCCAAATCTTTACATCTCCTTTTAAAACTCTTAAAAACACCCTATTCTTTTATTATTTGAGAATTTTACTTCTACGATGAACCTGAGAGAACTGGATTTCCTTCAGCACTGGATGGTACTTCTCTTGTAATTATGATCTGATCAGTATAACCAAGGGAAATATAAAAGACAAAAGAGGTTAATGCACATTGTCTGTTTGGTAGGGTACAATAAATTAGCTAACATACCAGCCAACTTACGGGTGTCAACTTAGAAAAAAGCCTTGAACACAAGTGAAAAAAACCCTCGAGAATAGAACTTTAGCTTTTTACGTTTGTAAAACAGTCATTTGGAAGCCCATTCTCTTTTCGGCTGTGAAAAAAATAAAAGTAGGAACATAAGCAGAGAAGTTAAACAGAGAAAGCTCTTTTTCCAGAATTTTTGAATTATTTGAGTCTTTTCAGTTTATTATTGCTCAGTTCTGTTTTGAAATTCAACTTGGTCTCACCTGATTCAGGTCTTCTCTGCGCTTGCTGATGCTGGGTCAGATTTGCAGCTTGAGTTGTTTGTGATACCTGGAAAAAGCATCCCTCTTGTTGTGGTTAAAGAACTGTTCTTTCCATTTTTTTGCAATTGTGATATCACACCTCTTTAACACTAGTTCTTCTTTACTTCATAAACAGCAGTTTCACAACTTAAACACTTTCACTTTGAACTTGGACTCAAAGTCAAAGAAACACATCTTACTCATGACTGGGTATAAATTTTGCCAAAAAAATCTACATTGCCTTTTCTCCTCCTTTTATTACACCTTTTTAAACATTCATTTCCTTATTATCAAACACTTTGCCTCATTCTAGACAAGCATTAGCAATTCACTTTTGAACACCTCTGTGTAGATGCCCCCAATGTAGACAAAGACATCCAATTACATTTCTCACCTGTCAGATGAGATCTAGGGCCAGCAGAAAATATTTTTATGACTGTCTAGCTCATTTTTTTTTGCCTTTTTACAAGCCTTACCCAGTTCAGCAGATTTATTTTGGAGCTCCGAGGTAAGCAGCTTGGACTCGTCTTCACATTTCTTTCATCTGAGAAAATGGTAATTTTAAAAGCCCAAATGTAAGTACAAAGCACTGCATTTGAAACTTCAAGGACAATAGGACAGTCTTACCACAAGCACTTTCAAAACACTGACCTTTCAACAAGCAGGTGATGTATCTGCCTGCAACACAGAACAAATTTAACTTGTACAGCTTCGGAACAGTACGCATAAAAGTAAACAAATACATACTTACAGAAATCTGTGTTTCTTAAAGGCAGAATTATGGAAGCTGGTGGGGGCAAAAACTGACTTTTTACAGACCAGTATCAACCATCACAAATAAAAAAAATAACCTACATTAAATTCTCTGCATTTAGACCACTGCGTCAAAAAACCTCTAAATTTTTAAATAAACTAATTACATGAAATAAATATTGATCTCTTGACTGCACTTCACAGACAACTTTGAGTGACTGTTTGAAAAACAAGGTTCCAAATTTGGCCCAGTGGAACAGCAACAGGAGGGGCCAGGCAGTGAATACAGGCAGGGTATTAAATGAATAATAATGAATTAAAATGAATAAAAGAGGGTCCCAGTGTCTCAGTGTGGCCTGCTCACCATTCCTGCACTCCACATCTGTCTGCCCTGGCACTGCACGTGTAACTGAAGTTATGAAGTACAAAACTGTTGAGCCAGGAGCACAAACACAACAAACAGAATTCTCACATTTGAAACTCATTTCCAGTCTGTTGTTCTCCACTTGCAACCGAAGCCCTTCAAACGCCACTGTCATTCTCCAAAAACAAAATTTCAGATTTGAAGTTCAGTACTGGAAACCCTGGAGGTTCTCCAGGGGCTGCTGCCAACCTCAGCCATTCAGAGGAATCACCAAGTAGGTGAAACAGAGTCCAGAAAGATGTTCTGGCATGGACACAAACAGCATCTCAACATCAACGTGGAACTCAGCTCAGCACATCCACACAACTCACACTCCTTTGATCAAGCTAGGTCACTCACTTCTACCTTGCTGTGAAGTTCCTCATACAATTGCCTCATTTCTTCTTTTTCCTCTTCATCTATCAAAGCAAGAATGCACAAGGAATTTTTTCCTTTGGAAAAAGAATGCCAGGTGTCCAAGTCATTGTGCTTAACCAGCATAATGAATTAAAAAAGGAATTATCAGCTCCTTTTCCGTGTTAAATTATTCATTATGAAGCACGGTGCCAAAAGATAAAGAACCTAGGGAAAATGTGTATTTCATTGAAACATTAAGCAAGCTCAGCTTTTCAATTAGTTTCCAATATAATTTTTTCTGTGAAAAGTGTCATTCTGGATCAATTTCTGCAACCATATCAATTATTATGGCATTAGTGTTGTTGAATATTACTGTATCAAACTGTTAGCATTTGATAAACTGTACTGTAGGGCTCAGCAGTGAATTTCTTCCTATCAGCAGATACCAATAACCATATATAATGTCATTATAAAGTTGCAACAACACTCCATGTCCATGTTTTCCTTCTTTCCTTTCATTTTTGTAATTGATACTATTTTTCCCTAAGAAATCAATTAAGAAGAGAACAACTACCAGAAAAGAACAGTACATCGATACACAAGTGTTTCTAAATTAGGCTAAAAAGAAACAGACACTTCTGAAGTCTCCAGGACCGAGCTAGTAAAATTTTAATGACTATAATAACAACTCTAAATTGCACATAAAGTAAAATTCCCCAACCAAGGACATGTTTGAAAACCTCAAGAATTTAAAACTTCCTTGGCTTGTTCAGTTTCGTGAGAAGACTTCCAGTTCCTCATTATTCCTTGGGGTATAAAAAAAGACTTTTTTTTCCCCACAAACGTGTGACTGCTGCAGACAGGAAATGACAGCTCTGGAAATTTGTTAAAGAGTGCTGGGAATTTAGAGGAGACTCTACTGCCTAGAAACAGGCGTGGAGTGCCACTTGGTCTGGCTTCATATATTCACAGTATCTGGGTGGGACAGAGAACCTTCCTTGGCCTCACCAGGCTTCACTTTGAATTTTGTGAGCCACTGAAAATTCACTGCTGATTTTAAGGGCTACATCCAGTCCATCTCAGCTGGAGAAATTTATATTCTTTCTCTATGAACAAAACAAATTCCAACCTTCTCCCCTCTGCAAAACTTTCAAACAAACCACTAACAGAGACTCTTTCTAAGGAAACCTCCACTTACCTTTCTGACACAAGCCCCATTTTCCAGCAATACCTCCAAATCTCTTTTTTTCTTCTTTAACACGCTACAACCTAAATTTAAAATTAATAAAATGTTAATTAACTTTTTTAATATTTTGGTTTTCTTGCTAGATATTACATATTTTTAATGATAACAACTTCAAACTTGACAATTTTTACTATCATTATTTAAAGAAAAAATAATCCCAGAAGCCCCAACCCCCCCAAACTGCCCCAAACCATCGCAGAAACCCCAAAACCATCCCCAAACCCCACCCCAACAATCCCCAAAACCCGCCCCCCGGAACCCCCAAACCCCCGAACCATCCCCAAGCCCCCCGCCCCCCGCAAATATCCCCCAAAACTGCCCCCAAAACCCAGCAAGCCCCAAAACCCCATCGAACCCCCCCCAAATCCCCCCAAAGTTCCCCAAATCCGATAAAGCCCCCCAAATCCCCCCAAACCCCCCCAGCCCCTCCCCGCCGTCCCTGCAGGCTGCATTTCCGGCCCCGCAGCGCCGTCACCGTCAGCAGCAGCGCGGGGCGGCACCCCCGGGACCCCTCGGGACCCCCCAAAAACCCCCGGAGACACCAAACCGCCCCCCCTCCCCACCCTGGAAACCCCAAAACTCCCCCGGAGACGCCAAAAAAACCCCCCGAGCCCACCCAAAAGCAGAAAATTGCTCCCAACCGGCGCCGTGGTCAGGGTAGCGCGCAGGCAGCCAGTTAGATGCACCCAGGGTCCTTGGTTTTTTTTTCTTTTCCCGCCCTTTTTACCGCCATCTTGGAAAGGTCAAACACGTTGGGCCGAGCCACCATGCTGGGAAGGGCATCACGTGACTTTCGCCCTCACTCGCCGCCATCTTTGTTGTGGCTGAAGTCATTTCCGGTTAAACCGCCATCTTTTTTGTGGCACTCCTAAGGCCCCTTGGCTGCAAACAGAGGTGCCTGACTTATACGACTGCTTGAATCCGGCCGCGACATAGCTGAGACCACCGGTCCTGCCCACACACCTGGAAAACACCGCGGAGAATTTAATCTGGGAGGCGCTGTGGTCGGGGTTTCGCACAGGCAGTCAGTTAGACGCCTTCGGCGGGTCATTAAAATTTCCCGCCGTTTTTCCGCCATATTGGGAAGGTCAAGCACATCGGGCTGGGTAGCCATCTTGAGAGGGGTGTCACATAATTTCCGCCCTCACTGGCCGCCATCTTTGTTAAGGCTGAAGTCATTTCCGGTTGAGCCGCCATCTTTTTTGTGGCACTTATAAGGCCCCCTCGACTGCAAACAGAGACGCCTGATTAAATCGACTGCTTGAACCCGGCCGTGACATAGCTGAGACCACCGGCCCTGCCCACACACCTGGAAAACACCAAGGAGAATTTAATCTGGGAGGCGCTGTGGTTGGGGCTTCGCACAGGCAGTCAGTTAGACGCCTTATGTGGGTCTTTGAAATTTCCCGCCCTTTTATTCCACCATATTGGGAAGGTCAAGCACATAGGGCTGGGTAGCCATCTTGAGATGATTTCCGCCCTCACTCGCCTCCATCTTGGTTGCTGCTGAAGCCACTTCTGGTTGATCCGCCATCTTTTTTGTGGCACCCTTATGGTCCCCCCGGCTCCACACAGAGGTGCCTGACTCTGTCGGAACCCCTCGGGGGCACTGCTGAGCCTCCAGCTCGTGCCCGCGGACCTGGAAACCCCCCAGAAAAATCACTCTCGGCCGGCGCTGTGGTCGGGTTTTTGCGCAGGCAGCTGGCTAGATGCCACCAGGGTCCTTGTTTTTTCCCGCCCTTTTTGCCGCCGTCTTGGAAAGGTCAAGCAGCGCCCCCAGGCTCACAGTCCGGGGCTGCCACGCGCATCGGGGTGGGCTGAGGGGGAGCGCTGCAGTACCGCTCTCTGTGCACCAGGTGGCAGCACTGCTCTTAAGCTCAACCAGAGTCTGTCACACACGTTGGGGACGGGCACGGGAGAGCGCTGCAGTACCGCGCTCTGTCCACACGGTGGCAGCACGGGCCCAGATTTCAGCCAGGGGCTGTCACACGCCTTGGGGACGGGCACGGGGGAGCCCTGCAGTACCGCGCTCTGTCCACACGGTGGCAGCACCGCGCCGGAGCTCAGCCCTGGGTCGGGGACAGGCAGAGAGCGGAGGCAAAAAAGGCGTCCAAACATCCCCTTCCAAAAATTCTCTGAATTAAATGCCACAACAGTCTCCCAACCACAACTACGAGACCTCTGTCACCAATGAAATTCAAACCAAAAAAAGTCTTTATTTTAGGTTATATTTCCAAATTTTTAATCTTTTTTTTTATTTTTATATTGCTATTTATCATTACAATTTATCTTTTATATTCCTATCTATATCTCATATATTATATGCAACATGTAATATGATATATTGTCTTTATATAATTGATAATATTTTTTCGTTTTATATTTCTATTTTTAGAATTTATATTGTTCCATTTCTGTATTTTTTTTAATTTGTGTTTGTGTTTTAACCGATATTTTAAGTGATATGAATTTATTAACCTAACACAGCAGAAGGACAATTAATTACAATTAAATTGGCGTGGTTTTCCAAGGGGTAAAGATTTCATTTTCATTAAAATAATATTGGCATATTTTCTCTTTTCATGTCTTTTCGGAAGGTGGGCTGTTTTTCGGGGGGTTTGCTTTGGGGTGTTTAAGTTTACTTTGGTTTGGATTTCTCTGTTAGTAAACAATGAGGTTGGGAGAGTTACAACATAAAATGCCGCCCTGGTTTTACGGCTGTCTCTGAAATCCACCTCGACACCAAGTTACTGCTGGTGATGCTGGACGTGGGTAGGATGAGCCCTGCTGTTGGGGGTTCCAAAGAAAAACACGGCACCGCCCGCGTTCAGGTTTTTTAATGGAGCAGAAAAGGCAGAGGTTTTGCTGCCTGCACTCTCAACCCGATCCCGACGTCCCGTGGCCATGGGTGTCGTTCTTCAGCTCCTTTCCTGCCAACAGCCAAACTTCCAGACACTCAGGGCAAGAAAGAGCAATGGGGAAAAAAAATAAAGGAACAAAGAAAACATGAAAAAATAAAATAAAAATATATAACAAAAAAGAGATATAAAATTAAAATTTAAAAATTAATTTGAATGTAAAATTTTAGTATAAAATTTCACTATAAATTTTTTTTTAGTAAAAATATAAAAAGAAAAATAAGTTAAGCAGATAAGAAAAACAATAAAACTAAAAGCAAATAAAAAAAACAAATAATATAAAAAAGAAAAAAATTAAAGAAATAAAAACCAAAAAAGTACAAAAGGAATTTAAAAAAACTAAATAAAAAACTAAAATAAAAATAAAATTAGAGGGAATATAAAAACATTTTAAAAATACAGAACAAGAAATAAAATGACATGAAGAAATAAAACACAATAAAATCAAAATATAGCATTAAAAAAACCCAAATCAAAAAGCAATAAATAAAAAATAAAATAAAGAATACATAGAATAAAAGACAAAATTATATAAATGCAGCTCTCCCTAATGCCTCTGCCTAACACAGCTCCTGGATTCTGCAGGGGTAGGGAAAACAAACCCTGTGCTTCCCAGCAAGTAAAGCTTTCTAGGCAATCCCCAGTTTTGCTTGGAAACAAATTCTGTTTGAGTGGAAAGCTCACTTTGGATGAACATCCAAATGTGCCAAGCCAGGAAAGAACCACCCCATTGTGTCCAAGGAACAGCAATTAGGCCGTTTAGGATTTAAGTTTTATTGGGATTTTAATGGGATAGTTAAAAATGCAGTACATTTAACTTTACAGAGAGATCAGTTATGGCAAATAAACACTTAACAAGTTGTCTGGTGCTGAACAATTGTGATTTACCAAGAGGAATGTGGCAAATGTCCTTGGAAATGTGCCCTACGATGCAGCAAAACTCCAACTAGGACGGAAAACCGGCATTTGCAAACATCCCCCCAAACCGCCCCATATATTTTTTGTATATATAAAAAAAAGGACCTTTTGGCTAATGTAAAGCATGCTAACATGATCACCTTTTTAAAAGCTCCTTTAATTTGTACAAGTAATTCTTAGATGTATATCAAGGTTTGTATGTTGTATGAAGCAAATTTAAATATTGTTTTCCTATTTAATTTTTTCTCTATTTGTATTCACTTCTTCGTAAAGTATATAAATATATACTTTCTGTATAACCTGTAAAGTATATGATGGGAATGTTACTTGCCTAATAGATCAAATATTACAAGTTTGAAGGATGGGGGTATGTGAGGAAGATCTATGGTTTTCTGTCAAGGTAACATTTGCAGCCATTTAATTCACAGTTGGGTATCTGTGATCTAATGCTGCTTCTATCTACACAACTAGAAATGCAAACTAATTCCATGGAGTGTAGTCCAAGTAGTTTATGATGCTGTGAAGAATTGGATCTTTCGTGCTCTGAATTTTTCCCCCTTGTGTAAAAAGGGTGAAAAAGAACAAAGGGTAAAGAATGGCATTTTGCCAAGCAGATTAGTGACCACCAAGAGATCTTTGATATGAATATTTAAAGTATCTCATCTGAAAATCCATACAGAACTGTCAGTTTCTAAAATATTCTTTCATGAAACAGTGCAGTGCCACATAAAATACATTGAGATAGATGCTTTCCATGTCTACACAAAGGTCACACAACAGGCAAAATCAGTGGCAAAATTGTGTTTCTCACATTAGTTATGATAAGAGAAAGGGTCTAAAGCTCCTAAGGTGCAGCCATTGTCACAGTTCCTTAGACTAAAAAAATTCTGATGTTTATGCTGGTGGACTTTATTTTCTCTATTTGAACAGGAACTGCATATTGGTATTGCAAATAGCTGAGTGATAGAACTGTTATTCTGCATTGTCTGGTACAGCTGTAACACAATATCTGTAGTTTTATTACCATTTAAAGGTTACAGTCACAGAGTAGGAAATTCAGTAACAAGCTAAATTTGAGGCCAGGTAACTCTTAAAAAAAAAAAAAAAAAAAAAAAAAGAAAGATGGCACATGCCTCATGCATTTCCGAAGGGAGCACTGGATGATGGACATGAGCGGGCAGTCAGTGCACGCTGCCCAGAAAGGCAGACGTGTCCTGGGCTGCGGGGAGGGGGATTCTGCCCCACCCAGGTGAGACCTCACCCTCAGAGCTGCCTCCAGCGCTGGGGGCCAGCACAAGGATGCGGAGCTGCTGGAGTGAGTCCGGAGGAGGCCACCAAGTTGATCAGAGGGGTGGAGCAGCTCTGCTGTGAGGAAAGGCTGAGAGAATTGGGGATTTTTCAGCGAGAAAAGCTTCGGCGTGACCTAAGTATAGCCTTCCGGTACATGAAGGGAACTTAGAGGAAAGATGGGGCAGGACTATATGGCAGAGCATGAAGTGATAGAGGACAAGTGGGAACGGGTTCAGATTGAAAGAGAGCAGGCCTAGATTAGCTATTAGGATATTCTTTACTATGAGAGTGGTGAAGCACTGTCACAGGTTGCCCAGAGAAGCTGTGGATGCCTCATCCCTGGAAGCGTTCAAGGCCAGGTTGGATGGGGCCGGGAGCAACCTGTTCTGGTGGAAGGGGTTGGAAGCGGATGCTCTTCAAGGTCCTTCCACCCCACAGCACTCCCCGATCTCCGGAGGTCGCTGCCCGCCGGGCCGGGCCGGGCCGCGCCGCGTCGCTCGCCGCTGGCCTGGGGCAGCCGGCTGCCCGCAAAACCCGGCGGGTGGGAAATAGCGCGCGGAGCGGACGGGAAGGAGGGCGGTTGTCCCCAAAGCCCGGCCCGGCCGCGCACGGCGCGGAACGGAAGGCCGTCCTTAAGATGGCTGTTGTGCTCGGAGCGCCGCCGCTGTAGCGCCGCGAGGAGCCGCCCGCCCGCCCCGCTCCGCCGCACCCGCCATGGAGTGCCCGCACCTCGGCTCCAGCGTCTGCATCGCGCCCGACTCGGCCAAGTTCCCGCAGGGCTCGCCCTCCTCCTGGTGCTGCAGCGGTGAGTGCGGCCTGCGCTGCGTGGCCCTCTCGGCCCGGGGTGGCCCGGCCGCTCCTTTGTCCTCGCTGCCCGGCGGTGGGAGGGCGCCCCGCGGCCGGGGGAGGGCGCGGGGGAGGGCAGGGCCCCCACCCGCCAGGGCCGCGGGACCCTCTCAGGGGGGCTGCACCTTCTAGCCGCCGCTGCGCCCGCGGGGGAGCCGTGGCGAGGCAGGAGTGGGGGCTGCTCTTTCACCCTCGTCCCTGATCCGCGCTCGCAGCGCAGCGCTGTCCGGCCTTGGGCGGGCGGCGGACTTTGTGTCCCGGCGGGGCCGGCGCCCCCCGCCCCGGCGCCCCCCGCCCCGGCGCCGCGCAGCTCTGCGGGGCTGCGCTCCAGGCTCCTTTTGTCTGCCGGAGGAGCTGCGTGCTCGGCTCTGCCCCGGGACGGCGGCTGAGGGGAGAGGAGCCACTGGCAACTGCATGGTCAGTATGTTCTTCAAATCGGTCTGAAATTACTTTCCTTTTTTCTTTTTAATACATATTTTTGGAAGGACTTTAGAGAATGTAGTTTTAATAAGACTGTTGCGGCTGAAGGCGTCGCTTGGGACCCCTCTTCAGGCTGAGGAGCATCTCAGTGAAGGTGGTCTGTGGGGGTTTGAGAGTCACGCTCACCTGCCTGTGAGTCGGCAGGAGTGTAGAGGTCGTCTTTTTTTAGTACTTTGCTCTTTGATTTAATAATGCAAATGTCCTGTCGTCACTACTGTCTCTCGCATGATCTTGTTTATTCAGGGGCATTCCCTTTAAACGTGCCGTGCGTCAGGTGTTTTAAATTTAGCTTTCTACACAGATAACCCCCGATGTTTGCTGTCGTTTGTTTGGTGTAGTTGTGTTCAGTTGTGCTCCGTACGAAAGCAGATTCAACCACATCGGTTTAACGTGGGAAGTAGGCCCCGTTTAGAGTAGCAGCGGGACTTGTGCCTGTGGGCACTGGAGAGGGAGC
Source organism: Phylloscopus collybita (assembly GCA_027886175.1). Classification (NCBI taxonomy): domain Eukaryota; kingdom Metazoa; phylum Chordata; class Aves; order Passeriformes; family Phylloscopidae; genus Phylloscopus; species Phylloscopus collybita. Next base: position 9,965,550 of record JAJNNQ010000033.1, on the reverse strand, counting down.
ACTGAAGGAAGGGCTGGATGTATTTTAAGATGTTCCTTTTTTTTTTTTTTTTTTTTTTTTTTTTTTTTTTTTTTTTTTTTTTTTAAGGAGGGATGGTTCTCCTTTGTCTTGTAGTGTCAGTGCCTTCGTGTGGGAAGGCTGCTGCTTACTTAACTTCTTCCCTGATTGCAGTTTCCGGGAGCCAAGGTGTGGTAGTGTTACTGCTTCCTTTTGCAAAACCAGTTATTTTTCTCTGTAATGCTTTTGATTTAGAGGGTGTACACTTTACAGGGAGTCATGTGGAGAAATTATTAGGAGGAAGGGAGTACAGGAAAAATTGTTGTCCCTAGTGGTTTTTTATGGAAAAAAAAAAATCATTGACAAGAAGTTTACCTCTGTAAGTCCATCTGTTATCTTCAGAATGTCAAGGTTAAGCAGAGTAGTCAATGAGGAGCATATGGCAGTAGGGAACCACCTTTCAGAGAACTTTAAAAAGCACCAAAACTAAAAATGCATGCTGAGGTATAAATATAACTTCCCAGCTTAAAATAGTAGACAGTTTATGGCTACCCTCTTGTACATTCTGGTTCTCAACAAAGAAATTTAGCAGTTAAAACAGATTTTTCTTTGTTGTTCAGGGGAGTTTCTCCCAAACCAGCACTTACAGGGGGAGCCAGCTGCTGGACAATCATCTGAGTTATTGTTCAGCACTGAGGCAGGAGGAAGGTGTGAGGGCTCTTTGGGAACTGAATAATGATGGCACCATATCTAGGGAAGTTTTTTGTTTGTAATGCTTTTCAAGAAAATAAAAATAAGTCTGACACAGTTCTTGCATAGATAACTGTTGAAGTCTTAAGAAGTGGCTAGAGAAAAAAGCTAGGTACATTGAATTTAAGACAGTCCAGTGAACAAGTAGCAGGCTCTTGTTAATTTAAAGCAAATGAAATTGTGGGTTTTTAAAAAATAAATGTTGCATTTCTACTGGTGTAGTAAACCTGTAGAGTTCTCACTTCCAGCTAGTAGTATTTGATTATTGTTGCATTAACTCTCTAATAGTATGTAGAGTACTGTCTAATAGTATGTAGAGTACTGTCATCTTCATGTTTGTACTCATTTTGGTGACATTAATTTTTTTAAGATATATAATACTGATGTATGTCAAGTCACAGTAGATACTCTGTCTTATTTGCTGGGTTTGATGTAACTTTGTAACATAAAATAAAACAGAAAATGCTGCATGTAACTTAATACCTTGTCAAAATGCATTTCCTATTTGTTTTGATGCTGTTTGCTAAGATTGTGTGGTTTAGTTCTGTGTGGTGGTGGTGTCCCAGTTGTAGAAAAACTGAAGGCAGTTTTCTGCAGTCTGTAATTACAGGGCATCTCTCATCAAGTATATTGTCTTAAACTAATCAGAACTAGTCAGTCCTGTTTGTAGTTGCTGCTGGCCTTTCCAGAAAAGGATGGTGATCCAGGAAACTTTCTGGCAGCTACCTGATGTGCCAGTGATAGCAAAATGTTGCAGAATAGGGTGGAGAGTGAGTTTTAGTTCTGACTGCCAGTGGCTGTTTTTATCATTATCTGGTGCTCTAGAGTTTTGTGGAGCTGTAAATTGCCGTGCTGAGTGATGTACACTGTTTAAGTATATTTTCCTTGTCTCTCCACAAAAACGCTATTGCAGCAATAACTTCACAAGGTAATATGGAAGCACTCTTGCATATTGTTACTTGATCTCGAATATTGTGTCACTGTGTAGTGACACACTGTGTAGTGTCACTGTGTAGTAGATACTTGGAAGCCAGCCTCACTGAACATAGGGAGTTGGTTAGAGGAGCGTGTGCATCACCCTGAGCTGCTCCGTTGGCCTAAATGAGTTTCCCTTGAAAGCTTCCTGCCAGAGTTGCTTTGGGGGTCTTGTAATGAAGGAAGATTCTTAAAAAAGCACTGAGAGGAAGCATTGGTAGCAAGGGTGTGGTCCAAATATCAATGGGTGTGCTCTCAGTTAATAAGTAATGCAGTATGTTCATTTTTAAGTGTCTCTACATCTTCTGTTATGTTCCTGTTAGGTAATTTGAAAGTCAGAGAGATTAAGTCCCCCCATTCAGAAAGTGTCGTGCTTTCCCCTGCGTATTTTACAAGGGGAAATCCAGTCAGGCCTGCTCTGTACAGCAAGCAGTGCAGAAAGCAGCATGTATTTGCTTTGAGAAACTTCAAGATTATCAAAAGAAGGCACAGAATGGGGGGGGGGGGGTGTTGCAGATCTCTAGGCAGTTTGTTCTAATTGGGAATTTAGAAGGAGATGTATATGTGAAGTAGAAATGGAGTAGAAACTGAAATGGCTTTTAATTAGTGCTGTCATGTGACATAATGTGGGCAGATATATGCTAATTCCAATTGGAGTGCAGTCTTTCCACACACTTCAATTTCTGAAACTTGTGCTGAAGTTGGAAGCAGAGTAGCTGGAGGTGTTGGCAGTACTGTGTCACAGACTGAAGCTGTTGCCTTAGTATGATGTGCCACACCTTCAGCACTGTTGTGCAAATAATGTAATTATGAAAAGTACTCTGGAACAGCTCAGATGTGGTATTTCTCAAAAGCTTTTCACAGACTCATCAAACCACAGGGAGTCCTGCCTCACCTAAGTGAGATTGCAATCTTCTAAGCACACCTGTGGAAGTCTGGAGAGGTTTTCCAACTTTTTTCTATATGGTTGAGAACTCATTAATTGTTCTCACTGGGCTCACTGGTTGTTCAGTGTAGAGTTTGTAGTTCTGTCTTTCGAAGAAAGACTGTGGACTGATAGGATTGTGTCTGCTGAAGTAGAGATTGCGTGATTTTTGGTTTTTTTAAAGGGGAATTGCACTTGTGAAGCATGCTTAAAACTTGCTTTTCAGATCACAGTCAGTTGAATACTTTTTTCCCCCTTAAGTAACATAATTCTGTTAGATATTGAAGAGCAGTTCTGGCCATAGACTGGTATTTCCTACAGAAGCTGAATGTATGTGCCTGGCATCAGTGTATTCTGATTTCTGTTGTATAAGAGTTGTAATTGCACCAGTGGTCAGAAACATACTTTGTGGGATTTGGAAATGATACTGGGAATATCAAAGACGAGAGCCAGCATGAGCAAGCTGTTTGAGGCCTAGTGAACAGTTGTTATGGTAGAAATCCACATGCTGAGTTAACGACTTTTTTTGTGTGTGTTCAAGTTACTAAAATATTTGGTATATTGAGTTTGTTTAGAATAACCCCAGATATCCCTGAGTGCTTATTTAGATTTGAGATCAAATGTTTTGGGCTGAGTAGAAGTTTCAAGAACATGACTGCACTGGGTCCCGCCCACCCCCATCAGGTTTTGTTTTCTCAGTTAAATTAGTTGCACTGTTCTGCTTTCACTGGCGTAGGTAACACCATTTTGCCACACAGTCATTTTTGGCTTTGGGCTGTTGCAGTCAGTGCCAAAACAAGTTTAGTGTAAAAGCACAGGTACAGACTTTTCTCCCTCTTGGCTTTCCTTTTTATCCCAGCTGCCTCTTAGTGCTGCTTCTCGATTTCTGTAAGTATTTGTGTCTCTGTCTGCTTTTCCAGTTTTATGACTAGAGGTCCTGATTTCTTTTGTCTTTTCATGATTACTGTAATATAGGAGGAGGAAAAACTTGCTGAAACTGGAGAGGGATAGGGAGGACCATATTCCTAAAAAAACCTCAGTTCTCTGCATGTAAACTCAGGGTAAGATCATGGATCTAATGGTCTGTGTTATGTGTGTGAGGATTATTTGTCCCCTACATCTGGAAAATTAATTTGGCCTGGAAATTACCAGATTTATTTTGAAATTTAAGTGACAAAGTAAATATATTTTTTAAATTAACCCCTTTTTATTCAGTCACTTAAATTTCAGAGTTGGGTACTCTCTCACCTTTTCATTTCTCTGGGTCACTGCTATGCAGGAATGCTTGTTTGTACCTCTACTTCATAGGTTGTTATATCTCCTTAGATTCATTCCCTGGCTTGTTAGATTTGGGGGTTTTTTCAGACTCTGTTTTGTTTTCCTTAAAATTGGTTTGGGGTTTGTTTGGGGTTTTTTTTCTGTTTGAATTGGTTACTGATGTGTGAACTGACCATGGGGTCAGCAGCTATCCTGGCCTGTGAAATATAGCACACTGCTTTGGAACCAGTTCTGTTAGAAGATGAACATTTATTGAGATAGGATAAAAGTCCTAATTTTGGTCTCATAAGTTAGATGGAAATTTTCTTTTAATTGCAAAAAAAAAGTGAGTCTTTCTTTTCAGATGCTTAGTATCTTTTAAATTAATATTTAATAATAATATTTTCTAGATTTCTTTTCAAAATTTTGTTTATACTCAACAATCATAATCTATCATAAAATTTGAATATTACCTTGGGGAAGAGATGCTTCAGAGGAAAGAAGTAGCCATTTAAGACATTGCCTTTGAGAAACTGTATCTAATCTTGATAATGATTTTGAAGATCAACTTTGAAGGGCAAATTTTACTACTGACAGTTCTAAGTATCCAGTGCTTTGAAATGACTCTTCAAGGTGTGGCGTGTAAGGAGACAGGATTGTCTGATGTGTTGTGGAAGCAGGATGAGACACTCATGTGTGCATGGCAGACTCTTGATTTACCTCAGATTAGGGCAAATCTCATTACAGCTGGTTTTAATGTAAGTAGGATGATTTTCACCTGCCTTTCCCAAGCTCTTCTGGGTATACGGGTATTAAACAGTGCATTATGCTTTGTTTGTCGGATCGTGTGGAGGTGCTTAGGCTGACACACTTAGTCTCGTTAGTTTTTGGGTTTTTTTGTCTCATGTCTGACAGAGTGAAAGTTTCAGAGCCAATGTTTGGAATGAAATTAAGCTTTGAGCCATTTCTCATTTGATCAGTAGCACTCACTTAATTTAGTAACTCATTTGTGCTTTGTTTTCTGTTTTAACTAATATTCCTTACCTAGGTAAAAAGTGATTAAAGGCCATTAAGTAAAATATTCCATGAAGATTAGAAAGTGAAATTTAATCAAAAAATTGGATCTGAAAACTAGTTAAGGCTGTTCTGATTTATACTTCAGTACTGTTGGAGGAAACAGATTTTACTGTAGAGTGAATTGGATTTGCTGTGTGGTGCCCTTGTTACGGGAGTAGTGTAAGATTTTGTCCTTAAAAATCCTTTACCTTGATTATAAGATCGTATGTTAAATGGTACTTGACATGATGAGTACATTTGGCATTTAGCAGTCTTATCTGGTATGTCAAAGCAATCCTCTGGGGTTAACCCCTTTGGAATATCTTGCATAATTTTGGATCTTGTAAAGTAGTTTAAGATTTTTGTGGCAGATTTAATTACGCAGGTGAATCTAATCCCGATACCCCAGGCAGCCTGGCAGAACAAGGTGGTGGTTCTGGAAGTTGACCTACCCTTGGTGGTGCAAGTAGACAGCTTTTTGCCTGTGAAGGAGGGTGATACCCCTCAGGTTTGGGGATGGGGGTTGAAGGTCCTTATCAATATCAAACAGGGAAATACTGATTTTTCTAGGTAATTCTTAGGTGTGAATATGAGCATCTGCTTGTCTGTGTCAAAATAGGTGTATTTTCTCAAAACAGCCGTGACCCTTTTAATTTTTAGAGGGTTTTACTCTTCAGTTCATGTTTTGATTTGGTAATGTTTTCATCCACCATGCATTTCTTTCTCTTTTTTGTCACAGGGATGGTTTAATATGTCTTTGCTAGTATTGGGGAAGTAGGAATGTTTCCCCTATTTTCCCTCCTATTCCCAGCTTGAATATTTTGACCTGCTATTAATTGCTGACTTACTCAAAATTACATTACACTCTTGGCTTTGCTGTGTTTTTCTGGCTGCTGTCTGAAAATGAGCATTTATGTGTCTTACTCTAACAGAAAGATTGACTTTTTTTTTTTTTTCTTTTTGTGGATGCAGTATACACTGAAGAACAATATCTGTCTTTCTGTGAAGGCTAAAAGCATTCAATTTTAAAATATGTGTACTTAAATTTGTATGCTAACTAGTTATCAAAGTAGCCAAACAACTAAACAATGTTTTTAGAGTGAAGGAGAAATAGAGGCAGTAATTTAAAAAAAAATGCTTTTGGCAATGCCTGTTCATTAAGATCAGACTGCCTGTAACGCTTTATTTTTGTCTATCTTCCCATACTTTTCACTTTGCTTTCAAGCAGGGTGTGATTTTTGTGCTATATGCAGGAAGATCAACTGCTGACATGTCTCTGTTGTCCTGGGGTTTGGCTGGACATGTAGAAAGATGAAATTCTCAGAAGAAATGGTGGTGATGTAGCCTGTGAGCCGAATGTCTCTTTGTGACTGGCAGCGCTGATTCTTTCTGTCTGTCCCTCCCTTACCCAGAGCAGCGGCGCAGCGAGCTCAGGGTGTCTCTGTAGCGCTGCTGGGAGTGACCTGACTGGTTTGGCACCTCCTCCCCCCAGTTTGTTCAGCCACTTCCTGGGGACCTGTTTTCACTGCTTAGAAGAAGTTTCCTGATCTCCCTGTCTGCTTTTCCATCACTTCACTGAGAATACAGGCAAACAAAAACGCCTGCATTTTTGTAACATCCCCGTTTCTCAGTGTGGAACTCTGATTGCATAATCAGAATACCGAACTGGAGCCAGTATGGTTGAGTGTAGGGGAGGGAAATTCCAGGCAGATGAAGCTGATCACGTTGTTCTCTGACATTCTTCAGCGTTAGGAATGTGTTGAGCAGTTCAGTAACCTACTTATTCTGTGAAAAGTCGTGCACCGATCCCGGGTTTATATTCTCACTCAGGTGTTGTTTAGTATATCTAAATTGTATATGGTTTTCCACTATAAATGGGAATGGTTCACTGTAGCCATCTGTGAAATTTCTTCTATGAGACTAAGCAATGCTTTTATTTAGCACGAGGAGGAGGAAACTAAATGTACAGGTATGCATAAACACAGGCTATCAGTAAATTACTTGTCTTCTTACTAGAAACCCTATCTTTCTGGTGTTGGCTGAAAGATAAAGACAGAGGAAGTTACTTGGGTTTTTTTCCATAGCTCTAAGAGAGAGTTGTTTGTTTCTTTCTTTAAACATTCTTTGGAGGGTTTTTTTGAATTCTCTTATATTTGAATGTAATTTGAGTCAGGCTAGGACTTGATACTGTTGAGACTTTTCTTTGTCATGAAATAGCATTTTATGTGTTTAGTAATGCTTACCAGGAGACTTGCTTCCCTGTGAATTCTCTTGCTTTGATATAAATGTAATTGAAATTTCCTTAATCTTTTCTTAACTTTTACTTTAGTTATGTGTGTGTGTTAGCTCATTTTAAAACAAAGCATTTTAAATAGTATGATTGAAAACCTTTTTGCCTTTCTGTCTGATGTAGTTTTGGCTAGAATGCTCTTTTTCTAAAATTTGCAGTAAAGATGTCTTACAAATGAAGGTTTTATAATATATTGTTACATAGATTTTTTTTAACGGTTAAGAGTTTAGAGCAAATTCAGTAAACATATTAACTTCTTTTAATGGGGTAAAGGGAAGGAGAGGAAAAAAAACTTTTTGAAATTAGGTTTGAAAACAAGTGGGAGTATTCTTTAAAACCTGGACAGTAAAACCAGCCAGCTTCTAAGTGTACAACATGTCTCTAGTTTTCAAAGCCTGTAATGTTCCTTTTTCCTGCATTCTTTGTTTAGAATGGGGCTTTCGTCTGCTCAGTGGTTAAAAAAATACTCTTGCAACATTTACTTCCTTTTTCAGTCACCTGACTTTCATTATGGTTAGTCACCTGGAATTGACTGGCCACCTTAAATGTGATGCAAATGCTTTTCCCAAATGTATATATGCTTTAAACATTCCCTACTCAAACAAAAAAAGCACAGTCAACAACCATGCACATTTAACTGTGCCTTTAACTTCTAAGAACCTATTCCTAGATTATAAGATAGTGTTAGTACTTATGCACTTCTGGGTATGTTAAGGCCTATCCTGTCTTTTATTCAGTTTAGCTTGTTTCGGTATAGCTGACCCACTGTGCAAACATAAAGTGAACTGACTCGAGGTCAGTTAGTCTAGAGATGTTTCTGTGCAGGTCACTGTGTTATTGAGGTGTATAAATGGGCCTGTAACATAGGAGTGCTGCTACAGCTCCTTTTGAGGGCTTAGCTCAGGCTGTCTGGTCGAGTCTGTGGAGACTGTTTGAAATAGTTTAGTGACCCTAATCTTTTTTTCTATTCAATGTGCTTTCAACAGAAGAACCAAAGTATTGCTCTTAATGTGCTGGTGTTTGGTGACCTTTTCTTCAGTGTAGCAATGAAGGGCTGTTTTAAACCCTGGATGAAAGCACAATTCTGTAGCAGCTTTGGCCTGGGGTCACACGCGCTGTGTCGATCTCATGGCCTGATGGACGCTGCATCTTGCAGGTTTCTGAACTTGGCTGCTTTACAAAAACTGCTTCCTTTTTGTCTATTCCTCTTCCTGCTGCTTTTTTCTGTTGCCAGTTTCTCAGCTATGCAGTGTGCTGTTTAAACAAACTCATTTGTTCAACAGGTTGGTTGTATACTTTTACATAGCTGTAACTTTTTTTCAGTGACAGTCTACATCTTTGCTGTGTAAGAAATGCAGTGTTTGCCAGGAGCAGTCATGCTTCACATGAGCACACTTGGAGTCAATTTTCAATAAGAAAAGAAAGGCAAGCATGGGAAGTACATATTGGCATGATCGTGGGGGTAGGATGGGGTGGGGACACTGTGGTGAGAGCACCAAACTGATTAGCTGTATCTTGCTCATTCTACTGGGCATAACTCAGTAAACCTTACCTGGGTGATTTGCAGAAAGTGGAAGAGAGTGGCTGTCTCTGAGTGCTCCCAAAGTTATATATGAGTCTTTGCTCTCCTGGGGATGGATTGATACTCCTCTTCATTTAGAGAGGGCTTTGCAGACTGTAACACATCAGTATTCAGGTTTTACTTAGAGAAATAATTCTGTAAAAGAATTCTTCCTATTACATGATGAAAGATTGTGTTTCTAAACTTCTGAATTAAGATGATTTTGATGTAAAGTGGGAAATGGCCTCAGATAAGATTGTGGCATTGCCGCTTTGCATTCCCTTTTCTTTTGACACAGTGTCGTCTTTGCCTGACCACTTGAATCTATTCTAAAAATACAGCAAATTGAGGCAGTTTGTAAAACCCTTCAGTAGTCAAACTTTCATTTAAGCTGAGAAAGTAGCCAGTCTTCCTTGGTCTGTATACCTCTAAATATGATAATTTTTTTAACGTAGTTACAATGTTTGAACATAATTTAAATCCAAAGTAAGGGAGGCTAATGTAATGCTTCCCTCTCTTTTTTAAGTAGTGCTAAAAGAAAAACAAGCCAAACCCCCAAGTTGCAATTGGAAAACTGATTATGGAGCAAATATATCTATACCTATACAAATGAATTTGAAAGTCGTTTCTCATGATTAGTGTAAGCGTCTGACCTAAAAGTCCAGAACACCCAAGTCTGTTTTAGGGGTCAACTTCCAGGGCTGTGTAATGTTCTTCAAATTGAAAATGGATTTGCTATGGATCTCTCCCTCTCACTTCTGGTCTACTTTGAAGCTAACTGCATTCGTGTCAGTACCCCATCTGAAAGGAATAATGTGCAATGTCTTTACACATGAAGCCAAACTGTCTACCTCTTGTTTAGATTATGAGTAGTTCTGGACAGTGACTGTGATTTTGCTGTGCATTCCACAGATAGTCCTGACTAGTGCCAGAAACTTCCAGTCTAATTTAATTTATAAAGTAGCAAGATTGTAACTGCTTCAGGATCTGAACTGAGGAACGCCTGGAGGGCCAGGCTTTAATGCAGCTATCTGCCAAGCCAACCTCAGAGAAATACGGAATGCAATCTCCAGCAATGTGTTTAAAAAATCCGTTGTGTAATTCTCTGAGAAGAGAGCAATTGGAGGTCACAGATTTAACACTGGATTCTGTGTTTAATCTTAGTGGGAGTCACTTCTTTGTGGGTGGAAATGTTTGTGGAGAAGATAAACTACGCATTTCTGATGTGATGCAATTGGAGCAAGGTTCTTCCTAAAAGTTAAAATAAACAAATGAGCCATCTTTTCCTTTTCCCTGACATGAAAGATGGAAAATTTCAGTGTGTGTGATTTCTTTTGTATTGTGCAGAGGTTGGACTTTTTTGCTGGCTTTGTGCAGAACATTTAAACCTGCAGAATGAGCACTCCTTCAGTATAATTTAACACTTGACAAACAAGCAGTACAGGTATTTAAAGTACCTGAATGTGAAATTGTACTTGTGTGGTAGGGGTGGAAAGGAGGAATGATGGTTTCCATCATAGTGCTTTGACTACTGATTGAGAACCAGCTCCATGCATAGATGATAACACAGTGAAAGCAAACGTGCTGTTTCACAGTAGGAAATTTCTGCTATGATTTTAATGCTAGGAAGACTCTTTTATGTTCCGGGCATGGAAAGAGCAGGGTAGTGCTTTCTTCACACAGCACTTAAACACAGATTAAGTGCATGAATGGTTTTGTCTTCTTTTTTCTTTCCTTCTGGTTAATATTTTACATTGCGGTTTGTAAATTCAAGCAAGTAATATTGTATCAGGGTAGACCAGTGGTTCCTTTAGCCCATTTTTCATTGATAATGGCTGTTTAAGATCTCCCCTTTCTCTTCTGTTTGCCAGTTTTAAATTTTGGGATTCTTGGTAACGTTTTGGTCAAATTAGACAAACTTCTTCCACTTTCCTGAGTTGAAATATAAACTGAAACAGCTGTACCTGGGTGCCCTCTGTCTATTGCAAGATGACAATCACAGCTGTGGGAATAAGCAGCTTTAGAAATAGAAAAATTGGGTTTTGCAGAACCAATGCTCAATAACTGAGAGGTGAGAAAATCTGTTTCTTAAGTAAAGTAGCTGAAGGAGGCAGTTCTGGAGTCTTGACTAAAGAGTTTGAAGAAGTTACTTCATAAAATATTTTTGGAGAATGTCCGTTTTTTCCTCCCATGTAACACGGTAACATTCTCATTTTAAACATGCTTTGGATTTAGCTTTTGAATAAAAATACAGCAGCTTTTTGTAATAATGAATTCAAATGCAAGAAACAATTGTTTAAAAAGAAGTGTACTCTTTTTTCCCCACCTGATTTAAATCAAAAAGGTAAAATCTGGTAGTGGAAAAAATATATTAGCTCTTCTAAATAGCTAAGCTTGTCATTTCTGTGCTGAATCAAAATTGACCCCTTTTTAATTTGATAAAGAAACCACTTTTCTTGGCTGGGTTTTCTCTGATAGTCTTGGATCTTAACAGTTTGCTATGTACCATGGTTTGTAGCTTGGTGAACTGTGTTTTGAGTTTTGCTACAAGTCCTGAATTAGCCTGCTCAGATGATCCTACCCGGAGCAGCTTTTGTACTGCTTCAGTTCTTGTTTTAAGGTGTGACTCCAGAAGGGGAGGGCTGTTCTCAAGCTTTTCCACAATAAATAACAATATAAGTAATTTACATGTGCAGCCAGGGTCAGTCGTCTTCTCTTTGTCTTTCTACTCCCTGGCCTCACAGACTCTCATGTTCCCAATGCCTTTTCTTTCCTCTGTGACTCTCTTCATTGGCTGCTCCAAGCAACAGAAATTCGTGGTGTGTAAAATTTATGGGTCTGGTATCCCCTTTTGTATTTTGGGGATAATCAAAGTTGTATTTTATTTTTGGGGTTTTTTGCCCTCATAGCAGTGCACTTGGCATTTTATTTTAATTTTCTCATCATATTAGTTGAGTATTTGAAAGTATAATATTATTTTTGTAAATTCTGTGGTAATGGATAGTTGTTAACAATTTTATTTCATTCAAATCTAAAAATCTAAGTGTTGTATTTCATAACATCCCTCTTTCAGTGACCTGCTGTGTTGCAATTAGAGTTGGAATATCCCATTTCTAGCATTCTACCCTGGGATAGTGTTACATCTTTTTTTCAGTGTTTGCTGGGGTTTTTTGGTTGGTTGTTTTTTTTGTTGTTGTTGTGTTTTTGGTTTTTTTGTTTGTTTGTTTTTTTGTTGTTGTTGTTGTTGTTTTAGGCCCTTCAACTTAAAACATCCATGTTTTAAATTTTCTAGACTTAAAATCTGACAGCCAAAAACTCAGGTAACATCTGATGTCTTGAGTAGATTGTGAAGCATAGCACTGGTGTTACATTTTAACCTTTCAGCTGCTTGTTGGGGCTGAGAGTGAAGTCATTATGGATAAATTCTTTATCAGCACTGCAGCACAGGAATACACATTGTATAAATGATGTGTATTATCATGCATTGCATAGTAATTTGTTCTTATCAGATTGCCAGACTTTCTTGCAATACCTTCTTTTAAATGGTTTCTTGAAGAACAAGTTTTATTAAACAGAAGTGCTAGTAGCTTTTTATCCTGTGTTCACTGGACTGTTATTAAAAGCCAAAAGAAAAAAAATTGGAAGGTTTAACAATGTTTTTGTCCTTCTGCTATTTTTGTATTGTATTTTAAAATCATGTAGACTTCATTCATTTGACACTTTTTTTTAAAAAATCTTTTATAGTGTGCCGGTCAAATAAAAGTCCATGGGTCTGTCTGACGTGTTCGAGTGTCCATTGTGGAAGGTGGGTACAGTGTTAGTGTGCAAATCGTTTAATCAGACCTTTATCTTTCTTCTTTGTTGCTTGACTGAGGCAGTTCATTCAAAATTTCCCTGAAATAAACCTTTCTTTATCTCATTTAACATTGTATGTTTATGCTTAACATGTTTCTTTATGAGTCCAGAGATGATATTCAAGATATGGGGGTTTTATTTAATTAAATTTTTAAAATAAAGTGGACAGTAAATGTGATTGCTCAGTTCAAAGAGTGTGTGGAGAACTGATAATTTAGTAGGTTATTGTAAAATTCCATTATGTGGAAGATGTTTCTTTCGTGATAAGGTAAGCACAATAAGAATTGCTGCAAAGCTACAAATTGGCAGTTTATTTTGAGAGAAACAGCAGCTATTCAGTGGAGACTGAAAGTGTAGTTTTGGACCTAAAGCTATAGCATGTAAGAAATAGCTGCCATCAGAATTCCTTCAGGCTTCACTTTGATACGTGTGTTAGTTGAAGTACACCAAATAAATTGTAGAGGAATTATACAGTCAATGCTGTTATTTGTATGTCAGGATAATTGTAGAAAATGTGCTTCTACATAAATGTTTGAGCTGCACATATTAGTGGAATGCAGTTAGTGTTGACATTTCGACAGTATCTGAGATGTGAACATGTTTTCATCTGTTGAGTAACATCTGTGCTGGTGTGCTTTTATTCTGGGAAAGCATAATTAAACTTAGTGACTGTCTTTTAAAGGGGATTGAATGAACTCCGGGTTTTGTTTGTTTGATCTGGGTAGCACTAAGTGCCACAGTTTTAATAATGTGTCTTACTAAGAGTTTTTAACACTGACCCTTTTCCCCTCTATTTATTTAATAAATTTATACTTGGTGAGAGCTAAGAGAGGGGGAGATACTTCGAGGTATGCAATAAATAACTGGAATATTTTAATTGTTACTAATGTTAAATTACTACTGTCTACAAATGGCCTTTCTTATGTGCAGGCATTGAGACAGTTATTTATGCAGTTTGTCTTTACAAACTGCTCCCATCCTTAGAATGGGAAATAATTAAAGGAGAAGATAAAATATACCTTAGGACTCTTGCGTTTGTGACACTTTTTTTTTTAATTAAAGGCGCTTAATTTTCTGTATCTCAAACTTCGAGCATGAAAATGCTCATTGTGTCAGCAAAAGAGCTACAGGATTTTAGATTTCTTATTCCCTTATGTAACCACAAGCTCCAGAGCCCTTCAAGTTCATGAACTCGACCGTAATGTTAAATCATGCTGCCGAATGGGAAAGCTGAAAATGGGGGTTAGCACTCTGTTAAAGGGATCCCAAACAGAAGTGCTGGGGGAAAAGGTAGAGCTGTAAGAAGAGAAAAAGCACTGCAGGTAACAAAGTGCACTACAGGTATGGAAAAAGGGGGTTTCAGATTTTCTCAGTTGTGGAAGTGCATTAGTGTGTTAAGAGCAGAGATCTGATCAAGGAGATGGAGGGGCTTATTTGGACCACAGGAGAGAGTAAAGGGGGAAAACACTGGAAAATTTAGCCAGTGTTTTCATACAAGTGAATTGTCTTTTTTAACGTTGGTGTAAATGTTTGGATGCCTTTTTTATTCCTGGTTTTTTTTTTAATGACTGTTGATTAGCTGTTTAGAAATATAAACTTCTTTCTTTTACATTTATTTTAGATATGTGAATGGCCATGCAAAAAAGCATTATGAAGATGCACAGATTACTATGACGAATCATAAGAAAACAGAAAAACAGGAGAAGGTTCAGCATACTGTGTGTATGGATTGCAGTAGTTACAGTACATACTGGTAAGGGTTTAAACACTGTAATTCGACAACTTTTTCTATACTAGAAGGTGAAAACATCAGACTCTTGTGCAGCATTATGTCACACACATTTTGAGCATTTCATTGTTTGGTTTCCAGACCTGTCTTTTTGGAACACTGCTTTTCCATGTGTATTGTAGCACTGACTGTAACTAAACTCTCACATGTCTAATGTCTTAAACGGAAGGAACTTTTTGAAATAAGTGCTATGGGGTTTGGAGTTGCTTCGGTGTGCTTTGGCGTATGTGGAGACCTCTTAATTGCAAAAGCTGTTTGGTTGTCGTTACTCCTTCCATCAAGCTGGTGAGCCTTTCACATATCCTTTATTTGTCAGGATTCAGAAAGTAAACTATTACACTGTAGTTCCTGCCGAAGAGATCTGAACTCAGTTGTGTTTGTGTGTGTACCTTCTGTGAGTCTGGGAAAGTGACAAATCCTGTTGAGAAGCAGCCTCAAGTCCGGCAAGAGTAAGGAGAAGAATCAGAAATGTTTCTTTAAATAGCACAATGGCCTGGGCTGATTCCTTCTGTGGGCTTCTTGCAGTGTGATAAGCACTGTTAAAGGAAACTTAATAGTGATGTTGCTAATGTTGGATTCCCCACTGTCCTTGTTCCCCAGAAGGCAGACTGGGAGTCGGTGGCAAGCACTGCATTTTGCCTCAGCATCCTCCATTCTCTTACCCCCTAAGCAAACCTGTTGACAGGTGCTTTCCTATTTGCAGCTGCTCCATGATTTCCCATGTGTGTTGTTACTTGTGCAGTGTGGCAGTGCATATTTGAGCAGTGTAAATCTCAGGGAAGTCCCTGTTACGGTCTTGTAGAATTACTGGATATGTGGCTTCTCTAACGATAATTATGTTCAAATAGTTGGATGTCTTTTGGTTAGTTCATTACAGAAAAAAAATCTGTCTGATGAAGTTTGAGTATCCAATTTTATGAGGAATGCTTCTGTAACAAATATTTTTATCCCCTGCAACTAAAACCCCAGTTATGTGATTTCATCTGAAGAAATGTTGGGAGCAACTCAAAAACTGCTCACATGGTCCAATCAGCTGTAGGCATTTAAGCATAGAAGAAAGGTTTGAGTAGCTTTGTGATTGTCATAAATTTAAAGAGCCAATTTCATCGAAAGCGATTTATTTGTCAGAGAATTTGGACAGCGAAATTGTCAAAGCTCACAATCAAGGAAGCAGTGCCGACCCTGGGTGAAATTGCGAGCACAGCCTCTGTCACACTGTACCCAGGGGTTTTCGCCAAGGACTGAGCCCATGCCAGCCGTTTTTATACTTTTTCTGGCTGGGCTATGTGAGTCCAAGATTCTATAAGTTCTTTTGTCCCTTGGTGACTTTGTTTCGGTGGTTGATGAAATTTTGAAAGCAAGGTCCGGTTTTCTGAAAGGATTTCCTGGGTGGAGAAGACTCCTGAGCGATCCAAATGGTCCTGGTAAGATACAGTCTCAGAGCCATCAAGCCTCATCGGGCGTTGAGTGTCCTTGTCCGACTTTGTCCTCCACCTTCTACTGGTATTGTAATTCCTTTGTTCCTTCCTCTGGAGACAGGAGAGCTCTTGCGAAAGTTCCACAACCACTGCTCTGCCTTTGGGAAGCTTTTTGGCTTTCTCAGAAAAACACATTTTTATTTCTACATACTATAACAACAATATTATGAAAACATGAATTACCATCCACCACAGTGATGTAGGGGAATTTTGCTTTTATTTGCATTTTATTTTAACGATCAGCATTTTTATCTGCTCTTATGTGAATACATGTGAAAATAGTCAAGTTTTCTAAGGGATCCATATGTACAGGTTATCAGCATTGCAACAGCTGTGGGAAGCTACTTTCACTTTCCCAATTAATACTGGTAGCAGCTGAGCTCTACGTTGTGGCTTTTTGTTTTGTTTGAATTATGCCGTCTTGCAGTCATTCTGAAGGTAATAATCTGCAGAGGAATTTTAGCGGGGTATTCGAAGTCTTTGGTTATATTTCCATTATGATAAATAGTGTTCCCAGCTTGCTAAGGCTTGATGAGTTACAGCAGCAAGTCTGAGAACCCTGCTGACCTTATCCCAAACCCCGTTGGGATTGCAAAATACCAGCAGCCAGACTGGGGGCTGTGGGATCTGTTACTGACCCTGGCTGTGCTGGGGAGGGCAGACAGACCTGCACCTGGAGAGGTTCATGCTTGTGGGAGTACAGAAGGAAAGCAGTTCAGCAAGTGATGTCTTTTCTGCTGTAGTCGAGGGCTGAGTCATCTATGGATGAACTGGAACTAATTGTAGCCAGCTTTGCCTTGGGGAGTTCCTGCTGTGGGTAATTCACCAGCAAATTATATATAACTCCTGTGCTAATGTGAAGCTGAACAAGTTTCAGAAGCAGTTTCTTTGCCTTCATTTAGGGTATTTCAGGGTTTTCCCACATGACAATCAGGGAAAGATACTTGAATTTGTTACTGCACCCAAATTGAAATGAGCACAGAAATTCAAAGATGAAGCAGAAGGGACCCAGATCAACTTTTACCTCTTTATTTTGGATAGTAGTGTGAAGGCTGCTGTCAAATAGTGCTGCCAGTTAAAGCAAATAGTGGGGTAAATTTGAGAGATAATTAGCTATTGTGGAGAGTGAATAGGCTTTCAATAGCTTTGAAAAGGCTATTTGTGTGCTGCAGTGTAGACATGAATCCAGTAGACAGTGCTAAGTTTATGCCATGGTGGTTCTTTAAAGTGGGCTTTTATGTAAAGATGAATATTTTATGCCGGTGTGGGCTGCCTCAGTAATTTGAAAGTCAATAAAATACCATCCTTACTTCTACTGTAAAAATAATGCAGGTATTTTGATGCAGTGCTGGCTTTTATATTTTTATTTGCAGTTCTGTTTACTGCACAAAGTTGAGTAGAATACTCTTATTCCATTTTTGTCCTGTGGATCCCGATTTACTGTGTTCCTTGGCTTGCATGATAGTAGCAGTGAACAGGCCTGTATGGGCTTTCTAAGAAGGCAGCATTTGATCATTTGCTTTCCTTTGGCTGTGCCATAGCTGTCACGCAGTCTTTCCAGAGAGTTTTGCTGTTTGCTTACTCAGTCCTCCTATTCAACTGCTCAGTTTTACCAGTGGAAAAATTGAAAGACTTTTTAAATATTTTATTTATTATGAGTACAACTCTCTTCTTGATTCTTCGGTCACTTTTGATACAGTAGATGCAATACTAAACTCCAGACTAAATTACATTTGAGCCCTTAACTGCTGAGAAAAAGAGAGTCCTGAATCACCCTTTTTGGAGGTAATCAGCCTTTAAGTTAGTTCCAAAGTACTACACACAAAGAGTTTGCAAGAAGTACAGATCTTTTTTTGTCTTCAAACTGTCATAGGGTGCTTTCTCATTCTGTGTTAGTGTTTTGTGCTGAAGTAAAATGATAAGTGTAAGAAGCCCGCTTTCCTGAAAGAGGGCTCTTGTAAATTCGTTTTCTCTGTGCTAGTACAAAGACACGTTGGCACGGAAGAAGAAAGGCTCCCCTGTTTATATATTTGCATAATACGTTTCCTGTGTTCATTTAATCCCAGACACAGTTTGCAGGTCAGACTTCTCACCCATTACCCTCCTTGTTATCCCTTAAAGGGGCACAGTTGTGTCAGAGGTGTGTGTGTTGTATTGGCTAGTGTAAAAATAACCAAGTGTCAAGGAAAAAATTCTTTTTAGTCTCTGTGAAGATGGTTCTCTTTAAAAAACAAACCAGACTTACCGTGCTGGTGCCACGAGCACTAGAAAATGAGATTGCTTAGTACTATTATTTTGCATTCTACAATCAATGAAAATAAGAAAAGTAAAAAAAGCTTTTTATCCAGACATTAAAATTTGAGCTCTTTGTTTACTCATATATGGTGTTGGCACAACTAAGGAAATCTCGGTTTTCCTAATTTTTCCTATCCTTCAAATTCTTCAAATCTAGTCAGGGCTTTTAAACAGAGGAGGCAGTTCTGTCCCTCCTAAGCACTGTGACAGCACTAAGTGCTCGTGTTCCCAAAGCAGTGCATACATTCACTGGCTCAATGCCATTTTAGAAGCAAATGAGGCCAGGCCTTGGAGGTACTAGCAGAGGTACTAAATATAGAGTGTATAGAGGAAAATACTTTGCTAAGCCTTTTTTTCGGGAGTTAGATTTGTTTCGTTTTAACTTACAGAATTTTTGCCCATAAGTTGCTAGGAGACTAACTGGGTGCTTATGGGTGCTTGACCAAAACAAAGAGGTGGCCAAAAGTAGGGAGGGGGAAGATCACTAGAGTTTTTGGGACAGGTAAAGGATGGGGCAGGAGGCAGGTACGCCCTCTTGCTCTCGGCATCGCAGAGAGGACGAGAGGACAGCCAGGCTGCTGCTTGCTGCGGGAGGAGTTCGCTGTCATTCACCACCATGTCCGGTCCTGGAAAATCTACCCCCATCTGCTCGTGTGTCCCGGAACTCTGAGCTGCCTCCTCCTGCCCTGCTGGAGCTGGGCCAGCCCTGTCCCGCCGCCGCCGTTTCATCGGCACTGCTCTTTTTGCTACGGTGTGGGCCCCACACCCCCCCTGCCCTGCCAGGACATCCCTGCCGGTCCAGCTACCACCGCAGAGCTTCTGATAGATCTCATCCATCAACCCTTCCAGCTTGGTGCTCTTTGGAGTCCTGCAGAGGTACCGAGATCAGACTGCCCTGGGTTTTGTGAAGCAAAGCCCCTCGAGGTTCCTGGTTCTGTTTATTATTAATGCTGTAGTTGTTGTTGTTTGCCGTGTTATACATAGTAGTAGAGAACTGTTTCTCCTATCCCCATATCTCTTCCTGAAAGCCCATTTAGTTTTCTAAACTGTAATAATTTAGAGGGAGGGAATTTGAATTCTCCATTCCGAGGGAGGCCCTGCCCCTCTCTAGTAGACACCTGTCTTTCAAACCAAGACAGCCTTATAAGGGACCCTTTGCAAGGTATAGAATTTGTTCTGTGTCATTGCTGTGAAAGCATTGTAGAGCTGCTGTATCCAAAAAAGGTGGTTTTTAGTTTGCAGCAGTACTGAGAATCACAAATTAAGCAGCTGTTTTGAATGCCAGCTTCACATATAGGATGTAATTTCTCAGCAGTTTACCCTTAAGGTATGTGGGCTTAGCAAATTTAAGTTACTAAAACTTAAACTACTTCCAAATCTGTTTACTTAGTTTATCCAAAATACATTGGAGGTAATGCTGTTATTTCTAATAGTAGTGCTGACTCCTCAGTGTTGCAAGAGAGATGGTTTAAAAAACCTACCCATTAAAAAGAGAAGTAGAAGTTTGTCTTGGTTCTAAGTAAGACTTACAATTTTTTTTTCCAGTATTAGAAGGACCCTGACATTTAATGATGTATTTGGTTTTATGCTTCCATTTTGGGGCAAGTGCTAAACTGGTATGTAAAAACAAGGTTAATGTGATCATCAAGGCATGGGAGCAATGAAGTTGTTTTTCAGCAATAAGCTCTCATAGAGGCTTTCAGCGAGCTTGTGTCTGCTTCCATCCCCTGCTTTCTCAACAGCATTAGTAGCAGTGTGACTGTGCTGGTGCAGGTCCTACCCTGTGTTTTCAGCTGGGTTCATGTGCTCTGAGCCTGGGAACTGGGCGTCCTGTGGGAGTGGCAAATGCAGGAGCACCTCATTAGGTCTTTGTAGGTGACTGAAAAAGCTGACAAGGACTACCTAAGACATGGCTGAATAATAAGAACATTATTACAGACTT
The DNA here is from genome assembly GCA_027886175.1 of Phylloscopus collybita. Lineage (NCBI taxonomy): Eukaryota > Metazoa > Chordata > Aves > Passeriformes > Phylloscopidae > Phylloscopus > Phylloscopus collybita. The sequence goes on along the minus strand of JAJNNQ010000033.1, from coordinate 9,945,380 downwards.
CTTCCCCCTCCCAAACTAACTTGGTCTGTGGCCATCTTTAAAAATTAAAAAAAAAACAACAAAAAAAAACCCAAAAAAACCAAACCAAAACAAACAAACAAACAAAAAACCCACAAAAAAACCCAAACCAAACAAAAAAAAAAAAAAAAAAAACACCAACAAAAAGAACCAAAAAAAAAAAAAAAAACAAACCCAAAAAAAAAACAATCCCTGGTAATCTTACTAATTTCTAGATCTTGTGTAAATACCCGTAAGTGCTGCATGCATTGTTTGGATGTCACGAGAGTCACGTTGATTTCTCTTCTTACAAGCAAAAATCAGAGGTCCTGAACACACTGATCTTAAGGACTCCATTCAGTGGCAAGGACCTTTACTTTCTCAGCTCTGTAGCCTTTTCAAGAATGTAGCGTTCTAAGTAACACTGGCAATACTGCAGATTTATGCAACAAAGAGTGTTGTGAATTCCAGTTGTGCCTGAAGTTAGTAGCTTCATTAAATTAGGAAGCAAATGTGGATCTGCTCCAGCAGAGGAATAGCCTGAGGTGGTGATGATGTATTTTGCATTTGAGTCACTCTTGTGCCAAAGGGAAAGGAGGGACATAGCTACAGTTCTGATATTAAATATATCCAAACTTAGTTTTCCTCACAGGACATGTTCACTTGCCTGCCAAAATTTGAAGCTGTAATTTGACACTTCACAGTATGTACAGAAACTGATGAGTGATGGAATATTTGTGGTTAAGCATGAGGTGCTTAACCTCATAAAGAACTAAACTAGAAGAAAACCTGTGTAATAAGATGGTTCCTGTACCCTCTTCTGCTGGAGGGGGGTTCTCGCAGGGAACCAAGCTCAGTGTGAGGTGTTGTGCTCCCCATTCTCATAATCTTTCACTGGATCCCTTTAGTGCTTCTCACATATTTGTCTTGTGTGGTTTGATCTGCTTCACTTGAGGTGCTTTGCATATTCTGAAAAATGTTTTTCTTGCAGTTATCGCTGTGATGATTTTGTAGTCAATGACACCAAGCTGGGCCTGGTACAGAAGGTCAGAGAGCACCTACAGAACTTGGAAAAGTAAGTAGTTTGTTTGCATCCAGACTGCGTTGGGCAAACTTACAATAGTGCATCTTTAAGTGGTATTTTTTCACTTGTGTATATGTATCTAATTGTGTGTGTCTTAATCCTTCTATGGGTCTGAGACTGTTTAAAAACCTTTTCATCACTGAGAAGCAGAGGTGCAGAACAAATGGATTTGATTGATGATGATCATATATCTTGTTTCTTATACAGTGAATCTTGCAGAAGCAGCATATGATGATGCAGGAATTTCTACCTAAACAATAATTCCTGTCTTTTTCCATATAAATGAGGGAGATTTTCAGAATTAAACAAATAGTGTTGTCAGAGCTTTGTCATAAAACCAGAATAAGCTTTTTAATCAGAGAAATTCAAGAAGTGCAGATGGAAATAGTCTTCATATTAATTCTGCAGTTTGAGTTGCTAGCAAAAAAATTAAGAAGTCTTACGAATTGGGAACTGCACAGAAGAGACAGTTTTTCCTTTGCCTCTGTCTGGTGCTGTTCCACTGGAAAGCAGATAATCTGATCTGGGTGATGTATGTGCTGTGGCCAGTCCTAGAGAGCAAAGAGCACTTGCACAGTTGGCCTGAAAATCTTACCTAATGCCAAGTCAAATATGTGTGCATTCAGTGCTTCCAAATACATCGGAATGCCCCTGGGTTCACACAGGACTCCTGCTAGGAAATTGCTGTGATCTGGGGAAATATCTGGATCCTTCCTGAGTTAAGTGTATTGATTACTTGGTAGGCTATATTAATTATTTTTCACCCTTTTTTGATGGCCTTGTCAGATACCTAATGACATGTAAAGATGTTTAAACATAATGAGAAACGAATTGGAATCATCTGAGTGATCTAACTTCTTGGGAGGTAGAAGATACAGTGCAGGTATCCATTCTGTATAATGGTGGTTTTTGAATGCTTGGAGGGCTTCTTAATAAAAAAGAAATAAAAAGGAAAAAGACCTACCTACCAAACCCTGAAACAAGCTATGATTTCTCGATGAAATTAGAAAAAAATCATCAACTGGTTTAATTGAAGGGCCATTAATTTCCACTGATATGTGAAAGACTAAGCGATTTTTTTTGTCTTAATATTTTGTATTAATATTTTTTGTATTAATATGTCTTTTTTTGTCTTAATATCACACAAATGTTACAATTTCATGTATTTTTATTTAAATAAGAGAAGTCAGCTATAATACAGAAGTGCTAACATTCCACATATATTTGATTGTTAATAACTCTGTTCCTGATTTTTCTAAAGTTGTATTCTTAAAAGCTTAGATGATTCTCCTGACAGAAGGATTTAATTTCTTTGACCTAGGAAAAGGATGAATATTTTAGATGAGAAGGAGCTTCTAATAAGGCCACTGCTGAGGGCACACATCCCTGGGCAGAACATCCTGCGCTAACTGCCTGGTGGGCTGTGAGGCTGTACCCCAAGGGAGGTGCAGCCAGTTCCAGACTACAGCAATGGGGAGCCTGTTTGCTGTCAGTGACAACTGGTGACAGATGGAATCATTCTGTTAAATATGAGTTGATTTTCTCTGATCAGTTCCACACGATTACATTCTTTTTGTGGTAAATAACCGCTTTTAATTGCTTTCCAACAGTTCAGCCTTTACATCAGACAGACATAGGAAAAGAAAACTATTGGAAAACTCATCTCTGAACAGCAAGTTATTGAAAGTAAATGTAAGTACAACAGATCTGGTACAGTGAGTTTACAGTGAGTTTAAAGGCCTAAACCCAAATTCTGCTTGGTGCACTTCCACATCTTCTGGCCATCGACCTAAAAAAGCATGGCTGATACTCTGCTGCATTTTTGTTGATGTAGACTGAACTTCCCTGGGCTTTAGAAGAGTTTCATGTGAAGATGGAGCTTTGCTTTTCTGAGCAGGCAGGGGCTTTTGTTGTTTTTTTGCTTTTTTATTCTCCCAGATGCAGAAGGCAAAGGAGGAGGTGCACTCTTTTGAGGAAGGCTAAGAGTAATTGTTACGAAAAAGTAAAAAATGTTACCAGTTTTTTAAAAGAGCTTAGTTAAAACTTGCTTTCAAGAGGAACTATGGACTTTTTTAAGCTTCTCCTCATTTCATCTTCTGCTATTTTAACTTCAGATCTGCAGGATAGCACCCAGGCGAGGAGGATCGAGCGCTGACTAGATGGCTAAAGGGCATTGTTTCTTCCAAACAAAGAATGTCCCAAGTCAGATGTCTCTTTGACACAGATGGTATTTAGGGAGTTTCTTATTTTCATAATTTCTCCCAGAATTTGAGGGTGGAGAGGGGAGATACTGACCCAGCTGTATTCAACTGCTTCATTTGCACCCTTGGGGAAATGGGGGTGAGATGGAGCAGAGCTCTTGGGCAGTGTCATCAAAGGGAGCTGGAGCAGCCAGCGATAGGAACAACTGCTTGAGGGGATGTGAATGGGAATAAGAGTCTGGGGTGGAGAAAGCAGTTGGTTGCTGTTTGGCAGTCTGGAGCAGTTTAGTTACTTTGAAAAATTCACTACTACAGTCAATTCAGGGTTGTCTGAATGTGCTGTCTGCACTTCTTGTACTGTCCAAATCTTGCAGAGATTGAGGAAGCCTCGGAGAACTAGTAGGGCATTCTTGCTATGGCAATACACAGCATCGTTCTCTGGAAAACTCAGAGCCAATAAAAAAACAGAAGAAAAATTCCAGATAACGTTTAGATAAGGACAAGACAGAATTAGAAAGCATGAACTAAACGCTTATTTTATTCTTTCTACTCTGCTGTTTTGCCAGTTTTATTAATACTTCAGTATTGCCTCTAACGACAGATTATCTTTTTATTGTTGGCATGTTGAATCTTTCGAACTGCAGGGGCAATGCTGCGTGCATTAGTGCTGTGCTATGGCATTTGGGTCAAGAGTGAGAAACGAATGTGCTCAGGACACTGTGATGCACTTTTGAGATTCTAAGATAGCCCAGATTTTAAATTCTGTTAGATCAATGAAGAATGCCCAGAAATTTGATGAACTTCCAGTGTGGTATTTTGTGGACAGTGGAATGTGTCCAAGTGTTGCAGATTCTAGAATCATAAATGCAACGTTATCCACATTTTTCTTCCCTTTCCTCCCCACCCACCTGGAGATAATTTGACAAAAAGCAAGCTCATCTGTGGGTTCATTGTTCTAGGCTGTAAATGGTGTGTATTTTGCTTCTCTTTTTCCAACTCTTTGCCTTTTCTTTGCACAGTCTAACTTGACTGTTTATTTCCCAAATAAATGCTGTTGTCTTTTTCAAAAACCCTTCTGGCCTGGTAGCAGAAAACCACCACTGAGACTCAGACTAATGCTGGTGACTTAAAAACTGGAGGTGGCCACACTGTGCATATTAGACATGGGAAAAGATGGATGAGGATTGGTACTTAAACGTTTCATTTTGCAAAGGCACTGTAGGGAAATTGCTGTCCAGTTCTCACTGAACACTATTGGAGTGTGAATATTTAACATATATACATACAAATCGTTGTCAGTAAGAGCCTGTGATTAACTATGTGTTTTCCTATTTTAGATTTATTTTGCAGAGGAAAAGACGTAGTACAGTTTTCTCTTGACAGGAATGAGTAAGAATCAGTTTTCATGTCAAGTTGGAGCTTCAGGGCAGTTTGAGCTTTGGTTTTGCAGCTGCATTCAGTGTAGTTGGTTATTGTTCATATCTGTGCTGATCCAACAGTGATGACTTGAGAGTGGAAAGTGGTGGAGCAGTGATAAACTTTCTTCAACCTAACTGTTCTCATTCTAGGGAAGCACCACTGCCCTTTGTGCCACAGGCCTTCGGAACTTGGGGAACACTTGTTTCATGAATGCAATCCTTCAGTCACTCAGGTACCTTCCACAGCTCTCTCACCCCTCTGAGGAGGCTTGTGTGCTGTAGCATTGGGCAGGTGAATTTGGCAACTTCCCACAGGACAGAAGTGTACCTGAATTTGCAAGAGTGGGCATGGGTTGATGAAGTTGTGTTTCATGGTGTGAGGCACATCCTATGGTGCAGCATTTCAGAGGAAATCTGCCATGTCCTGGGCAGAACAGGAGAGTTCCCCTTCACTGCCAAGGCCAGTGAAATATGTTAACGTCCTCAGCAAATGCAGGTCTGGGTTGTTGGGAAATGACGGCTCAGTCTGGCAGGGTATCTCTTAGTCAAAGCAGAGCCAAAATGTCATTATTTTAGGAAGCTGGGATGACAGTGATATTTGCAGATCTGCTGAGTTACTGACAGAAGGTACTTGCCAAAGTGTTTCTTGTTTCTTGAACTGTTTGTGATTGCCACCCTGTATCACTGCATGAAGTGATGTTTATGCATTTCAAATAGCAACCTCCAGAATACATAATATTATCCTTTTTCTCTGCCCTTTAAGGATTTTGTTCTTACTTCCTTTTTCCTAGTAACATTCAGCAGTTTTGCTGTTACTTCAAAGAGTTGCCTGCGGTGGAGCTAAGGAATGGGAAGACAGCAGGGCGGCGAACTTACCACACCAGGAGCCAGGGGGATAACAATGTGTAAGCTGTGTGTGTCTTGTGAGCTTTGAGCTGTGTGGGAAACAGCAAGTTTGGGCTGCTGGGGCCACTGGACACTTTTGATGTTGCACAACTCACAGGGGGCAGAGGCACAAAAGAACATAGTTATCTACAAAGAAAGAAACTCTATCACTTCAGCTTGCTGTTACAGGTCTGGTGCTGCAGGGAGAGGCAGTCAGATACATCAGGTAGTGCTGGAGCGTGACATGTTATGTCACGTTAAGATGTCCTCTTGATATGTGCTGCAGACATTATGCTACTGAATTCCAGCTAAAATAGGGTCATGGGGTTGTGACTGCAAGTCAACCTGCTATAACTACTACTACAGAAAATTCATGAGTGACTGAGGATCTGTAGGTTGTTTGAACAAGTGTTAAAGGGATGATGTTAGCAGAGTCTGCACTAAAATGGCAAACTCTGCATAGGTGTTCACGTGAGTCCTGACCATCTGAAATACAATTTTCCAAAGCTGTGTGTCTTCAACATTATGGGTAGGATTTTGGACATGAAGTATTTGAAGCTACTGGAGAGGACAGTTACCTAGTTGTTATAGTCTTAACCCAGTTAATTTCTGATACTTGTACCATTGAACAAGTAAACCTCTAAGGGTTGTAATCTGACCCACATTAAACACCAGCTCTTTCTTTACAGTTCACTTGTGGAAGAATTCAGAAAGACACTCTGTGCTTTATGGCAAGGAAGCCAAACTGCGTTTAGTCCAGAGTCTTTATTTTACGTTGTTTGGAAAATAATGCCAAATTTTAGGTAAGTTGTTTGTTTTTTTTTTTAATTAACAGTATTCTTGATTGCAACCACATATTGCTGGTGTCCTACTCTAAAATGGGCTGCATCCATAGGATGCACTCTGTGCAGCTCTCCATATACCTACAGATGTGCTTTGAAAAGGATCTTTGCTTTGATCAACAATTTTCTGTTCATCGGTAGTCCTCACATTTTCTTTCTGCCCTTCTACCACATGTAGCAGTGTCAGAGAGGACAGAGATCTCAAATGAGAAACAGTGGTAGTTGTACCTTTGAGCTAGCGCTCTGAAAGAATCAAGCTATTGACTGGTAGGTAAGTGCCAAGTGCACGGTGTTGACAGAACCCAGTCTTAGCTGCAATAACAAAACTATGTAGTCAAGTTAAAAAAGATACAGCACCTACAGGTCTAAATGCAAACATAGTGACTGAAACTTCCTTGATTCTCTCAAAAATCAGTAGTCACCTGCTGGACATGATATAACGGCTATAAGAGAAAAATCCTGTGTATAATAAGCATTTTGGGCCCATACTGACAAAACTGTCAGCTGATGAAGAGAAAGGGAAAAAGACGGTTACCCAAGTAAACCCAAGTATTGTTCCTCTCCAAGGTCTCCCTGTCCTGGCCCCTGAACCTCTTTCAAAGGAGCACTGAAACCTGTTAGGATATATTGTGATGAAGGTAAGTTGCTGTCATAGTTTAACATAGTTTGGTTTTTAGTTAAGGAAAAAATCCCCCAACTACGGAAGTAATTCTCTGTAAAAACCTTAACAGCTTCCTTCGGACCTGACAAAACCAATCAGCTAGCTGATTTTTAAATATTGACATCCTGTTAAACCACTTAAAAAAGCTAAATACACCTCAGTGAAATCGCCACAAATAACATAATCCCGTTCAGAAGCGCAGAAACAGCTGAAATCAACGCTGTGAGCCTCAGCAGCCACTGCCCGGCAGAAATCACGTGACCAACAGCAAAAAGCTGTTCCCTAATGCAAAGCCCAAATAAAATTAACTGTTTCGGTGCTGTAAAATTCCATTCAAAAACAAATCTGCCGGTGCCACTTCTCCCAAAAAAAAAAAAAAAAGGCAAATTTAAAGTACAACATAATGACACCAACATTGATTAAAAAACAGAGCCAAAGCCCAAATGAGGAAAAAAAAAAGCCTTAGTCATAAACTAAAATTTTCTTGAAAAGCTATGATGAAGATATAATTAATACATCAGACTCTTTCCCTATAACTCACGAAATGCATTGGAGAACTGTAGCATTGTAACCACAGCCATGGGCAGAAGCACCAATACTGTGATTTGATGAAAAGCTTAAGTAGAGAATGGAAAGAGATGAAAAACCTTGCCCCAGGGATAGAAGAAGACCTCTGTTTCCCAAAAATAGATGAAGAAATCTTTTGTCTCTATACTAGAACAGCTTATCCTTAAAATTGCACCCCAATAAACTGAAATGCCCCATGGTGGTAGTTGTGAAAAAACTACCAAATGTAGGAAAGACTTCACGATTGTAAATTTCCAGGCAGCTGCTATTCATGAAAATGAAAACAAAAAAAACTTTCTTGTGAAAAAGTCTCCATGACATGGCAGGAAAGACTTCTCTCCCTAAGTAAACTGAATAAAGATTATTTTAAAAGTAATAAACTGACTGAAAATACCAGATTTTGTCTCTTCACATTGCCAGAAACAAGAGTTGGAGGGAGAAGTGTTCTGAAGGTTTTTGATTTCTTTTTCTTTCAGTTCTGTTAATAGTTTTCTTTACACCCTGTAAAGTTTTGAGCCTGCTTTGTTCTCCTCCTAATCCTTATCTCACAGCAAAAAATGAATAAATAATTCTACTGAGTGCACTGGTGTTTGTACAGCGCTAGACCCACTACATTAATTGGTGCATTAACTGAAAAACTCAGATTGGTGAACCAAAACCACTACCATTACTCCATGTTCTCAGATAGTCAAGATGTTCACTTCTTACCTGTTATATCTCCAGCAGTGCTGAAAAGATGCTGTGAACACATCTGCTCAATGAATAACCCATATGACAGAAATCTGTTTATTCTGTTCTTCACATTTCATTTGGCTTATGAGAATCAAGGAAGTTTAATACCAATCGTTGCAAGCAGTGATCAAAACATTATAGGCAAACAAACATCATCCCTTATGTCTGTGGCCAGTTTCCCTATTATTACAGTCTTCTCTATAATTCTTGTTAGACCAAGTGAGGAACCTGTTCCCTGAAGTTCCTCAAGCAAATTTTCAGCACTGTGGATTCTACCACAGCTTTTAAAAGAAAAAGTGCTGTTTGTTGGGGTTTCCCTCTTCCCTTTTTATTCCCAGTTTTCTGGGAGCATGTCAGCTCTTAAAATCAAATGGAGAAATACAGTCAGCTGCTTTTTAGCAGGTCCCCACTCCCACATGATCTATGGGGAAAATTGAATTTGTTCAGTGCTTACTTGAACCTTGTAAAAAATCTAACAGTGGTGAAATTCCAGTTGTGTCTTGTGTGCTCCCTGGGAGATGGGGAGAAGGCAGATGGATGGACATGAGGAAGAAAGATAGAGCCAGCAGCCTGCTGCTAGCAGCACACCAGCCACTTTGGGGTGTGCTTATGGAGCTTGAAGTGGTGGGGCAGGGAAGGAGCAGCTGAAAAGGGGTTCAGTTGTTTCAGTCCAATGAGATTTCGGTTGTTAAAGTGAAGATCTGTGAGTGCTGCTCTCCCTGAGGAGGGTTACAGAAGAAGCTGCTGCTGCTCTCTGTACCCCTCTGCCTCACACTGCAGCAGGGAGAATGCTATTTGTAGTTAATACAGGCACAACTGCAGGGCCTCTGGGCTCTTCTACTGCTGTGCAAGTCCTGCTCCCTGGCTGCTGTTGTGCTGCATGCCAGGGCAGTTCTGCACCCTCATGCCAAGTTGCAAGATGTGTGTTTTGCTGATTTACTGCTGTATAAATAGTATGCTCTATTTTCCTGGTAACTGATCCTCTTCATATCCCATCCTCTTGCCACTGGGAAAAAGAATGTTGGAGGTGGGCTTGAATTGAACTGCTTCTGGTGGATGGATGTCAGTTTTGTTACACAAGCAGACTTATCAGAGTAACTCTACTTTTTGCTGAAGGGCTTTAACATATTTTAAACAGTGCATTGTCCATATCATCATGTCCTTTTAAAGATCTGTATCTATAATTATGCTTCTTAACAAATCAGAAGAATTTTCCATCTATAATTAGCATACTTACTTGCAAGTATAAATACATGCACCAGGAGCCCAGCCAACAGTGTGGAATCATTCCAGAAGTTTATTTGTTGCAGAGCAAATGTGCCAAGCTCTTTTATGAGGAATTTCATGTCAAAAAGGTGTCTGAAGCAAAGACTTCCCATACATTTAATGTTTGGCTGTTTAATGTATTTGCTTATGTGATTATTGAAGAAATCTGTATTCAGTAAACTCCCATGGTACCTTAGCAACTTCAAAGCCGTGCACAATTAACATGCAACTTTGAAGCAGAGTTCAGTAGTTTTACTACTTTGTGTTAACAAATGTATAATTACTTTGCAACTTTGGGACAATAAGTCCTATTTTTGGCTGTACAGGACTGTGGCCTGTAGTGGCACAGCAGTGTTTCTATGTGCTGGGGTTTCTGTTGTAAAAGGTAGGCAGTGCTGCCCATGTGTCTATATCCTTGATTTATTTTAATGATGCTGGTTTGGAAGAAAGCATTACTGTAATCCTACAAGGTGAAAATTGTCGATTTTATTCTGTTATCTCTCAGCAGTACTCTCATAGGACACATCTGTGTTCCTCACTAAATGCATCAGCCTCACATTGCATATTTCTGTTGCAGTGAGTCCATTAGCATTTCTCTCCACTTTTGGGTACTCTGCCATGAGTCTTACAGGTTTTTTTTTCCCTCCCCTGAGCACTCACATTAAAAACCCATTTGTACTTTTCTCCCAGACATTCCTACTTGACAGTTATTGCCAGCACTTAGGTGGGGTAGTGAGGTGGAAAAGGGGAGGCCTGATAAAACAGCTTGTGAGAATGGACAGGTGGTGGAGAGGAAGCCAGCTCTTGCTGTGTAGGGATTTCTGTAGCTTAGGCCTACAATGACCTGCACGTACTTATGTCAGTGTTGCACAAAGCTTTCAGTGTTTCACTCTGTATCCTGTCCTGCTTTGTCTCAGTGTGTAGCTTAATGGTAAGTGAACAGCTGTTGTTTGTTGAATTTGATGCATGATTTAGCTTAAATAACTAAAAAGGCATGTTTTACCCTGATGGCTTCTCCATTCTTTTTGGTAAGGTTTGTTAATAGTGAAATAATGGTGATTGAGCAGCATTGCTGCTGATAGCACAGCATATGTAAGACTGAAATCCTGTCCTACCAAATCCAGATGCTCAAGAGATGCTCTGAATACCCCACTGTTACCTCCCTCTCCCAGAAAATGACTTATGCAGGGGAGATGTGCAACTCTGAGCACGGCTGTAGATCTCATCCTAGAAGAAATGGTGCTCTCATCCTAATTAGTTCAGTCTTCATATTGATGCTGAAAGATGCATGTGGAAAACAAACCTAGAGACTAAATTCCTGTCTTTGGTGAGGAGGGGGCTAAACAGAGAAACAAACACTTCTACCTGCCAAAGTGAGTGGGATCAATGACTTAATGATAAATACTGACTCTGTGTCCCACATGAATGATACATTTTGTGGTGTCTGTCTTTTGACTCTTACCAGGTTTGTGACTACAATATATTGACCCTAATCCGTGGCCAGTTCAAAGTAGGGACAAATAGTGCCCTGTCTGAATGAGAGTCAAAGCAGTTCTGCTGAGGCACAAATCACAGTCAATACCAAAGGAGATAGAGGAGAAGCTATTGCTGCCATCCATTGTGCGTTTCAGTTACCAGGGACACAGTCCTGGGGTGCCCCTGGCACAGGTGGGGCTGGTGAGGCCAGGTAACAACCTGGCAGCTCCATTAGGCCCAGTGTGTGAGCACATGCTATGTGTCTGCTGCTCCCTGCTGCTTTCTTTTCCTATCTGAATTGTATATTCTTAAAGGTTTCTCCAGTCTCACGAGACATTCAGGGAGAGTGTGAGCTGCAAAGTCAAAATCACGTAATTTGTCAGGACACTGACGCACCTTTCCAGAGGCTACTTGGAAAACTTTCTTGGTACTAAGCGCATATGGAAAGTCTACTCAGTATGATTAAACAAAGTTGGTTTTTTTTTTTTCCTGTGACCCTGGTGCTTGCTGTCTGTTGCCTCTAAAGCAATTTTGTTGTTTCCTTTTCTCTTAAGGGGATACCAGCAACAGGATGCCCACGAGTTCATGCGTTACCTTTTGGACCATCTACACCTGGAACTCCAGGGTGGCTTCAATGGTGTTTCACGTTCAGTAATCTTGCAAGAAAGTTCTAACCTGTCTGCAGGCAACAAATGTTGCATGTAAGGATTCGTTTTCAGTTTCTTCAAAGCCTTCATGCCTTTGCATGGGTCTGCATGTGGAGGCTCTGATATTTCAGATTGAGGATTCCTTGTTTTAAGTTTTCTCCACTGCTTCTAACTTTAGGCAGTGCAAAACTGCATGTTATAAAGATGAATATTCTGTAGGATCTGTGTCCCTTCAAAAGGAAGTGTCTTACTTTTATCAGCAGTTTCCATAGGTGTGAGTGAGCATACAGGCTAAGCTGAAAAGATATTTTAATTCACTAGTCTTTCAGAAATAAAAAACTGTATTTTCTGTACTCTATAGAATTCTTTCTTCTCCACAGACAGTATCATTGTCTTAGGGTGGTAGCCTGAATGCTGCAGGAGCAAAAACGACAGCCAAGGATTTTAAATTAAATTAATTAATTAATTTAATTAAATCTGACATTTAAATTGTCGGACCTCCTGGATTAGTGACTGAGTAGTGCAGTTAGAGCTTGAAGTCAGCTTTCCTGCAGGTGATCTCGTGTATCACTTGACAATTACAGTTGGTGCTTTTTTCTCTGCATAATTTTTTCATCCTACTGTGTACCTTGAAACAGGTATAATTTGGGTGTTTCATTCCTCTTTCTGTACTTCTCAAAATATTGTTTTTTCTGACTTCTGTCCTAGCTCTGTTTTCTCTCAGACTGAAACTCTCACAAGAGAGAAAACCTTTTATTTATTTCAGGAATGAAAGTTGTCAGATCAGCCTGCACATTTGGTTCCTAAATCCTTGATTCCCTACAAAAAAAACTTGAGTTCAAGTTTTCCCTTCTATACTGATTAGGACATAGTAAGCAGGCCTGAGATGCAGGGTTTTATAGATGTTTTGTTAGGGAAAGCATACAGTTCAGACTGTGCTCTTTACTGCATTTATATTGTGTTGCTGATGCTTAAAAATCCCCCAGAAGAATCTTAAAATGTTTGTAGGATTGACATGTATTTGAAATCTAAACTGATTTTTTTGTCAGTATTTTGGATGTCAAAATCCAAGGAGAATTTAACCTCTGTTCACCTATCTACTGTAAATTTGTATTGGGAAGGGCTTTTCAAATGCACAGTAAGGTGGGGTAAGCTGCCCTTCTGGTGAGGGCACTTTAATGCTTCCAGTAAAGTTATAAATAGGCTCTGAATGTTCTCTTCTTGTGCACCAGTCCATTTGAGCAGCTATTTCCCTCCTGCTCAAGAAGCGTTCAGATGAGCTGTAAAGCTGTAGGTGGAGTGCAGGTTTCTGCAAGCCTTAGTGTTGTATAATAACGTAACTTAGAAGTTATTTTGTGTATTTTTTAAATTGGACTATGAAAAGCAGGCCCATTACATAATCTGCTAAAAAATTCAGTAGGAGAGTAATGAAAGCTTAGAGAACAATGCTGATCTTGCACATTGTTTATCACGTCTTAATGCAACTTAAGCTGTGATTGGCACTGAAGTGCAGAAACATGCTCAAAGAAATTAAAAGCACATGTAAGAAAGGGTGTAGAGTTAAAACAAAAATATGCTTGACCTAAGAAGAAAGAATTTTTGTTTCAGATAACCTGGACCTGTGTGAATGTCAGGTAAAGCTCCACTATAGAAATGCACCCAACTGCACCACAACACTGACAGTCTGAGCATCTGCGTAGAGCCCCCCAGTTGGTGAACTTTCTTTAGGGCCAGGATAAAGCAGTGTAGGCACCACACACATGGGATGGGCCCCTGGACAGCTGCAGTGCCTGTTCTGCCTGGAGGAACAGGGGTTCCATGGGCTCGGCTGGGCGCTGGGAGGTGTGTGCACCAAACATGGGACCGATGTTGGGAATTCAGCTCAGGCTTTCTGGCTGACTGTACTTCTCCGATGTGGTTTGTCTAGAAATGGAGCATCTACTGTTGTCACTGCCATTTTTGGAGGCATTCTTCAAAATGAAGTCAACTGCCTAATATGTGGGACTGAATCTAGAAAGTTTGACCCATTCCTAGGTAAGGTGCTGCCTTTTGTGTTCAAATACCATGTGACTTAGAGCAGAAAATTAAATCTGAAGCTTGATATATTTAGATATCAGATGACAGACCCGGAGTTTCAGCCTGAAAAGATCAGGCATTGTTCTATTCAGTTCTAATTTTGTTTTTTAAATCATTGCTTTTCTAGACCTTTCGCTAGATATTCCAAGTCAGTTCAGAAATAAACGTACTAAAAACCAAGAGAGTGGACCAATGTGCACACTACGAGGTAAGAGTGCCTGGCTAATGGAATCATACCAGGCCTAAGAGGATTTTCTTTCTAGTTGGAGCATTTCTAATGTAGTTTACTCTTCCCAGCCACTGATCTGCAGTGTTGCCTGTGGATGTTTGCTGGGGCTCTGTCCTTGAATGTGCCCGTGCCCAGAGTGAGGATGGCTCTTGGGGGTTCTGCATTAAACCACATCAATGCAGTCCAGCAGGTTGGGCAGCAGTGCTGATACTGATCTTGGTTTTTACAGGATGTTAGTTTTTACAGATTTGTGAACAGAACTGCCAAAAATCATGAAATATTCAACAAAACCCTATTGTGTCTGTTCACTTTGTATCTAAAGCCAAACCAGCTTTAAAAGTTGGACATTCTACGTTAGAAAGTAATTTATCTTTGTTTGAAAGCAGTTGTGCTGAATGTTGGGTGGAATCTTGTTTGGAAGATGAGGATTTTGTGGATACCTGTTTTTTTTCTTTCAAAGTCTAGCAGCTTTCAGGAAAAGGGAAGGTTGCATATTACATGTTATTATATTAAAACATTATTACATAGCTTTTTTGCTGCTCAGATAGATAAAACTAGAATGGTTGCAGCAGATGAGCTGTATTGCTGTATTTGTTGTATTTCATGTTACAAAAATTACTTAATGTGTCTGCTTTTTCTAGATTGTCTTCGCAGTTTTACAGACCTGGAAGAACTTGATGAGACAGAGCTATACATGTGTCACAAATGCAAAAAGAAACAGAAGTCCACCAAAAAATTCTGGATTCAGAAACTACCAAAGGTTTGTATAAGCATGGGAAATGACAAAATGTCAAAGGAAATAATGGTTCAACGAAGATCTCTTCCTCCCCATGGCTGGGCAGTGTCCAGCATTGAGTTCAGCCCCCTCATCTAACACACCTTTTGTAACTGTCCCCCTGTAGGTGCTATGCTTACACTTGAAACGTTTTCACTGGACAGCATATCTGAGAAACAAAGTTGATACGTATGTTGAGTTTCCCTTGCGAGGCCTAGACATGAAATGCTACTTGTTAGAGGTAAGATGACCTGCTGATGCCTCCTGCAGGATTTTTTTCCATTACATATGTCTTTATTACAAATTACAGTGGGTACTTCCGAGATTTGAAGAGTTTTCTGGGTTTTTTTCCTCCTACAGCCTGAAAACAGTGGTCCAGAGAGCTGCCTCTATGACCTTGTGGCTGTGGTTGTGCATCATGGCTCAGGGTGAGTACATGGAGCCAGCCTGTCTTCCTGGCACATACCTTCTCCCACTAAGGTACATGCAGAATTAAGGGGTTTCTGTCCCTAGGGCATGTATTTTAATTGGAGGAAATAAGCTGTAGTTTATAAACTGGCAGGGAGCTAAACTGAATTAATTTAGATAGATCCAATAGAGTCAGGCCTGTGAATGCCCCCTGGCAGTCTTTGGGGTTAATGTGTGAGATGAAATTAAAATAGTCTAGCACCTCTACAAATGAAAAGTCCTTAACAAGAGGAGGAGTCAGGGGACCTTCCAGAAATTATTTCCTCGTTTTGAAATTTTTACTACAAAACAGGACTGTTTTAAACTCTTTTATTCATTGGAAGGTACATTTGCATTTATCTTAAAAGAAGCATGCGAGTGCACTTGGAACAACTGCAGCCCAAAGGTGCGATTATTGCCATTATTTTTCCTGCTACAACAGTGAAGGCTCACAGACATGCCCCAGGGCTGGCACTGGGAATATTTCGAAGTGAAGTTATTATGAGTCTTCTTAACTTTTCCCAGCCCTGGACAGATGACAGTAGAAGGGACAAGACAATGTGTTCTTACAAAACTTTAATTTGGAGAACTTTGAGCCCCACAGCTCAAAAAGAGCAGCATCTGCTCTGCAGGGCTGCACCTTCCTTCCTCAGGCTGCTGACAGTCCCTTAGCCCCAGGAGAAGGTGCCTCAGTTGCTGTATGTCCCTGACTGTTGTCCCTCTGCCCGCCCCACAGCGTTGGCTCCGGCCACTACACCGCGTACGCAGCGCACGAGGGCCGCTGGTTCCACTTCAACGACAGTACTGTAACCCTGACCGACGAGGAGACCGTGGGCAAGGCCAAGGCCTACATCCTCTTCTACGTGGAGCGCCAAGCCAAGCCTGGAGCAGAGAAACTTTAATACCTCCTTTGCATTCTTACTTACTAAGTCCACCAGACAAACATTTCCATTTTTCCATAAATACTTGATCCAAGACTTATTAATTTCATTGTGCACTTTGCAATTTCCTCTTGTGGGTTTTTGTTTTGTTGTGTCAATGGTAGCATTTGACTTACTGAACTTGGACACAAACTAACTTTTTTTTTTTAGTTATACCAGGAAACCTCAGCAGATTTTGATTTGCTGCTTTAGTTGTGATAACTCAATTTTTATATATATATATATAGTTTCATGAAATAGTTATTTGACTTTTTTATATTAATGTTTTCAGTTCTCACTTTCTAAAGGCACATTTACATCAAAAAAATTCTGCCCTCCTTTCCAGCAAGATAAATGTGCTTTTGATCATGAAGAGCAATACAACTTTGTGCTGTTCTCAGTCCTGTTACGTAGATACGATTTAATCTCTTTCAATCAAGGAATTGTTTGCACGTACTATTTTCCCTCGTGCAAGAAACTTAAACAGTGACCTCTGACCAATGTTGTTTTGTCTGCAGAAGAGAGGCGATATGGAATCATTAAATAGACCAGGTAATTGCTGCTATATTGGTGTGTATTCAGGCTGGTGAATTTCAGGAATCATTGTAAATAAACAGTTGTATCAATACTGCAGTTTAATTCAAGTACTGCTTAGATATGCTCTGCCCCCTACCTCCTGCAAATTTGAAACATTATTGTTAAATTACCTGTCTAAATTATGTACAGCTTTATGGTTTTTTTAACTGAACCTGAATTGCATTAGACATCTCTTGGTTTAGACTGTCATCTTGAAATTTGATCATGAACACTTATGTGCTTGAAAATTGGGGCGACTTCCTGGTAGTAGAATGCCAAGTAGAACTCCTTAGTTCATGGTGGGAATTGAAAATACAGCCCCAAGGGCTGGGGTTTGTGAGAAGAGGCGTAGGTCTAAATGCAGCTCTGCTCCGTGGCTAGAGTTCACTTGAAAGCAGGAGGAGACGGATGGTGTTGAAGGTGCTCTGCATGGAATTGTTCTGTCAGTTCAAATGCAAACTCAAGGGCGGCCTCTCAGTCTCTCCCACAGCAGAGCCCTCAGAGGAGAGGTGCTGATCCAGGTGTGCTTGTGACTGGAGCAAGCTTAGGGCAAGCTCCTGTGGCATTTACACACTGGCCCAGGGTGGCATTTTTGTTCAGTCTGTAGGTGAACACCAGAGGCATGGTGCAGTTTCTAAAACCTGGCTATGTAATGGAGAAGGATGATGCTAAAAAAACCCAAACCAGTTTTAGCTCTACTGCTGATTAGTGGAAGTCAGCTACTATGACGGGAAAGGCAGATAGGAAAACTACTACTACAAAAGCCAGGAATCTGACAGAAAACCTGAAATTTGAGAAATGCTGCATTTCAGATCTGCTTCCTCAGTCTATCCTTTCTAGCTTTGGCTAGACCTTTGGCTCCCTTGTGCCAAACAAGGAGCTGGACGCTTCTGAAAGCTCATTAAGGGGAGAATTCAGTTCATGGAGAGTCCCACCACCAACCAGCAGCTCTTCTTGTGTTAACAGACAATGCAGTTGTCTGAAAACACTCAAGAACTCCAGCTGTGAGTCCTATTTTAGGTAATGCCCCTGAAGGACATGGAGGGGGGGCTGGAGTGGAGCCCAGGGCAGACTGCAGCACAGGGACTGCCCAGCAGTGCCTTGCCCTGGGGTCCTGCTGGCTGTACATAGGCCAGGGTAAGGACAAATCACAGTCAGGCATCTGGTAAAGGGCCATTCTTGAGAGTTTTGTCACAGCATCTTAAACCAGGAAAAATAGGCTTAACCTAAAACTCTCTAAATTGTTCAGCATAGCTAATGGATTTTGAATATGTACGCAGGTTAAGACTACAGAGTAATTTGATACAGGGACATAAGGATATTGTCTTCTACTTAAGTTGAACAATAAACAGAACTTGTCATTGCTTTAAACTGTAGTTTGTCACCTTCCCTTCCTTACAGGCAGAGCTTTTCCTATAATAAACGAGAATAGGTTGCTGATACTTAGACAAGCAGAAAACGAGGAAGGCAAAGCCTTGTACCACATTCCTGCCCTTCCTGCTGCTCACAGAGAGCTGTGCAGATGTCACCTCTAGCTGTGTTTTCTCTGCATGCTGCTTGGACCAGATTTCTTTAGAATTTACTTTTGAGAATGCCAAGCCTAAAATACTCAACTATCTCTGGGCCAGCAGCAGTTGAACTTAAAATAGGTGTATGCAGTATTCTTGCAAAACAGTGATGTAAATGTGCCTTTCTGTATTCTTAGAAATTTAAATTTGTAACTTTCAGCAACATTCACTTATTTTACTCAACTTCTACTTGTCAGCAATTGTTTGGGTCAGAGTTATGTTCTCAGTTGAGCAGTTTCTTTCAGTCCCATTAGCTCCTGGGTAGTGGTGTCTCCAGCAGGGCCATGTACGGCCAGCCTGGGAACATGATGCAATCACAGCAGGCTGTCCTCGCAGCAGGTGCTGCTGAGGACTCAGCCATATGCTTTACTGGAACAAGTACATTGTAAATCCTTTCCTAATTTAACTTTCTCCCACTGCAAACCCTGATGGACAGTATGAACAGTTTGTTGTGGCAACACAAGTATTTCTCTTCCTGGTGGAGAACTTTGCTTATCCACTGTATTCTATTCAGTGTGGTGTCTGAAAAAAAAAAAAAGTGTAACTGAGCACTGAACGAGTAACATATACTGCACCTGGCCTAGTATTACCTTTTTAACCTAGCTTGTATATCCTATATTTATCTACTAGCTTGGGCGGGGGGGGGGGGGGATATCTCTTTCATTTAAGCCAAATGTTTCTTTTCTACTTAGTGCTCATCATAGTACACACTAGCTGGCAAGAATTTTTTTTCTTGCTTGAGACTGCTCTGCAAGCAGCAACTATTCTCCACAGTTCAAAGACTTGCATCTTTTTCACCAAAATGTGTCCAGTCAAAGGCTGTCCTTTTGTTAGTGATTGTCTAGCCATGTATACAACTGGAGCCCATATTTATGTCAGTCAAAACTGCAAAATGTCCAGCTCCTAAATGTCAGCAAGAGAGGAGAGTTTAAAAGTTTGAGACAGGCAGGGACAGGGGACTTGTATCAAAAGCCAGAGGCCATTTATGAAGATCTTACTAAATCAATGGGAATTGTAACACGTGGTGTTCAGAAGTTCCCTCAGCAATGTTTCATTACTGATGTGTCTGTGTCTTACTGATGAGGTAATGGGCACCTTGACAGCTGATTCCAACGTGCTTTAGGATATTCTGAAGTACTGTAGTGCCATAGTTGTAATTGTTTACCATTAAAATCTTGTGTGTAATTTTCAGTGAGCATTACTGACTGTGCTCATCTTGTGTGTTTCTGGAGCATTTCCAGGATGAACGGGAATTATATCTCATCACACAGTGTGTTTATGGAAAATGTGCCATTAAAGTGTCTCCTTTCCTTAGAAAATGAAACTTCTCTTGTCCTTCTACAGGCTTGCAGAACACTGGTGTATGTCCTCTGAATACAAATGGCAGAGTACTGTACCTTGCTCTGGGAAAATACAGCAAAATAAAGCAATTGCAGTGTTCCTAACTCTGTAAAACCTCTACCAAACTTAGCACCTAACCCCAAAGAGGACCTGAAGAGAACATGCCATTCCGTTTTAAATGCCTTGTCACCCAGCTGCTGTAAATTTTTATGTCAGATTGTTGTGTGCTCCCTCTGTCTGGCAAGAGTCCATCCTAACATCCTTGTCATTCAACTTCGCTGGATTGTTGAGTTGTTGTTAATTTGGGGGGATTTTTAATTTTTTTTTAAATAGTATTCCTGTATGTATAACTCTTAGAAGTCTCAGCTGTTTAAACCTGCTCAAAAACGAAGGTAAGTTCTCTAGAGTTGAAAATGCTAATATGAGAATGAAGAACAACACCTGCAGGCACACCTTTTAAGCTGCTGTTTTTCAGTGAACTGCATTACCTGATTTGTGACATCATCTCATCCCTTTTGTGGCACTGACCAGAGCTGTTTCTGAGGGGGGAGGGGGAACAGCAGTCTCTCTATCATTTCAAAGAAAAGATTAAACGACAAAGCATATAAAAGAAGCTTACTGTATACAGTAGAAAGTTATTAACTCAAGAATGAAGCAGAAAGAATTGCCATTTCTTTGTGTTTGCCAGCTGTATTTCAGACACACGCATTACTCAGGCACTTACTTCCTCTATAATTGTTGCAGACTACAAACGAATTTCAGATCTTGTTTTTCAGAGCTGAATTTTAAACTGCATTCTTGGGGTAAGAAGGAAGAACTAAAAATTGGGTCCCACTCAACCTGGTCCTGTATTAAACCACTCCATTAAAATGCCATAGGTACATAAAGTCTCTCAGCTACTATTTGTGTGCAGGCCACTTGAAAAACCCCCACTGCTGTTTGCTGTAACTTTTTATGGATTTGTTGAATGTATTTATTCTCATATTGACACCAGGCAAAAGGTGACTAAAAACACCTTAATCTCAAGCATTTTTGATGCACAAGCAGGGATGCTTATTGCTTTTAATTCCAACCTACCCTTGCTGTAGCATTATTTTTCTTCTAGGAACAACTTTCTGCTACAATTTCTCCAATTACTGTACAACAGATACTTTTACCTGGAAAACCACTTTCCTATCTCCTTTTTCCACCAAAGGCTGGAAAAAAGTTTTCTGTGGTAACGGAACTAAACCTACAAAACCAGAACAGCCAAACTTGTAAAACTCAAGCCAACAGAAGACATCTATTAAAAGCACAAGCCCACAAGGAACTAAACATAGCCTTGCTGTTCCCATGTGTGGCTGCCTATGTGTCATTGCTTCCCTTCTGCAGAAGGTGGGGACACAGCCAGCTTTGTTTATAGAATCACAGCTCAGCCTCAAATAACTGGGCAGGAAACTGCCTCTACCTCTGAGGCTTGTAAACGGCACAGCAGACTGTGCATGTGCTTCAAGGCACCCACTGAATGTTTTAGCTCCTTCTAAAACTTGTTTTATGAAAGTTCCATTATCCATGTAATGGTCCTTGAACATGAATCAAATGTGCAACCTCAGAAAAATCAATGAACAAATAGAGAGCAGAAGTGGTGTACACTGCAAAATCAAAGTGCTGCTCAGAAAGCCAAATCTCCTGAATGGGAAACACTGACAAAGATATGCCTGGCAGCTGTAGCTACAGCCCCACCCCACTCCAGTAACTCAGCACAAGAACTTTGCTAAACTTCAGGAGAGTCTACAAGGGGAAAAAAAAAAATCCCTTTTAAGGAAGCATTTCATGACAGTCAAGTTGTACATGACCATTCCATCCCCTTGGACAAAGGAAGCACAAGCTGTGCACATGGTTCTTTTCCCTGTTCTGAGCTTCTGCACCAGTTGTTAGCCAAAAATAAACCCCATTCCACAACCATATATGTGCAGTAGGCTCCTGGTGAGTGCAAGCTCCCTCCAGCACTGCTGTTACTCCACAAGAGGCCAAGAGACTCTGCCACTGCTGCCAGGCAATGCACATAACCCAGCTCAACCGGGAATGCCTTTTACATCTCTTCTCTTTCCTGGACAAAAACAGTAGGAAAAATCTAGCAGAAACATGTCACAAGTTGCTAGAAGTGTTTCAGGATCCTTTACTGTGGTCTTTGTTAAACTTTCATTCTCCAGTGGAACTAAAGAAAGATAATTTTCTCCTGGGACCTGCTTTAAAACACTTATCCATCTGCTGGTATTCAGAGAGAGTCAAGGTGTGCAACACTGAGGACTGGATGAAAAACAGTTTCCAGAAAGACTTCTGTAAGAGGCATGAGAACACTGTCAGCGATTTTTTACTAGACGTTTGCAACAGGTACGTTCTGTGGGTGTGAGTGTGCTGTAACTGCCTTGAGATGAGTGAAGTGAGAGTTATTTCAAATATTCCATAGCCCCTGCCTGAAACGGAGCATGAAGTACATGACTGCTTTGCCTTTACAACTTCAGTGCAATGTAAGTTCATTTTACAGTGGCAATAGTGTATACTTCATATAGATTTCCCTTAAGTCTACCTTTTTTTTTTTTCTCCTAAGAATTAGTTATTAATATGGGAAAGTGCACTCCTGCCTCCCACGCTGCTGCTCAGCTGAACTGCACCATTCTGGCAGAGTCGGGGGGGTGCCTGGAGCAGAGCCCTGATTTCAAACAATGAACACACCTCATTACAACCAAGTTCAATTAACTTGTTATGGTGCCAGCTTTAGTTCAGACTAAGAAAGAAATATTGCTATTATACAAAAGTTTAAACTTCTAAACTACAGTGAGGGAAGAGAAATGCCACCATGGAAAAGCAGCTCTGGGTGCAGAGCTTTTTCTTCCCAGGTCTGCTGCTGCAAGGCAGCTCTCAGGAAGGAACAGAGCAATGACAGAGCTCATGGGGTCAAGCCAATCCTGCTGTGTGTGGGTAACACCAGGGCTGGCTTGGTCCCAAAGAGCCAAGGAGCCATGGCAATGCCTCCCTGACATGGAGCACCTGTGCCACAGCCAGCCCTCAGCTCTGGAACAACTGAAAAAAGCCAAGAAATTATGGGATAGTGACAGGACATGGTGTGTTGGTTAGAGCCAGCAGCAGTGCAATCTCTAAACAAGAACTAAAAAGCAGCTTCAAAAAAGGGATTAAATTGCAAGTGCCACGTTTCTGAAGTAAATGTTCTGGAACAATTGATATAAATCTGGATTAATTCAGAAGGAATCAAGATACTTGTGCCTTGGAAGGATAATACAAGGTCCTGCCCCTTTTTGCTGCAACCCATTGAAAGCATTCCCAGTCAAAATTCCTAGCATTGTCTAGAAAGAAAAATGCCAATTAAATATCTAGCTTTTCTTCCTGAGTTTGAAGTAGTTTTATTGTTAGAGCCTTTCTTGACTGCTGCCAGCTTTTTCTTCCAACTACTCCTAACAAAGAAGAGTTAAAAAAAATTCTGTCTAGAGGTCTCATGAGAGCAATGTTAACAGAGACCTGTGTGTGATCCTCTGTTTAGCTAAACAGGTGGATGCTGAACTGCTACTGCCTAGAGAGGGGGCTGAGCCAGGAGCCAAGACATGGCACAGGTTTGTAGTCTGCTGCACAAGGCCCTGCTCAGCACAGCAGCTGCTCCAGGACAGCTCCTGTCCAGCATCAACACTCCACTGGGGACAGGCCTTTCCTGTACTTCCCCAGGCCTGCTCAAGCAGCAAGAAAAAGTTTTTTTCATTTGCTGCATCATTGTTTATAACAACAGAGTTACCAGTTTTAGTGACTCAAAGGGAAGTTAAGAGCTGTGTGGGGTGTGAACATCAACACTCTTTAGGAAGCAGCTGGCACCTATTCAGTAAATCCAAGGAAATAAAATATATCTGTACTTCCGGAAAACGAAAAGTGTGAGTGCCTTACTTGCTCATGCTCAGCATGTCTGCACAGCAGTCTCTTCTCTCAACTGTCCTCCACTTCATCATGAAATGAATCTCTCTTCTCTACTGGGTCTCCATTGTCTGCCTGGAACAGCAACAGCACCATCCAACTCCTTAAGAAAACATGGTGCAGCTGCAGTTTAAATAGGCCTCCACATGCCCCTGTGCCAGCTGAGCTAGAGATGTTACTACCAACAGAAAAGGCAAAGGAGTTAAGCTTTTCCTTTAGTTAAGTTGAACATTAAGAGCTACATGTGCACTCACCTCCTACTTGTGCCTCTTTGCCCCTCCTGATGAAGAGGATACATTTTTCCAGACTTCGTAATTTATTCTTGATGCTATTTGCTTCTGTAAGCTCTATGATTTATTTCTACCATCTCACCTGTCACCATCCTGCTTTCAGATGTCCAAATCTGCTGTCTCTGACCCTCTCTGGATGTGGCCATGTTACAGATGACTGCATTTTGCAGCTTCTCAAGAACTGCCCCAACCTGAAGAGCCTCAAACTGGAGAACTGTGTGCGGATTACCGACCACACCCTGCAGGCGGTGACCCTCCATGGGGCATCACTGCAAACGCTCCACGTGGATTTCTGCCGCAATGTAACACAAGCTGGGCTAGAGAGAGTCAGGGAAAAGTGTCCTTCAGTAATGCTGAGAGCAGAGAGAAGTGCTACCATGATCCCAGACAGTAAGCCAGAAAAAAAGCTGATGCTTGAAAAGGCATCAAGAAAATTGGTTCAGCTTTAAATGCAGCAAAATAATCAGTGTGGGTATTTTACCTCACTGGAGTAGCAATGAACTGTGGCTACTTCCATGCATTCTGGTCCATGGTTGTTTTGTAAAGGGTGTACTGGGAAATGCATGCATCTCCTCCTGGATGGGCTTCAGGAAAAAACTCTTTGCTCTCTGTTGTTCCTTGAAACTGGAAAACATTGCATTGCATCTGGCAAATGCCAGACCTGCTGAAAACTGCAGTGCTGGTACCCTCCTGCTGCAGATGCAACTCACTCAGATGAGAGACGCAGCACTGTGTTTATCAAGGCCAAATCATTTGGTGGAGTTCAGTAAATTATATGGACTTTCAAGAAAGTTTAAGAGTAGTTTGACATGGTGCAGTAAGTTTGATGGCAAGGTTCACTGACTGCATGGAAGAAACACAGAGTGAACTGAGGCAGAATGAGTCACACAGGGACCTGAGAACACAAACATTAAGGAAGAGCCTCCCACTGGGTCACAAGGTTCAGATTGGACCCTACACTTTAAAAACTCCTTATGTAAATGGGCAAGGGCATAAAGCCACAGCAGAGAGAACCTGAGTCATTGCTGGATTCCAGGGCAAGAGTGATCAACAAACTCCGTTAAAGGGTTTATCCAGACAGTTGTTCCATGCACTAAGGAGGACAACCACTCCCTGAAAGGTCTTTCTAGCAAAAGCTGAGTACTGATTACTAGCACTTCCTCAGTGATTAACAGTGGCAGGCATTTTTATTTAATGAGGAAAGCATGGATTCAAGGCACACAAAACAGTTTGACCCTCTGCTGATGTACTTCCATAATATAAGATGCACCAAGTCATTTTTAAAGTTGACATTAAAGGAAGTGCAATATGGACAAGCGCTAGTTCAGAGAACTAATCCACAAGAAAAGACAGGAACCAACAGCCTGTAGCTTTAAATGCTAAATTAGGAACACACCACAGATCGGCTCTATATAAACACCCATTTCTAACTGCAAAGTACAAAACCAGTAGCTATTTTCATCCCAAAGCACAAGGCTGTCCCTTTCCTGCACAGTGTTCTGCTACTTGGAAGTGAAACTTTTTTTACATACTTCTGACACTATGCCACTGTCTACAAAATTTGCCACCAAAGAGGACTTTACAGCTCTCAACGTAACTGAATGTACTTACTGCTCCTTCTGATCCTGGTTCAGTAATCCACCGATATCCTTGGCACTCTCTAATTTGGCTGAGCTAAGAAATAAATCACAGCATTACAGCAACTTGGTCAAACAATGCTGCAAGAGAAATACTTAATCTGTATGAGCATCTGTCAGAAACACTCACCCAGAAAACCAATGCAGAAAATAAACTATTGCATCTTCATTACTTAGAGATATTTAACAGCATGTACACTGTAAAACTGGCATTTCATTAACTTCTTCAGAAGTAAGGCCCTTATGTACCACAAGGTAAGAAAGAAAACTGAAGCGTGGACAAGGACAAACAGCAATCCTTACCCAGCAGTGACAGCTGTGAAAGGACATTGCTGAACTGAACTAATTT
The DNA here is from genome assembly GCA_027886175.1 of Phylloscopus collybita. Classification (NCBI taxonomy): domain Eukaryota; kingdom Metazoa; phylum Chordata; class Aves; order Passeriformes; family Phylloscopidae; genus Phylloscopus; species Phylloscopus collybita. Next base: position 9,919,439 of record JAJNNQ010000033.1, on the reverse strand, counting down.
GCTGTGATGAGATTGGGAAGCTGACACAACTCCTACCTTGGATACACAACAGCAGTTCCCCACACTAGCTGACAAACCAAAACAAGGTAATGAATTTATACAGCCACGGCAGCAAGCAAAGACTTCCTCGTGCCACCAAGCTCTCCCACTACACTGTGGTGAAAGGCACATCTCTGTAGGCCTAACAGGAACAGATTTTCAAGCAGCTACAACATATGAAAGCACAGTTGCATCTGTCTACAAATTACGTAAGTTTTCTACCAGGACTAGGGCGGGGACAGGGTTGGCACGCTATTTTGCGGGGCTTGTGGTTTGTTTTGTAATTTTCTTTTATGGAGCTAAAAAGGTTCTTCAAACACTCTCCACTTGATTTCTTTGCCTAGTATAACAATGCTTTAACTTACTTGTTCTTCCCCTCCTTGAACGGGGATATTTGTTCATGACATGGTAAAATCTGAACATAATTGTATTGATACATTTTTTCAGCATCAACAATGAATTTTCTTACTTCACAATCCAATTTAAGAATTGAGTATAGAAAACAACGACATTTTACTTAGGGTATTAAGGAAGGATGGAAACATGTCTATGATTTTCTTTAGTTCCAAGACATTAAAGTTCCATCAAGCACAAACCTTTAATCAACATCTCCCTCTGATTTTCCTGTAAATTGCCTCCAAAAAGATCTTCATTATCCAGAAAGCCAACTGCACAGTCCATATAAAACTGTCATTTTTAGGCACAGTTCTGTGCTGATTGAAACAGGCTGACAAATCAGTGCCACTATGTCAGACGCATCCATGATGTGCAGAAGGCAACAATACAGGACTTCATAGAACAGTTTCCCCATTTATTTAAATACTGTATTTTTTACCTATTAAACCTACACATTTAGGCCAAGAGGTGACTATACATCCTCACAACACAGTGATGGGACACCAACATCTCAGTCCAATTTGAAACCTAATACACAATGAGGCAGGAAACCAAGTCTGCATGATTTCAGAGCCCTGAGACCCTCGTTCCCCCAACTCCTGATCCCCCTGAGATGTTTCACTGCAGTGTGGTCTTTGATCATAGCTAGGCTTTTGCCTTTTTCAAGACCCAATAATAGTCCTAACTGAGAGAACTTCACCAGAGAAAACCTGGATTTGCAAATTTTTACAGCCTACCACGCCCTCCACCTGAGCACTGGCAGCAATACAGCAGCTCAGTCTTGGACAACTGGGAAGTCTCCCAATCAATCCTTTCTAACATACAACAGACACACGAGAGAAAACAACAGGAATTTCTATCCTAACCAGACTTGGACAAGTCTTACCTCAGGTGAGATGACACTAACAAACATTTTCACCAGTCCTCAGTCCCCACAGCATCTTCCCAAGGAGGCGAGGGAGGAAGAGGCTGGGGGAAATGGGAGCAGAGCGGATCTGACCCGCCTGGGGACAGCCTCTCCCCTTTTTCTCCCCCAGGTACATCCTGCCCTGAACACCAAGCAGTCTTTGTAGCCTGACATCAACGATGTCTTTCATAGAGACAATGGGCAATTATCTATTGTCCAGCACTTTCCTAAGGCACAGAGCAGAGATCTCCTTGCGCAGTCCTAACCACACTGCTGTCCTAACCAAACAGGAACATCAATCACCGTGTAAGCCAAACCATGCTGATTACAATAGTTACAGCTGCAACAAAATGAGACTGAAGGCAGAACTAAAATTGTGAATAAAATCTACAGCCTTGACTACTACCCTGTCCCTTCAATTTCAGTTTCTGTGTACTCTAAGCAGGAATCAACTACATCAACGTGTCCATTAAAAAATATTATTATTTTGTTAAAAATATTTAAAATTTTCTGAATCAAGGTGGCAGCATGCTGTTACTGTCAGCAACTACTCTGGAGGAGCAAAATATTTAAACGAGAAGCAAGAAGGAACCAAGCACAGCATGAACTTGTATTGCAGCAGGAGGAATGAACAGCAGCACTCCCGAGCAGCCAGGGCCTCGGGCCAGCAGAGAGAGGGCAGAGCACGGGGCGACGCAGCACAGTCCAGCAGGGTGAACACTCTAAGATGCTTCCCAATGCCATACCCTGGGCTCAACACTGCGAGACTGCAACTTCCTGGGACAAAATACAAAAGTATGAAGCCTGAGTAAACCAAACAAAGTCCACAAATGCATACAAGCAACTGAGTCTTGAATTTGCTTTATTTTTCTCTGCAGAAGGAACCCTGCACAGGCAATTCAAATTAAAACAAAATAAATATGTGAATATTCATGTAAAACTGTCCTGGCTAATGAACAATTATACACAATGTACAACTCTTCATGTTCACTGGGAGGGCTTACAAATGTACTATTCTCAACAAAAATGCACCAAAATGTCTCCATGCAACTTATCAAAAGTGACCAAAAAAGGAGAAAACTTACCGATCATACTTTTTTGTTTTGTTTTTCCTTTTTCCTTTTTTACAATCACAAAAAATAAAAACATCTAATTTTTTTGTTACATTTAGAGTAACTAAAATGTGGCCACCATCTATTAAGATCTGGTTTTATACTCCTAAAACATCTATGGTTACTGTAAAATTATGTCAACGATGAATTGGACTTAGGGCAATATTCGTAGTAAAAGGAAGATGATTTTGTTCACAGAATGTTAATAATCTGTGTCTGAGCCCTCTGCATTGTCCACATTCCGGGAGAGCATGTAATTGTCCATGTCTATAGACCTGCAATTATTGATTGCATAGCGCAAACGCTCTGCCATGATTAGTTGACCGGAGTAAGGTGGGAGCCTCAGTTGAAAGAAACAAGTCTGTGAGGTAGGCAAGCTGTCATAAGGCTGTGGAAATGGATAAAAGGTGGACACTGTTAAGTTGTGAATGAAAAATGCAACATATCCACATTTCATTGCTCCCTGTCTCTGTAATTTTCACATTCTATCTCAAACCCCTTTAAGAAGCAGACTGACCTTCCTTGTTTACAGCACCCCTAAGTATGTCCAAAACCACTGTAGCACCTACTCTGCAAGTAACTCAACCCACTACTGAATTCAGCCTTTTGAAAAGTTGATCACACTGCTGTTTAGCAGCCCACTGCAAGATCCCAATGTTCAAATTACATACCATAGTGCGCCTTAGTGCAAGGCAACCCGAGAGACACCTAACCAAAGATGACAGACAGAACCCTGTTAGCTGAGATTTTGTCAAGTTTTTGGTTTGTGTTATTCATAGAGAATGTGCTTTCACTGCACAAAAACCCTGAAGTAATTCCAAATGAATTTACCCTGTATGTTAAAGAGTACACTGTAAACTCATTGCAGTGGTTTTAAAACATTAAGAGTTCACCAGTGGTCGTATGTTGCCACTTACATGAAATTAAAACTTAAGAACAGAAAGAAAATTACTAAATGAACAGTTACAGTAGAAAAAGGTTTGTTTCTTTTCTTGATCTCCAATAACCAATTGCACCAATTATGTCCTTCTATACAACCAAAATGTCTGAGTTTATTAACTCAGAGCATATCCCATCCCATGCTTTTTCTGTAAATTTACAGTTATGGAAATTGTCTCTTAGTGCCAAAGCACAGACTATACTAGAGAGGAAATAATAATAATAATAAATAAAAATAAATAAATATATAAATAACAACAGTGTAAGTCTTACCCTATCAACCTTCATTATTTGGAATCGCTGAGAGATATCAGCTGTGTTGGCTGGCAATCGAGATCTTCCTGACACAAACCTCATGAAAAGGACTCTCTCCTCATTTGAAAATTCTTCCAGGGTATGCCAGAACCACTGCACCAGCTGATGCTGCTCATCAACTTCTCTGTATCGCACAACCTTCTTCAGAACCTCAACTGATATTTCTGGCATTCCACAGACCATCTGCTCCAACTGCTTGGCAGTCAGAAGGGACAGCAAAGGAACAGGAACAATCCAAGACATTCCTTCCCTGACAGCAGCCACCTATTGGCCAAAAACGGGAGAGACGTTTGAAGTGCAGCTGTCTGATCTCTGCCACTTCCTGGACCATCCAAACACAAAAGTAACTTCTCAGCTGAGAAATGGCATCGAGAGACAGCATTATCAACGTCTGCCAAACACAGCCTCCCACACATGCGGCCCCTGCAAGGGCTGTATCGCTTCTCAAAAATCCTGGAGAGTATTACAGATATTTTTAATTGTAATTGCACATTAAAGAACACGTTCTGATCCAAAACAGAACTATTTAAAAATTACAAGTTGGCAGCACAAATAATGACGGCTAAACCAAGCAACTGTGTTAATAGAAAAAAGACTGTTCCAGCTCACATTTACGGTGAGAATGCTGTACTTGTTCTGCAAGACTTGGGATTTGGTACCTCTTGATGAGGAAGCTGTTTTCTAATGCAGATAATATCACATAGGCATCTTTAACTTATAATTAGAATACTGCTTTCAAAAGGGTCTCTATACAAATGACAAAATACACAGAACTATGCAAATAGGTAATGAGCACTTCCCAAAACATACTATGAAATATTTGCAGGATTTGTGTTGTAACAAAAGAGAAACAGTTCCAAGTTAAACAAACACTTGTCAATAATATTTACGTTAGCCAGTCTCTGCGTTGTTCACATGTCCAGTCAGAGTAACCAGCATGCAAAACTGCAGTTTTGTTTCTCAAATGGGGCTACTCAAATGGAAGACCAACTCTGATTTCTAACACTTTTCTGCCAACTGAGCAATTGCTGAGAAAAAACAAGACTAAATTTTAAAAATGGGCCAAAACAGTTTGTGGGGAAAAAAAAACCAGAGACCCAGAAAGGCAAAAAGCCAGGCTTTTCTTATCACTGAATAAACTGTAATGGCAATAGGCACAAATTCCCTGTTCCCACTAACAACGGGGCCAGGTCAAGGTTCTTACCTGCCGGTCCATTTCATGGAGTCTGTACTCAATTGCCCTCTCCACATACTCTTTCCTGTTTGAAAAGGTAAGTGGGATACTGTTCCCTCCAGGGATTATGGGAACCATTTTACCATCAGCACTTTGGCCAACAAAAGAATCTAAAGGAATCATCTGTTATGCAAAACAGGAAAAGCGTAAGTCACTCCAGTGATCCAAGTGCAGCATTTTACTACAAGTCATCTAGAGCTATATATCATAAGATCACAAACTATTCTAAATGCACACAAAGTGCTTGTTATCCCAAGAATGGAGATGGAAATTATAGGAATACTGATGTGAAGGTCGCTCTGATAAAGTAACTGCTTTCAGAATAAATCTAAAAGCGCAAACTTTCCTATCTTACCTCATGGAAATTTTCTTCAGTAATCCCACTGTCTTCAATGTGAAGAATGCTGTTGAGGGTCTGCACATAGAGCAGATCTACCTCCTCCAAATCCTCCAAGATGAGTGGGATACAACAAAGTTGCTTCCAGACCATTGGAGCCAAATGAAGATCTAATGGCTTTTTCGTACGAATAGCTACACCCATGAGAATGCCCAAGAACTTAAACTGCATCAGATGTTCATCTAAACATGCTGAAGGGTTAAAGAGAAACCTGAAGGGACAAAGAAGCAGTGAAAAGCATATTATTTCTATCCTACTTCATTAGAAGTAAAAGGGAAAACACTACCGTGCACAGCACAGTAAGTACCAGCACACCTAGCAGCAAGGGCTGTCCAAATAAGATTATTGTTATCTTTAGCTGTTAAAACATGGGAGGCTGAGTGAGGTAGAACTCCTGAGCACAAAGTCTGGCATCTTGATGTTACTCTGAATTTTGCCATCAGCAATCCAGCAAGCCCATATTAAAGCCATGCCCTGGCTCCACAATGAAGTGACAACACACCCTGAAGGAAAAAATATACTAGAGACAATCATCAAGTCTCATCATTTGGTATAGAACAGTCAATATAAGATCTGGATTTTCACCCACTACCATCTGCAATAAAAGCAAGTCCTGGACAACTTACCTATCCCTATTGTAGCCTACTTCAGCTGTAGCATTTGGGGAAGGAATAAGCAGGTCTACTATCCCAGTTTCCAGTTCCTTAAAGATCAACAACAAAAAAAGCCTCCTTAGAAAGAGGGAAAGAAAGCTTACAACAGAACTATTAAGATATTATAGCATTACGAGACAGAGTATTTCACTCCAGCGATGATTACTCCTTACAAATTATTACGAAAAAATGAGAGAAAGTAAACACGGTAGGACGATTTTGAATAGTAAAGACATGCCTTTAGGTCAGGCTACAGTATTTTTTTTTCTCTGCGACTGCACTGTGATACATTATGTTACATGTTTCCAAAATATTCACCGACGTACCTGACACATTTCTGTAATGGTGTCATCAAACACTCCACCTGCATCATCAGCTCCTTCTCCAACCAGTTTCACTTTCCAGGCACGGGAGGGTAAGCGAAGGTCTGATGCATTCAGCTTTACCACTTGCCTTGCTATCTGGACAAAGATGGGCTTGCACTTCCGACCCCTTTGGGGGAAAGAGACAATCACGAATGTAACTCACAATCATGTAAAAGCTCCAAGTCACTCCAATCAACAAAGCTGTCCAGAGAGAGCTCAGAATGCCCAGGAGGTCATGTATGAATCTCAGTATGCACACAAGGCGTAACCCAAGGCCTGTCAGTGCAGCACTGACCTGGTGGAGATCCTTTTCACAGTGATCTGGGGCCCGTAGTTCTTGCCCTGCACCATGGTTTTGCCTATGGAGCGCACCATGGGCAGGGTGTACACCCGTGGTGCCAGCAAGGGCCTCAGCTGTCCCTGCACTATCCCCCACGTTCCAGCATTATAATGAGATGTACTGTTCTGCAATAAAGCAAAAATGAGAATGAATGAATCAATAAAGGATATAATTCCATTATTTGCAAAATAAAACCCTGCCTGGCACTTCAGTGTTTCAGGAAAGAGGTCAGCCTTCTTTGGTTTTAGTTTTGAGGTTAATAAGCTTTTGGAAACCAGAACATTGACTTGTCAGTGATAGTGTAAGTGAAAATGTAAAGCAATAACTTCACAAGTCTGCATTCGGGATGACTTATTTTTAGGTTTTTTTTACCAGAAAATTACAGAGTCTATTACTAAGGTCCATGTAGATCTGGCCAGAAAGAATATTCTCTCCAGCAGAATAACACAGCCAAGCCAGTTTTTTCAAATGGAATTTTACCTGGTTATTGGGACTGAGGTTAAGTAATCGCCATGAAGAGTACATGAGGTCAGAAAAATGGTACAGCAGTCTCAGCCTTGCTCTCACTGTATGAATGCTCACTTCTTTCAGTGCCCCATACTGGGGTGGAATGGCATCAGGTAAACCAAGCTGCAAAGGCACCGAAACACCTGCCACGAAAAGAGAAACCAAGCACTGTTTGAGAAAGAAGAGCTGTATTGCTTTGGTTGGGATGAAGCTGACTTTCCTTACAGTAGCTTTCCACAGTGCTCCGCTGCCTCCTGGGGTTCAACCATGACAGAAGCCAAACTGAGTAATGTGGATATCAAACAAAACAAGGTATGAATACCAAACAAAACCAATTTTGTCCTAAATGTTCAGAAATTCCTGTCGTAGTCACAGCCCAGGAGACAGCCGGCCTAGAGGAAAGGCCGGACAAAAGCGCAGCAGCTCACCTGGAGCTCGGGGCGGGACGGGGGGAGCTGTCCAGGCGGCGCTGTGGCAGCGGCCGGCCGAGATCTGCCGCACGTTCTTGCCCTGCAGCACCGTCACCAGCGTGGGCTCCCGCACGTGGTTGGTGTGGCCCAGCCCCAGCTGCCAAAAGGCAACAATCAACAACTGATTACATTTCTATAGCTCTCCAAGCAAAAATTCAGAGAGATGTAAAAATATCATATTTGTTTACAGCATATATTGTGATTAAAAAGATCTGCCATATACATGTATTTTCACCTTTTATTTTTGACAAAATACTGCACCTCCACCCAACAAGAGTAACAGATTCAGGTGTCAAAGAGACCTGAAAACAGCCGGAGACTTCTTAAAAAATCTTTCCCAGACTGAGGATCCCAGCCACGCTGCTAAGCCCTGTATTGCAGTCTCTAATACACAAAGCTCCAACATCTCCTCTGCTGTTTAAACAGCATTTTTGTTCTAGAATGTAAATCCTGGTTTATGAAAACACAGTTTGTGTAAAGAGAACATTTACTGAAGCTGTTGTGACTGAAGCTGTTTCAGATCATACCCTAATTTCATATTCTGTGAGTTAAAAATTTCGTATCACAAAAGTATTTTTCCCCACTTCATATAAAACCAGTATTTTGAACCACAAGGGAAATAATATAAACAGCTTTCACTATGAATTTCTCTACATTTTTACACTATTTTTTCTCTTCCAAAATTACAAAGTACCATATTTACGAAGTACCAAAATAAAAAAAACCCAAATAAAAGTAATTTAAAAAAAATGCCTCAAAGATCCTCAAAAATTGTTCCAAAAACTTTGCTCAACCAACCTTCTCAAAAACTCAAACACCATAGGATGAAGTTTGCCCAAACTTCCTGAAACACCAGTAGCTAATACATCAAGAGACTCTTTCTTAAATTTGTAGCCTGCAGTTGAAAACTTTGAGTTTTTATATATGCGATGAAGAATTTCTCCTTTAATAATTTTTCCTGACTTCAAAAAAAAAATCATTCCTTTAAAAAGGTTCATTTATATTTTGATTTTATGAAAAGCATCTAAAGAGTTCAAAGAATCTGACTGCACAAACCATAAATTTTATTATATTGAAAAGACTGATGACACTTTAAGAATTAGGAAAAATTCTGCAATTTTTTTAAAAGCTTGGCTTAGAGTAATTTGGATAGTATGTTTTGAGTGCTTTCCCAAACTGGTGCCATGGGAGAGCACAGAGAGTAAACAAGAAAACAACAGAAACTGCCTAAAACACGATCGCGCCGAGGGCGAAGGAGGGAAGGAAAACCAAAGCTTTCTTTTCCACCAAAGGGAAGCCCCGCCAGCAGAGCTTGGCAGGGCAGCAAGAGGCTCCCGGAGGGCCAGGAGCAGAGAGCAGGGCGTACCTGGCCTTCGGAGTTGCTGCCCCAAGCGTAGACGTCCCCCGTGGAGGAGAGGGCCAGCGTGTGCTCGGCGCCCACGGCGATGTCCTCGATGAAGACCCCGGCCAGCAGCGGCACCTGCTGCGGCCGGTTGTGGTTGCGGGCGCGGCCCTCGGGCAGCCCGATCAGGCGATCTGCAAGGGCAAGCACCAGGCTCCAGGGGCAAGCAGCACTCAGGGGGGTTTCATTACAGGCACAACAGGGGAGGGACAGACAGACAGCAGCTCTGTACAGTCCTGGGGCTGGGACACAAGGGGAACCCTTTAAGGACAAAGGACGCGGGTATTCCCTGCAAACCGCTGCTGCCTACAGCACTTGCTTACACTGCCAAAGCGGTTGTGTCTGTGGTCACTGTGAAACAAGACCAAATTCTGCTAAACCAAGGCCTCTAGATCTCAACGCACGGGTTTATAACAAACGTCAATTAGCTGACTGCAGAAGTTTCCACATATTTCATTCAGTGCACGTGGAAATCGTCCTGCCCAGATCGTTAAACGTGTGTAAGTTTGAGTGCTTCATTAGACAATGTAAACTCTAAAGTAACCCAGTGGTTTTGGATGTGTGAAATTCAATGAAGTTTTAGGAAAATGCTCTTCAAAAAGTAAGTTAGTAAAATGGAAAGTTATTCTGAGATCAAACTACAGACAGAGCTACAAATCTGGATTTCAGGTGTAGGTTAAAATTGCATTGTTCAAGTTTCAAAATTTAGATCAAGGCAACATGTTTCTAAAAAGCAGCATTAGGTCAATCTTAGAAATATGTCTTAAAATTCTTCCTTTTCACCTGTAATATACACAAGCCTATACAAGGGAACGTTCAAAGAGCAGTTTATCTTACCTTGGCCAAAAGTATACACATGACCGTCTTTTGTCAGTGCAACGGAGAACTGAGTTCCACAGGCAACTTTTTTTATTCCAATTCCACAAAGAATATCCACTTTCTATGGGGTAAAGTGAAAGGAAAACCAGCTATAGTATTACAAGATATAAAGAGAAAGCAAACACAAATTTAATCTGTAACTCCTGCTTCTAAAGAAGAATTTTTTTTATTCTCACTGTGCAGCACACACATTTAGGATTATTTTAATTAACACTTGGAAATTAGTACAGGAAACAACCGCTTTTTTTTTTTTTTCCCCAATGGAACGAACACCTTATTCTATGTACAATGATTCAAAATACCTTTTGTTTTCTGGTAGTGAGGGGGAGTGGCATGGGAAGAAGTAGATGGCTGTGTAAACAACCTTCTCCCAAGTTTCCAAAGGAAAAAAAAAAAAAAATCTCTCTTCTCTAAGCTAAGTCTCTGATTTTCACTATTTGTACTGCTACTGGGACACAGCCACTAGGATGTACACAAAATTCTTGAGAGTACCAGGCTCAGCATAAGGTGTTATCAGAATTACTTGTGCCAGATTGTGTAACAACAGCATGAAATAACAACGACTGGAAATTACACTCTCAACACTGTGTAACACCTTTAACAGCACTGAAAGTTTATGCAAAGAATAATTTCCTGGGAATCTAACCTGTGGTGAGGACTTTGCAGTGGAATTTCCCAAACCAAGTTTACCATAATCTCCATCTCCAAAAGCCCAAACCATTGAGCCATCTGTTGACACAGCCACAGTGTGATTGAGGCCACAGGCCACCTGGGTGAGAGAAACACTGTTATTACCATTGCTTCAGCTGACTGACTAACTCCTTTAAGAAGAAAAATTGTGCTTTAAAAATGAACTATCCCTGTAAAACCACTAAAACCTCCATTGCTTCAAGTGTCTTCAAGACATTAGGACTGAAAAAATACAGCAGTATTTTCCCACCACTTGCTTTCTCTCAGCTCACAGAACCAAAGGACAGTATTATGGCACACATATTCCCTTCTTAAAAATACAGACAATCTCATTAACTCATCCTTAAAAATGCCTAAATCTTGAAATGTTAAAATGTTAAAAACATGAGCGGTTTTGCACAAAGAAGATCAAAAGAGTCAAGAAAGTAATTATTTTTAAAAAATCATGCATAGTCAAATTCTGCCATCGTAATCAAAATAAAAGCCAAGATTAAAAACCACAAGTGAACACTTAAATATGTTAAAAACACGAGCTTTAAACTAAGATACATTGCTAGTGTTAGATAAACCATGCCTGGCCAATCTGGTAACCTTCCAGCGCCGTCACTCTTTCTGGAAGTTTCTTATTGGAAGTGTTTCCAAGCCCCAATCGACCATAATCACCATTTCCAAATGTAAAAAGTTTGCCATCTGCTGTCACCACAGCTGAGTGTTTGAAGCCACATGACATCTGGAAATAAAATAAGCCTTACTTTTACACACATTTTAGATTTGGGTGGAAGTTTATATTGACTATTACATGTACATATGCAATACCTTTCTTGACCCTAAACTACACTGCTTTTTAAAGAGCTAAATTACAGACATTTTAGTATAAATGACTTCTCCAGCAACTCATCTCTTAACTCTTTTCAATGGCAATGTTATGGAAGGCGACTGGGGGATGTTTGCATGAAGAATTTGCTGTGTGACTATCGAATTTTTTTACAAAGAAATGTCCAGTCAAAAGCAAATATGGCTTTGTGCATTGTTAATACTTAGGAGGAGGTCTCGGTGACCTGTTTCGTAGGTCAAAGTCACCTGACAAGGAGGAAGGGAAGCTTATAAATCATGGCAGCATTGAGATCATCTGTAAATCACCCCTTTCTTTCACGCTCTATTTTTAGTCCTCTCCAGTCCCAACTATCAATCAATATCTCTGTGGTATTGATATGCTTTAACTGGAAATGACCACCTTGGTTCATAGAGCCCAGAGAAGTAAGAAGTTGCCTGTTCTCATGTAGCTGTACAGCACTGGGTTCCCAGGCCTGCAGCTGGAAGGAGACAGAAATATTTGAAAACCTGCACGACTTCTTCTCCCTGCAGAGCCTCAATCTGCCTGGGCCTGCGCTGCCGGTCGCTGTTCCCGTGGCCCAGCTTGCCATAGTCCCCATCGCCCCAGCTGAAGACTTCCCCGCTTTCTGTTAAAGCCATGGAGTGTCCATCGGACCCACAGGACGTCACCAGCTGTGTCACAACAAAGCCTGGCAAAGACAAGGGAGAAAACAAAGCTTAGCATCACTTACAACAGATTCTTACACACATTTATCCATGGGTGCCTTGTGGCAGCCAGTTAGGCCTGGGGAAAGGCACAAACTACGATAAGGCTTCTTTTTACCGCAATTTATTTATTTTTGTTTTGAACAAAACCTTTGTTCTCTTACGGAGAACCTGGGCTTCTGTCCTGCCATTAGTTTTGAAATTAAATACTCCTAATTTGAGCAGACAGTTTTCCCTGATGCCTTCTTAAAATAAAGGAATTTTAGCATAACGTCATTTAAATCTTAAGGAAATATGAAGATCTTGTTTATTTGTTCGAATTTTTAATTAAAAGCTACAATATTTTAATGAATAAATCTGCAGAAGAGCATCAGCAGGAACAATTATACTATCAAAATGCTTATTTGTGCTTCATCACTGGATTCCTCTCGAACCCAACAGTTTTACCTTGCAGTGCTGAAATGACAGTTAAGACATGAAGATCATCAGAATTTCCTTGTCCCAGTCGCCCATAGCTCCCTTCACCACAAGCCAAAACTGTGCCATTAGCTTGGATGACAAAAGTACAATTCTGACCACAAACCACCTAGGTTAGAAAGACATCAAGGAATGTTAATAAATTATATACTAAATGCAGCAATGCTGTAATACTTGCATTACATTGCACCATTTCCTTTCAATTTGTTTTCTTTGCAATTATATCAAGACAATATTTTATCAAATCAATGTTATTTCAGAAAGCAAAACTGCCACATGTATTATGTGAAAGTTGTGCAGGTATTTTCAAATCATGCTCATATAAAATAATTCTGTGTTGTCAGACTTTAGTGGCTTCTTGCTTTGAATTTGTCAAATAATTCAAGATTTCCTTTCTAGTGAAGCCTAGTCTCTTGAGATAACTTAAGAGTTAATTCAAACAAGTAGAAAAGTCATTTGGAGAGGGATTTTGACGACCTGTACAAACAATAGATGGCAAATGATGAAATCAAGACTGGTTCTAAGTGATCACCTGCTGAGCCTGGGAGAAGGAAGGTGCTGCCACTGGGATCATGACATTTCTGCCAGCCTCTGCCAGCTGCCCGTGCCGTCCTGCTCCCCACAGGTACACGTCACATTTGCCTCCCAAGTGCCAATCCTAGGGAAGAGCATGAAAGCAGGCTTTAGAACAAGAGCACTGTCAACAGTTTGCCACATTTGAAAATAATAAAACCCCCTCCAAACCACACCAAGCCATCAATTTTACTGACCTCTGGCCTTGATGTTGCCCAAGACATGATCTGTTCATCCATGCCATTGATCCACTTACTGTTATCCTACACAGGAAAAGCCACATTTACCACATTCAGCTCAAGAGATGCACATTATTTTTCTGTTGAACAATACATATTTTCCTAAGAACACTATTTAAATTATTCTAAACAATTTAGCAATAATAACAAATGTAACAAAACTAGCAATGACACTGTTATCCCTGACTTGCAATCCAAATCAATGAAAGAAAAACTAAATTAATGATGAAGTAATCTTTTTCTATTTACTGATGCATAGGGCTTTTTGAAGTTTCAATTGCAAACACTGGCTTGAAATGTTATAACCTTGCTTATAAAAAATTCATAATCAAAAATTTCTGGTTTGGTTAACATAACAGGTCATGAAGAAAATTGACACTAGAAAAATAATTTGGTGTGGGAATGTGACAAAATGTTACTCTTAAAATAGCACTACACAGGCTCTACAGTTCTTCCTATCACATACGAAAATTACTGTCATAGTTTTGGGTTGTTTTGCATTTGAATATGCAACTGACTTGCACTCATTACACACACACACAGAGAGCAATCTTAACAGTATATTCTAACCAGTTAATTAAAAAATAAACTTACACTTATTGCCGGTGCTTACACACATGGAACACACAGAGAATCATTAGGGTGGAAGAGACCTCCAGGATCATCAAGTCCAACCCAACCCTAACTGCAACTAAATCATGGCACCAAGTGCCACATCTAGTCTTTTCTTAAATACATCCAGAGGTGGTGAATCCACACCTCCCCAGGTAGACCATTCCAATACTTTATCACCCTTTCTGTAAAAAATGTTTTCCTAATATCCAGCCTATATTTCCCTTGGTGCAGCTTGAGACTGCATTACTAAATATAAAGGTTTACAGTTCAGAGACGTTCAGGGCATCATATCACATGCCCAGTAACAGCACACTTGGCTGTTGAGACAGTACATCAACTCTTACCATCAGAAGAGTAAGCTCATCCTCTGGAACAGGCTCCAGGTCGGGGACAGTGAAGGACTCTGGGAATTGAGCTCCCTTGGCCAGGGCTTCAGCAGCTTTTATGGTAGTGGAGAAGCATTCGAGCCAGGCCCATTCCGTGGGGTTCCAGGCAGAGGGGTCAGGGAGGCAGCTCTGGTGGTGAGGGGGCACAGGGGGGTTGCAGAGCAGCTGGTCCAGGTGCAGCCCCACGGCCAGCGATGCCAAGCACTGCATGTAGGGACTGTGAACCAGCTGGTCCCCACACACCACATGGGGCTGCAGGGCAGCAGGGAGAGAAACAGAACACCCAGTTAGAAACACATCCATCACTTCAAAATACAAGTCATTAAAAGCTAGACCTGTCGAACAATACCTCCTCCTCCATGCTTAATCTAAGTTTTTCTAATATTTTAAATATTTTCAAATGAGGAGACTACTAGCTTTGAGAATAGTGAAAGATATTTCAAAAAGAATGTAGTAAAGTCTTCTGGGTTCTCTGGTGAAAGACTGAAACCAGCTGAGATCTAAACAGAGAGCTCATGTCAGCCATGAATGCTGAACACTTGCATCACTCCCACCTTTTCATAGGTGTACTGCTCCTGCAGCATCACGGGCAGGCGCTCCAGGAAGGCGCGCATGCACGGAGCCATGTTCAAGCCCAGCACTCCCTGCTGCTTCAGTGCAGTCCTGCACGTTGCCAGCACGTGATTGGAAGAGATCCACTCTGAAGTGCAGCTCACCACCAACACGTCCTGTTCAACGGCAGTCATGTGACAAATTAAAAATACACAAAGCAGGATCATTCAGCTCCATTGATTTATCTTGGTTACCGTAGGGGCCAGAAAACACACAGGTTCAAACATTTCTGTCTCACCTTTGATCTGTTAGAGCAGGCAGCTACTCCAACCTCAGGGATCCACACTGCAGTCTGGATAGCTCCAGACCCTATCACAACACTCTGCAACACTGAACCGTCCTAGGGAGAGAAGGGGTTGGAGTCAGGTGCAGACACAGCTACAGTTCTGTTCAAGTGCATACACATTCCTAAGGGATGATATTCTCACAAGCTTTCAATGACTATTTGAAAACTGAACTGCTTAACCTAAAAGCAGAAACCCCACATTTTTATCATATTAAGGAGATAATATATAATGATTTAGAAGTGTTTAATAATCCATATTAACTAGCTCTTTAAAGATTCCTCAACGTAAGAGAATATTGTTCTTAACTATAAAGAAAGCAGCTGGTTCTGCAAAGCCTAACTAACATGACCAAAGCTTCAAAAGTCAATCAATACTGAACTATAAAGTACTTCAATGTTAAGTACAATTTCAATTTATATTTTATTATTTACGATGTTACAACATTATTTTACACCACACTTTAGCTAAAGTATCTAACACATGGTGTGGTGGAAGCTGGTCTGATACCCTGACCATTTCAGATACTCTTACTAAGAATGAGAATCAAGCCACACCAAAGATGATCTTACCCGTAAAGACCAGATATTCATCAGGCCACCAAGGCCCCCAGACACCAGTGCCAGCCCATCAGGACTGAAAGCAACAGTGCGGACAGGAGTGATGTGTCCTCTCAGCTGGAACACACACTTCACTTCCACTGCCTTCCTGTATCCATCCTGCAAGCAATTGCACACGTATGGAACACTGCACTGCTTCCAAGAAATGGAGCAGCATGACAGTGTCTGTATTCTGCAATAAATACTGATCGATCACACGACAAAGTTCCATTAAATAATTAAAAACCCCCAGGACCACGACAATATTTTATAGATATCGTGATCACATTATCAGCTTTCCTCCCCTTACAAAATGCCATCAACATCAAATACTACATTACAATTTACGTAGGTGAAAATAATCTTCACTCCTTATCTACAAAAAAACTTTGAACCCTCACTAAATTTTAGAATAAACTGATCAACTTTTAAAGGAAAGAAAACAGCTCAAAATGTAATCTTTAGCCTTAATCTTACGTAAATTTTTCAATTTCCTGTTCTGAAAATGCCTACACATACACACATGCAATGTAAACTTCTTTTATCAAGTATCTTCTCTCAGGAAATGTTGAGATTCAAATAACTTGCTCACATTCTCCTCCTCTCTCAACTTCACAATGAGCGAAGAGAATTTCTTACACACCAAGTTTTCCCCTTTTACCTTGGCACTTGTTTCTTGCTCCCACCATCCTTCTGAGCAAGCTGAGCTGGACTGCAGTGTGATTACCACGTCCTGGGGAACAGTCCAGACACACACCAAACCATTGTGGCATCCCCTAAAGCACGTCAGGTGACATCAGAAAAACAAAATAAAGACATTAACTAACAAAATATCAGTGGTCTGGTATTAACTTATATACCAGTAGTCTTCACCACCTTCCTATAAAACTGCATTGCATCAATTGATCTAAAGTAGAAAGGCCTGTCCCCAATGGGTAAATGCATTTTTTTTTCCTAGCCCTCACACCCTGCAGCTTTTCCATTTCTACTAACAACATATTCTCAGAAAAAATATTTGGATGAAGCAAGAAATTTCCAAGCAGGACCAGCATCCACAGGTGATGGAGGAAACAGCTGGTAACACAACCAGGGTCATTCTGTTTATTTCAATTCTGGAACTTCATGAATCTTATGGCAACTGACTTACTGAAGGAGTATTATTTAAAAAAAACCAACCCTTTTCTTTGCTATAGACACTACAGACCACTAGAAAAGACCTTCAAAAGAAGTACAGAAACAACAACAAAACAATGACTTACGTAGCTAACAGAAGCTGGGCCTTGGGCCCTTTCCCTGGCAGAGCACACCAGGCAATGCCATTCACCAGGGCTGGGTGGGACAGGGAGTGCAGGCGCCTCCAGCAGCCTCCCAGGCACCCCCAGAGTTTCACTGTTTCCTCTTTGGCACAGGTCAGGAGAATCTTCCCGGTTGGATCCCACTTCATACTAACAACCATATCCTATTGGGTTAAGAAAAAAATGAAAAGCTGGTTATGAAGTAACGCAGTAGTGAGGCAGAAACTTAACTCTCAGAGTTAATGTAACTTTTAATTGCTAATAACAAAAAAAAATATTCTCATATAAATCACAGAGAGCAAGTTGTAATTATAAAGTCACAGTGACAGATTTCCGAACTATCAAATTAAAAAGACTTTAAAAAGTTTGTTGAAAGAAACTAAACGGGAAAGATGTTTTCTTTTCACTGCAGACCCTTTTTGATTATTTTTCCCCAGATGTAGCTTTGAGTCTGAGGCAGGAAAGGAAGACAGCCCACAGTACGGTGGCAAGTACAGATTCACTGCCACAATGTGTTTCTTTCTGGGACTGCCCTGCTTCACACACCCAGAGCAGCTCTTGGAAGCACTCAAGATGCTCTTGCTACACCTACATTTCATTTGAGGAATTCTGCTCTTAGGCCTAGCAAACAATTCATGGACTATTAATGACTCATTAGTACACACTGGCCAAGCAGAAGTTCTAAACCTTTGCAAGTGAACATTCAGAAAAACAAACACCTTTTGCTTTGTACAGGAAGCTAAACAAAAACATGTGACATGATCAGAATTAGAACTTAATATGAGCACTTTTACCAAGTCAAACAATTAGTCTTTTAAATCCCATCAATGCACAGCTGTGTGCTTAATTCAATCCCGTCACTGTATGTATAGACACTTCACAGTCTCTGATAGCAAAGAGGGCATCGACTTTATCTTCCCTTTGTTTTTTTACATTTTTTACAGCATTCTGTTTCTTTAGAGTATTATGTTAATATGTGTATCAGAAATAGGTGTGAGTTTTTAAAATAATTTGCACTTGTCTTTATAAATAGCTTTTGAATAGAGACAACAGCTTACCTACAAAAATTCTACATTATTTTAAGAAAGACCAGCTCTACCTTATGTGCATCGATGAGAACCACTCCTCCTTTCTCACTTGGTTCCTTTGTTCCTAGGAGCAATTTTCCATCTGAATAGCCAACAGCAAATGGTCTGTCTTCACTGAACCAGGCCAGGCATGTGACAGACACTGTGTGAACAGACAACACAAGCATTCATTAAACTAAACTGAACTTCACTCCTACCAAAGAGGTTTTTGCAGTGCAGTTGTCTAAACTATCAAGCGCATAACAATGTCCATCACCACCAAGGCCGCTTAACACATTCTGGTCTGAAAATTTTCTTGAATTCTATACGGTAAAGATAAAACCGAGTGTCACTGTAATGACAGCTGTTGAGATTATTTTGTACTAGTTTTCTCTTTCTTCTTTTTATGAAAATAATTGAATTTATATTCCTGGCATAGTGAAAAGAACTATACAAATCAAAGAAAAAGGGTAGACTGAATCTTATTCATGTATCCCAGATAGGCTTCCAAAAAAAGCTCTAGCAAGAAGATATTGCTTCACTTGATTCTGCCCAAAAAAAAAAAACCTGTAGGCTTCCTGAAGTAGCAATATGCAAAACCACACAACACCACTAAACGTGTACTACCTGATGTCCTCTGGTACTGGAACTTTAAAGGAAAAATGGCAATCATTGAAGAATTCAAATGACACTGTGCATGGTTTCTGCAGACAGAGCAGACACTGCAGGGGATCTCTACTGATTGTCCACAATAGCAAGGAATAGCAGGATTTTACCAAGTTACTACAAACTGTTTGTCTCTGCTGTGGGGGAATCAGGGTGCAGATAGAGATCCCACGGACTTTTCTGCTCCCATGAACCAGAAATCATATCCCATGAATGATAACCAAAAATGGTTATATACTTCCTTAATAAAAAGTGGGAGTGTGTTCACAACTTTAATCTCAAGTACTGATGCAGTCTCTTACCATCCTTTCTGTAGCAGTGCTCCAGTTCCAGCCGGTGCATGGCTGAAATATCCACAACTTCAATAAGAGCCAGAGATCCATCCATGCGACCAATTAACAACAATTCCGGAGCATCTCCTGTCCATGCTCCAGCTGGCCCTTCTTCTGGCCAGGCTAGAGCAGATACCCAGTGAGGCTGCTGATCTAATAAGCCTTTTCCTCCTAGGAGATCAAAAAGTCTGTTAAAACTACTTCATCTTCATAAAGAAAAGAAAACAATAATACTTTCCATGGGAAAAAAAATCAAGATATCTTGAGCGCTAGGACATGCTACAAATTCACCAAAGTTACAAGAATACAAAGCAACAGTTCACTGATCTACACAGAAAAAATCTAGGTAACAAATCTCAATTATCATTCAAGTTAGGCAGTTTTGTTAAGGAAGGAAGCTGAATTTTTCGGTTCCCAGTAAATTTATACTTTTCTTGGGGACTGTCTATTACCACAGGCACGGTAACTGGTGACTTTCTTAAGTGCAAAGCAACAGAATGAATCTTCCAATATTGAAATTACAGGGGTTAAAAGTCTTCCTCTTGAAGATGGGTATCACACATCCACTTGGGGTTAGTGCTTTTCTCAAACTAAACAGGTTCACAAGACACTGTGGGAGATGGTAGGCATTTAAACTGGGGAAAACAAACATGCAGTGACTTGGCAGCTCCCCCAAAAATATGCTGGGCCAGGAAGTGCCCACAGGCAACTCAGAACGTACCATTGACTTGCCAGATGTTCACCATCTTTTCTGTAGCGCCAGCCAGGTACTTGCCACTGATGCTCCAACAGACAAGACATAAACTAAGGTCACTGGGTGATCCCAGACCTTCTTCAGAGTCACCTTCTCTGTAATAGAATAAAAGAATGAAATTAAGAGGGCATTTCCTTTAAGCAGACAGGAAAACCTAGAATTCAATAAAATACCTGAGCTAGAACCCAGAGTCCTGCCATCACAGCAGATTTACATAATACAGTTTTCTGCTCAGAGTACTACATTCCCTCTAAACCCACCTCAAATTACAGAATGAGATACTACTTATTTCCAAGGAATTTCAAGTCAGGTTACAAATGGAAACTCTTTACCTTTACCTACTTATTGCTCAAATTTAACATCTTCAGCAGAGGCAAAATTTTCTGGGAAAAAATTGTTTCATTTCATGAAACAATAACTTGGACTAGAAATAAAAGAGGCACATCTTGCTATCAATTCTAATTTAAACTCTTCCTCCTGTTACAACCTTGTTACACTGTTCTAAAAGTCCATTTTAAAGTCTGCTTTGCCTAACTGTACCAGGGCTGCAGATACTTTTAATTGCTCGTAAGGTCATACACAACAGGCACATTTTTTACTGCTTTCATTACCAGAACAATAAAGGCTATTATATATAGTGATATGATATACTGTTGTATCATTCTGGTTGGTCCTTTTAAGGCCACATCTAACAGCAGCAAGCAAACAAGAACTAAGCCAACCACTAAAAAATTGTCACAAAACAACCTAGCAGTTCACTATTGCTTCCTCATTCTTCCAAGTTCAATTCAATTATGCTTCACTAAAGAACTGGATTTTAATTTTTCCTTTTGCTTTCTTCTTTTCTGGACACACCCAAACTGATGGGTGGGACATTGGGAGCTCCGTGTTGTGCAGCACTGGAGAGCAGCAGCACCAAATGACAAAAAAGTACTTCCAAGACACTCACAGAAATACATAGAAATACATAGAATACACATGTAGAAATACATTTAGTTCCCGTATCTCAGAAGTCAAAATTCTTTTTTCACACTTGAATCAAATGACCAGACTTGCAGTGATCATGTTACATGAAGCTGGAGCTGTGCACTGGAACCCACTGAAGGGATATTCACTTTTCTGCTATATAACAGTCCCATACCATTTTTATTTCACCCATGTCTCCTTATATCAATTAATTAAGGATGTTTTTAAACAGCACTGACATGATCTCTTTATGGAGACTCTTACCTGGTTGACATTTAAATTCAGTTTTCAGTTTTAAGCTATTTAATTTAATTTGTATGCCATAAACACAGCAACAAAAAACAAATGAGAGATTTTAAGCGCAGGAGATAATGAGAACAGCCAACCCTGCAGTATCTTGCACAATTACAGCTTAAATTAAATATCTGGCTGTTGTAAAGAATCAACTTACAGCTTATTGAGCACACAGGTCTGTTGCAATGAATATTGCTTCTTTGTCACATTCCACACTCTGATGGTGCCATCATTCCCACTTGTTGCCAAAAGTCCCTTTTTATTGCACCAAACACATGTCATGACCTGCAAATACCAAAATAATCATGGCAAAACTGGAATTTAAAACTTGGGTACGTTTATTCACTAATATTAAGCAAACACTAACCAATGAGACCGTGATTGAAATACCCTGTAACAACCAAACTAAATTTATTTTTCTACTTTTACAGCATTATTTCCTGCAATTAACCAGGCTTGATAGGGATGCCACACTTCATACAGCCCCATGCTCCACAGGCCGGTACTGCACAGAATACCGCACAAATACGTTAACTACTGCACAAATATGTTCACTACTGGGACAGAAAAATTAATGCAAGTTAGGATCTGAGGAAATATTAATTATTTATTATGCTTTAAGAGTGATTCTGCTGACTTAATATACCACGAGAACATTTTCACAACCCCTTTAACTGAAGCCTCCAGGAAGGCGAACACTCTAGCGCATCAGAGGTGCGGTAACTTCCCAAGCAGTAGCTTTTTCTCCAAAGAATTCCTTCCCCTAGGAATCCATTCCAGTCAGCGTAACTGTCACACAATCCCACTCTCCTGGCTCTGCGCTCTGCAGGGAGCAGGGCAGCAGGGGCAGCGGGGGAGCCGCGCTCACCCTGTTCTGGTGAGCCTCCAGCTTGATGAAGGAGCACTTGCGCAGGTCCCCGCCCATGTCGGCCAGCGTCTGCGGCACGCTCTGGTTGTCGCGGTCGTGCGCGGCCAGCGTGCGCACCAGCTGCTGCGCCGCCCACTGCCGGTGCTGCGACGACAGGCGCGACGACAGGCAGCACGCGGCCAGCGCGTTCGCCAGCTCCAGAGGGCCTACAGCAGAGGGATCATAGCAAGGATGGGCATACAAATGGGCAATTAAACCTGCTTAGACAAAACAGTGAGATGATGCCTAGATGAGTACACACGTGAACACAGCAACAGCCAGCATTTCCAGAAAGAGATTAACGAGCGTCTTCGCAGAATGTTGCAGTCATGCGAGCTACAGTAAAAACACTCTTCTGTTACTAACAGCAAAAAAACCCCAGTTCAATTTTCACAAAAAGAACCTTAAGAATAGAATTCCAAATAGTCTTATTCCCACCCTATGAAAATGGCTGGTCAAAGAGTGAGTGCTTTCTAAACAGAAGAAGCCTCACCTGACAGGGGCCTGCCACTGTCTCTGCCCTGTCCTTCCCTCTCTATCCCAGCACCAGCCTGGGGGGAGGCACAGCTGTTGCTCTGTGGTAACAAAGACCTCTCAGAGCAGAGGCAGCACAAATTTCTGCCTCAGACACAGGATAGCACTTGGGTAATCAGCTGTGACCTTCCTTAATTTCATCAGGAGGCACAACTAGACTCAATGTCTCAGCTCTATGGCTTTGAATAAAAACATGTTCAGACTGTATTTTGAAGTGGTGAAAGATGCAATTATGGAATAAGACCGTATTTCTAAGTAAAATGTGTATCATAAACTGTAGCATTCTTTTGATCAAACCAAGTTCTGTAAATTTTTAAAAGTGTATCTAATTTACACATTACTCTAGCAAGTCTCTCTCTTACATACAAATGAGGAACTGAAAATTTAATAATATTTAAAAAAACACAACCATATCGTACCTTTCTTTTCAATTTCAGCTTTATCATAGTTTGGCCTCAGTTTGGCCCCTTTGTCGGCCAACAATGCTACAAGTGCTTGAGTAACCACAAAATTTGGAGATGTGACAAGTTTGTTTTCTTCTGCAATTCCTCTTAAAAAACTTGGCAAAAATTTTCTCTGAATTGGATCATCAATTGTTGTCAAGTTTACACCAGTTGCTGCAGAAATCAAATTCTGAAAAGAAATAATTGGTGAAAAATAATCAGAACAAACAGAACTATCAGATTCAGAAACATTTTCAGTTGCATGTATTGTGCCTAGTTTTACAGATTTTCATTTTTTTTCTGCTCTCCACATAGAATTGACTCAATTAAAATGCCAAAACCTCAACAGAAAAATGCTATGAACAGAAAAAGTATCCATTCTCCCCAGCTGAAAAGAGTACTCAGCAAAGACACATACACTTACTTAATTTTTGCCAACAATCAAACACAGCCCTGTGCAAAGCTCAGGACTCTAATGAGGTCCTCCCAGCTGAGAAGGTAAAAGCACAAATAATCAAAGTAGTCTCAAGTAAGTACTGAAGTCCTACCTGTGTACATAACTGCACCAGCAGCTTTGCAGCACTGGGAGTGTTTGATGCCAGGCAGCCAACTGCAGTGCTCAGGTAGGCCAGGCAAGAGATGGGCTTGCTGGTTTTGCTGTGGATGCCCCTTGCTCTCTCCGTGGAGCTGGACACTGTGGACGGGCTGGTGGACAGGCCCGCCCGCCCTGCTGCCGCCAGGCACATCAAACGAACCAAAGTGCGGATGTCTGTCAAGCCCAGGGATTCAAGGCCAGCTGCCAGGCTACAGCTGGAACCACTGTGGAAATGGATAGAAAAGCCCTTGGTTCAAAAGAACAAAATCAATGGAACTTTTTCTCTTAGCAGTATCATCTAAGTACACACAGAGGAATTGCTTCCCCAATTAGTTTGAAATTGTGTCCTTATCAAACAGAACTGGGTAACTGGTTACAAAACAAAAGGCAGAAGTGTTGCCAAAGATGCCACAAACCTGACAGACAGAAGTGAGAGCGCTCTCATAACCATTGTTCTTGCCAGGAGCACTTGGGCAGCAGCTGTCACTCTTCTAAGAGCCATGACACGGTCGTGTGGATTTACCAGGGCAGCTGCTTGTTCTCCTAAGGTTATCCTGCCAGAAGAACTTTTTTCTATTGAGCCGTGACAGCCTTGGAAATAATTATGATGTGCATTAGTGTTTAGAGAAAAAGAAAACATTATCATATAGTAATAAGCACAGAAGCAAAGTCAGCCTAAGTTACTAATTCATTTTTCAGTATTTCATACACACAGAGCTACAATAATAACGACCAAGAAGAAAGTACATTCCTGAAATACACTCCAGAATTTAATTACTTTTTTTTTTTTTTCCAAAGAGACACGAACACAATCTGTCGCACTCAATCTGGTTTTGCTGTAGGTGCCCCTGGATCTCTCTGTGGAGCTGGACACTGTGGAATCCTCTGATTCCCTTTTCCATCAGAGGGGACTATTTTTAAGTTCCAGCTTAAATCCATTCATTAGGTTCTGCACAACATGTTACTGGCATCTACTGTTTGACTATGGTCACAAGTTTTATTGGCAAAATTCAATCCTTCTGTCAATTCATAATGCCTCACACTCTGTCTAATTTTCCTATAATGAAAGGACAATCCAGAGTGGGTCTCCACATCCTCATGGAGGCAGGAAGGAAGAAATACTGTCAGGATGTTCCTGTCTTGCCTCTAGAAAAACCCCACTAAAAAGGGAAGGAGGTGGTGACAGTTGTTACCATTACTTTAGTTGCTGCTGCTGTTGTTATCATTCTTTCTTTAAATGAAATGGATTTCAAATGTACCTATCTGCATCAATGTTTCTTCCATACTGTTGGTGGCTGTCACCATTGCAACTGAAGCACCCAGAGGGTCACTGTCAGGGAACTGAACGGGCTCGGGCACAATGCGTCGATCATTTAACCCAAGAGGCCCAGCCAGGAGTTCAAACTCCTCTTCTCCTGTCAGCTTTTCATCTTCGTCCACATCTAACATGTCCCAATCTTCTAGAATTGGAGAAAGATAATCAGACTTGGTTACAAAAGCTCAAGGATGAAATAATTTCAATTAATTACAAAAACCAAACAGCAGAAGGTATGAAATGTGTACTGTAATCTACAGCACAGCAGCATTAAAAACTCATCTTCTGATGTTGGCATAGATGCAACAAAGTAAATCAGAAAAACAAAGTCCTGTTCTTGCCCTTCTCTGTTCAACTTGATCTTTATACTGCACAAAAGTTTTATGGAAGACTCTCTGAAGTATCAAACTAGCTGCTCTTTAAAAACACAGAGATTAGGGGTCATCACATATAGCACAAGACACCTCCAAAACGTGGAATACAGTGAAAATTGCAGGCATACAGTTGGGCTTAAAATCATGGTAAAACGTGCAAATTCCATTCCAAAGACAGATGTTAGAAATTTATGGTCTTCATATTTATCAAAAAAGCATGCATTAGTTCACGGGTTATAATTGAGCACCCAGGCTTTTGCTTTTCATTCCCGGGGAATTGAAAACCCAAACAACAACAAAAAAACCACTTTAACTGCAATTCGGCGAGGCACTTCCTTCACTTGCCAACCATTTACACACAAGTCAGCTTATATTCACTGATCTCTCTGCTCTGTCCCACTCCACACACAGTAGAATCAGAACACCTTTGATCTACAGCAGACAGGCTTGCCCTAAGTACTGGAGCATTGATTTAGTCTCATACAGACAAATGTGGTAAAACACATAATTGTGATCACAGGAGCTACAGAAAGGACCAGAATTACAGAACCACCTGGGAAAGGTTTTCTGCACACATCAGAAATAATCTGTTTAAAGTGAAAACCACTCTCAGGATGCTTTCAGCTTGGAAAAAGGGAGAAAAATTAAGGACAAGAGTTTTGAGACACTAACTTACACTAATCAATTTCTCCCACAAGGCAGCTTAAGAAATACATTTGAGCATAAAATTTTCTATGTGCAGTTATGGATGTAACATCTCACAAGACCTTATCAACCCTAAGTTAGGTGTTTGCCCTTTCAGCTGCTTACATGAAAGACAGGGGAAAGAAGTCACAGATTTTTCTTTTCTCTGATTTGAACTAAATAAATCCCCAAAACTAAAATACTGTATCTAACTGGAAGAGATTTTAAAATACACCTTCAGATTTATTTGCACAAAAGTACCTCTTAGAAAAAACAAAACCCCCTTCAACTTAAAAACATACCTTCATACACACTGTCTTGTTTACCTATTAGATCAGGAGCCTGGCCCTTGTACCTGTACGAAAAAAACACCCAAAATTACTGAGTGGCTCTAATATTTTATAACTATACATAACAATTTTAAATTTGGTTCCCTATTAAGTCTAACTTTACTGTTAGGTCTACGCGTATTTATGAATGATTCCAGAAAAGCCTAGTAACAGAGAAATAGATAAAACGCCTTCTGAAAGTGTGTGTGGAGGAGGGAAGCACTTTGCAGTACTAATGTGTAGAAGGTCCAAAGAAAAAATACTGGAATTGTCAGACAAAAGTGATAAAGGGTTTTCAGAAGTCACTAAGAAGGAGACAACATCCCAAGAAAATATTCCTTGTTCTTAGTTTAAAAAAACAGAAATAGCAAATCAACCTTTTTTTTCCAAATATGCATTTGTCTAATACAGAGAATGATTTTAAGTATCAGAAAATCCCGCTAGGAATTCTTATCTCCTAAATTCCTAAAATGCTGATGGCTCACAGCCAGGTTTAGTTTCCTTTCTTTCTCCACTGTCTTCTATTTCTGTACCTTTCGGAGGCTGATGTTTTAGCCTTGCTCTTGAGGGCCAGGTATTTCTCTCTGCAGAGGCCGCAGAGGAGGTAGTAGGGGTTCCCGCTGCCGCACTCCCCGCCGAACCAGCCGTCCACGTAGGAGCCGTTGCTGCGGTAGCCCTGGCGGTTGGCGCTGCGCCCGCAGCCGGGGTGGTTCCTCTTCATGTGCTGGTTGAAGCTGACCACGCTGGATTCACACAGCTCACAAACCACCACTTCTTCTCTGTCTTCAGATTCACAGATGTGCTGCACAGCAAGATTTTCACGTGTTATTTGTATAGAATAACTGTCTGCACCTTGGATATAAAACATGCCGATAGCCTTACGCGGGTGTGCCTGCACATTTCTGTCACTGAGTGATATTTATGTATTTATATTTGTATCAGCAGAAACATACCATTTATGACATAACGAAGACCATCTCAGAACAGGAAAGACATTCAGAAGTAAAGTTTCAGAGGAGACAATTTCCTATTTCATGTTAGATTGACTCAAAAATTCTTGACAGTGTAACTTTTCATTTGTAACCATGTCACATTCAACACTGTCTCTATCTGGTTCTCCTCAGAACTTGTCTGAAACTAGATCTAACAAAGGAAGAGAATCCTTTTTTGCTTTCAGACAATCAGATTTTGGTTTGAGCAACAAAAATTACCATTTGTGTCAGAAAATATCAAGGTTTTATCTCAATATGAAGTCCATTTTTCATAATTACATTTCTGTCCTAAGTCAGTAATTTCATTGAGATATTTCAGTGAAACAAGTGCTCTGAAAAATTCAGTATGCATCCTGCAACTTGCTTCCATATCAAAGCTAGGTAGCATCATAATTAGGAGATGAAAAGCCAAGTCTTATGGCTTGATTGTCTAATTTGACATGGATAATCCAAAGATTAACAAAGTGCTGCTATTATATATGTTTTCCATCTCAATAGGTTTTTAGTGCTCTATACAACAATTCAGTGAGGACTGTCACCACATCCTTCCCAGAGAATGGAATACATAACACAATTAAATTAAGAAAAACTGATTTAAGTGCAAATTATGTTGCTACAGATTGGATACTATTAGCAATAGCAGGAGAAGAAGCATTTGCAACTGTGTGTGTTATCTCACACAGCAGCTAAGACATCTGGAGCACCTACTTGATTTCTAATTGGTATCATCAGAACAACTATATGAGTTCTGTTCTCATCTTTCAGGGAAGGGAGAAGAAAACTACATGTGGAAGTGCAGAGCAAGAAACACAAGAATTCACTATTCTTAATCCAGAAGTGGTGCTACAGAATAAAAGATGATTTTAAGCAGTGCTGGCACTTAGATATTTTCAAACAGGCTCTAAGCATACACGTTGCTTTAAATTTAAAAATACAAGCATGCAAAAAGCAGTAAGTCAAAGCAGCCCCTGCTGCAGTCACACACACCCAGGTAGGCCAATCCAGTACCTCTGGGATCCACATTCCCAGAATATCATTATCACTAGCCAAGTCTTGCCCAAACATAGCTTCCATTGCTTCATCATCAAGGTCAATCTCCAACTCCTCATCCAAGTTGAAGTCATACAGTGCCCCTGGATCTTGCTGCAAGGAGATCCCTTCCCTCCGGCTCTGGTTCCTGTGGGCCTGCACTGAGCGGTACAATCCCGCTCAAGGTGGAAAAAGAGAGAAACAGGAAAGCAGGACTTTTATTTTTCAAGGCAGAGAGGTGGCTGTTCTTCCAATTTCCTTTTTAACTCTTCTGCTAAACAATCTACTTATCACCACATAAAACTCTTAAATACACACTGGCACACACATGAGAAGGCATTTTCCAAACATCATTTTATCTCCAGCAAAGTCCCAGTCCCCCTCCTGTTCATTTCCTGGAGAAGCAAAGCCCTTGGAATTCTTTCAGTTCCTTACCAGCACGTGCCAGCAACGTTCGTGCAGCTAAATCAAACTTGTGCCTCCGTGTGACAGACGACCGACCTCGAGAGGGAGGGCCACTCGCTGCAGCTGCATTATCCACGTGATCCAGATTATCAGGGCTACAAGGATTCGGAATTTACAGGTCAATCAAACCAAGTCTTAAATAAACACATACAGTAACTAAGTAATATTTATTAGCAAGTTTTCCTTTCTTTAATGGAAGGAAAAAAACGGATTTTGGAATTCAAGAATGCTTCATTTCAAGGAGCAAATATATACTGTTTTAACTGCAAGAGTTACCTCAAACAAATTGGATGCAGCAAAGTCAACACCTATTTGATATTCCAGAGCGCCTAAGCATGGCAGAAATTTTGAGAGAGCACTCATTTTATACTAGGTTAATTAGCAGCTTGAATAGTTAATTCATCAGCTTGAATTTGGTTTTTCTCCTCTTTCAAAGAAATAAAATCTCTGTTGCTGCCGGCTGAGTCAATTCACCTTTGGCCTTAAACACGAATTTGGCAAAACATGAACTTAATGGAATTTTACTTTATTACTTGGTCTTTTAGTTAAAATGCAACTATAAGCCCTCATTTTTTCCATTGTTTTCTTTTTTTGTTGTGAAGCAAACATGCTCAGTTACATTCTTCCCCAGTTCCGCATACAAACAGTGCTGGAAAATAAATGCATCATGTACACCTAATTTAATTGCATCTTTGCTTCTGCTCATGCTGTAACAAAATTCAAAAGCTGCATTATAAAGTAACTCTCTGTCAGCAACAATGAATTCATGAGACATCCAGTTTCAGGAACAGATTACAAGCAATTACAAGAAACTTGTTTTACCTCTCACTAAAGCCTTCCTCCATTTCAGTGGCATCAGCAGAAGGGATATCACCTGGAGACTGCAAATAGCAATGATCCCCAGACTTCCCACCACTGCCAGAGACAACTGTCCCATGCCGTGACTCTGCGGTCCCCTCTGACTGGGGCTCTTCATCATCTTCGTTTCCAGGGTGCTCGATCATCCACATGGCCAGCACTGTGATGTTCTGTGCATCTGCTTCTCCTCTGGCACCTGAAAGCAGGAAAACCACACTTTGGAACTGGATTTTAGCGCTGATGGTTACAAAAAAAGCAATCTGTTTTTCCACAGAAATGGTTACAGAACTTAAAAATGAAGTATTCTATTGGAAAACAAGTGTCTCATGTGCATCCAGTCTTTCAGTTAAACTGCTATTACAGCCACGGATTACCTGTAGCTTCCATAGCTTTTGCAATTTGCCTGAGGGAGAAGCCCATTTCTAGCAAGGGAACAGCAATGGCAGGAGGAGGAGGGGACGTTGAAAGTCGGCTGCTTGGATCAGACAAAGCTTAAAAGACAGAAAATAATAAATGTAAAGCACATAAATCTTTCTCTCGTGTTGCTTTATTACACATTACTTTGATATATTGGCTTGAACTAAGGAAATAATTACTCTCAAATTTTCTCTCAATTACTTTCACAAAGTAAGATACTTCCTGTAACAAAACCAGGAGCTCATTCTTCTACGTAACATACATTATGTTGACGTTGACTTGACTGTTTGGTCAAGTAGGATACTGATGATATGCAAAGAACTATATAACTTAAGCAATTTCTATTGTTTTAATTTTGAACTGTAAAATTTATCTATTTGATCTATATTTAGGTAGCCTAGATAAAGTTATCCTTGTCCAAATCATTGAGATTCCCAAACGGTGAGATCACTATACATTCCTCTTAAGGTACAGAAAGGGACCTCAGCTGAACTGGGAATGTATCTGAAAAATCTCTTTGTGGATGATGGCTGTATTTCTGTGCAGAGAGTCATTCTAGGGACTCTAAAGAGGTCAGTTACTGCTGCAAACCCAGGGTTTCCTTCTGACTTGCCATAAAAGTGATGTCTAATCAGTGAAGACAAAAATGCATTAACAAACACTGCTGTGAAGACATTCTCATGACTAGAACCATAATTAAATCAAAAGGAAAAAAAAGGAGACATGAAACTGAGCAAAACAGTTGCTATGCAACAATGAACCACTAAACCTCACAACTAACGGCACAGATACAAGGGCAAGAGTACAAAGGCCTGGTGTGCCATAGACAGGTAGAAGAGTTACAAAAGAAAGGCCTCATAAAATCAGGCCTGCTAAATTGCCAAAGTTAGCCTGTCACCACTTCTAAGTAATTTGCAAGTTCCCGTGCTAAAACAATTTTGGTATGAGAACTTGTTAGCACAACAACCTCTCCTTGGGTTGAAAAACAAATGCACCTGCAATAACAAGGGATTGTCCCATGAGAATCGGTAAAGAAAATATGTAAACAATCCAAGAACAGAGAGGTCTGATGGACAAGTAGAGTACCTTTTACTAAGCAACAGAGTAATTAGCAAGAAAGCAATTAACCAATTAAAGTTGCACACGAGGTCTGTAAAAACTGTGTAAAATGAGTTGTGACTAAAGAATTGGGCTTTTCCTGCATGAAGATAATGGAGTCTCAGCTGACTTATTATGAGACTGGCGCACGTACCATAAAACATACCTTTGCTCCTGTACTCTGTGTGGTATGGGATCTTACAAAAGCTAGAAAATTACTGCACTTACCCACAGCACACAACAAAGGAAACAAACCCAAATCTGATGAACATTTTGAAGCAGTTTCCAATTATATTTCATTGTTGCTTTTGTATCTAATCCACAGCTTTTAAAAACTCATTCTGTTTGCTTGATAATGCCTACAGCTATATAATCTGTACCTCTTCTTTCCCTAAGATAGTGACTAAAAGGTTTTCAACAATGCTTTGCACGTCAGTTTGCCTTAAGAAGAAACTCTGTTGGATTTCCATTTCTCCAAACACAGCCCCTGAGCTCCTGTGACTTTCCTAACTTGTCCCCACTTCTACTCCGCTGACAGGTTTACCAGTGCGATTGGCAGGCCTTGCAGACTGGGAATCTGGAGAGGTCAAACTTTGTCTCCTTCCAACTTCATCTGAAGGAGATGTTGGTAAAGAAGATATTGGAGGAGTCTGAGCACGTCGTGCTGGAAGCACAGTTGTTGTAGGATAACTGGAGAACATTTGCCTTGAAAGAAGAAAAATATACATTTAAGTTGAACAGAACCATGCTGAAAAAGGTCTGACCCCAAGAAGAACATCCAATTGGAGTGCACTTGCAAAATCCTACTTGATGCAATTGATAAGGGTAAGACTGAACACATACTTTGAGGCAACAGCTCATTCCTACCAACTTAATCTGTACAGCTAAGTTCTAAACATGACATTAAAAAAATCCCTCAGAGACCAGGAGCTGTCCTAGGAGATAAAAGATAAATAAACACTTTCCCCATTTCCATGGTTTGTTCAGAACTCAGGCTGACTAAGTCATCAGGTAAGTATTTGATTTTCACTGTCCAAGTACAAAGACACCGTTCTGGCTTTTATTGAAAGATGTCTGCAAAACATCTGTGAATTAATAAACTTAGAAAAGGTAAGGTAAAAGGGTATCTAAGGCAAACCAGATTTCCTTCAACAGCACAAACTGCCTCCGCAAATTCAGGAATTTATCTTCCATTTCAGTACGTCAGGGTAAGCTGAAACAACATCTTAGCCTTACAGAATGTTACCTACCAAGATCTATTCTATGTTTGAGGATAGAACATTCATTAAAAACACAGAATTCCATAGATTTGGAATTTGAACTGCACCAAATAAACAAGATAACTGAAGGACAACTTAAGGAGAACATTTTATCCTTCTTAAAGAATTCAGATATTACATTTATATACAGTGTATAGCAAAAGCTTAACAGCTTTCTAATAAAAACCACAAACTCTGAAAGGCAAAGTAACATTTAAACTGTGCCCTTCTGCAGAGGCAGTTCTTGGCAGCATTTTCAAAGGCTTAGGCAGCTAAAGACACATATCCTACATAAACCACACAACTGGTTCCCCACCTCCACAGAATCATGTATGCTGATAGGGTAATTTTACCTCAGGAGACTGAGAGGCATAACACCAGGTGATTCTGAAGCTGGAACTGTTTCTGTATCTGTTACTGGAGTAGTAGCAGTAGTGGTATCCTCCAGAGAGCTGCTCATGAAAGATGTTGTGCTAGAAGCAGAAGGGCTGGTTGTAACTGGTGTTTGGGCTTGCTGAGACTGATCACCTTCTTCTACTTGTTGCTCCACTTCTGCAACAGAAAAATAAAGCAACATTAATATAATTGTGTAGATCAGAACAGTAGCTATGGCTAAACTTTCAACTTTCAAAAATAACCATCATTATTTAAAATTCACCCCAGAGAAAGAAACGGGAGTGCAGATTCTGCCAGCAACTCATGGACTTCAGTAAAGAAATCAGTCCAGGAGCTCTTGCTGTTCTCACAGCGATACAAGGTAAATAGCAAACAAACAATTTACTTATGCCAAAGTTTGTGAAAATCAGATTTATGGTTGTAACAGCTTAGATTATTCTCAAAAAAGACAAAAGGGGAAGAGGTCTTAAATATAAAAATACAGCCGCTTAACTATAAAGCTATTTTTAATTCACCTGTGCAAGCAGCATTTTTAAGGGGTTTTTATTGTTGGTTTAGAAGAAGTGCAAATTCTCCTGACAAGTATATACAGTACTGCTCATTTTCAGAAGTATCAAAGACATTAAAAACTCTTATTTCTGACTGAAATGCGTTCGCTTTTTATTAAGATAAGGAATTAGGAAAAAGGCAAAAAACAATCAGTGTTATATCTATAAAACAGTAAGCAGAGTTTTGCAAAATTTTTTAGTCCAATTAAGATTCCCCTGAAGTTTAACCACTATAAATTGACAAGACTATGTTATTTGTATTATCACGGTTACTATTCATTTTAATCTCATTTTGAAAGCATACCTTGTTTAAGTCTACCACCAAACTGGTCCTCCAGCAGCCCATGAACCACTAATTTGTAGATCATGGCCTGCGCCCGCTCCAGGTCTGCCAGCCCCAGCGCTCTCTTGATGGGCGAGCGCATGACGGCGCGTTTCACCATGTGCCGCATCAGGAACTGCAGCGCCGCGCGCAGCTCCACGTCCTCCGGCACCACCGGCGACCCCGCGCAGTCCGAGTTGTGCCCGTTCTCTGCCAGCACTTTGGGGATTAACAGCAGCTCAGCATACTTACTACAACTAAGAAGAACGCTAAGGGACTTCATAGCACCGAGATAAAGGTAAGACAGCTGTACAGCTCGGATTTCTGACTGCACTATATCATGACTTCGTGGGGTGTGTTCATGATTCTTTTTCCTTCCTTCAGCAGGTTGGTGTTGGGATTCCATACCTAGTGCTGACGGTTCTAAAGAAAAGGAAACAATTTCATTTTCTGACTTAGAGGTTGTAGCACCGTGTCCTTTGTTATCATCAGCACTTTGGCCTAATCGTGTATCTGAGCCAACGTCACCCTCCATTTTCTGGTCCGTTTCCCCTTTATCTTCAGATTCATGTTTGTGTTTCTTCTCATGTCTCTTGGTGCTTTGCTTTCCCGTATCTTCATGAATACCAGTCAGATAGGTAAGGTCCAGCAACACAGTAGCTGTCAGCCCGCGAAATCTTGCAACATCAAAAGGCAGTGGTTCACAGGGCTCCAGATTATACAATGGAGTATCACTAGGCGACCAAAAAGTTGGGAAGCTTTAATAAAGATCAGAATGACACAGGAAAAAGCAAGTGAGGGAGAGACAGGAGGAACGTTCAGGAAATAACGTAGGCAAATAAGATGTAAAATATTTAATAAAACAAACCAATTCTATAAATGCAAACAGGGGGAAATGAGGTTATGATCAGAAAACAGGGAGATATGGTTTCAAAGCAAATGCAACAAAGCATACACAGGTTCTCAAAAACAAGCACTGAAACCCAGAAGCCCCACAGCAGTTATCAATTCTGTGCTGGCCCAGGCTCTGGATACACTGTTTATCAGAAACATGTAACAGACTATAGTTAAGAAAAAATAACTGAGGATAAAGATTATCAGCATACCTGAATCTTAACAGGTATAAAAGCTTATAAAGGAAACGTTTAAACATTAAGGAAAAGCTTTGACCTCAGCTATTCATCACCACGAGCACACTACACAGGACAATTCTGTCTCTGGTGTGTAAGCACAGTTCACCTGGTGAGGAGAGTGACCTTTGAAAAGCATGGGTCAGAAAACCTAACGGACACATTTATCTATCTGTCCCTCTATATTCAGTGGTATTTTCTGGTACTATTTAGGACTGTTACACTTGACTAATTTTCACTTGAAACAGGACAAAAATTTACCAGCCCGTATTCCTATACACCTTGTATTTTCCATACATACAGCAGATAAATGACTTTTAAATCTTCCTTTTATTATACCACAAAGTTTTCCCATCTTACAATGTAAATCCTCTACCTAAAAATGAAAGCAAGCTTTAGCCTGGTTTTAATCTAAAAGGTATAAAATGAACCTAATTAAATGCTTTACCAAAAGATGGCTTATGTTCAAGTGCAGTTCCACATCACTCAAATAAAGCTTCGAATTACTTCAAGGGCACTACTGCTTTAAGGCTATATTGTCACGTGGGCATACTTGAAAGAATTTATATCTGGAACTATATCAATTGCACTTCAGTATATTTAGTCAAAGTGATAACAGCCTTTGCAAAGACAAAACAGATATAATGCCGCAACAGCTGGAAAAGTAAAGTGACCCTGGCTATTTCAGAACATAATTGTAACTGCCAGGAGAAAAAAAAAAATCACTACTCAATTTCTTCAAAAGACTTCTTCAGCTATAGGCAGAAAGAGTTCAAGAACCTAAGTTAATCAAATCTTTTCCACACAAAAACACAGGCAATTTCTGTGAGAGCACCAAGAAGCTCAGAGAAGCTTCATTTCAGCTTTCTTCCAGGTGCTTTCCCTTTGAAGGCTTGTCTGCAAAATGGGTGGGAAAAGGAGCCATCTCCTTCCAGCCTTGAGCACTCAAAGGCAGGTGGGAAAATGAATGAACACTACTTCAAGGCAGCATTCATTTCAATACCACTGAAGTCTACACTTAAGTAATTGATCAGCATGGCTCTAATATAAAGGATAGGTTACCTCTGAGGATTTTCAACCACAAACCACCACCACTAGATCGTGAAAAGTGTAGGAAATGGGTATACCTGACAGTAATCTCTGCTTCATCCCACTGGACCTTGGCAGAGGTACTGCCCTCCTTCACCACTCCCAGCAGGGTGGCATGACGGCCTGTTTGCTTGTGGACACATCGACCCCCAACTCTGAGCCCAGCATCCACTCCACCGATCACTGCTAGGACAGGCCACACCTCCACACAGAGCATCTTCAGCTGCAGCTCCGACAGCTCCGCCAGGCCATGCCGGCTGTGCCTGCTTTTCTCCTCCTCTTTGTTCTCTTTCTCCTCTCTCACCTCGTTTTCTTCTCGGCTTTGAACAGACCGACTTTTCTTCAGTTTTTGACCTGCCTCCTTAAGACATGTTTTGATTTTATTCAGTCTTTCCATCATTTTTTTATTGATGCAGTGTGTCCAGCGGTCTGTGCGATGCAGGATTCGAATCAGCTGGATCGTGGCTTCTGCCAGCACTGCAGCAACAGGACTGCAGATGGGGTCACCAGGCAGCAAATCTCTTGGTGTCCCACGCATCTGCATATCGCAGATCTTCACCTGTTTCAAGAGAAGAGTTTACAAGTTATCTTCCCAACATACCTCAATAAGCTCTTTCTATAAATACTGGAGTCACCTGCTGAACAGAAAAATAATTATTAGCACTGTCTTTTTTTCCCCCCTTGGAATCCCTAGAAATCCACCTTAACACTGAGAAAAACCTCCATCCTTCAGACTCAAGGATGCCGAAACTACGTATTTGATTGTTTCTCACACAAGACTATCTAGAAATCCTAATACTATGCTCCCCTTGGTTTCTGGGGAATAGAATTCTTTATGTAGAACACGAAGCCTTTAAATCTATTCTAAATGGCAAAATACATTTTAAATTTTCAATAGATTATAATAGCTAAAACACGTGTGTCACAGGTTAACACAGCCCGGTTTTCAGTTAAAGGAGAAACAGGTTCCTGTAACCCTGTAAGGAATTTCCTGTGGAAAGGACAGGAACATAGCAGAGGCCCATTTTCAGATACTGACATATTGTTTAAGCCCTGAGGAAACTGGATGTGACTTTGGGAATACACATATAAAGCCGAGATCGTGTCCGAGCCAGCCCTTTTTCCTCCTGGCCAGAGGAGCAGGTCACAGGCGGGCCCTGCAGCCGCCCCGTGGAGCTGCCCTCCCTGCTGGGGGGAGCTGGCCCTGGCCTGGTCGTGTCCCCGGGCTCGGCTGCTGCCGCAGCTCTGGCAGGGAAGGAGAAGGCACGGCTGTTAACGCCCAGCCGACCTTAGGGCCCGCCCCATGGCACCAGCTGGGCTGGGCCCGCCCGGACTGTCACCGCGGGGCGGGCAGGAGGCACCCACCAGCCAGGCTGCTCCAAGATCCCATCCCTGAGGTTCTGAAATCCTAGAGGCTGCCGCCGGGCAGAGATCACATCACCACCGCAGACCCTGGGCAAGATACTAACTCTTTCCTTGCACAGATGAAGCTTCCAAAGCCCTAACCCTTCTCTCCGTGAAAGCAAAGGCCAAACTGGGGACATGTAAAAGGACAATATGAAGACGTTAGCGTCAGCGAAGGAAGAGTGACCCCTTAGGTGGAAGAGATGAGAAGATGCCTTAGTCCTAGGCTGAAAATCTTCTGTGAGCTAGAATACTCCTTTCAACCACGGACAATATGAATTGGGGAGATGCATTGAGCCAAGGTATCTGTAATTGAATGTCATTAAGTGAATACTGAGTTAGTAGCTATGATCCCGTGAGATGTTTGAACACAGAGAGGTAAGAAGCCCTCTGCGCCAGCGAAGAAGTGAAAAGAGATCTCTGTTCCATGAGATGAAGAATATTCTTTGCGTTTGAATTGTTCATTTTAAAAATGATACCCCAGCATGCATGAGTCCATGGCTGATTTGCAGCCACAGGAAAAGCTACGTGATATGGGAGGTTCACAACTGCAAAAGCAACTGGGCGGCTGCTTTTGGGAAAATTAAAAGCCACAAGCAGACTGCTCTTTCTTGCGGGAAGTTACCACAACAAATCAGGAGAGACTTCTCTCTCTAAAAGGACTGAATGACAATTTTATAAGTGGTACTGACCTAGAGTTCCAAATTTTGTCTTTATACATTGTTTGTAGAAAGAAAATAAGCTGGTGGGGGAGGGGGAAGTCTTGAAAAGTTTCATTTTGATTTTCATTCTCTTCTTTTAGTGTTTGCTAATAAATCTACCTTTATACCTTGAAGTTTGGGCCTGCTTTGCGTTTCTCCTGATTCTGTCTCACGGAGGGAAAAGGGTGGACACTCAGACCCATGCACTAAGTTTGGCAAACAGAGACAGGCGAACATGAAACCGTTACACTGTGTATTACCAACACTGTTTTGGTCAGTAATTCAAAGCAGCACCATACAGGCAGTTCTGATAAATACTGACTTTATACGAGCCTAAACCAGTACACCTCCACAGACAAACATTTAAGTTACCTTCTCTCCTGGGTTACTGCTATAGAACATAACACAAGGGTATAATTCAGCTGCATCCACATCTTCAAAAGCCAGTTTTGGCTCCTAGGGAAGAAACAAAACAAAAACCCCTCAATCTTAGAACACCTTAACAAGCAAAAACATGAAACATGAAAAAGCTATGTCTGTATCTTTTAAGTACTGAAACTGTTAACTCTCACACTTATCCATGCCATATTGCCACTGTAAAAACCCCACCAAAAAACTAATTGATATTAAATACCTCTCCATTTTTACCAAAAGAAATAGTTCTTGCTTCCATATCTAACACACATGTGATGAAATCTCCCTGGGTAAAGCTTGACAGAGTCAAAGTCTGCTCTCCATTGTGATAGAGGTTGCCACTGTAGGCTCTGTAGAGCCACATATCTGAGGTAGTGCGATGGTTGAAGTCATGCACGGGCCAGCGAGACACTCCCACACAAGTGCCTTCATTGCCTCGGTTCTCCTTCACAATGTAGAACTAGCAGGCAAAACAAACACACAGAAAAATGTCAGGAATATACACTTTAACTCAACAAAGCCATGAAAATCCTATTTACACATATGCATGTCTACTTATAACTGTTTTTCACAGAAGCTTTCAATGAGAAAAACAGTTTATATGGTAAAACCATTAAAAAAATCCCTCCAAATGATGTACTGTTTCATGTCAGTCAGGCTGATGCGTCTTTTCGCAGGAAAACAATATGCTTTGTGAAATCTTGTTATCCAAAACAATCCTCAATCTACATAAGGTATGTTTTACAAAACTGTACATGCACGCTGACTATGGACCTTAGGGACAAGTGCTGCTATCTCTAATAACACATAATACACGTTCACAGTGTGCGTGTGAAATACTCAAATCCCACCACTCAAAAGCAGCCACAAACTCTCCCCCCTTGGGACTGAAAATCATAGGATGATTTAGGCTAGAGAAGATCCTTACAACCATTGAGTCCAATGATAAGTGTAACACTCCCATTTACTCAAAAATCACGTCATAAGCAAAAAGCACAGGCAGCCGCTGTCAACAAATCATAGCACATTTACAAAACAATGAGAGAGAAGGTAAGAAACACACATTTATGCAACCTACCTTCCACTGGTAACACCCAGAAGTAACTCCAGTGGAGGCTAAGCCATATCCTTTGCCTCCACTTCCATGAGTAAGAATCTGCCCATTCTCCACTAGGCAGCACTGAGCTTTCTCAGGATCAAAGGACACTTCCTGGATGGGAAGATTCTCATCTTCATCCTCAGACTCTCCTTGCTTCTACGAGAAATAGGACAAATCACTTGTGGTAAATGTAATTCAGCTACATTCAGTCACGAGACAAAGTACAAGCACTGTTACCTGGAGCTTCATTTCTTGTTCTTTCTCCTTTATTTGAATTGCATGTTTGGCCTGGGCTATCGGAGTCTCCCACATGCAGTCAGACAGAAGTGAGAACAATCGTTCAACAACCTGGGGCATTGGGAAAGAATTCAGGTCATTTTAACTCCAACATGAGGACAACAGCAACATTATATAGTTTTACTTTGCTTTGTAGGTATAAACATCAAAATATTTAGTGTTCTTAGATTAACAAATAACTACACTGAGACTTGCTTGATTTGGATTTTGAAACCCATGAAACATTTAGAAGTTTAAGAGACTTTTTAAAGAAATGTGAAAGCTTGTAACAAAATATAAAGACCTGAGCCATCTGATCATCTTCAACGCCAGATTCACAAGCAGGTAACACAGCCTCTAGTACATGAAGTGCGAGCAGTCTAGTCCTCAGATTGCCAACCAAGGGAACTCCTGAAGATGGAACAACGTGTCAATAATCTTAAAATTACTTCTGCTTCAGGCCTGCCCCCGGTGCTCCAGAGTGTAAACCCTGTACACTTGTACAGCAGGGGGTTTGAACTGTTAACTAGCAATACTCACTATGTAATACATGCTCTGAAAGGGCTTAGTTTTTGGAACTGTGCTACAGAAATGGAAAGTAACCATGGAGCACATTTTGACATAATCATACCTGAGCAACACTTCTGGGAAGCAATGTTAAGAAGGACTTCTGTCCACTTTGGAGATGCCATCTTGGACTGAATTGCTTTTGAAGACACAACTCTGCGCAGGAAAACAAGAAAGTCCCCCAGGTGCAATTCTGCTGCATGTTGCTTTCGGAGGGCAGCTAGAAAGTTAAAGCAAAGTTTTAATTTACAGCCTTAATATTACAACTTGAACAGCAGTCCTGGTTACCAGGAACAAACAGTTCTGTAGTTAAAAGCACAATGATCAGTCATTACACGGTGGCTGTCAACCCTGGCAGGCTGGCAGGTGCCCACCAAGCAGCGCTCTCATGCCTGCTCCTCAGCCAAGACATGGGAGAGAAAATAACATTAAACTTTTGTGGGTCAAGGTAAGGGAGGGAGACCTCTGTGGGAAGACCTCAATATTCTAATTCCTGATTATTTTATTAATTCATTAGACATTGCATTATTTATAAGTAAAGCCGGTTAAAAGCACGAACAAAAACATACGTACACTTAAAACCAAGCTACAATTAAAAATTCTTCAAGCACAATTTCCACCAAAATTCAAAATGCTCATTAAGGGATTGCAAACTATGTGAGGATAAAGCTATTTCAGAAAATCTTTTGTTGCAGATTTTTCCATATGACACAGTAGAATTACCTTCTTGCCATGCACTCAAACTGCAAAACTGCATAATACAAAGCAAATACGGTAATTTCCTGAGTAAAGCTGTATTTATTTATAGTTTGAAATTTAGATAATTAAATTCCTATGACCCCATTTATGAAAAACACTACAACCACCAATGCATTTTTCAAGGAAAACTATATTCTCTTCCTAATTCCAAACCCAATGAAGTAATTCTTATTATCAGCTTGCTCCTATCCTTGCACATTTGTGGATCAATTCTATATAAATTTGAACTGAGCACAAAACCATTTGATGACTTTAATCTAATTTACAGAATTAAAAATGACCCAACAAAAACCAATACACAATCGAATGGATGAGGACCTCAGCATGCAGTGGTTTCTTCTATTGTTTCCTATTATGTATTTTACAATTGTAACACAAGTTACGTAAGATAATTACCTCTGAAGTCTCTTTTCTCATTATCC
Source organism: Phylloscopus collybita (assembly GCA_027886175.1). Lineage (NCBI taxonomy): Eukaryota > Metazoa > Chordata > Aves > Passeriformes > Phylloscopidae > Phylloscopus > Phylloscopus collybita. The sequence goes on along the minus strand of JAJNNQ010000033.1, from coordinate 9,877,670 downwards.
CCATTCAAATCCACCTTTTTTGATTCCACTTCATCTTCCTCACCTTCCCCTTCTCCAAAGGAAGCCATCAGCATCACACCAGCTTGTGACAGCAAGTTCTTCAGCTGGCTGCATAATAAATCCAGCAAGGACTGTACCACCTTTGGGCTCAGTTTATCTGCATAGGTTCTGTACACACACACACAGAAAAAGTAAGAGTACTTGAGAGCTGATCTGAGGAACAATAATTGGAGCAGGCTACTTTTCCCCATCCTCCACTACAGGCTTAGATTATTTTTATTATTTTAACCCTATTTTTAAAACAAATTTAAATAGTCTAATCTTTGGAGTCAAAGGAAAAGTTTTCAGTCCTTTCTAGGAAAAAAGGAACAACTCTTAACTGTTAATTAGTCATAATTCCACTGCAATTTCTAAAGATGGGGTACTGTTTCCATGGGTTTAGCAAAATTTCTTTGTGTAGGATTATTGGGCTTGTTTTCATAACAGATTTGGCAGGTAAATGCAACGTGTTGTAAAAAGACTGAAAGGAAGATGCATGTACTGAATATCAAACAATAGTCTCACTTCAACTAGAATACTTTCTCCACTAAGACTAAATATTTAAGTATTGTTAGGACTTTGCATGCTGTCCCATGGTCTAGCAGAGACCACTATTTCTCAGAAAATTATTTCATATTCTGGAAAGAAGCACAACATCCTGCTCTGAGGAACTCCAATATTATCAGTATTGCTTTTACACAAATGATTTTTACACAGCAACAGAAAGTTTTATCACATCAACTGAACACACCTCCACACAAAGCTGAAGTAGCAAAGTGGGCATGACAAGAATACAGTGTTTAAAGACCACAGAGTTGTGACGGAACCTGAACTTTTCAGGTTCAAACACTCACAACTAAAAAATATTTGTTAGTCTTACATGCATCTTTCCTATGAATAATGTGACTACTCTTCCCCCCAGCCCCTTATGTATCTCTGAGCAACGTTTATTGTCCTCACACATTTTTCAAGGGTGCTGATAAGCTCAGTGATGAAGTTTCCCAAAAGCAAGGGACACTCACCCTGTGGTGATAGCCAGGATCTGCAGCAGTCTCGTGCTGGCTACTTTCAAAGCTGTGCTGAGCTGAGAAATCCCCGTTTTGGGCAGCAGCTGCAGGGGCTGTCCTAACATGGTGTCTGTGCCACACAGCTGGGACAGCACATTCAGCAGCCCCGTGGAAATGGCCAAGGAGACATCAACAGGCTGATAGTGCACACTGAGAGCAAATACTGTCACCAACAGAAGGCGCTGCTGTGCTTCTAAGATTAAAGTAAAGTTGTTTTTAATTGATAAGATGTTCAGAGTGAGAGTACTAAGACAGAAGATCAGCAGATTATTTTTTAAATATAATTTAATTAATTAAATTATCAAAAAAAGTGAGTCTTGTCAGGCACTTTGAGGTAGCCTTTCTCATGAATCACGGCATTCTTCTTTAACTCAATGTAACTCTGTGTCAAAACTGTCCAAGAAAGAGTAGCACACCAATCTAGCTTGTGATATATATATTCTGAGGCTAAATCTCAAATCAGAATCTTCTCTCTAAGGTAAGGATAAACTGGGTGAAACGCTTTGTTTTGCACTTGTTTGACATTGTTTCTCGAAGTGAAACACCAAAATGACCCAGGTAAGAACAGCCACTGGGTTCTACCAACAAATGCAGATATCTCTCTTTTAGGATAAGAGGTCAGATAGGTAATTCAGTGAATTCTGGTCACTAATATCAAAGTCTGCCTTGGAAAACATACAAGCTGTTCTACTGTACATTAGCAAACATCTGGTTTGCAAATCTGCTTTTCACTTACCTATGTGATGCTTATTAGCCTGCAGAGCTCTTTCTAACGTAGCAGACAATTGCTGGTAAATTTTGTGCACAGCCACCTGAATTTCAATTTGAATACTCCTCTTGGCTGCTCTGATACCATCCTGGGACAAAAAAATGAATAAATATTATAAAAACTGAGACATTTTTATCACTGTGCTATTGAAAGTGCAGAAACCGAAGTACACACCTGGTAGTGATGCAATCTTACACTCTCTCCTTTGGCCCCTGCATGTCCTACAGTGCCCAGACCAAAGCAGCCAGCCAGAAACTGGAGTCTAACAGAAGTAAGCAGTGAAGGAGACTGAAATCCTGGTACTTGGCGGCTTCCCATTAATGGTGCACAGCTTTTTTCCTCCATTCCTGATAGAAGCACCAAAATTTGATGAAGTGCTTCCAGACGAAGCTAAAAATAAAGGCAGGCAAAAGAAAGTATTAAGTAAGTAGCCAGCACCCCTAGAAATGGAAATTGGATCATACTGAACTGTAAGCAAGGATGAATGTGGTCACTGTTTTCTCCTTCATGCATTATTTTTTAAAAGGGAAGACCTTCAGTTTTGTTTTAGTTTGTTTACATAATATTCCCAATTCCAGTTACGATATTTAACAGAAAAGATGGAAAAATCACTTTAACAGACAGAACTTGGACACTGTTTCAAAAAAAATTCTTATAATGAGCATAATGTATGAAGAATAAGAACAGCTGTTAAACTGAAGTGTACCTCAGCCCTCAACTGCTGCTGCTCCATTGCAATTATTGATGCTTGTGGACTGGTGGACATACTTTCCTCTGGTTCCTTAAATCCTGGGGAGTTTCCCACATCTCCACTTACAAAACTGACAGCGTTTTCAATCAAAGTATGAACTCCAAGGGATCTTGAGAGATCAAAATCGGACTCAACAAAGGAGTAGGAGGATGTGTATAACCAATCTCTGCTGTGCTTCAGTCGAACCCACGAGTCACTCAGAGATTCCATTTGACTGTGTATTGCTCCTAAAGATACACAAAAGAAGTCTAATCAACTCCAATTCAGGCAACACATTTTGGCAGTAGGTAAAGACTGAGCTGCTGCTACTGACACAGGTGGAAAATGAATATTCATTTTAATTATACCATGCATTAAGCAACTTATAGCAAAACACTTGATTTAAATTTACAGCAATTTCCTTAAAGAAAAGGCTGTATTTCTTTTAAATGTTAAGCACTATTGCAACAAGCTGCCATGTGAAAAAAAACAAAAAGAAGCCACTCAAACCGCTCAGCTTAAAGCTAGAACACTGAATAAAAACGCTTTGCAGCTAAATGACAAAACAGTAAAGAAAAGATTTTCTACCAACACAACTTAGGCACTTGGATATTTACTTTGAGGTTTAAACATAAAGCGAGAGTGGTTTTGGTTTTAATCACTGCATTTCATAGTTTTGAAAAAGCACAGTGTTATTTTGAATGAATTATTTACAGAATCAAGACTGCAGAAGTGAGCAGGAATTTTTTTTTAGACTAACAGAGAAAATTTACTTCACCTCAAGACAGATATATGTATATTAAATACTATCTAGAGTAAGTGTTAGGTCTCTCAGCTGGTAGTTTCACAAGTCTATTTTCAAGTATTTCCTATCATCTGCATGTCACTACCTGAAACTTTACTGCACTAATAAATGGACTTCGAATGAGCATCAGTCATCGATCGGTCTGCAGCACAGGAATTTTTCACCACAGGTTTGATCTCATTTCCAAGAGAGTTTTGCTTGAACTCTCTCCCTGGCACAAATGAGTGCCATGCCACTCAAGTCATAACTTCATTAGCCATTAATTGATAGGCATTGGTCAGTATTTTCCTCCCTCTGTAAGTGCTGTTTGCTCACTTGGAGCCATGCAAAAGCATTACAAGGCGGCACACCCTGCTCAGAAGGACTTCCCATCTCTACAGAAGAGACAGTGTCTGGAGACCTCAGTAGAAACCTAAACTGTGTTTAAATTTGCTTTGAAATTTTAGTTTGGATTATTTACTTAATGTACAAAAAATGTTTAAATATCTATTTACCATGTGTAGAGGAAGTTATAATTTGGAGATTCACAACCTCCTCGTACTCGTCCAAATCTGTATTACTTCCGTTTTAAACATCTTTCTGCAGGGTATCAGCTTTGAACATTATTAAACATAGCCATTTTCAGAGAAAAGTCACACAAATTCATAGGAATTCATCTGTCCAAAGCTTGCTTTCATCAGTAAGGCTGAGTTCCAATGGTAACAGCCAGATCCAAATTTCAGGGCCTCCTTTAAATGCTGCCTACCTATAGCAGCTGCTCATAGGAACAAGCGAAGACAGGCACAGAAATTTTGAACTTGAGCTAACTTTCCTGGCAACCTACATAACTTCTTTCTTGAAGTAAAGGCAAAATCTGTTATTCTGCCAATGATTCAGCACCTGCAGGTCACAACTTGCACCTTCATGCGATTTAGAAATTCAAAATACTGTGGAATTTTGCTTCTCCTTTGTCAACCATTACCTTCACTTAGTTGCCAAACATTTAATTGTCAGAGCTATAAATTACGAAAACCTGTTCACATCTCATTTTGTTTTCAGTAAATAGCGTTAATGTGCATTTCCATAGTACTCCTTACACTTGCTATTAAGCAGACTGCTATGGCTTCAGAAAGAACCATCATAGATAGAACTTAAGTCATACAGACTCAAGTCTATTTTGGATAATGCAAAGATCATTTGCATCATTTCAAAGTGCAATCTAATTTGCTAATTTCTGCTGCTTTACGTAACACAGTAAGGCTACATGGTTTACAGATAACCATGGGTTTACAATCTATTTTGTCATGTTTAGTACAAAAAATCTAAAGAAATTCTGTTACTCAATTTTACAGTTTATACCTGGCAATAATATTTAGAACAAAAGACAGAAAACCTTAGTCTAATTTTAACATCAATTCTTAGAATAGTTATTTTAAAGCTTTCCTTTAAAAATCTATGTTACATGGGGAAGCGGCTGGTGAGAAGCATAAATAAGACAGAACAGAACAAAGAGGTGCTAAAATACTCAGTTTCATGTAGGAAGTGGTTTGCAGCAAGTGCATGGTGAACAGAGCCCAGGGGAGAGGCCAAGTGAAGCCTCAGGTTACCCACAGGAAGCACAGCTAAACCATTCCCAAGTCCACAGACGGGGAAAAGCCCCGTAAGCCCTCCAGCCTTTGTACAGCACAAGAGCTCAGAGCAGCCCACAGTGACTTCAGCTTCCTCCCCTCCACCTGCCCCATACTGGACTATGCCACAACACAGAATCAAAGCATTTATAGAGAAACAAAAAACAATTCCAGTGGCTTAAATCATAAGCTAAAGGAAACCTTTAACAGGTTTACAGAACCATCAGAAGAAAATTTAGTTTTGACAGGCAACAAACCTTAAAGAAACCCAACCACGTATTAATAAAACCCTACATTATTTCATATTTGAAGAAAGAATGAGGTCTTAGCTAATTGTTTTAGTACAAAATGCAAGAATGTTTAAATGTAAGACAAATGTAAAATTGTTTCTAATTTGGAGAAAAGTGCAATGATTATGAGTTACACATTAAATGTAAAACAATAGAAGTTATAATTGAAAGGAGAGAGTTTAAACACAAATATGTCAGAAATCAAAGGAGCATACCTCAGAACTAAAAATGTTTAACCATTAGGGCACAGAGATCTAAAAGTAATTTTTTCCCTCTTGAAGCTATTACATACCAGCAGAAGAATCAAATGTGTAACTACACTGAAGCTCAGCTTGATTCTGTGTAACATCAATCACACAGAATCGATAGTACAGTGCTTCCAGAAGCCTCTACAATCACATGAACAGAGCTGCATGGACGAATAAACCTGAAGCTTACAGTAAAAAATGTTTACTTGTCCTTATAAGCCAGCTTGTAATAATGAGTTTTCTAAATGAATGTGGCACAGCTGCAATGCACACTTTATAAAACAAAAAATATGTAGGGAAGCTATAGAGACAAAAAATAAACATGCCATCAGTTACTTGCTTGAAGCTCTTCTTTTTTCTGGGGCTCAACTGGCCAAAAAGGAGTAAATACACTACACCACACAAGAATCAGAAGACAAAAGCAGACATTTGAAACAGAAGGCAACATACTCAAAATCTCTGCCTCATTTATTCTGACTTAAACAATCAGTCTCATCTCAATCAATACAATATACCAAGCAGCAAGGTATGTGCAAAAAATATTTACTCTTGTTTGGCATGAATACAGCATAGATAACAATCTTTCTAAATTTTCCACCTTCAAGGAAAAAAGAAATAATCCCCTGTAGCACAGCTGTATGCACTCATGTGTGTATCCTTGTACGTTCAAGTCTGTTCCTTAAGCACAATTTGTCAATTTTCAAAGGCAGAATTCATTATTGCAGGTACACTAAAATATTTCAACTCCATTTGGATTTCAGTTAAGTTGCTGTTTCTTTTGGAGTAGCCCAGTTGTGTCAGTAAGGACAGCACACTGAAATTCACTGAGTTAAGCTGTAGGTGATGAAAAGCTGAGAGTGGAGGATGCTCACTGATCTGTAGCTGTTTGTGACTGCCCTGCTGCCTGTACCTTCCTTACTGTTGTGTACCTAACGTGGTGTCCAGCACCCCACAGGCACTGTACACAACATGTACAACATCTGAAGGCACACTCTGGATCTGCAAAATTGAAAATAATAATCTAAGCAACAGAAAAAACAAAGGGCTTAGATACAAGGGGAAAACAACAATGTGCTGCTCATCATCCCTTAATGCAAAATTACTCAAAAAGATGTTTTCTGTAAGGATGGAAGGAAAAAGTTTACTAATACAGAAATAACTGAATAGTAGCAAGGGACAAGATACAATGGATCCTCAGGCTAAAGTAGGAATAAGCCCAGTTCTCTTTCTGAATAGACAGATTAAATTAAGAAGGCAATTAGAATAAAGATTGGGCTGAGTGGATAAGATGTTAATTCAGTTAAAAGAGAATGTTTTCCCTTCCATACTCATTTGCAAGACCATAGGAACTCACAGTATTATCTCCTTTATTAGTCATAGCACACCACAAGAATAAAGATAAAACTGAAGGGGATTCACCAGACATCCACAGCTGACACTGCACTGTGCTGGCCATGTGGCAGGGAGTGGACAATCCAAAAAAGCTGCAAGTTACACCCTCGCCAAACACTGGGACATACTTCAGTTCTAGGAGGTAACAAGGATTCACAGAACAGACAGGTCACAAGAGACAAAAGACCATAAAAAGCACTGAGCTGAAGAGCCCATCCATTTATCACACAAACATTTGTAGATCTTTTCCTGACTTTGACAGACATATGAAGAATGTTCCCCTGTAGGTGCACCCTGCATTCTCTGACTCTGGCATTGGTTATCAACAAAAACTGGCATATACATCATCCAGCACAAGCAGACAAGCTTGCATTACTGTGTGCTAACTCCCAAGGAAGTCTTCCAGTACCAAAACAGAGGCATCTGTACATGTTGTGACAGTGTTCAGTTTGCAAATGAGCTATATGAGCTTCTTTTTAGGTTCTGGACAGATTCACTGTCTCTCCTGTTTCTTCACAGTGTTCAGACCTGATAGAGAATCTTCTTGGTGTAATAAAAGTTTTGATGAAGTCTACTCTTGCACTATTCCTCACTTCCTGAGGCTCATGACCAAAGCAACATCAGCCTAAGCAACAGTCAAGGAACCATAATCCATGAGACATAACCCAAGATCATTTCCTAGGTTACTTTTAGGACACAGAGGATATTAAGTACAGAGTTCTGTGTCAGAGTAATGGCAAAGCTAAAAATGCTGAGTTCAAAGAATGTCCTCAGGATCAGGGGTTGACAGAAGCCTTCTGATAGATCTTCTAACCCTGAGATATGATACAGCTGCTGCCACAGTAAAAGCAGCTCTAGTGCATTTATTTGTTCAACTGTTTCAATTGATAATGCATGGACAAGATATCTCTTTCCACATTACTTAAATATTGAAATCTAATGGCTGCTGCCACTGACACCATCCTTTGCAATTCCAGAAGACTTTAAAAGGCATGAAACCTCTGAGTATTCTGCTCAATGATGAAACCTTTTAAACCAGAACTCTTACCTTACCCAACAGTATCAAGGCTTCTGTTACTGAGGCATATCATAACTCAACCTAATTCCTTTTTGCACAGTCCCATGTTTTTTAAAGACACAGCAGACCTGAGTCATGATTCTCAGATTCTGCATCATCCAGATGGAAGTGGGCCTTTTTAGTTCCTCTGTCACTTTCTGTCAAGGAGCTCACAGAGATTCCCCAGTATGAAGCAGTAACAAAGAGCAATAGAAAACGTGGCTGCTTGGTTCTGTAGGTGTGCTGGTGTTCAAAGGATGCAAAGCAAAGCAGTGTCTTCTGAACCCAATTTCTCCAGATTCAAGCACATTTTATGGTAAATGTTCGTTGTTAGCACAAGAACAGAACATTCCATATAAACTTCTCTACTAATAAAAATAATTTATTTCTGAAGTCACAAGTGAAAACAGAATGCGTGTTTCTGATTCACTTAACAGAAAACCTCACTTGTTTCAAAGGAGCTTTACAACTCTAGAAACCAGAATGAAGGGTTATGACCAAGGAAATCCTATAACCAAGCCACAAAGCAACAGAACTTCACACAACACAGAGTAGGTAACAATTATTTTAAACACTATTTTTAAATGCTCAATTTTAACACCTGATATGTAACTGTAAACTGTATGCAACTGCAAACATAGTTTAACTTAAGGAACTCATAACATTTATCAGGTTAGTATTCACTAGGTAAACAATAGAACTTACCCCTCTTCCTGTGTGATGCTGCCAAATCCAAATCAACATTTCGTCTTCCACTCTGGATTAAAAGATTAATAAAAGCCTCATTTCTTCAGGGGTCATATGTAGTACATAATATTAGAGTATTTACATTTCATCCCTCACCCATAAAAGTGACACAGTTAACAGAGCTGTAATTATTTCAATTTTTTTTTTCTTACCATTAGTGCTTTCTCTTTAACAATGATGAGTTAATGCACCAAAACACAGTGCTAAACAAGTGTTTCAGATGTACTTCCCATCTAAGTAAGCACTCTATTGACAATCCCTAAATACATCATGCTGGCTTACTTACCAGTGAATAACCTTCCTCATCTGATTCTGGCTGAGACAAATCAGATTCACTTCTTGACTTCATCAGTCTGTAGCTTGAGTTTGCATGGATTGAACGACTTTCTGCTGTAAGACTTTCACTCCTGCTTCAGGTGCACACACACAGAGAAAAAAATGCTGATATTACATAAAGGTAAGAGTTGACAGCCATATTTCCTAGGTGCCACAATTTTATTTGGAAGGAGGCCATCACAGAATATCACAAGACCACATTAAAGAGGAAAAGAGTGGTATGATGGCTTCAATTATGTTTATAAAGGGTATTAGTGAACTTTGTTACTTCTTAATAGCCTCACTGGTCAACTGAACAAATGTCAACCTCAAATGACTGATTGCTCTAGAGCCTTGTACAGAGTAAACAGAAACACTCCAAGCTGAGAGGACAAGAAACAGATTAAGTGAGTGAAAAAGCATTGAACTTATTAAAAATCCACCCACAAAATGCATCCTAAAGTTGATATGCTGGAGATGAAAGCTACTTTGACAATGACAGATGCAGTCACCCATGCTTTAGGGACCAGATTTCCAAAAAGCGGCAAAAACAACAAAAGGGTACTGAATATATAAAATTTTCCTCTCCAATATCTCAATATCTTTCCCATCAATATCTTAATTTGAAATATCAAAACAGGACACCTAACAACAAGTCCTACCCATGCCTATAATAGGAATATTTACGAAAATCAACAATGAACAACACTTTTGTCATTTTGAATCTTCTGTTTTAAACATATACAATTTTTCAAAAACATTCTAATATAGGACATTGGTACGGATCAAAAAACCACAGATATAGTAAAAAAAAGTCCACAGACGAATTAAGGAAAAATAAACTGTTTTTCCAAGTGCCTCATGCTATCTGTACACCTGATGATCTGAACTATTTACCACTAAGCCCAACTTTGAAACTTAAATAGAGTCCACACAGAATAAAGCTCCTCAGATTTAGTTAGCGTGGCCAAGGAAAATTGAGAAAAATCACTATTTTCAACAGAAGTATAACACTGCTCTCAGCATAAATTTTCTACTAAAAAAACTGCAATAATCCTCAGAGGAAAACTGGGGTTGTTTAATCAATTCTAAAGGGAGCAGAGGAGAGTTACCACGGTGTAGAGTCAGCAAAACCCACCTGGTCATGAGGCCAATGCCCTCCGGAGCAGCAGAGGGAGGCTGCTGGAGCTGCCCATCCTCCCTTCGCCTCTGCAGCTCCTCAATGACAGGGCTCACGCCCAGGATCAGCAGGGCACATCTGTGGATCACAGAGTTGCAGGCAGCAGTGTACACATCCTGCCCCTCTGTCAGATCAGTGCTGATCCTTCGCTCCTGCTGCGACTGAGCAGGTGCATCATCAAGTCTAGTCCCCGTCCCCGTGCTCATCCTATCTCGATCCCGACTGCGAGCTACTTCACGGGCTGATAGGAAACATTGAAATATTTCTGTAACATGCAACACAAAAAGAAAGTCTTAACTTCTAGACAAAGAGGCAAAGCTACAGAGAATCAAATACTCATCTACATCTTGGGCCAAAACCTGCCCCACTATAAAGAGTAACTAATATTTTTCTAACAGTAAAAGAATACAATAATACAGTGCCATAAAAGAAGTCATGCAAGCAAGTTAAATGAAGCATTTATATGACATTAATTTGAAAATGAACGACAATGCACTTTGACAGAACACCAAAACTTTCAGTGTCTTACTGCAACCCAACTTCTGTTTGAATAACATCAAAGAGAAAGAGATTATTTCACGTTTGTCTTTTAGCAGATGTATATAAACAATGCTTCTGTAAATCTGTATTGGAGACACCAGAATATCTCCAATTCGATACTGGAATAGTTTCAGGCTTTTATTAGCTTTGGGCAGAACAATGAAGCTCCTATCAAAATTCCTGGCCTATACTTTACTCAATTCGGCTGCAGTCTAAAGGGTCAGATTCTTCTGAAGAGTATGTGTGAGAGACTTCCTCATCTATGTCCAAAGAACTAAAGTTCTCTTGATTTAATCATTTCAATTTTAAGGGTTCAGGTCCCCTTTGGAAAGGCAAAGGCAAAACTAAATACTTCCTTCACTGATATGAATAGAACTCCACAAGTCCAGCTCAGCATCTCTTAGAAACACAAGTGAGAGTCACCTTCCTACTTATCTGTGCACGTAACACTATTGTCTGTCTGGATGTTTCTGGATACATTTCCTTTATTGTACCCAGAAGCCCTGTCCAGGTGGAATTTGAGAGCTCTGAGCATTTGCCCAAAAAAACTGCAAATCACACAGCCAAGCATACTGCATGCACTGAGCTGGAGACATGTAAGTCTTCTAGAACCATAAATCAGCCCATGAATGTGCACTTCAGCTCCACTGCACTGTCCATGGAACGACGCATCCTATAAAACTAAAGGTGTAACATACATTTTGGTAATAAGGTCCCAAAGAGAAATGTGGGAGTCCTAATAGGAAACTGTCAGCAAAACAAGAGATGACAGCAGAGACTGGAAAAAGATGAACATTCTAACAGTATCCAAAAGAACAATATTTGAAAAAGAAAATTGTGCAGCTATGGAAAATATTTCAAGTCAGCCAATTGCATTTTTTAAGCTACATGCATTCTACAGAGATGTTCCAAGGCTAATACAAATGCTGTCTTGGAGAACACTCAGTTCACAACAGAGAAAAAAACAACCTTCTGTGACTGACTGTTGCTTTACTGAAACTGCAAAAATTAAGGATTAACCACCCCATCAAGCTGGACTGCAAGCCCCAATTAGTGTAACAACAGTTTGTGCAATTTACCTTTCTCAAGCTATCTTCTGAAGAATTAAACAAGATGTTTAAAAAGCCCAGGAAAAAATATGGCAAATAGTGCTAAAAATACCAAACTCTGACTAAAACTTTTAAGAGCAGAGATATTCAAAGGCAGAAGTGAATTCTAACACAGTCCACTATTCTCAACAGTTTTGTTTCCAAACTTCAGAATAACATTACCCTTCAAAGCTTACTACATAAAATAACAACACACACAAACACAGCCAAAATTCTGCATCTAAATACTGGTGAAAACTCAGAGTTTTAATGACAAGAACCTTAGAGAAAACAAGATGAAACCAAGTAGTCTTGTTGACAGTGCATACAGAAGTGCTGGTATATGTCAGTGTCTTGGGTTATGGACCCAAAAATGTGTATTATATTTCATCTGTTAAAGCAGCTGGGGAGATGTTTTCCTTTATCTCTTGTAACTCTGAGGGGAGGGGGGAAGATACCTTCTGATAATGGGCCAACTGTTCAAACCAGGTGGGGCAGTGTTTGTTATCTCTGTCACCGCCCTCCTCCCGCCAGGGGGACATTTTCTGCTGATGGGCCATGGAGGCTCAGCAGTGACAGGACACATTCCATCATCCCACTGGGAGATGCTCCTCCCAGTGGGGGAGCATTCCTACCTGGATAAAAACTGAGATGTAGGAACACCAGGGATCTGGTTCCACTGGATTCCTGGAGGAAGATCAGACCCTTCTCACCATCACTGGGCCCTTTTCTCTCAGGGTCATCTCTACCCCAACAGCACCACATCTGCCACTCCGGGAGGACTGACTGTGGACTGCTTCCAACAGCCTGACCAACAGGGTGACAGGTTGTAGCTCTGACTCTGTCAGGGTTTCTAGGATGATTATTTGCTTGCTTGCTTGTTTTTTTGTACTACTACATTTGTATTATTCCTAGTAAAGAACTGTTATTCCTATTCCCATACCTTTGCCTAAAAGCCCATAATTTCAAAATTATAATAATTTAGAGGGAGGAGGTTTACATTCTCCATTCCAAGGGGAGCTTCACCTTTCCCTGGCAGATACCTGTCTTTCCAAACCAAGACAGTCAGACACCCTGAATTGCAGTGAACTAGCTTAGTATTCACGTTCCTTTGTATCTAAAAACTTTCCTGAACCATAAAAAAACCTAAACCATTGTATAAAAATAAACCTCCCAAAATGTTTATGCAGACAGATCTTTCAGAATCTTTTAAAGAACTTTTCAATTTTACCTCAGAGAGAAAAAGACACTGTCCTTCCAAAGGACATGGCATTATTGACACACATAACCAGTACTTACTACCAGCTGTCATAACTTCATGCTCTCTTTCCTCCTCTTCATCTTCTTGTTCTGGGTGTCCTTCCTCCCTGTCACGTTCTGCCTGCTCCTCCATTTCTGCTTCTTCATCAATTGTACGAGTAAAAGAAGGTTCTTGAGTATCAACATCAGCAGATTCTTGGTTATCTAGCATCTTGATTAAAAAAAATGCGCACATGAAGTGAAATTAATTCTCACCAAAATGAAAGCACTAGTGCTCTACAATATATCTAAAAAGCCTCTTAATCTTGATGTTACATGAGAATTTTGTTCACTAAAAATATGTTACTTGTAGATTGTAAACCACCATTAAAAATTCTACCAGAGAAACCTGCTTTAAGGACTACTTTGTATTGCCAAACAGTCCCCAACCCTGTAATTCACTGAACACTTTCATCATTAATGCCCATCTGGCTCAATGAAGTTTTTCAGAAGTTGCCATTTTCAAGCCCAGTGCTCTCATATCAGACATTCACATAGGGCTGACAAGCTGCCCTAAAGTAATGCTAAGAAGATAATGTGACCGTGCAGGAACGAAGAAGGGACAGGCGAGGAAGGGGAAGAGAGAGATTCACAGATCAGAGGCGCAGATAACGCAGCTGGATTCAGGAATGGCAGCCAGACGAAGCTGTGGCCTGCTGAACAGAGCTGAGCCATCTCCAGCTAAGCTGTAGGGTTTCCATGGCCCAGCAATTCTAGAGACGGAAAAACCAGGCTCGAGGCTGGGCTTGGGTCAAATTATGCCAACCAATCATCTGCTGCTTTAATTGACTTGATATCACATATTCCAGACGAACGGACTCCTAATTATAGCCTGCCCATTTTCATTTGGAAACTCGTGAAAGTTTTTCAACAGGATAGAAAAAAAATACTGGCATAGAAATATTTTCTTAATAGCCAGTGAAGCCAGAAGAACTGCAAAGAGACACACAGCCTTACCCATCTGTCTCTGGAGGACGATCTGGTCTGAATGAGCTCCATGTTCTTGCAGGCAAGCAAGCGACTCCGAACTTTATACACACAGCGGTAAACTTCTGCCAAGGCCTTGCCAGGCTGGTACCTACAGAAAATCACACCCAAGCCAGAAAAAAAATATCACAGGAACTTCCTTTCGGAAAGTCAAGCTGAACTTTTAAAAGCAGCTTTAAGCTACTTGCCTGCTCTCACCACAAGCTTGACTGAGTAAACTGGTGTGTTTCAGAAGAGCTGCAAGGACAAATCTGGACACAGTGTCTAGGAGTGATTCATTACTTAAAGTTGCAGTATCCCAATCTGAAAAGAGAAACGATTCATCAAAACTAGCTACTGTTCTCAAAAACCAAAAATATTTGTCTTTTCAACATTGTATTCAATATCTTGAGCCACCTGCTCCTCAGCAAGTGCCATGACTTTGTCTGTGATGCTATGCTAACGTGACCATACAACTTTCAGTCAGCTGAACAGAGCAGACTCACATCAACTCCTAAGGAACCCAGTTCCACAGCCTAAATTAAACATTCAACTCAGATTGTGCAAACAGATAACCAGTACTGTTTTAACTGGAATTCCCACTTCTGTGGAATCCTGTAATAGAATTCCCTGTGTTGTTCCCAATAGGCACACAATGCCATTTGATCTTTTCTTCATCTAGCTCAGCTTGGCCAGACCTACAGAAAATTACCTCTGGCTACAGCAGTTACAGTACAACTACAATGTTCAGTGGCTCTCATTAAAAGGAACCTGGAAAGCTTGAGCAGGAAACCCAGATTTTAGGCAATAAGCATGAGAAAATATTACTACTGTAAAACCAGCCTCCCAGAGACTTGAAAAACAAAAGATTACTTATTCCTTCATTCCATTCCTAACATATTTTGCAAGTTACTTTGCCTTCCCTCATCTCCTCCCCTTTAATTTTTCTTTTTAATTGCAAGTTTCACCCTGCTCTACTCAGAAAATAGAAAAAACAATAACTGAGTAAGCAAACAAGAGTTTCCTCTTACCAGTTCAGAGGGAAAACAACACTGAACTACATATTTGCCTAGCACTGAAATCAGTGTCAAAAGTAAGTAAGAGAAAAAGCAAAAGAATCAACATGGAACATAATAATGAATTAAGTTTATCATGTTGTAGAATTAAGAATCATTGCTAAAGAAAATACAGAATTATGCTAGGAGCAGATAACTTGCTTTCAATATACACAGGTATTTTCAACACCTTACCTTTACTGACAGCATAGTCCTGCATACTGATCCAGAGGCTCCTTGCTGGCTCTTTTGTACAACCCAAGGCCAAATCAACAAAGACTGAGATCTCTGGTCTCAGCTTATAATCAAAGGGCTTCTGCTCCTCATTTCCAGACAGGGCCACTTCTAACAAGGAGCTCATGCATTTGTCTAACAGAAGAGAAATACCAAAGAAATAAAACTGCAAATTTTGAGGATTACACACATCTATCTAAAAACATTTAAACCACCTTTCACCTTCCTCTTAGTTTTAAAAAAAATCAAGACATGTCATTGTTCTTCCATATATTCATCTCACATATGAACTGACTTAAAATACAATCTACATAAACCTATGGAGATTTAGAAGCATTATCCAACTCTTCTTCAAGAGCATCAATCTGTATCATTAATTCTACCTGAACTGCACAGCTATACACTTGCACCTACTGCCCGGACCCATTTCAAAACACTCTGTCTTTTAAGTCCTGAAGTAGCCTACTCAGAACCAGAGGGAGGAGGAGATGTGAAGTAAGAGGAAAAGGGCACAAAGCAGCAAGTGCCCCATTCAGACAGGAAGCGATGACTGGAACACCACTGCTGAGTTGTTGATAACTCTGGTAGATCATAAAGAATGAAGCTTGCTATTAATAGTATTGTTTCTAATTAATAAAAAAAGTCACTTTGCAAGCAGATAAAATTGAAGAGATTTTCCAATAATTAATATGAAAAATTGAGTTCCTGGAGTGTCTGTTAAATGGTGAGCATCTAAGAGTAAAACATTTCCAAATAACTGTGTGAAGTCTGTAGTCTTTTACTGAGAAACTGTGATTTTTTTTTTCTCCTGTATGCATTTCCAAGACCCTTTATAAACTACATCGTAACCTTAAATACCACTTTGGAACTTTTTGTATTACTACACAAATAGACAAAAACACTGGAAGACAAACCCTAAGACTCATTCAAACATCATGAGAAATTTCCCACCTGAACACACATTTACACGGAGCATTAGGCACCGGCCCTGAAGAGCTCACCTAAATGAGGAATGTCCATCTCCATTCCATCGCTGAACAGTGGGGTTTTCAGCCAGTAGGCCGTGTCCTGCTCCTCGGGGGACACGGGAGGGCCCTGCAGCATCCCCCCCAGGCAGCGCCCAATGAGCAGGGCCACCGTCCTCTCCAGGTCCACCAGCCACACCCAGGACTGGGCAGGCTGTGGCAGGGGCACACCTGTAGGGTCGACCAGCTCAGGGCCACCTGCAAGTATTCACTGCCAGTTAGTCACCCATGCTGAGGTGTCACAAACAGTTCCAAAATTCCAAAGTTAATGGCAGATCTTGTTAATATTGCCCAGTTAATTGCAGATTTGTCCCTCAATCAGCAACCTTTCAATTGAAGAAACAGCAGCTAGGACAAACAGATCGCTGAACATTGGAACTACAGCACAGCAGAGGCCACCACCATTCATGGCAGCTGCTCATGAAGTAAAAGCACTTTTAAACTCTGCCCAAGAACCTGCTTTGTCTAATCCATACTTCTCTGTGTTCTGATAAACACATACAGATTAAGGATACAACTGGAAACAGCACTCAAAGCAGAAAAAATATTTCACAGCAAGGAATATTAATACATTAAGGAAATTGAAAAGGAGATGTAGCAAGACACACAGTTTAACAAAAACAGCCATCTTAGAAATGAGAGCTAAATTCTACTATAAAATGTGCCACTGTTTATTTTTCAGATTAAAAGCATGTTTGTTATTACACTTACCATGAAGAGGCCACTGTAATTCCTGATCTTCCAAAAGGGCTGCGGCAGGCAAGAGTCTGTTGAGAAGATCTAAAGGTGGCAGCAGATCCAGCAGATAGCTAAGCAGAGGCCGGGCTACTGACACTGGCAGCAGCAACAGTGAGTTGACAATTTGGGAGAGCATACTGCCAGCAGCTGATACATAAATCACATCTGCAGAGAAAAAACAAACCTGAATTAGTTACAGTTATGGAATTCTGTAAGCACAGTTTAACAAGTCAATTCACCTCAGCTATCTCAGAACGTCTTAAACGATAAAGGTTGAACTGATGGGTTTGTTTAATAATTATTAATCTCTTATTGTCGTTACTTGTTTTTCAGTCATTATAATGACTGTACTTTTGAAAAGAGAAATCTAGAACTAATGAAACTGAAACAATAATGCACATTCTGTATGCTGTTCACAATCACATTCTGGAGTGAAGGTGAACAGAATGGAGAATTCAAATTCTCCAACATGTTCGTCTCCTGCACGCAAAATGTCCTATCAAAAACATGAACCAGACGCCATTCCTGAGTAGACACCTCATCTCCTCCTTTGGGAGGAGACTTGGGATGTCTAATTTATGCAGATATAGGAAAAAGAAGGGATTTTCTTTTAATTCAAATCCGAGCAAAAAAAAGAGTGCCCTAAGGTAACACTACTGATTTTTCCATGGACAGTTACCTCTCAGTTTTTCCCCAACACTACCATTCCAAGAGCTTTCCTTAAGCAGTGTTGCAGAACGGGAATAGATATCTGTAGCATGAGGCAACAAAAGCTGAAGGTGTTTGTGAAGCAGTGCCACACTGCTGGAATTCTAGAAGGAAACAAACATAAGAATAGTTCTGTAAATACATACAAAGGGTTCACTATTTAAATCACATCAGCTTTCAAATACTCAGAAGATTTTCAAGAGGAACCTTACACCATTCTGGTGCTTATGAATACTGAACTATTTTTTTCTCTCCTAAGTGGTACAAGTAAGGACACACACCTCAGTAACACTGTTGATGTGGCAATAAGCCAACAATT
This sequence comes from Phylloscopus collybita, assembly GCA_027886175.1. NCBI lineage: Eukaryota > Metazoa > Chordata > Aves > Passeriformes > Phylloscopidae > Phylloscopus > Phylloscopus collybita. The sequence continues at coordinate 9,859,452 of JAJNNQ010000033.1, read as the reverse complement.
GTTTCTGCAGGGAACATAAAAGCTCATGCAAATGAGCAGGTTGGCTGTTTTCTGATGATGATGTACCAAGTAAAAATTTATCACTGTTTTTTTCCAGTTCTCCAAAGGCTTGGTCCTATTAAGAGAAAAGGGGAAAAGAGAACAATTAACTCTGCTTCAAGCACTATAATACTTTACTATCACCTTAAAAGAAGCAGTTTTATCTTTACTATGTGTACTTGTAATTGCTGGAGAAATTGGATAATACCAAATGGATCATGGGAAAACCAAACTTGAAATTCCATTTGTTTATAATGTCACAGGAGTGACTGTAGTAGCCATCAGGCAAACATTTCTTAAAATGTTTCTTTTGCATACAGCAATGCTTTTATTCCTCACTAGGTTGACTAGGTTAAAAAACTCACTTCCTAACCTAGCCCCCAAAGCACAATGTGCTAAGGAATAATCCTTAGAATCTGTTGTGGGCTGATGCATAAGGTATCTCACATCAGAATCCCTGTTTGCACTATCTAGGAGAACAGAAGGAGAACATAGATGGCTGCTTCACTTCCTTTGGGATCCATTGGAAAAAGTGAGTTAGTTTCAAGCAGCCAATTCAAAGCAGCCAGTTCCACCTTGCTGACCAAAGGAGGTTTAGAGAGAGGAACTCTGCCACCCTGCACTGAGAAGTTCCACACTATGCCAGGAAGTCCAAACCTCTGATTTCTTCTGGCTGTTGAATTCAACTGGCTGGTTGAACAAAAAGCTGAGTCAGTGAATTGCTCTCATGCTCCCCTACACTTTCTAAGAACAACGGTCTGGCTGACACACTGTATTTAATAAGACCTGTACTTGCTGCTCTATTGCAAGGTAGTTAGCACCCTAGTGAAGTTAATTAAACAGACTCATGCTCCTGGTGTCTGCTTATTGTTCCCTGGTGGCTGAGATTATACTGACAAACACAGCATATGATCAACTTACTTCTTGTGTTAGATTTTATCTTCCCAAAAAAATCTGAAGCCAAAGCAAGAGCAATAAAACAGTCTAATATGAAACCAGCTACATTTACATAGCTCACCTTAAACAACAAGTATCACTATAGCAATATTAGAACCATATTGTTAGAGATGACTGAACTGACTTTAGTCCACTTAAGGACAAATACATGTGGCACTGCTACTTTAGATAAACAAAATGAGCATAATTTCCTTAACATGGGGGGGAAACAGTAACCCCTCAAAGTATCAAAAATTAATTATAATTTAAAAAAATAAATGAATATGAAGCCTGTACATACTGTATAAAATCCCAAGTTTCTTAGAAGAGTCTTCATTAAGATTTCAGCTAGATGAGTATCTGGATGGCTGCTCTGGACAGCATATGCTTGATCAGAGGGGTTTCCATAGCTGATACACAATGAGGAAGTTTCTGTGGTATCAGACGGGGAGCTATAACCAAGCAGGGATGCTACATGGGTGTGATCCTGCAAGCTTGTCAGAATGATGTCCAACTGCATTCTCTAAAGAAGCACATTTAGACACAAAAATCACCCTTTGTTAATAGAGATAAAATAATGAGCTAAGGAGAAAAAAAAGCATTAGGCATTGTTACCCAAAGAAAATATTCTAATGGGACACAGAAATAAGCTCAAGGGCTTTACCAAAATACTCCAGGTTTTCCTGAAGATTTGTACTATTAGAGAATGGAAAAATATACTGAATTTGATTTATCATAGCTAGTAAAAATCTGACATGAAGAGAGACAGAAACCAGATTGTCCACATGGTGGGCAATCAGGGTAAGACACTGAACACTTCCTCCAGTATGTCCTGGTTATCTGATTATTTAGGAAGAATAGTGGGAGATACACAATCTCTCTACACTGTACATAGGAAAAAGGGTACAAAAAAGAACCTTGCAGTCATCTTTGCAAAGTAGGGTGAAATCCACGTAGGGAAAGCATTATACAAGTATTCATTCCAGAAAACACTTAATTTTCTCTTACCAGGGCTTGCTCAATAATCTAGTATTCAAAGTCATCTAATCCCTAAACTTGTATGGATACAATAACACAGCAATTCCTAAGCTCTCTGCAGTTGACCTTTACTTGAGAAAACAAGCAGTGCTCCCTGCCTCACTCCCTTCTGGTTTAGCCAGGCTGCTCTACAGATCTTGTTACACTGGGGTTTGCACTGCATCTCCCCAGAAATGTGCTTGCACTCTGCAAATGAGGCTCACCTCCTACCTCAAAATGTTCTCACACAAAAACCCAAAGCAAACCACAACTGCTCTCAGGCATATTTTTATTTGACCTTACCTGTCCTTTTGATAAGCTTTCCCATCTATCAGGACCCTGGGGCAAAAGAGAATGAAGCAATTCCATTCTCTCTCGCAATGGAGGAAGTAGCATAGTTGCTCCAACTGACAGTGTCTCAATTACAACCTAAAATTAGAGCAGCCGAAAATACTTCTTCAGTGGAGAAGGGAAATAATCAACTCACCTGTATCCTTAAAAAATACCATACATCACACATGATATACCCCAAGTATCTGCTTAATTTCACTTAATATCAGAATTCTACCACACAATAGCACACTAATCTTGTATGCTGTGATGCAAACGTGCAGTACATTGAAGGAGTGAAACAAGACCAACAAAAGTTGCTATTTCCTGTAAGACTGCATCTTAGGAGGATTAGCAACCAAGTCAGTTACTCAATCCACAACAGTAACATTTTAGGCTCCTTATTACAGGGAAAAATAATTTAGAAGTCACAAAATAAAGCAGCTTTTTGAAATTCTAATGCAAACATTCTTCTCTGCTTTCAGATCATAAAATAGTGATGTTGACTACATTTTTTAACTTTAGTGAGTAAAACTGGCAAGTCAGAATCATTCAGAAAGTCTGATAAATACACAGGAAAAAAACCAAAAAAACGGAAGGAAATGGTGCAATTTTCACATGTAAACAACAAGGCATTACTTACTTCTTGAATTTCATCAGGGACAGAAGAGTCCATCAGCCTGAACAAGAGATTTCGAAGAGGACCAGCTTGCCGGCCAAGAATGCTGGTGGCTACACCTCCAGCCAGTGCAAGTGCAAGGTGATTAGAAAGCAGCTTCAAACATAATTTAAGAAAATTGTGATGTTCCCTGTGAAAGGAATAGATACCTGTTCATCTCTCCTACTATGAACATTACTTCCTTTCACTTATTTCTGCAGTAAGCTTTTAACTCTCCTTTGATTTTTCATACCAGAAAGGTAAGTAAATTCCACCTGGGAGTTTAAGGAAACTCCTCTGAGAAACTTACTACCAACCTGCTTAAAAGAACAAAACTTGAAACCAGAACAGGGAAACGTCTTTGTGGACAATGGTTGTAAGACGCATTTACTTTAGATTAGCAGTCTCATGATGTATGAGGCAAAATCATCCCCAAATACAGAAATAAACAATAATATGATACACAGAGGGGAAAAAAAACCTTTTAAGTAGTAATAAATGTAATCTTCTCTCAGAAGATTTAGAAGTACAACAATCAGGTTAAAAACACAAAGTCAGGATATTAATTTCTAGTTCTCTTAAAACAAATTGCAACACTGGTTACAGGAGTAAGAACTGACAACACAGAAACAGTAAAAGCGTTTCAACTACATAGAAAAATGTGTTTCAAAGGAAAACTCAGAAGTAAAGCATTTAAATCATTGCATAATGAAAATAAATTTCAGACTAAAGATCCTGCTGCATTTTGAGACACTGTAAAGCTCCTTTGTTATACAAATGCATTAGAGTAACTGTACACAAATGACACCTGAATGAGCAAGTAAACCAGACTTGTGCTTGTTAAAGAATAGACTAACCAGGACTAAACCATGGACCACTGCTGTGAAGAAAAAACAAATATAAAAAACTGTAACATGTATATGCTGTATGTACCTTGATGAAGGAAAAGGTAGAGGAGGAATTTCACTGTTAATTTTGTCACAGTAGTGCTCGAGAAAAGAACGAAGATGTGAAAAAGTACTTTCTTCAAGATCAACACAATAGGGTCTGTGCCATGCCACAACTTGCCTGGAATCAAATAGCAAACAAAATTACCCTCCTGAAATCTTTAACAGCTTTAATAAATTAATAGTTTAAACAGGTTCAATACTGAATACACTTAATTAAGTGTATTAAGTGTATTAAGTTTCCTTCTTAAAGCAAACTAATACAACAATGGCAGACCAACTTCCTGACAAATGAAGGTATTTTTTGCTCTCTTTTCTGTCAAACTCTTTACAACCAAACACTCCACATTTTTTATGGACAAAAACACCTCAATGCCATAAATCTGAAGCCGTATGCATTTAATCTGATTCTTGCAAAGGCTGACCAATACACACAAAGCTGGTTTTAGTACAAACGTCAGGTTAGGGACTTCGATAAAACGCAGGGAGAACTCAAAAGGGGAAGCAGCACTTAGTCCTATTTGAGTCTCACCACTTCCTTAGTCGATAGCTCCCTTGAAAACAGGGCATTTGAAGAAGCTCTTGAATTATCTTCTAAATATTAACTTCTTCTGTTCCTTTGTGTTAGTCCATACATAAAAGTTTAGCGGTTCACTTCAATCACTTGCAAACATCTTTGGTGTAAAAGTATTTTTCAGCTATTGCATATTAATAATCAAACTATTTATTTAGGTAAGGTACCTATTTTAACATGTAACCATACAGAAATTTTTTAAGATTTTTTTAAATGCACCTCAGTAATTTATCTGAACTTCCCCTTTGCCAAAATCTCCTGATTAATGTACCACTTATTACACTAAAAGAAACTTCCCAAGACATAAAAAATACCCTCAGAAGCAACAAATAAAAAATACTGAGTTGTTTCACCTCCCACTGACTACCTTGTGAATATTCAGTAAACAGAGGGAGGTTTTGTCTAACTACATGTAAGAAACATTCATATATAAAGAAGAAATATCCAAATATACGGTGCTGATACATTTTCACTTGTAACGTGCAACAGTTATGGGAGGGCAGAAAGAGGAAAAGAAGATGACTTTCCAGACCAAAACATTACAATCAGAATGCTTGATACACATGATGTGGGAACACATTCAGGAAACAACTAAATGTGTCCCAAAGTGGACTTGCATGAAAGAATAAAACTATATCTGTCCCAAATGTCAACGTTACCTGTCCCTCGGAAGAGCTGTCCAGGCAAGGCTATGGGATGTTCCTGCTGAAATCTGCTGAATTGCAACTCCATCTAAACCACTTACTTTCTTCGGTTTAGTAATGGGGCCAGTAGAGTTTCCCTGACCACACTGTCCCATTGAATTGTTACCCCAAGCATAAACTTCATTATCTATAAATATAAATAAAGTAGAAAACCAAAGCTGAGACACAACTGCTTTTGATCAAGAGAAGGATTATGTATTTTTACAGCTCATTCTCTTTACCGTGAGAAAGTGCCAAACAGTGACTGTCACCAATGGAAATGTCAACTATTCTAGTAGCAGCCAGCTCTTCAATGAGCTTGGGTCTGAGAGCAGTCGCCTCCGAAGAGCCACAGCCAAGGCAGGCCCCGCAGCCCCACGCGTAAACCTGGAGCAAAGCAACCACAGAACAGCTGCAGGTCACACCTGTGAGCACACCAAACAACACCCCAGCAAACCACCGGCACAATGACTGCAGGTACGCTTTCAGCACACCTGAAAAGTGCACAGGACTTCTCCTGACTGAACACACACCTCACAGTGTGCATTCCTTCCCCCAGCCACCGAGGGGCCACAGAGCACAGCACCGGGGAGGCTGCTGCAGGAAAACAACCCACTGGAGCGAACGCCAACATTCCTAACCCCCACTCTGAAAACCCACTGCCTCGGAGTTTCAGAGCTGAAGGTGGGGAGGCCAGCTGAGCCACCCCTGTGGAAATGCTTATTGGATGACACGTATCCATCATGCCAGGAAGGGCCCTCACTTACCATCTCAACATTTACCTCCAAGCTCTCCTGAGATTTTTCAGATTAGAAATAAAACTTGCAGTTAATACCTATATTCTAATATACACATACATTTAAAAAAACTATTAGATCACTTAACCACCTGAGTTGGTTACTATATTAAAAATTACAAGCATTTCACTGCTGTTTGTTTCTTGAATCTAATTTGATTTTACGCTGGTTACATTTATTAACCTAAAATAATGACTGAGAAAGAATCTTTAGAAGTATGTTTCAGATGACTCTTAGCACATTTTGAAATACTCTTGTGCATTAGGTACTTCAATCTCTAATCAAGAATTTCAATTCTACTTAAGTACTAGTTGAACATTTTCTCAACAGTCAAAATAACAAATGCTGAGATAATGTGAACCCAGACACTCTTCACTCAAATTAACTCCCGTAATTTGAGTGAAAACTTGGTTTTGGCTTACCTGCCCCGTTGATGTCAAGGCAAGCGAAGACTGACTTCCAGCACAAACTTTTCGAATAAACATTCCTTGCAAGGCTTCTATAACTTTAGGTTTATAAACTCTATTTGTATCACCATGACCAAGCTTGCCTGCAAAAGGAGGAAACATAACTGGAAGGTATTTTCAATGGACAGACAACAATTAAATGTACCCCAAAGGAGCTTTTTTTTTTTTTTTTTTGGATTTCCAAGACTGTCAGAGCGGATTTGTTAAATTAAAACATTCTACAATTTTTATAATGCCCATTCTCTTTCAATTACAGTAATTACAGACTTGAAGAAATGTATATTTATTATAGTCTATTTTAAAACTGAAATACTAATCCCAGGCAGTTTGTATGTAATAGTTTGTAGGACCTAAATAGCTACTGTCATATCATGAGTGAGCTTATTTGAAAGTCATCAACACAACATTTTTTCCAGAATTCTTCATCCATTCACTGACCTTCCTGCACTGTGAAACCCCTCCCCTGCTGAAAATCTTTTTTTTAACCCTATAATCTTGCAGGTGAACTTCAGATATTGTCTTTAGATTTTTTAAAGAATCCCTTCCTTGAACAGCTACCAAACAAATAAAAACCAGAACCAAACTGCAAGGAGTACTGAAACTAAGAGGCAGATGGAATAAGACAAAATTTACAACCAAAACGTTAGTTTTACCCACCATTGTCTCCTCCTCCAAACGACCACACTGTTCTCCCATCTTTGGACAGAGCTATCGTGTGTGAACTGCCACAGGAAACCTCTCCTACATTGCTAATATCTTTTACTAAAGTTGGAATGTTGCGGCTGTTGCTGTCACCATGACCTGAGGAAAAAAAGAAAAAGTATTTTCTTTTTGTGAGGATTAACGTCCTATTTCTGTTTTGCAATCGTAAGATTTTGCAAATTCCACGTGTATTGCATTCATCACAAATGATGACTTCTGACAACTTTATGGAAAGATTTGTAGTAAGGTTTGAAAGACATCTGTTGTAAAGTTAAACATTTAATCTTTCCGACATACTCCAGAACACCTGTTCATATCTCACTGCCTCTAAAACTTACGATTATTTTCTACCTAGCTGAAAAGAAATAAAAAGAATTGCTAGCACTTCAATACCAGCTGATTAGATAGCTAGACCTTCCAATACTGGGCAGCAGGTATCCTGTACAGCAGGAGGAAGCTGCAGGAAGGGCCCTCTGTCACTCCTGTCCATACTGCACAGACTGAGCACATCAGTCCCTCAGCTGCCTTTAGGCAGCCACAGTTCTAACAGGTCCCTTTGCAGGAACCAAGGACATCACAGCTATCACCTACTTTACAAAAAGTCTTATTTCTACTGAACTCCAGAAATTCTGTGGATGTGGAAGAAAACTGGAGGAGAGAGGAAAACTAATATCACTGGTATCCATAACTGATTAAATATGAACAACTTCCTATAACCCAGTGAAATGTTACTTTCTAGCTACATTCTGGAACTCACCATTGTACACTCCAAGACCCTCAAAGAACGTCGAAACTCCACAATAATCTAAAACTCAACAATAATCTAAAACTCAAGGAGAACATTTCCACAATTCCCACCAAAACTCCAGTTAAACCTCTAACACAGAGTTGTTCACAGCAATACGCTCAGGACTTCTACTGATTGCCTCGAAAGCTGTAACTGCCGAACAGTGTCCTCGTCTTTCACCCCTGCCACTTGCTTGCTTTTACCCCTCTATACTTGCTGATTGTGACATTCAAAGAAAAAGAAAACAGAAGGGAACTAAAGCCCAACTTTAAACAATCTTCTATGCAAAACCTATTCTGCACTTGCTCAAGAAGGGTAGTTTTATACCAGGCATAGCAGCTGTACAGCAAAGAGGATGAAACAGACAAGCGAACTTAAGCAAACACTAATACAGGGTTTCTTGTTCCAGTCAAATTTAACTTCTTTGATGTATTAAGGTAAAAGGACACTAAGCCATTCTGGCAAACTTAACATCAAGTATCCTTATTTGAATCAGACCCTTGATATTATTAGCCAGCTATTCCTGACTCTTCAAAGAATCCTACTGTCACACTAGATGAGGTTTATCTAGAATTCCAATTTATTTAAAATGTCTACTGTTTACATTCCAGTGGCATTAGCAACCATATAGTCTTACGAATGAATAAAAGCAACTTGCCTTGAAATGAAAAATCTTTTTAAAAAATCCTTGTAAAATTAACTGCATTAAAAACTTTTAAGACCCTCTGCACTTGTCAGCTGTATGCACACACCTGATTACATGTGTATATGCGTACGTAGAGGGGACAATTAGAGAACACGGCAAACAGATGCATAAAATCATTACTAGACACAGGAGTTTTTCGAAAAGCATCGAATTACCTAATCTTCCAAAGTCTCCTTCTCCCCATGTGTACAGCTCTCCATCTTCTGTAACTGCAGCACTGTGTCTGTAGCCCGCCGATACACACACAACCACCTACATTACACACAAAAAGAGAGATGAAGCTTTACACAAATCAAGTGGGAAGTTTGAAAGCTTGGGAGAGTCAAGTTTCAGAAGGAGTCTACATAAACCAACTTGTTCGTCTGCAAGCTTTGCAATCTTTTCTGTTTATTTGATAAGGGGAAATTAGTACATAAAAGGCAAGTTTATATGTACAACTACTAACAATTCATTTATCAAGCAGCTTTAGCATCGTGATATCCTAGTCTTACAGGAGAAAAAAGCAGCATCAGTGGATGTTTAAGACACTAAACAAGCTGTTTGTGAAAGCCTTGACATTTTAGCTAGCAAAACCGAAATTGCAATTCAGTGAAAGCACCTGAACACGTCTGACTCAAGACTATGAGAAGCTTTCCTGACAATGCCACAGCCCAAGTCACAGGCCTAAGGAAACTATAAGCTCTGGTGTTTTGCTGAAAGCAAAGCCAACCTCAAAGAGATGTCTAGATAAAACACAGAACTTTTTCTTAGGATTATATCCATTTCAAACTTCACACAACATCCCAGCTGAACAGAACAAAAACAGGTGCTGTTCTACACAAAACATACCTTCCCTTGCAGGGGACCCTGAATAAGTTTGGGATATTTCTGAGTTGAACTATTTCCATGTCCCAGTTTTCCGTAGTCACCATCACCCCAGCTGAAGACTTCCCCTTCTGTTGTAAATGCTAAAGTATGACCATCAGATCCTTTTGAAGATGACACCTTTTTAATAGATCTGTGAGGCTCGAAAGTCAATTTTTTCAATGTGGACTGATTGTTGGAATCTCCCAGTCCCAGTCTCCCATAGCTGCCTTTCCCACAGGCTCTAACAGAACCATCCGTAGAAATGACAAATGTACAATATTGTCCAGCTTCAATCTACAAAGAGAAAAAAGGATGTAATAGAGAAATGCAGAGATTAGATAAATCGAGAATTTACATATGGGTCTAGAAGTCTGTATTTTTTAACAGAATTTCAGGTTTCTTCATATAGCATGATGTAAAAATTAAAAATAATTTGGATTTCAGCAAGCAGTAAAACTAAAATTCTTGGGAAATATGTTATGATTAAATCTATTTCCATAAATAAACTGAAGTATGTAAACAGTGATTATTTTATTTATTTGTATCTCTCTACATACTACAGAACTTGTGCTGCATTCAGATCTGCAAAACTCATGGATGGAAAACTTCATTTTTTAAAAGCAAAAAAGACAAAGTAACAGTTTGATAAAACACTGTAGGTTTTGCTTAATTTTAACCACTACCAAACGGTAAAATTACAGAAATACACCAAATGCTAAAAATCCACTCACTTGTTACTATAAACTTTAATTATGTGAACACCAAAGAAGTAAGCTTAAAAGCTTTTAAGAAAATAAGAACTTGCCCCTAATGGGAAGTCAGCGCTCAGCTGAGGAATGGCCCAACAGCCAGTTAGAAGTACTAACAAAGACATTATGGGCTATAGGAATCTTAACACAGCAGAATCGCAGAGCAGGTTCCATCTGAGACATAAAGGCACATCATAAAACATCCCCGAACAGGTGGCCACAGTCCTATTTATTGGGAATTAATGTCTTAATGCAGACAATCCCACAACAATCATCAATGAAGGCTGAGTGGAAATATCACACAAATTTGTTGTAATAGTTATATACGGTACTATTAAAAGAGTAATCCATTTGTTCAGATCATGCATTCCATTCTTGTCTATTAGTCGTTTGAATGTTTTTCAAGTTTTCTGAATGCATAAACTTGCTTTATGATGTCCAGTCCTGCAGTCCATTGGAATATAGAATACATCAGTGACGTCCACAGAAACAATTCCAGGAAATGCACCTAAACTGTCTAGTGACCAAAAAGGGCTTTTACTTAAGTCAACACTGCAAAGCCAATATAGTACCAGAAAATCAGACTATTATATATTCTGGGTCATGCATCAACAGAAGTGCTCAGCTGCAACTACAGAATCTGTGACTGAGAGCACAAAGAGCATTTACACTGATGTTCAGAAAGCTAATTAAGGTTGCTGTGTCAACAGCTAGCCCAGTTTGGGGCTTTAAACTTGGCAATCTTGGGTGTGAAAACCACCAAAGGAAAAGGAAAAAAAAAACAACACCAATGGAGTTGTTAAGACACATTTTAACCAACAAAAAAAATAAACAAAACAAAACCAAACACCACAACAAACCCATCAAAAAAACTACAGGCAACTATGCCTGTTTCCACAGAGCAGGTCAGGTAATTCAGTCATTCTTGTTACATGATATTTATATGTGTGTGTCACTAAAAACAAACCAGAATGTTTTTCCCAGGCATCAATAAAAGTAGTGAGATATTCTCAGGACAATAACCTGTGCGACCAGTTTGGATCATCATCCCTTCATTACAACTTGACACTCAAAAATCAAGCCCTATTTTCAATTTTGTACTGTGACTATGAAGCTGCTGAATGTTTCATGATGTTCCACTAACAAAGGTCACTCACTGTCTGTGCATCAGAAAAGCTCGGAGCAAGCTTGGGTTGAAGTATTTTCTCTTGAGTTCCTTCCACCAGCTGGTGACTGCTGTTACTGCCCCACACATACACCTCACAGGTCTCGGACACGATGGGAGCATCGCCCGTTTGAATGCTGTCAGGGCTGGCACATGTCCTTGAATAGTCTGAAGCCATTCGACAAACCTGTTCAAACCAGAGATTTATTACACAGCAGCATTTTATATTTCTTTCTATACAGTCACAGTGTTTAATGCAGCTTTAACTGCCCCTCAGCAGTTAACTGTCTAAAACACAAATCCCCACAACCCTACCATTAGCTTGCCCAAATGACTTTGTCTCACTACATCTCAGCTTTTCAATGTTTTTTGCACCTCTTCTAACCCAGAATAATTCAGCCAAGACTGGACTACACTCACATGTGCACACCAATCACGTGTGGGGAGGAACTACAGTAATGTAAAAGGTTTATTCAAGACATACCTCTTCAAATAAACACAGAGCTGCCTCATACAGAGAACATAAGCCATCAGATGTTCTGGTTGGCTCTCTCCATTGACTTCGATCAGCAGATGATCCCTACAATGTTTAAATGTTGTTATTAGGAGATACATGCTTCCAATACAGCAACAGTCCACCTGAACAAAATACATTAGCGATTTGTTCTTATCGCTAAGAAAGACTAATGGCTCCTCCTGTAAGCCTAAGTACACAATCTCTTTCCTGAGCTGTGGTATCTGCATAGACTTCAGGAGAACAAAACTGTCACAAGTGCTAGTCCAACACCCTTACTGATTCCATCTTGTGAAAGTATCTGGGCTCAAAGTTAATTTCACCCAATACTATTTTGTAATGAAATGCACGTTATTTGTGTTTAAAGTGACAATTATTTTTAAATTACTAATTAGAATTAATTTTCTGTTTACATATCTTTCATATTTTGGTCTCTTAATTGTATATATAGCCCCAAACTAACAACAAATAAAGTTGCTTATCACAACATTTAATCCAATTCAGACACTGCTACTGCCATGCTCTTCTCATGGACACCATCCTTCAATAGATTTTTAGATCTTTTCTAGATATTAAAGTTTATGCTTATTAACAAGCAGTACAAGCCTGAAAGAAAAGAATGACCACTTGAGGGAAAAAGTCATTCCCTGTTTCAGTCTGAGCACCATGAGGCAGAAGCTTGTCACAGCTTTCAACTGTGTACTGTGCAATAATTTCATACCTTTAAAAGCAGTATTTATCTAGGAGCCACAGTAGGCAATCAATATACAAAAGCAGAGTGCCACACTTCCAATTTAGCTCATTTCTTATCACATTAATTCCTGAGCATCAGCAAAACTGCTCAACATCCTGGGAGACGTATAAGCAGAGGCCTAAGTGAATGGGGGAGCAGGCATGTGCAATAAAAGTAACAGGAAATAAGATGTATTGCAGAACTTCGAATTTTCTAACTTTTCCTGCTATGAACTTAAATGTACAAGTCCAAGTGGATCAAGTACGTTCTTCAACTCCTCTCCTGAAGTTAGAGCGTAACATCAAAAATGACAACACACAGACTGTTTTGTTGTTTCACCTTTACCTATGAGGAAACAGATGGGCAGGAGGGGAGAGAGAGATGGTGGGTAACAAAGGAAATACAGGGGAAAAATTCATTAAAAAAGCTTCCTTCCTAACATATTCTACAAACTGGCATTCGATGTGGAGACAGTATTCAGTTAAGAATGCAACTACACTGCAATGCAGGAAAACCAAAGCTGGTTATACCTACCAGAGATCGTCGCATCTGGGTCAATATACTCATAAAGCAATCAAAGCTGATCATCCCTTCCGGACTTTGCAGCAGCTTCGTTTTCTCCATGGTGTTTACTACAGCTGAAGCACCTAAAGCCATTTCTATCCATTCAAGAAGGTATCTCAAGGCACCTCGTTGGGCAGCCAAACCAAGAAGCAACTCAGAAGCTAATCTACGACCTAGAGTATCTGCCCCAGAGTTTGGAATTGTTACTCCTTTAAGAAAAGTTGTTACTTGTGATAAACAGTCCAAACCCATTGGTGGAATCTTGCTTTCATTTGCTAGAGATAAAGGTGGTAAAGAGCTCACAACTTCTATTGCAGTATGGATAACATCATTGCAGAGGCTGAGGCCAGGTCCTGCTGCAGGCATCATCCAGCTTTGTCTCAGCAGTGCAAATAACAAGCTCAATCCAGTCCGAACTCCCATTTCTATGAGTGCATCTGTGCTTGACCTCGGGCGTTCACTGACAGAGTGCACGTCTGTGGATCCAGAACTGCTTTCTGGTGAATGCTGTTGCTGTTTCACCTTACCCTTATCATGATACTTATTAGAAAGTGCATAGAAGACACGCTGCAGCACAAGGAGACGCTTTCGAAGAGCTCCAGCAAACGGAGAGTCTGAGCACACCATCTTTGCCAGTGCCAGCTGGCTGCTAAGAAGGGCATCCAAGTAGTGATCCTGTTCATCACTAGACAGAGATTCCCTCTCAAAATCTGGTAACTGAGGTCCTTTGAGGCACAGAACCTGCTGGGGCAATGGCACTACTTCTTTATTGCTAACTAACTTAGCATACAAGACAGAAACCCCCTCCCTTGTTGCAATAGATTCACTGTCTTCTGTGATCCAGGAGCTGTTTAGGTGTTCAAGCCATTTCAGCTTCACAGGTGGGACCATAGCTGCCATGCTGGTTTATTTCTTTGCCATTAGTCCTGAAGATGAAAAAAACTGTCAATAGGTATGCAATATTATCTACAGATCTTATTACTTACAGCATGACAAAACCAAGCAGTCCTTTCAGAAGGTAAGCAGCAAAAGATTAATCACCAAGAATTACCAGTTTCACCATATGACCTACAGGTATGTGCACCTCACTTAACATGATGAAGGAATTTTAGTGTAAGTCAGTCTGAATTTTCTAAATCCATATGCACAAAAATTCACACAAAGAAAATTTAATTCTGCTAAGTGACATGAACAGCATTTAAAAGATGAGGCAGTTTAAGATTTAGATTTCAACAACCACGAAGGTGCAGGGCTGATAAGCATACCTCAGCACTATGATGATTCATGTCTGCAGGATCGTGCCTGTAATGGTATGATATTTGGCTATTTTATAGGAATAAAGGATCACAATTCTAAAAACATACACTGAGTTCGAAAACTCTCTCACATACAAGAACACAGACTTATCACAAGTAGTTGAGTCTAGGGTTCTCTTAAGTCTATGTCTGAGAAAATTTTTAAAAATTAAAAAATTAAAAGAACATTCTGATCCCAAAAAGACACTAGAGTTACTAATCTTAAAGTCAATGGCATTTAGAACTTCAGTTTCTTCAAGAGGATTCTTGATGTTAACTCCAAGTTTTGCCAATATAGTTTAGAGCTTAATATGCAAAGAGGCTTCCTCAAAGTGAGTGTTTTCAAACTGCTCATTTTAAAAGAATTTTCTTTAAAGTAATGCTTTACCTTCTATTGTACAAACCACTTTTGTTTAACTCCTGTTTTATAATCATTAACCATAGGTTACATAGGTTCTGAAAGATCACTTTCTGTTCTTTGACCCTTTAAGTCCTAATATATTACAATTCCGTGAAAAAGTACTGTAATTTCCTGAAAGAGAATTTTGTGTCCTTTGGTGGTGTGAGCCCTATTTGATCAAATTTCAGACTAAACTCCTGGGGGTGGAGGGAGTCTCTGCTATGTAGTGAAAGTTGGTGCTGCTGCCATGCCACGCAACTTGGCAGTGCAACTTAGTCCTCATTTTGTCTTGACATTTCACACAGAAAACACAAATTAAAAATATAAACTACTACAGTTATTCTGGCAATACATCTGCCAAAAATGCATACTGTGTGCTATTAAGCACCTGCTTTTATTTCAGCCATATTTTCCCTGCAATAGATTAATATCATCAGAAAAAGCTTTATGTGAGCCCCAGTGAGCCCTATCCAAGTAACTTCTGTTGCACGACAGCAGCCCCTTACCCAGGTCTATCCCACAGTAACTGGAGCCACAGCTGTTAAGTACAATTCAGAGCAGGGAGAATTCCTTGCATTTCACACAAGACACACCTTCTATATACTAACCCCACAAAACTCCCCAGCAACTCAGCCTCCAAGTGACACAGACAGGTACTATTACACCCAGGACCCTGTCTACTAAGAAAGGGCAACACTGTCTTATTTGTCAGAAAGGCCTTGCCAACTACCATTTGATCCTAATAGAAACCGTAAGGCAAATTAATGAAAACATCCCAACTCTGGTCTGATGTGAAGTTCGTGCCTTCTCAAGAGGTAAAACATGGGGATGTGGCTCCATTAAGAAGTTCCCTGAACAGACTCATTCTTTATGCTTTTATCAGCTACTCTTCTTTCAGAAACTTTAAAACGTGCTCATGCACCTCCCAAGGTGCAAATACTGCTGGTTTCCCTGAAAACTGATATATTTTTTTCCTTCCTGCCCTTGTACACATCTCTAAAAATAGAGACTGAAGCTTGAAGCTGAGATCTCAGCAGTGCCCTACTCTCCCGCATCTTTCAGAAGAAATCCATTGTTGCACCTTGAAAATAACATTCACTTTCATGCGACAGGCAGAAGGCTTTAACCAGACACTGCTGATAATCCTGGAAATGCTCTCTGAATACAAATGTAAAAGATCTCTGACTCTGCATGTAACAACTACATATCATTGAAGTAGAAACAAGGTAACAGTGGTAGCACAATGTACAGGTAGGGTTTACTTCTTCCAGCTCATTGCCACAAATACAAGCTTTATAATTGCTCCAGAGCCTGGACATACGCATCTCATCTACGCAGTTCCTTTCAGGGCAGACAGAAAGAAAATACATTTGGCTTTGAAAACTCAGGTGGATACTCACTGCTGTTTCACTGTATCTGACCACTGCAGGGTCAGGTGAACATGTGGAAGGTACTGAGTGCGCAGGGTGGGCCAGTCCCACAGTGTGCAGTCCCACACACTTTCTGAACATGCTGATCAGATGATGTCCCAGCACAAAAGGAGAAGCCAGAAACATGTGACAAGGGGAGAAAAGTACTTCTCCTTTGTCATCATAAACATAAAACAATCTAAGTGTATAGCAACAGCTTTATAAAACTATTTCAACACTGTAACACTTAAAACACTTCAAACTAAAGTACCCGGAACTTTCTGGGATTTGTATCAAAACAAAACAAAAAAATCACACACACAAAAAAGTAAATTGTAAGAATGTGCAACACAACTCATTTGTCACCTTTTAGAACCACAGTTCCTGTTGAGGAAATCACCATTCTGGGGGAGTAAATGTTTGCATATATTTTACTGTTGCCAGTCGGTAAGTCAGTTAAAATGGGACTTAAAACTCATAGCTGAACAAGGATTCCAACAGTGTCACCAAATTTAACACCTATTTCAAAAGCTTACTCCAGAGAACAGTGGGGACAAAATGTATACAAAATCAACCCTAAAATCCAAGTTCTGTGTATCCTGGATGTAGAATTTTTCTTTCAAAATAGCAGTGGGAGCAACTTGAGCTGCAAGGGAAGACATGTGAAAGTAACTAAGGCCACCTTCAGAGCTTGTTCACCCTGAGAACCACAGCTGGTGCTGCAACTGAACTCAAGGAAAGGCTGAGGTTCATCAAATCCTCTGCTGAACATGTGCACAAGCACAGGGAGAGCTGTTGCTACCCATCACTGCACTGGATACCAACTGCTGTTTGTCTGTCTTAAATCAGATGAAAGGGAATGTGAGGAAAAGAATTTTAAAACAAAACCTGTGAAAACACGAGGAATATAATCAGGAAGGCTTTTGCTTGAGCTAAGAGGAGAGTAGAACAATTAAATTATGGAAGAAAATATTTTCAAGAGAGCTCTCTTTTAATGTCATAAGAAACATGGAAATTACCTGCAGCAGAGACAAAGGTTCTTTTTCCTTTTATCAGTCCATTGCTTTAAACACACCTGAAGGTGAACGTATAAATTCCAAAGCTGAATTCCACTGCAGACTGAATGTGCAAGCCCTGGGTTTCAGACTCAGCCTCTTCAAGCTCAAAAGTCAAAACCAGGTATTTCTTCTGGTCTGTTCATGGTTTTCCCCATTACACAAACAAATATATCACACAGCCAAACTACCACCCGAATTCTAAGCTCAGAATTGAGTCTCCACATCTTGCAATAACTAGTAAGCATAGACAGGAGGTAATAGGACACATTTCGAATTCGAAGAAATCAACTTACAACTTACTAATGACTGTGAAACCGTAATAATAATTAAATGACTGGCATGGATTTCCACACAGCCAAGAACTCAGAAAGAAAGCTGATCATAAATTTCATTACCCCTCTCTCCACTTATTTCTCTTCATCTGTTTAGTTAGATGATGATTTTTAAGAAGTTTTGTCTTAGATATGTTTCCTGCAACTAAGGAAAAAATAAACTCAAAACCAAGAGCCTGCAAATGTTTGTCAGAAAGACAGAGTAAACACTAAATAATAACTGATACACTTAAGATCCTCCCTTTTGAGCAAAAATAGGGAAAAAGAGGGAAGCTGTCATATTTCAGGGAAAGCATGCAGTCTTCAGTGGCCTAGCAAATAATTTTAAAGAACTTAAAGTATGCTGTGCTATTGAAGAGTTTGGTTTTTCCTTAAATAAGAATCAATTCAGCCTGAAACCACCAGGTAATTTTTTTACAGGTCACTTAAAATATTAGTTTTTTGTGGTGGAAGCCTGCTTACAATAACTAATAAATCACATGTATTAAAAGTGTGAATGGCCTGTTGCAAGTCACTATTAAATACAACAGACTACTGGGCATATTAAAATTAAATTTATATCACTAATGAAATAGGCCAAAGAGCCAATTCTTTCACTGAGAAAAACTGCATCTTTTTTAAGGAAAAACAACTATTCCACTATCTCAAACAAGAATGTAATAAGAGACTAGAAATGCATCTAACTGCATTTACAAGTTATTTCCATGAAACAGAAATAAATTATGAGGAGATAAACCATGAATGCTGTTCCTTCCTTCTCTCTGCCACCACAGCAATTTAATCACAGAAACAGAAAGAGGAATTTGATCTCGTCATTAATCCCAGCTTGCTTATTTCATGTATACACTGTATGGATGACTAACACCTTAATGTACAACTGACCAGGAGACACAACAAAATAGGTATTCCACTACAAATGTTCCAATATTTTTATATATACATACATATATACACACGTATATATTTATATTTTGGTATTTATATTAGATACTAAAAATATCTGTGTTTCATGTACATGTGTCTGAAGCACAAGTAATCTTTCTGCAACAATTATTTTTCAAAGGAGAATAATTCTTGCCAAGCATTTCAGTTAACATCAAAGTGAAATTATCAAGAAAATTATGTAAATTTTTTTTTGTGTGTGTGTTTATATAAAAAGTGACATACATAAGGTAAAATGGGACTGGGAAGTAACAGTAAATTTTACAGTCACTTACCGCCATCTCCTAAATTAGCCATGGAAGCAGATTTTTCTAGAAAGGGAACAAAGCAAACACTAAAGATTTCTCATAAATCCACTTGGTTGACTCAGACATGAAGACTGTCAAACCTCTAAGAACAATTTTTTTTTCAGATTTTTACTACAGCTTCAGGAAACCAAGAAGTTTTTAGGTCTTCTCACTTTGAGGTAAGTGGGACAGCTTTGATCACCTTCAAATGGAAGAGTAAGAACTCACGCAGGAGGGAAAAATCATTACTAAAGAAGTTAGCAAGGGAAGTTCTTAACTTCAACACAGACAAAGGAGTGAGGACTTTGGAAACTGCCCCAAATACTCCTATATTCCAAGGGCACAGGGGGAAATGAGAATAATTTACAAAGGACTTCAGCATGGGGTTGAAGGTTAAAAGTCTGTGAAGTTATGAAGATCCTGTTTCTGAGTCCAGAATGAAAGACAGGTCTTGGACAGAATACACACACTTCCCGAAGGAATTTCCATAGTCTTCCCTTTCCATGTCAGCTCAGAAATTATGAGAGATACCTGAATTTGTCACCCAAGAACCACCTCCATGCAGCCAACAAATTTATCCTAATATAAGTAAAGAGGAAGTTCCCTTCTAGGGTTTAGGTTTAAAAAACCCCTCAGAAGTTGCTGTGCGTACATCTAAGAGAAAGACTGCTGGGACAATTTAAAGAAAGGTGGAGATTGAGCAGAAGCTGTACAGTGTGGCTACATCACACTCTATAGCTCCTTTTGAGGAGATCAGGAAGATCAGGAACAGCTCCAGGCAATTCCAGAGAGAGGTAACACAGAATTCCTGCAGGAAGGGATATAGTATGAAAGTCCCGATAAGAAAAAGTTGAGGACTTTATGTTTTGTTTTAAAGAAAGTTGTAGAAAAGATCCTTAAAAACTAGAAGACTGGATTATTACCTTGCTGTTTTAAGTAGACAGTGTAACAGCACAATTTCCCCACAAAACAAGTTTTGCCTTTTTTAGTCCTTAGCACACACACTCAACTTATCAACAGACAGAAACTACCAAAACATTTGGAAGGGAGGAACTGATTTTATGGCCCTTTTTTTCTCTTCTTCCCAAGACATCATCATCTCCAACACAGTGGCTCTACCTCATTGCCAAATGCAGGTAATCACTGGTATTCCAGCAAGAATATAAGAAGTCCATAGATAAAGAGGAAGATGGTGCAACTGCTGTTCAGGCTGTGTAAAGGAAAATCTGAACAATCAGCTCAGAAATGTAGGTAAATCTTGAAGTACACTGATTTCCCATTGTTTGTTCAACCTGAATCTTCCTGCTAAATTGTTATTTTACAGCTTTGTGCTTTCCCGCCCCCGTACAAGGCCCAAAGAAGTAAACATTGTAATACAGGGATAAAAAGCAAAACTGATCTACATAAAGTGCTGTCAAACGAACACAGCAAACAAAGGGAATGTATTTTAACCTAGTCTTTAAGCTAGGCAGAACTTCTCATAGTACATGGAGATTTTCAAACATATAAAATGCATAAAATTATATACAGTATCTTGAATCAGAATGAAGAAAATCCATTTTCTTAAACCAGCGACACTAAACCACACACACTGAAGATACAAGAAGGATGGAATTTATCAAAGCTACATACTACTAACAAAACTACAACCATGTTTTTATTGAACTTAGCCTGACTACAGCAGAAATCAAGCACACACAAAAACAATTATTCTGACGGAAGCCAAATGCTCAGACTCACAGAACTCCTACAAAAGTAGCTCAAAGCTTTATTTTCCGTAAAGCTCTTGAAAAGCTGTACTTACAAAGCTATAAATATTGTATCTCGTAAAAATCAAAAGTTTTCTCAGAGAAAAAATAACCTCACAAGCACTTACTCTCTCCCTCTCTGCAATCAGCAATTTCAACAGCCTTCCCAGGATGCTGACTACGTTTATTTTATGGGAACCTAAATACAAAAGCTTGTAACGCAAGAAGTCCGTCTGTACAGTCAAATCACAGGCAGGAAACACCAAAATTAAATACAAAGATCTGGTTGTGAAACTGAATTCTATTCACTACCTGCCTGCAATGTTGTACCACACACATACAGAGCTCTTCACTGTGTGTTCATTGACAATGAACTTCCTAGAGTCTGCAACAGTTCTTTTTATTATTTTCAACTGGGTTACCTCCTGTGCTCAAGGTCCCTTCAACATGATGTCACCTGGGTGGTTTCTAAAAAGGATTAGAAAATATAATATTTAAACAGACAGCAGCCAGATCACAGTACAGCTCTTGATGCTGCCACAAGAAGTTAAAGCATTGTTTGCAACAGGGAGAAATTAACTTCTGTGACGGGCCAGAGAAATCAAGCATTTTGTGGCTCACACAAAACTCAGGAAAGATTTCACAATCAGAATAATCAGATAATTCTATGAGCTCACTAAGAATATAAATTCACTGACTACTGAAGAACTTTACTCTGGGATGTTATTTTAGATAATTTTTGATATAGTATATGTTCTGAGTTCACTGCCAATCACAGCTCTGGAAAAGCTAATTTACTTAAAATATGACAGAAAACCTAATGCAGTATGTTTCTATTTACTGCCTCACTGATGACAGTATTACAGCTGCATTATACAAGCGGAATCTCTTCAAAGTTGCAACATTTTAGTTTCTTAGCATAAGCACTTAGAACCCTTCTAAATTATTTGTTAATTCAAATACATGTAACATTCTTACCAGTAAACCAAAGTCCATATCCAAGCCTACTAAATCATTATCTCAATACTCTGTCAAATTCCTAACCTGTACGACGCTGGAGCTGAATGTGGAATTCAAGATCTGGCTGTACCTGTATTTTGTGCAACAGAAGACCTGTTCTCTGCTTTTGCCAAGTTCCACTCCTAACAGTTCCTGACGTTCCACAAAATGACAGATTACCTTAAGTTTTTATCATTCCAGTCTTTCATTCTTCTTACAACAAAGCCATAAAGCCCAGTAGGACTCTTGCTTCACATGCTGCCAGCTGACCGAGTGCAGCAATTTTTGCAATACTTACTAGGATTTTACAATCTGAAGGTACAACCAGATCAAACTGATTTGTTTCTCTTGTTTCATAAATAAGGGATTGTATACACAAGATTTAGCAGCAGGTATCAGAGCTCCAAACAGCATTTACAGCCTTTTACTTGAAAGGTGATTTAGAAACCAATAATATATTAAAGTAATTAAAATCCTGTCTTGCCACATGCCAAAAATATGAAATGTACAGAAATGCAAAATCCACAAGACATTTCATATTGGTCATGGCCAGGGGACACTATGACAGTTGAAACCAACAGGTGATAATGTTGCCTAGAAAAGTTATGTGTTCAATATTTCATTAGTGCCAAAAAGCACTGTAGGTGACTATGCAAGATAGGAATCTTCAAATGTTCTTTTTGGCCTGTCCATGTAGTCTAGACACATTGCCATGACAGATGCAAGGTGACTGGAATCCATCCAAAACAGTCACAGGAAAAAAAAAGGGAAAACAACAAATTAGAAAATACTGACACTGCAGAGAAATTACTACAAATTCAGAAAGAATCAAAGAGACAAAATCATCATTAGAAGCAGAAAAAAAAAAAAAGATAAAAAGGCAGCAGTCTAGTAACAGGAGATGGACTGTAAAACAGTGCAGAAAAAATGAGATGTGGTCTCCTACAAATCTGGAATGGGAAGCAAGGAACAAAAGGAACTAACTCAGAAAAAGCAAGCAAGAACAGCAGCTACAGCAGATTGCTCTTCACTCCTGAAACATTACAGTGAAATAACACACCAGCATTCATTCATGTGAACATCTGTCTCCATTGAGCACAGTGGCTACTATCTTTCCTTCTATTAGCCTCCAGCTCAGCATATGGAAAC
Source organism: Phylloscopus collybita (assembly GCA_027886175.1). Lineage (NCBI taxonomy): Eukaryota > Metazoa > Chordata > Aves > Passeriformes > Phylloscopidae > Phylloscopus > Phylloscopus collybita. The sequence continues at coordinate 9,836,619 of JAJNNQ010000033.1, read as the reverse complement.
CAAATTAATGACATCATCATTCAGAATAAGATTAATTAGGCAAACAACCATCAACTTTTCTTTCCAAATATTGAATTCCACCTAACCTTGTATTTGTTAAGTAAGCCATGGTAAGGTTCTACTTGATATTTTTCCAGTTGTAGCCCTCCTACATGGTTTTAGGTTCCTGTGGGATTATTTATTTATTCATTGTCAGGTATAGTATTGAAACCAATATAACCCTATGCTTTCAGCTGGTCACAACTGGTCATTCCAAAAACCTTTTTGCAGACTGACTAAAGGAAGACAAAGTTATTTTTATTTTAAGATGAAATTAAAGCTATTTGTCCTTTTGCCATTAGAGTTTAAAAAGAAAGTGATACAAAAACCTAATCATGGTTTGTCAATGTAAACCCCTGGGGGCTGTACAAAACCTACCCAAAAGCAGACAAAAAATAAAAATTATCATTATTGTTCAGCAGATAAACTTAGAAAAATCAATTTAATCCATTACTGCTTCAGATGCTTTAAGGTTACTGAAACAAATGCCGGGAATGCAAGATGCTCCACATACACAATCATCAAAAGCAGTTCATGAAGAGGAGCTGAGAAGCAGAAATCCCCATGCATCAAAAACAAGAACAGGTACCTGATCTTGCATAGAAAAAGGGATGGAAACTGGTGAGGTTTTAGCAGTACCACTCTCCCCAAAAGGTACAATCACTTGTTTTTCTACTGTGTAGTTACAGTATTTTCAACCCCCACAACACATAGAAGGAGACATTTTCTTGCAAAAACTACAAAAATCTTGAAGATGTATTTACGAGAAATCATGACTTGAAATTCAGAAACTCAGCAACGGACAAGAGAGTGCAACACGTAGAGACAGTCAAAATTCAAACACATTCAACTTTCAAGTCAGCTGTATGTAAGCAGAAAGGTGGACTGCAGCCTATAGATAAATAGACAGCACAGACAGTGCAGACAGATATAAAGGGGACATGTAAGAGCAATGGAGAGACACCTGTTAGCAGGGCCTGTGGTGACAGGACAATAGGAAATGGTTTTAAACTGAAAATGAGTAGGTTTAAATTGGATATAAAGAAGAAACATATCAATGAGGGTGGTGAGACACTGAAGCAGGTTACCCAGCTAAGCTGTGGATGCCCCTTAGCGTTCCTGTTAATATTTGCCTTTCTTGACTCAGAGAACTCCTGTTATAACTAATTGAAATAGAAACTTCTGTTGTGTAAATTCATGCATTTGTAAGGAAATGTTTTGAGGATGAAATTTCAGTATTATCTAGTCCTGACAGAAAAAAAAAAAAATTACTACTAGTAAGGAGGACTCAAACTGCAGGCTCTTCTTTAAGCTGCAAATTAATTCCAGCTTCCAGCAGAGAAGATGATAGCTTGAGCCACCTGAACATCCTCCCAACTAGCTTGACATCAGGTCAATCACAACAGACAGTCCAGGCCAGGGAATCTACCTGGACAGTTCCAAGGTCACAGTTACGCTTGATGGGCAAATACTGTAGCCACTGGGCTCCAGGTGGGCTTTGTTTCCTTTTTTTTTAAATTTAGAATTTACAAGGGTTACTCTGAATTACTTTGATGCACAGCAAGCATCTGCAGCACACTGGCAGCTATTTCAAGCAGCCCTGTGACAGCAGAGCTTTGATTTCTGAGGGCTACTTTAGGTGTTTTTAAAGAGCTAACACCTACTAGATTTGAATGTTCCACTTGACTGTCAGTCACTACAAGGGAGACAGACAAAAAGAAAACCTGGCAGCAATTTCGGAGTTTGAGTACTTCTGAGAGCCAATCACGGGAAACACAACCAGCACGGCACTCACCATTCACTACCACGACTTTGACAGCAGGAAGTCCAAGCAACCACAGAGAACTGCATCCTACTTTTAACTAGAACACACCAGTGCAAGATAAAAATCTCTCGAGTTACATGAACAGAGGAAGATTAAGTATCTGTACAGGATCTAAGACTGTTGCATTGAAAGGCTAATGACTTCCTAACAACCTATGACCAGAAATTAAATGCCTGCTCCACCAAGCCTGCCTGAAATACATGTAACTTCTGTCTCCATTTCTTATTTTTAAAATGATCATAAGTGCATCTCTACCCCATGAGTATTACAAGAATAATTACACTAAAAAAAGAAAGAAAAATTGGCATACTATGTATGTCTTAATGTCTTAAACAAAAGTACTTAAACATACATGATTTTATTACTCAAACACAAATACTATTGCTAATTTCACATGGAGCTTTCCTCATCTTTTAAAATGGTCCTACTCCAGTCATTACTGATAATTTAAAATATGCAGAGCACCCTTGTACTGTTTTCTTTGAAAAATGAAGATTATGGCTACCTCATACTGGTATATTAAAGGCAAAATCAACAAAGATCTTTAGTCAAGTCACTTAAACTGTTTCCTAATCAACTACTATCTGTTTAATTCAGTTCTGAAACAGCAGAACAACAAGTTTTCACTAATAAACTATTTTTCAATTCACTGATTAAATGAATTTAAAAATACTGTGTTATAGTCTTACTATGCCAAGCAGTGTCTCGGCAAAAATAAGTCAAAGACTTTACATCCCTATGCTTAATTAACAACTAGATAAACACCTCCTTTACACAGTTTTAAAAAAAATTTCAGCACTCCCACTTCCCCTTCAACTTATATACTTCCAACCACAAAACCACTTTTAGGCCTAATGTTCAAAGAACAAAACATACATGACATATTTCAATAAGAACACAGGAGCAGAGAGGGAAACCTCAGCACAGGTTTCTACACAGAGACAAAAAGCTTTAAGATGTTTCATTTTAAAACACAACCACTGTGATAAAGCCAACTAACAAATTCCACCCAGGTGCAAGGATAAAGGAGACTGGCGATGCCCTTCTGTTCTGTAGCACAACATTGTACAGCTTCTGATCTTTCGTGCAAAAAACAGATTCCTCTCAGAATGGGGAAGCAGTAGCAGACTGACCAGGTATAGTCTTCCTTTCCAGATTAAATACCTAGTGTATCTTCCCCCAAAACTATGTGAGACTTAAGCCTGAGGTCCAAGTCCTGTGCAGTCCCACATCCCAATGGAGCAGATGTGGTATATATGGAGTCTCTAACAAGGAACATTAAATTCAGTACATGTAAACTTAGAGCTCTGAGGTTTTATTATGAAATACCAGTACAGAACACTCCGCTAAACTACAAATCTGTTGAACCTCATGAGACAATACACACGTGTACATATACAGACAGGATATGTATACATGTATATAGAGCATATGGGTCCAGCTACAGCAAATTACACCATTCATGAGGAAACAATCAGCTTAGATATGTGACAACAGAAATGAAGATGTTTCAACTGCACTAAACCTCTCCTATATACACTGTGAAAGGGAGAGAGCATAACAAATTCTGCCCTTAAAAAAACCATGAAAAGCAGCTTGTGTACAGCAACATCTGAATAAAATTAACCATATGCAGTTATTAAAAAAAAAAAAACCTGCAACAACAACAAAACACCTGCTAAGACTTCACTTTGAAATACAAAATAAATCATCTCTAAGTAAAAATATACATATAATGTTTTGGTATTGCAAGCAAGAGCCAGCAAATATGCCATGGGAAGACGGTGCAATTCAGATGACAGGTCTGGAAATACAAGGATACCTACAATTACGCACACAGCTGATGAAGACAAACATGACAAATTTCAGACTAAATTTTGTGACACCTGCGGGTCTACCTGGGATGCACGTAGCCAGAGATGCATTTAATACTTAGAGGAAAGTGCGCGGCCACACTACAGTCGTATTCATGAGGTTCATGTGGGAAAAGCACAAGCTCCGAGAACCTCAGCCGAAGCACAATGCAGAATTCGTACAGTTTATACCGCTTTGAAGAGGCAGAAAAAGCCCCCACGAACGGAGAAGAGCTGCCGGAGGACTCCCGTCCTTCTCCCCACCCTCAGCAACAGGGCAGTGACACCTGACCGGCCTCACCTGCCTCCCCTTTTCCTCCCGGACGCCCGCGGCTGCAGCTGCTGCCCCGCGGTGTTGTCGGGCGGGGAGGGCGCGGGGAGAGCCCCCGGCCCTGGGCTCGCCCAGGCCTCCCGCCCCTGCCCGCGCTCCTCAGCCCCACGCGGCCGCGCGCTCACCAGGCAGCGGCGGGGGGAGGCGGCGGCGCTCGGCCCAGGAGCCCCGCGGGGCCGGCGGGGCGCGGGGAGCGGAGCGCGGAGGTCCCGCCGGGAGCCGCGTCCTCCCGGCCCGGATTGTCACAGGGAAAACATGACGCGGGCGGGGAGCCGCCGATCTCGCGGGGCTACCGCGCGGCTCTCGCGAGAGCGCCGGCCGCTCCCCGCCTCCGCCCGCCGCCGCCTCCCGTGCGCGGGCACGCGCGGCTCGCCGCCGAGGGCGGAGCGGCGGCGCCACCTGCGGCGGGCGCGGCTGCTCCTGGAGAAATGGGAGCGCTGCTGGCACTGCGAATGGAGACGGCGCCCAAACGGCCGGGTTCGTTGGTCTGCTAGCGCGAGGAAGAGCAGACAAATGCTTTTGCATAAAAACGACCAGAAAAACTGGTCAGGGAAACGAAGCACCTGATTTCGATGGGGACCCTGATGTAATAATTCATGTATGGGACAGTCAGGGAAAAGAAGAGAAATGGATGCTGTATGCAGGGACAGAAAGTGCAGAAAAGGCAGAACGAATCACATCAGTGGCCAAGTAGGAGTATATTAAAGCGTTTGCGCTTAAACAAAATGAGCAACGTAACAACAAATAGTAAAACTGTCACCGAGGAAAGAAATTCCAAGTCTAAATGATAAGATACAGCAAACACTGTCACGACCTGGATGGTGACAGCAACGATGGCACATCAAGATCAGTGAGGCCACAGTGGCAAGAAACAACACAGAAATCTCAGTTACACCCACATGAATTGGTAAAGTCCATTCAATATTAGGGATGTCATGTCTGAATCAGTAGACATTCATAGACTAAGTGGGAAAACTGACAAGCAAGAGGAAAACTGCAAGAAGGGACTGACTGCTTGTGTTTCAGTACATCAGCCTGAGGTAGGAATGCAATGGAAGCTTACAAAGATTGGTGATGTGAAATAGGTGAACAGGAAATGATTGTTTATACTCTTCCAGTGGAAGAACTAGAATGTAACAAGAGGAACTAATAGATGAAAAATTCAGACTAAAGAAAAGAATATTTTTTCATTCACATATAATTAAGCTGTAGGACAGCTACCTTGATGTAGGACAAAAAATAGTAGACGCTTACCTGGACTCAGAGATGGGAAAAATACAGGAAAGAAAAAAAAATCAGTTTACCAAAGACATCTCTGGTTGAAAAATGCCCCAGCCTACAGAAAGCCCTACAATGTTTGGGGACACTTTACTCTGTATTTGCTCCTGCCTTTCCTTCCCAAGGCATGGGCTGATGGCTGGCTCAGGCACAGTACCAGTGGACCAGAGATCCCATCCTCATCCTGTCCTTGTCCTACAGCCTCTGTCTCCTGGACCTCTCCTCAGTAGCCTTAATGCTTTATTCTGAATTATGAAGTGTTAGGGTAGGACCCCAAGGGTAGAGCTCAGCTCCCTGGAGAGACTTGCATTTCATGACATAAGTTCCAACCAAAACTGGACCAAATGTCACTGGCCACTTTGGAGACACATCCCAGGTATTTATGGCTTTTCATTCTGCCCCCTAAAAGGCAGATGCCTTTTAAGCATCATTTTGTGCATCCTCAGGGATGCACAGTGTTTTGCATCAGAATAAAACCCAAATGCCTTGCTTTGAAAAGTCTGACCCAACCAAACTAAAAATCACAGATTAAGAAAAAAAGCCTCTGTTAGCAATTTACTCATGTAATATCAACCCATAGGATAATGGTCAAGATAACCCATTTTTGTTCAATAAGTTTTAAGGCGTTAGTTTTATACCTCGAACTATACCAGCTAATCTTTTGTCTAAAGTCATAGTCAAACACTGCTGTGAATGAGCAGCTTCTTTGTTGATGAGACCACCTGTGCTAACAAATACCACCAAAAATGGGGTAAATTATAAAAACACTTTAAAGCATTCTGTAAGTATTTCAAAAATGTCAGCTAAAGGATGCTGTGGAAGAAATAACTTTAAAAAATAAACAGATACATAAAAACACATTCAGTGCAGACATGTCCAGCAGATCTGCCATTCCACAGAATAGAAATCAGAATAAACAGACACACTCAGCAGTGTGTGCTCTTCTCCGTGCTCACATGCCCCACACCCACACACATTAGTCACATGAAAGACAAAACCTTATCATGAACTGCAGCTTTTATGGCTTGCAGGCTCCACCTGCAGCCAAGCATTTTACAAGTCTCAAGGAATGCAAACGTCTAACGCTTTTAAGTTATGTACACTTAAATATTAAGTTCACAGAACTGCAAGGTTTTCTGTTTTGTTTGTCAAGTCTTGACCGAGCCCATCAATCACTCTGCAGTACTGAGAATCAAGGGCTCTCCCCTTGCCATTTGCCTGGATGCAGAGGCAGAGCTGGAGGCGGGTGCAGGGGCTGTTTCCAGAGGCTCACTGATGTCAGAATTTAAGTTACACTGGAGGACCATAGCTGTTCATCTTTGTGAATTCTCACATGAAGCTTATTAGATCGCAGCTGTTAATATTTGATATTAACTACAATCTTTCCTAAGTCAAGGGACTTCCACAGTTTCTCCTTCAGAGCTGGACCCCCAATGCCTGAACTACTGTCTGCATCTACAGCCAGCTGGACTCAGGAGCTTCTGAACTGAAATAAAACCCAGCGTGGCAAGTGATACAGGATGAGGAGGTCTATTCCATCACCCTGTACTAAGCAGGCAAGTATTGTCAGAATTACTGAGAACCCAAACAAAGCAAACAGCATTCTAGCCTACTAGTAGCTCTAGTAGGTCTGAAAATAAGGATATAAATAAGGGGAACAAGTCTACATTTGCTCTGACACTACCAATGGCTGTCACCATAATTCAGGCACCTTATCCGAGAGTCAACCATCATTACATGAAAACATAGCATTTGCATCCATTGGAAATTGCAGAGGCTCCTGAAACTCATTTGGCTACCCTGAGGACACACCAGAGGAAAGAAGAGCCTTCCAGCCACCTGCAGCTGTATATTAACAGAGTGAAAGTAACAACAAAAAGCTGATAAGAGTTTTATGGGATAACCCTAGACATAGGCCAGGAATACCTGAATCACAGCTTTTCATTGGGTAACATCATTCATCCTCTCCCCCTCCTTCACAGCCAGCATAAGCAGAAGTATTCAAAATTACAAATCTCAAGAGTTCAGGCCATGCTGTCCGTAACTGCAGGACATTCATTCTCCATTTTTATTTCCAAAACAGTTTCCATCTTAGCTTCAAAGTATAGAGGGAGACCAAGAGAAAGCCCATATGATCATGGAGGTTTCAAGGGAAAGGAGACTGTAAGTAATACCTCTTATCTCTGTGCTCTCACCTCTTCTTTAAAACAGCAATAATCCTTCATGACGACTGCAGAGACCTCTCAAGTCTCACCTACAGTTTTCCTCCTTCCCAGCTTCACTTGGACTAAGGCAGATTTCTTCCAGCATTTTGCTCTACAAGACCTGTTTTACATCAATGATTCCCTATTACTTTGCATGAGTTACTGCATTATTTATTAGTTTAAAATGTACTGTTATGTAATCCCATCAAATGTACTTTTAATCTTAAGCAATGAAAAGAAAGGCATGATAATGACAGAACAATGCACAATTTAACATCAAATGTTTTTCTGAAACAGTTACTAATTATCATTTACTTTTTTAGTAACCGCATTTAACTCTTCATCTTCTGATACAAACATTTCACCAGGGCTATGACCAATTCCACTCTAACTATTTTTGTAAGATCTTTTTTTATAACACAGTGCCTAGGACAAGACCCAACATCCAGCATGAAACTATGCTATTTATCTAGGGCTTATTCTTAACTACTTTTCCACAATGCAGGATAATTCTGGATCATTTCAGAAAATGGGAATTTATATCTGAAATACCTCAATTAACTGTGTTTTGATTTTACTGACTTCTCTTTTTCCAGCAGACTTTGCTAACATTGGCATGCCTTGCTGTTGTCATGGCAATGAAAGGAGTCTGTATGGTTTGGGATGTGACTCAGAAAAAATTTTATACAGAAAGGGGCCAACAATTAGAACAAAGGACATTGAATGTTTCTGTGCCACCAGTTAATAAATGATCAACGGGGAAAAAAAATATCCCAAATCAGAACAAATGATACTGAACAAAACTTGATTGAATAGAAGACATCAAATTATTACTTGTGACCCTCTCTTGCATTTAGGTCTCTGTGTGGGTATAGCTTTATCACCCCCAAGAGTAATTAAAATTACAGTGATATACCTGGGCAGTTACTTAACCAGAACAGAATGCAGATTTGCCCGAAGATACGCTCTTAGTGTTTAGAAATATGAGGAATCTTGTATTGTGGACTTATCCCAATGAAACAGTCTCCAAGCCATTATCTCTGTGAGGGCTCCTCCTAAGGCAAGGCTCTTCTCACGGCTCACAATTTACATGAGGCAAAAGAGAGGCAAGATTGCCAATTAAAAGATGAGGAAAGGAGCTTGTGGCAGTCACTGAAGAGGTGTGGACAGAGCAGTTGCCAGCACTAAAGCCAACCTACACCAATCTATGAAGTGGAAATAGCATGGAAATATTATTTTTAGCTAGGCTGAAAATACCATTCATCTATGTCTTCTATATGTCACTCATGACAACACTGGCTCTTTCCCTGTGGATCTAAGGTATGTGAGGGGAGCTGTTATTAGATCATTTTCCTGTGCAGGAATGCCAAATGTGAAGGCAGTGAAATATATGCATTTGTGTCAGTCCTTAATTTCATCTTTTGACTCATGTTCTGTAGCGATAGCTCCTCTGCCTGGCACTTCCTGTTCATACCAAGCTGAGCCATACTGTTATTTATTAGAAAGCAATTTAAAGCCACATCCACATGGCCAGCTGGCTCTTACCCCAGTACAAATCATCAGTGCTACATAATCAGCAGTTTCAGAGCTCAGGATTGCAGGTAGTCATGTCACCACTTCTGTTGGACTCAGCTGTGAAATGCAGAGTAGGAGCCAGTCTGAAGTAACCTCAAATTTAAGATCTAGTTCAATCCATGGCCATCTCTCCCTTTCTTTAGCTAGCCAGTAACTTTTTCAAACTGTTTTGCTCAGCCTAGCTTTGAATCAAGGTTCCACACCTCAGAAATACCCTTGGCCAAGACAAGACAGAAAACGTTCCAGAGAACTGGGGAAAACACATGGGAAACAAGAGGAGTTTGCACTGGAAGACAATGAATGATAATATACCGGGGAAATTAAAAGGATTATATGTGAACAACTAAGTAACAACTGAATTCATACACAAGACTAATTCCAAACTAATCTATTCATGGGTACGAAACATTTTGAGCATATGTGGCAGGCAGGTTTACTAGGACTTCAAGAGGATTAGTAATTCTAATTAGCTCAGTATGGTAACACCCAGTGCACAGCCACAGTGCAGCTTAAATACTGTGCCACAATAATACCTATATGCGTAAGATACTGGAGACAACTAAACAACAAAAGGGAATGACCAATGGTCAAAGTACCATTCATAGGATTGCCATTCCCAGTTGCATTCTTACGGGCTGTTCACAATTCCTTTGGGATTTTGGTGCTATGCTGTCCTTTAAAAACCCCTGTTGCCCAACCCTCTAGTGTGTCTGCACTTCCCATGCTTTTAGCAATACAGTCAGGAAAAGAAAAGTGCCTATCACAATTGCTTTCCCCTGCCACGCCCTGCAGTCTTTCCTACTCAGTGAGTATGACTGCCTCTGAATGGAAACATGGAAAAAAGGCAGCACAGAGCTCTAACAACCCCTTTGTGCTTACTGCTGGAGACTTCCCATCCCTTTGCATTTCGAGTGGAGAGGTTATCCAGCTTCCATGGCCCTGGAGCAACGAGCAAACAGACCAATTCCTCTTGGCAGGATACAGGGGGATGGACCCAAGCTCTGCCAAATATAGCACTCAAGAGCTGTGTGCCCATCCCCAGCAACCTCGGAGCCCTCCCAAAAGGGAGCACCCACAGGGTCGCACCAGTTAATATTCACTGAGCGTTCCATAATATCAAACTGGGCTCAGTAGCAAAGGAACACTTGAGCTGTTTTGAGCAAGCACTGTTCTGGTTTCTTCAGTGGGATCCAAGACAGGTGAAAAATTTAGGAAAGAAAGACTAAAGTTTATGCAATTCATAAGCACAGCACTGATCCAATCCCCATTTTCATAACAAGAAAAAAAAGCCTTTATTTAGAGGGCTTCAGTTAAGCCAAAAGCTTCCATTTTTTTAATTGAGGCCATCTGACCTTGAGTAAGTCCCCTTCCGTGTTATTACTCTCTGAAATAAGTTACACATCTAACTACTAGCACAGGCTCGCTTTCAAATTACTCCAATCTTATTTGCACAAATGCAAAATATTATTATCCTTTACCACAACTGTTCCATGCAAGATCCTATGCATCATTTCTTTAATGAAGAATTTTATTTTGTAAGTTCAGAATATACAATAATTTTATAAAAGGCATTAACAAATACTAAACCTAGGAAAAGCATTTTTAAATTTTTTTTTATAACTGTGATGTAGTTTTTCTTTCAGTATACAAATGCCTAAAAAAGATAAGAGCTGTCCTCAGAATGAGCAACATTCCAAGACCATGATTACGCACAGTACTCAGGCAATAGAAGCCTGAAGGCCTGAAGGATACTATAAAACCTTTTGTCTGTACAGCATATTCAAATGCATTGTTTAGCATTTTTAGAAAGAATTTATTTTTCCACATTATTTAGATCATTCCTCAGAATAAAACAGATAAAAATTAAAAAAACATATTTTCAAAAAAATCTTTATGGAAAAACCCAAACCTACAACTCTATTTTTGTCCCAGAATTCCTATTTCTGAACTTGAACTACAAAAGCAATTTTGATTTTTCTCTGAGTTTATCTTCCTTTTCAGTTCTGACAGCTATGTTTCTTCCTTGCTCATGCTCCATTTCACTACTTTTCCCTCTCTTTTCCTAACAGCTATTTGTCTAGACCTCTAACCACTGGTTTTTTTAACTGACTTTTCTTTGGCTTCTGTCAGTTCATTAACATTTTTCTAGTCTTTAACTCAAAGTGAATATTCTAGCTGTTGTCTGAAAGCTGTACAATGAGGAATTATCCTTGTGCTTTCATGAATCAATGACTACTCTGTAAGGTTAAAAGCAGTTTTTCTCTTCCCACTGTTTTCATATTTCCTCTCATTCCATTTGTTCTTGCATTCAATTTTTTTTTCCAGCAAACACCACAAGACAATTAATATCCTCCTGCACCTTTCACTTTGAGATCTCATAATATTTTTCAAAAAGAATCCTCTTTCCCTTAGATGGGGGGGAAAGGTACAAATATGATAGAGTTATCTCATCCCAATACGTCTAGCACAGGCTATATTTCAGTTCAACATGCTACCTAATATTCTCCTTTTTCAAAAAAAACCCTTGTTCATAATGCTCTGTGTAGAAAGGACTGGTAAAGTTCCAAACTACTTTTTTGTATCCCACACAGCTCCTTGGGCTGCTTCCACCACAACACCTGGCTGCTGCTGGGCACAGAAAGTGCCCACTCACAAGGGAGACTCAGAAGTGTAAAGGTAACTTTCCAAATGAATGCTGGAAAGAAATCTTTCACTTGGAGTGCTATCACCATCTTCATTTCAGAGAGGTAAAAACTAAGCCTAAACAGATGGAGCAACTTTTCCATACCAGGGTTTAACCCAAAAGCCCAGAGCTCCTTCCACACATATCTGGATTTGTATGTGCCGTGAAGTCCTGGACTTGACAGACAGAATCACAGAGCAACCAACAGACATTTTGTCTTTGACATAGCTAATTCAGCCCTAAATCACCCAGAAAAGAGATGAGTTATTTATATCATAAAACACTAATAAACACCAGCCAATTCCACAGTAAGAATTACAAAAACAGGTAGGAGCTGATAAAACTGACGAAAAGAGAGAAAAAAAGAAGGAAGTAAAAAAAGAGTAAGGCAAATACACAACAGACAATTCATTTAAAACCCCATCCTACACCCACTTTTGAATTTTCTCCAAATGAACTATATCAAGCTCTATATAGATAGTGTTAAATCAATTTAATTATAGAATCACATATAGAATGGAAAAATAACATTAAAAACCTTTCACTCCTCTTCCCAAGAGTGAAACAAAACTACCACCCAACACACCTCAGTAGTTTTCTCTTTTTTTTGTTTAAAAAAAGCCTGGAATTCTCCTAACAGAAAAAAACATAAAATAACCCTAAGTTTTGCTTTGAAATGGAAAGCAGTTCCATTATATAAATGTTTGGCTTGATGAATAGAAAGCTCTGCCCTTTGCACAAAAAGGGCTGCAAAGAGCATCCTGTTCAACCAAGCTGGTGTCCTAAAGAACAGCCCATCAATACACCCTCTGAGTAATTCACATATTTAGGATGGGATGCAAGCTTACCCCTATTTGAACTTTATGGATCATATTTTGAATTAGCTTAGAAATTCATTATATTAGTTTTCTGATTCCGGCCGAAGCACTCACTAAGTTCCTACTCTCTGCTATCACATATAGAGTTACCATATCAATGTACAATTAGATACCTGCTGTGCCAGCCTTTGAGCAAGAGGCTTTGGGATCCTTTTTGGTCCTGCTCTCACATTTGTATTTCAGTGAGGTTATCCAGTGCTGAATATTGGCGCTAAGAACAAAGTCCAAGCTATGGAATTAAACATACTGATAAGACGGGTGCCAGAATGGCTCATTTCAGCACGGTGACATGGGAATGACAGTAGGCATCTCTTTTCTGTTGCTGTGGGGTGTCAGAGAAATAAAAACTCCTATTATATGGGAAGGCACCAGGACATAGTATGTGGACAATGCCTAAAGGACAGTGGATGGGCCTACACCCACCACTGCCATCTCCTACACCTCCCCTAATGTTTGCTGCCCACACTGTCCGATACAGTGACCCTTTCCCACCTCTCCCAGCTTCTCCGTAGTGTCATTCCCCTGCTGCCCTCAGCCACTACCCTTTCTCCCCTTTCAAAGGACATTTTCCAATTTCTCTCTCTCTCATCAACATGTAAACATGTGACCCAGGCCCGGGCACTGCGAGGCCAGCCAGCCTGCAAATACACTTTATTCTAGCTGGCCTCTGCTCAGGACACACAACATGACTGGTGCAGCAGCCCAGCACTGCCGGGGCACCCGTGTCCTTTAGCTTGGCACAGAGGAACTTCAGTGGAACACTGTGATCTGGTGCTTGGAAAGGCAACCTGTTCCACTTCAGTGCTTGGTCATGTGAGCTTTAGGCAGAGGAGAGGCTCCAGCATTGGCTGGGTAAAACAGAAGCTGGGGGAAGCACACGAGTGAGACAGTTTGGTATTTTATTTTGTCTGCAATATTTTCAATGCCTGGATTCTGACTGGCCCACCATCATTCACAAGCCTTCTGTAGGATGTATACACAACAGATGTATACACAACTCTGATGTATACACAACAGAGAACAAACTATTTTAATACTTGGAGATGCCACTCCAAGAAATGTCTTTAGCTCTTCTTCCATGTAACAGGTGTCTTAAGAAAAACACCCCAAAGGAATTAAAACTGATGTCATCCTTTCATGCAGCAGCTGAATAAAACAAGACAAATTAATATTGTTGTCCATGCGCTGCTGGAAGAACGATTTTTAAAGTTCATGACTGAAGACAAAACAAAAAAACCCAGTCATTTACTTTGGCCACAGTTCAGAAGTGATGCAACAGTCACGACCCTGCTAAACCAAAAGCAGCGAGACAGGTAAAGCAACATGGATAATACTTTCTATTATATTTGCACACTTCATGTAAGGGTGTCCTCCTTGAATCAAAAGCTGAAATGGTACTGTGAAAGCAAGGAATCAACGCTGCAGGAAGGTAATGCAGAAGTATTGTTCACAACAGCAGCAGTTTTGCAGAAAAGTAATTTGGGACATACGGATTAAGAATGCTGAGAGGAAAATCCAGCTCAGGATTTGAAAGAGAAGGTAGTGTGAAGAAACCTTGCTGGGTCTTGCCTCCAGATTTCAGAGGACAAGGTACAAAGTGGAAAATTTCTATAAATACACTGGTATGATTAGTGAAATAGAGAGTGCCAGGCCTTTCCAAAAGCAGAACTGTAGTCCCAGTGGCCTGGGCAAAAAGGAAGCTCCTTGACACAATACCCATCAAGCCAGAGTACTCTGCCTGCTGATTATCCACGATTGGTAACTCTCTTGGGCAGAAACCCTGTGAAGACCTGTAGTGCTGCTCTGCAGCATCCCTGTGCCACAATACCTGCACGCAGCCAGCCCTTGGGGTTTATCTTATGATCCCATGTCCTGCCAGGGAATTATGGGGATGGAACCGTGCCAGAGCTGGGCACTGGAGAAGAGATTAGGCTGTCAAGCACATGGAGCAGGGAGACAATTAGACAAAACAATAGTGAAATAACAGGGAGGACAGGTATCTGCCTGTCCATTTTTCCAGGCACTGATGTGACACATTTGAATTTTCAAACTGAAGTTCATTCCCTTCCTGGCTGCTCTAACATGCCCCAGGACCCACAGTCATGCCTAAACTGAGGCAAGACAAATAGAAAGTCTACAGCAATGAAGAGAGCACAGACACAGCCTCTTTGAAGCAGGCCACTGAGAAAGATTTTCAGGTTTTGCAAAGACAGGAATGCTTAGATCTAAACAGAGAAAGAGCACAGCATAGGTCAAAGCTCCTTCAGAGGAACATCTGGTAGAGATGTGTAACCCCGTCCTTCAGGGTCAGACCTTTAATTCAATTCTAGATGTTCTCCTCTATCTGAAAATAATGGTTTTTACAGCATGAGAAATCAGGCTGTGCTGCACAATAGTTTAACATATGAATGTGACATGGGAGAAGGACTGCAGGACAATATAGGACAGGAAACAAAGGACAGCTATTGGATCCCAGTGGAGCAGCAGGGCACAGCTCAGGCATGCTGAAAGCAATTAGTGCCATGGGAAACAGGCCAGCCCGCCCCGGCCAGCAGCCATCCCTGCACAACAGCTACAGGGCATCTGCACTGCAGCTTGACATGGTGCCAACCATGGGGCACCTCCAAACACACAATGTCACTTCATATTTTGGGATACTGGGTCAGACAACAAAAAAAATACCACCTAGCAAATGCCCAGCAACTTCTCACAGTAGTGAGTCATAATTTCTGTATCTTGCCTATGAAGTGATCAGATGCTTAATGCCCCTTAAGTTACAGTTCGTGAGAAGTTAAGGAGATTTTAAGCCTATATTTAAAAATAAGCATGAATCTAGTCTTTTCATGAACATGGTCGATTTTTATGAGCAAAACCCCACGTGACAAAATAAGTCAAGTTGGTCAGTATGTTTCTAAGTCTTAGAGGATATTTCACACCATTCTGAAAGCTGCCTGCGACTAGACGGTGCTCAGAATCACGTACAAACAGGGATTTTAAATAGAATACTGTAACAAACTTGCTAGTTTCTATTATGTGTTAATGAGCTAAGCATTTGAAGATCAGATACAGTTTTATTACATTATGTCTCAATTCTGTTGATCTTTAGCATTTGGATCAGGAGAGATCTTGACTATCATTTTATAGCTCTACACATAACTTTCACCGAAGTCACTGCCCTCAAAATCACTGTCCTATTTACATTTTTACTGAACAAAATTCAAAAGTAAACAGTGTGTCACTTCCAAAGTACTCAAGACTTAACACGTGCTCGGGTGCAACCACATGTCTGGCACAAACTGCACTGCCTGAGAACAGTTTCAGTAATATGCTATTTCAACAGAGCATAAGAAAGCTGCAGCAGTCATTAGAAAGAAAAACTGGTAAGGAGAGAAAATCTCTAATGCAATTAGAATGATACTAGGACATTAAGCTGACCTTTCTTTTGGCTGGCAATAGCTGTACATAGCTATTAAGTACAGGAAAAGTTTACTGTACATAAACATTATGAAAGCTTGATTAAAAGCAGCTGCATAAAAAAATTATTTGAAAAGTACACGGCATTTTATAACTTTTCAATTTTTTATTTGGTCATTTTAGTTTTTTTTTTTTTCTTTTGTAAAAAACTTCTGTGTAATCTTTTGTTCCTTGTTTCTCTAGGGAGTTGTTAAACAAAGCTGCTTAAAGTACAAAAAAAACCCGTAAAGGGCTGGGTGGGCTAAGAGGACACCTGTGGAAAGGAGCATTTAAACACTCTTAGCTTTCCTTTGTAACCAAATAAAATGTCTTAATTTGCTAACGAATCAACACTAGTGTTGATTCTATACAGAAAGCTGGTTTATCAACTGACTCCTAGATTCCCGTGACAATGTTGGAAGTTCACTTTGCTCAATTTCCATACAGAGTTTCCATTTCCTCTGAGAAGAAGAAATATATTCTGAAGAACTACAGCTAGCTGTAGCTTTTTTGCCTTATGTTATGTTAGGGTCGCAGTTCTGGAGACGGGCACAGGAGTGCACACACCGAAGGTTGTGCCACAGCAGCCAACATTTACTGATGGCCGCCCTCCTTCACAGGGGTCCGACAATCCCCACGCTGCAGCCCCTGATTGGCTGAGGCCCCAGCGCCGCCCAGCTCCCTGGCCAATGGCGCGTCTGCGTGCAGGATGGAGCGGGATTGGCTGGGTCCCCGTTTGAGCTCCAATCCAAGCTCTCATTACCGGGCCCGGGGACCTGTTCACTGCCACTCTGTAACCAGCCAGGCTAGTCGGGCTGGCTTTGGTTATGGCCAAATTTATCTGTCCAGCTTCAGACCAGCTGCAGCTGGCACAGCCTTAAACTAAGCAAGTCACACATTCTCATTTTCAAGCAGATTTTTCTTGATTTTATTACCTAATTTATTCACTAAGTCTTATTTTTCTTTATTACTGCACATCACTGTCGCAGTCGATATGCGGCAGTGGACACGGACACTGCACTTAAGGTGCTTCCTTAGAATCATCAGAATCATCATTCCTTAGAATCATCAGAAGGCTTCAAGCATCGGCACCTAGTTATTCAAAGTCTCCCGTACCTTTTCTCTGTGTCCCCCGAGAGCAGCCCCACACAGCTCTGGCTCTGTCTCTCCTTCAGTTGCGGCTCGCTCCTTCCTGCCCCAGGCACGGCCGCCTAACCCCGTCTGTCCTACCTGCAGCAACTCACCTTTGCTGGCCCTGGCACCACCTCCTGTCCCTGGCTCTTCACAGCACAGCCAGCAGCCTCCAACTGACCCTGCCCAGCTCACTCACTCTTTATCAGCCCCATGGCTGTGAGGGCACGGCTGTTCCCACTCTAGGATAATTAACACAGCTGTAACATATCAGGGGGAGTCTGCCCTCAGCAGCACCTCCTTTCGTCTCCCCACACATCACCTTGCAGATTTAGGTTTAATTCGTTTCAAAGCAGCCTGAGATACTGGTATTAACCAAAGCCAAGAGAAATAACATTTCGGCTACCTCTTAGTAATACTATGCAATGGTTTAATTGAGCTCCCTAACAAATTTTGGGTTTATTTATTTTGTCAATTGCTTTATCAGCCTTAAATTCAGATGCAGAGATTCAATAGGGAAAACAGCTTTCAGAATGCATGCTCAGGTCCTGGCAAAGATGTAATGCATAGCACAGCAAGCATTGCCATGTGAGGTGTATTTACTTGAATCAGAACCATCTGCGTTGCTCACAAGCAGTGGAGAGAAACGGAATCAGACTGATTTAGTTATTTATGAGCATGTGTTCTATCAGTTTGCCAGGAAAGCCTCACTGAGGCTCATTTGATGCTCAAGTAGGAGACATGAACAAAGATACTAGAATACCTGTTTTGAAAGGTACCTTTTGAAAGGTCTCACAAAACACTACTTTTTCTGGAAGAAAATTTATTTGCTGCAGTCTCAGAAGAGGGATTTTCACTGATTCTTCCACTAGGGAGTGCAAAAGAATCTAATTCTTTTCACGGATGTTCTCTGGGTGCAGAGACAGGAATATAGGCCAGAACCATGTGGGGACTGCTCAACAAGTCTCCTTTAGGCCTTTAGTCACCCTTCTGGAGCCCAAAGGATTCCCTCCGTCGGCCCCGGTACCTGGTGGGACTGGGAATCCTGCATTCCGGCCAGTCACCATTTGGAGCGGTAAGAGCTCTGTCACTCAGGGTGTTGCTTCCAGGCTATGTTTTGCAGAAGTGATGACAGAAGGAGAAGGAAATGTTACATCCACCACAGCCTCAGAAGAGTATTTATCTGCCACTTGCAGATAAGTAACATCTCGCAGATAAGTAGTATCTTGTCAGCAGCCTCCCCTTAAACGTAGTGTACATTGGATATCTGTTAAGGGGGCAAAGAAGGTGTCTCCCTAATAATTACCACGTAAAAAAAAAACCCACCAGGCTGCTTCAACTGTGTGCAATGGATCACTTACTTAAGGTACACAGAGTAGCTCCTGAACAGCTAGCAGCAACCCCCAAAATTCATCCCTCTGATTTTTCACAGCAAGTTTTTGAAGAAGCTCTAATGTTCACAAAAACACTAACAAGGCCAGGTCAGTCCTCTTCCTTGCTAAAATTCACCTGCTGGACTGCTGATCTGTGTCTCCCAAGTTAACACTGTTCTGCCAGAATCCTTCAAATTTCCTGAAGATCATGTAGTTTATTAAAGATCAGAGATCCCCTTTTATATGAGCAGTAACAACAGCAACAAAGGCAGACACTTCAGATCACAGCAGGTCATAAGTATTTTAATTAATTTCAATTACAAAAATTGCTTGAAGCTGAGGCACGCAGACTGCTAGTGCAGGTTTTGTCATGAAGAGCGTGTCCCAAAAGGCATTGAAAGTCACATCCCAAACTTGCAGGCAGCATTGCCATTTTTGTCACATTCAGGTAATGCTGTGCTTTTATTTTGGTTTAAGTTGACAGAAGAGATTTTTATTGCCCTCTTCTGTTAATAAGAGTTTTCTAGCAGCAGATAGGTTCAGTGGTGTGAGATCCTGCTTGGTCTACCTTTAACACTAGACATAAATTACTTGCACAGATAGTTCTAAAGACACATGTGCTTGGCATGACATCCAGCGGTGAAACAGCCTCTATTTCCCCACAGAGCTTTTCGGCCCATGTAACTGTTAGCTGAAGTTATCAAACATGAAACCCATCTGAACACGCCATTAGGTTTTACTTTACTCAGCGGAGCCAAAGCCATTACACAGAATAAATGTTCATCATTATCCATGGGAAAAAAAATTTCAGTCCCATTTCCAACAGTCTGTTGCCTGTTGATTTCCAAAACAAACAGAATGAATATCTGGAATTCTTACAGTGACTTTTAAAAGAAATAAACAGTCAGTGTTCCTTGAAATGAAAAATCTGAGTGGAAGTACAGTTTGAGGTGAGGAAAACAAAGCAAGAAATCTGCATCAAAAGACAGTAAGACAGGAACCCACAAACTCTTGCAAACATACTCCCTTATTTGACAACTTAGAGAGGTGTACTAGCACATTTATCTTCATTCTGCTCCCCAGAGATTTTGTTCAGAAGTCTTTCCCTTCCAGGTATTCTTACAGAAGATCACTGCTATTTCTGAAGTGATTGAAACCTCACCTCCCCTGTCCTATCTGCCCCAAACCATACTTTCCTAGGTAGAATATATGCATTGAACTTACGTTTTCTGCCTCCTTGGCACTTACGATGCAAAAAGCAAACTTTTCATTTTCATGAAAATTGTATCCGTGTTTTCCACAGTATTTTATGAAAAGTGAAAGCTGGCACTTTCCTTATGAACATATGGATCTCACTGATAAGGCTATCTCAAGCACTTAGTCTGTGCTATGGTGCGCAGTCTGTGCCACTTCAGGTGCATCCCACCCATGGCTGGCAGGCTCTAGGAACTTTTCCTCTAAAACCAGCAACTTTGATATGTGCTAATGTTCAAAACCCTTGGTGCAACTCTACAATTAGTAATTATCATATCCAACAAACTGACTGCCCTCTGAAGTGCATTCAATCCCTACAAAAAAAACCACTGAAGAGCAGGAACCTACTACACCAGGTTAAACTAAACAGTTGCAGGTGCTTTTCCCCACCAATAAAAAAGAATTTTAAAAGCTTTTCAAGTACTTTTCAGCACCTCATCATAGCCCTCAAATCATTCTACCAATAATAGAAAAACATTTCCATAATTACTAATGGGCCCTAGGTAACTCACAGAATAAAAAAATGCATACCTGAAGCCTAACTCCTCTTCAAGGCTTCTTTCCTTCAGTGCTGTACTGGACCGTGGGAGAGTGTCTGCCTCTGGAGACAGCCCTGAATGTCACCTGGAACCAGGCACCAAGCTCCTCCCGTGGGGATGAATGAAGCCAAGCCCCTCATTCAACACAACTACCAGAGGTGCTGCAGTTTCTCTCTCCCTCACTCTCTGCATTTGGAGGTTGCTCAGAGCACAGGGAGTGAGCATTTGTCACCCCTGGTGTTGAGGGCTGTCTGCTGAGAAGGTGTGAGACCTCCAGTAGCCACAAGGCACACAAGGACCATTTCTGTATTTCAGCTCAAATGCCTTAAGCATTCACGATTACAAGACTAAATGGCCTCAGCTTTCAAAGCAAAACAAGGTGACACCCATTGGCTCTAAACACTGAGACCCAGGAAATCACTTCTGGAATGGAGCTGCTACAGCTAACTAGGAAAAGAAACTACAGGAAGGAAACAAATGGTTTTTGCTCCGGAGAGCAGAGGCTTCTGAAGGACAGAACTGGTTCAACCTCACTGTGTGCAACTCAGAGACATCTCTGTGTGCAGAAAACACACCTCCTGTAAGCAGCACTACCCAGGTTCCTCTAACTGCAGTCTGAAAAAAATCTGTATTTACCAGCTACAGCAAAAGCTGAGGTCCTTGTAGCTTCACATACATTACTATTTTTACCTCTCCATCAGTAACACCAGGATACACTCCTCAAGAACATCATAAATTGTCTTACATACTCTAGAAAGGCCAAAACTAGTGATCTAAATAATTTTATACAGTTTGCTCTGCTAACTGATCAGTCATTTCATTTACTATGGTTCCATTTACAGTGGCATTATAGTGACTCTGGGGAGATCATATATTCTCCTATACAATAGTTTTTTTCCAGCATTCTCTATGTCAAATGGAATAGATCTATGAATTCAGTCTTTAGGATTAAAAAAAAATACAAAAAATCTAAACTTAGGTTAGTATTTGCATAACAGCACAGCCTTGGGCCACAAGTCAAAAATCTGTTAACCAGCAGGGTCAACTTCTGACTCCTGGCGTGACACACCATGTTTGGTAACTGATCTGCCCCCACCAACTGGTTTTGGATCGACTTCAATTGCACTGCTGCCTGCTTTATGTCACTCCAGATGTCTACAGGCTCCTGTAGAATTTCTTCCTGGCAGAATAACCAAACTCCAGGAAAGGGTTTGGAATCTCTAATTTGTTGATTTGCTCATAGGAGCACAAATCCAGACATAGACACACACTGTGCAGGGGACACTGCATTTTTAAGTACTGACATCCACTACCACTGGTTTGTAGGGTGCTCCTGTGCCAGACTCAAGTCTCTTCCTGCTTTGATCCAGGTGCAGATGCAGGGAAATGGAACACTCCAAATGAGAGAGTAGCATTACATATTCCCAACTTTTCATGATCGGCTTTGAGTCATTTACATTTCAAAATCAGACTTCACTTGTTGCAGACTTCAGAGGACTTAACTTTATATGCTGCAGCTTTTAAATGCCCAGCATGAACTAAGACAAGATTAAAAGTGCAGCACCAAGACCAAAACTTCATCCTTATGTTGTTTTCTCTTGAATTGCATGACTATGACTAAACTGAATTTAGCATTTCCCACCCTCTGCTAACTGAATGAGAGGCTCTGAGCTAAAAATTAGAAAGCCTTTTCCATACTTCAAAACAGCAAATCTAATTAAATTCAATTTTCATACAAATACATTACAGCGTGTTTTATGTATATAGAGTAAAAAGATTTAAAAGATAACTGAATTACCTAAGAGCTTTTTTTAACCAAATAAATGTTATATTAAGACAATTCACATGCACACAAGATACTTCAAACAATTATTTTTAACAAAGCATTGTATGTAGCTCACAAGGTTCATCCTTGGGAAAAACATGTTTTAGGAACTACTGGTGAGACACTATTTTTCTTAGGCTTTCTGTTGAGCAGATACATCCTACCCTAAAAAGACCATGACTAAGCACAGTTCCAAGCAGAACAGGAAAATGTAACACCTCTGAGATGGATGGTCAAAAGTTGTAGCAAACTTCTGAAAAAACCTAATGCTCAGTGACAGTCTCTGCACCTACCCCTCAAAAATAACAGCAAACCACACCAGCAATGACACTGTGAGGAGAGTCTGAGCAGCCTCTGGCACAAGGAGTTGCAGGTAGAGCCCTAGGCCCATGCTTAGCCTCCTGGATCATCCATGTTCCTGTGACCAGGGCACGGTCACAGCCCCCTGTGCACACACCAGCCCCAGACCCACCACCAGCTTAGCTGTTCCTTCCCATCTTCTCACACAGCCAAAGCCCATTCTCCACTCCATCAGGGCTCCCCAAGGCTTCTCCTTAATCCACCCCTTCCCTCAGCAAAGTTACTCACGGTGACAAGGATCATGACTTCTTGTCCATTTGAAACCTTCACGTTCTCAACTCATCAGGAGCTCTGCCTCAGGGCCAAAATTCTGCCCCTGAGCCTCAGCAACACACCTGGTCACTCCAGCTGGGGTACGGGTCTGGCCATCCCCCACAAACCTCCCACCCTTTGTGCCTCAGCTGGATGAGGTTTGCTATAATATCACTTCATCAGGGGACGGTTCCCTGCCACTGCTGTCCCGTAACAAGGTGCACCTGACCCTCTTTAACTCCTTTCACTGAAACACAGATGCTGACAATTATGTATTACCTACCATCTGAGCACTGAAGTTGTTAAAAGTTTGAAGTTTTTGTGAAGACAGAGTAGACATTTATATGAGCAATACAGAATGTCAGCCAGTTACAGTGACCATATAGAAATGAGAGAAGGAAAAAAAAGCACCTCCGAGTTCTTTGATGCTCAACTGAACATTGTTAAATATATACCTTTTCCCTGCACACACAAATTCAAGAAAAAAGGAGCAAGTGAAAGGAAATATTGTAAGACAGCACGGACGAGAGGCGAGGGCAGCAACTGCTGGGGTCGTCAGTCGCCGGGCTTACCTCGCTGCCGCGGGTGCGGGACACCGGGCTGCGCTGTGGAGACTTCGGCCCTGAGGGGGAAGCACGGTCCATCGGGCCCATCAAGCCCTCTCGGGCCACAAGGCGAGCCGGGGCCACGGCGGCGGCTCCTCCGCAGCCCAAGAGCGGCCCTCCCGCCACCTGCGGCCCGATGAGCCCCCCTCACCCCCAGCGAGCCGTCACTGCTGGGCAGGGGCAGCCCAAAGCCGCCTCGGTCTGGCCGGCCCGGGCCCTCGCGCTCCCGCTGCCCTCAGGCGCTGCCGCTTCCCGCCCTCGGGGGCTCCACAGCTGCGGCTGAGGGGCCTCGCCTCAGCTGCCGGGCTGAGGGAAACATAGACACACACCCGTCCTGCTTTCCAACATTTTATTAGCAAATCACAATAACAAATATCTCTGCTGGTTTTGACAGTCTGTACTATTTCCAGGAAAAAAAATATCAGCGGTTCTCGTAATAAAAATATACGTAGATTAAAAAACATCACCACTAAAGTAAGAATAAAAATAGCCAAATAGCCATACTTTAATAAAAAATACCTGTGGGCTTTTGTGGTATTTTTATTGTGCTTTCCCCCCAAACTGTGACTTCATTTCTCTTCAGGTTCCCTACTGCAAAACAGAGTAATACACAGAAAATATTTTTTTTTCTCCCAGCAAAGCAGATTCTGTAACACAAATTCTTTTAATGTGCCGTTTCCTTCCATGTCTTTTTTTAAATTTTTTTTTTTCCCCCTTACTGAAAGGAACCTGTAGGTGTTTGTTCAAAACCCAGCGGTGGTGAATATCAGAATATCAGACCAAGCCTTGCAGGGAGCAGGGTCCTGCCAGTGCTGGCTGTGCCTCCCTGAGAGGGCTGAGCTGTCACGGAACAGACAGGGCGATGAACACAGAGAACACCACAGCGGGGAAGGCACTGTAAAGCTTCCTAATGCATCACCAACATTAGTCCTGAGAACAAGAGATTCTACACTGACAGCATGCTCCTACCTGGAAAAGTCAGCTTCCACAATTCATATCTTCACATCCTCTTTCCTTTCCTCCAACTTCCCCAGTCCATAACCACCTCTGTGACCCTGTCACACTCATTCCTCTCTACTGCTTTTTTCCTCCCACCTCTCCTTCATTTTATGTTTCTTCCATCAAATCCTATGTTCTGCCTCTCTCCTCCAAAGCTTCTCATATATTTCCTTCCTTTCACAGAAGTAATTCATTATCAACTGCATTTTAGTCTCTAACTAAGAAAAGATACAAAGTTACAAATAAAATTAGCATATTTCTATTTCTTTATTAGAAACTGGAAGCCATCAAAACAAGTCTGATACTAGTTTTCAACACCTACTCTAAAACCTCAGCCTAGAGGTGACAGGTGTAAAGCCAAATAAAGTCAGTATCCTCATCCTCTAATAGTTGTTTCTAATAGACTTGCTTCCTGATTTTTAATTCATTAAATGGCAAAATAAATAGGAACTTCTAACAGCAAATACATTCAATGAAAAAACACCCTAGTCTATGCACATTTTTGGTACCAATTGAACAATACTGGCTTAGAAACTAATATAGTTAAAATGATGAAACTTCCCTGTGCAAAGATGTTGCATCAATATCAAAGTGCTTATTTGCTCAGTTTTGGATACAACTCCCTGAATAAAAAACAGATGTCTGCAGTCTGGGTTACATGTAAACAGCACCTATACAAATAGGTGTTAACAAGTCTCCAATTTGCTGACAATAAATAATATTGACAACAATAACAAAGTCTAATAAAGACTATTTCTTCACATGCCTTAGATTTCTAAATGCCCTTTTTTTTTGGTGAGGCATCCTGCCATCATTCATGAAAATGTTGTATTTGGGTGCATGTAAATCACTACAGAATTTCTTTCTCTTTGTCATCCAAAAATTGCCTTGGCCTACCTCAGTGCCACCATCAGTTGTACTCACACTGACAGTGGGAGTTGTGCTAATCCCCACTCAAAGAAAATGGCCAGGGCACGGTTCTTGTTGCATTTCAGAACTATTTACTGCCAGGTTCACAAAATCAAGGTTATGCTATGTAATGGCTTTGTGATTTTCTCTTCAGTGACAGCAATAACAGAGTACTGCACAGAGCTAGCAAAACCTGTCAGATACCTGCCATCAAATATTTATGCTATTTACAAATATAAAAATTGCATTAAAAAAATCCTTAAGACTCACTAGCATTTTCCCTGACTGAAATAAAAATGTACACAGTCTTAACCACTGTGCGGAAAGTGAATTATTCTACAATAAAAGATTATCAGTAGAAACCCTACACCCTGACTGCAGCTGACATCAAAAATAGATGGAAGTATCACTGAAACACTCAACATATAAAAGCAATCCAACTGGTGCTTGTGCTGTAGCATTTCCCTGGGAATCTTGATTCCCAATTTTCTAAAATGCACAGTAGGTATTTAAGGCCATCATCCAGTTGTTGGTGTAGTTTGAGAAGCAAGAAGCACCATACCAAGGACTCAGACAAGAAGTCAAAGTCTGCTGCCAGGGCTGCTTGCTTCAGCAAGGATGACAGGTTCCTGTCTCCTGCCCACGGAATTCTCATCCCATTATGATATGCTGCTTCTCCTCTGAAGAGGGGCTTTTCTTTGTGAAAGATCCTCACTGTCACTTTCACAGTTTCTCTGAAATAGAAAGGCCACAAAGTCTCTGTCGTGTAAATGAGATGCCATGCTCTTAAACACGCTGTTCCAGTATTATCAGTATCATCTATTGAGAAGAGTAGAGCCCTCAGTTTCATTCCAGAAGGTCACAGGCAGTGCCAGGGTCCCCCACCCTCCATCACAGAGCATTGAGCTCCCCTGCAACTGCTCAGATCTCAGTCATGCCCCCTGGGCACTGCCTGCCATCCAGACATGACTGCAGGCTCCTTGCTGCTCCTTTACACAACAAATGCTCTTAGCCCCTAGGAAGTCTGTCAAGCCACTGGCTCTCCCTGCACAGGACTCCTGTCACAGTAACAGAACGTACAGTATTAAAGACACAAATGATGCCATGGTCCCATCTGGTTTCCCACTCCAAGCCACTGCTGTCCTGTCAGGCTATGCATCCATGTAAGGACAGCAAAAATGACTGCACTGTAGGACTGGTTCTTCTCTTTCTTCCTGTGTGAGGAATGTACCTACCGAACTCTCCTCCTGTGTCCGGACCCTCCTCACCAGCGAGCGTGATAAGTGGTTGCACAGTGAAACGACACGGTATGAAAGCTGTGCAGAGAGGGAGGAGAACCAATTTGAACACACATACCCAGGGCAGACATATCCAAACACATTTCATTCATTTACTGCCTATTACAGTTTTACATTCAAGCTCTATCTTGCCCTCTGATCCCATCAGGCTCGGGAAGCCAATATGTGAGAAGGATTAAAGGCTCATTGTCTCACCTTCCATCGCCTTCTAGCGTATTGCCTTTTGAAATTTTCCATGTTAACAACAGATGATTTCCGAACCAAAGCCTGTTGTTTGTCCATGGGCTGGAAGATAAAAGAGCAATTTTATTGTTCAGGTCTCTTTGGTGCATAAAATACGCTCACGTGGAGCTGGCTGCAAGAAAGCTGGGGAAGTTGCAGATTCATACAGGTAAAAGCAGACGAAAAAGAATTCAATCTACCCCACTATGGGCCTAGATGGGACCCTTTTGATCGCAAATAAAATCCTAAAACTAGCAGGTGCTAACGCTATGCAAGGATAGATGCTGTCTGAAAAAACTCCAGCTTTGTCCTTTAACCATAGCCAGAGTATGAGAGCACAAGGCATTGACATCCTGGCAATAAAATAATTGCAATATCTGGCTATGGAAAAATAGGAAGAAAAAGAATATAGATCGGAATTCAGACATGTGCCTAGCATTTTGGATGTCAACGTGGTGTTAAGGAACAGATGTTCCACAAATCCTGACACAGTCCTTCTGAAAATGAAGCACATTTCAATTTCAAAAGCACATCAAAATTTGTATAAACCATAAAACCAAATCTGACAGATTGAGAGAAAAAATGGTTCAAAACCAGATCAGGCAAGAGTGAAAAGAGAAAGGTCAGGAATCAGCCCTTCAAAGAGTATGGAGTGATAACCATTCCAGCCATTCTGATCTGCGTATGAGGAGGTGGATAACACAGAGATATTTGTACTGAACTGGACTGGAATGCAACCAAGCCATGCACCTGAAACAGCAAGAGTACCAAAGGAGAATGGAAAACACATCAGTGAGGATTTAAACATCTTTTTTCAGCAAAATAATTTAAAATGTTTGAGACAATAATTTCACTTTTCTCATCAAATGCGGTAGATTTAGCATTTTTGCAGGTATCTCAGCAGCACTTCAAGGAGCCAAGCTATCAGGTGGACCCTCTTTGCATTTAGATATACACACCATTTGCATTCAACAGAACGGGGACAGTTAAGCATTAAATATAATTTCCTCATGCATGCACCAGCATGGTGCAACAGGCGAGCAGAAATCAATCTGAAGTGGAAAAAATGTCACTGGCTAAATGTCAGCTGTACAATCATTATGAAAAATTTCCCAGTGCCCTTTCAGCAGCAGAGCCATCACTGACGCTAAATAACTCACTTTACTGCAGACTGCTAACAACCACCTCTCCATTTTAAGTACTCTGCAACCCAATGACCTTGTCATTCTCTCAATCAGGACCTCTTCTCAAAAGCAGTGTGCAATTAGCCTCAAAGACCGAGTCACAACAACATTACCCTCACCCAAACATGCTCAGGATCAAGGTGGCCTCATTTAATGCTCCTTCTCATCGTGCCAGTGTATTTGTTCATAAAGAAAATCGATATGAACGAAGAATATGAGATCATGGCTGAGGGGAGGCAGACTCTGTCTTAAGAGTGTTTTCTGCAAATTCTAACTCTCACTAGGCTTTAAGTTACACTTTAGGAATTAAAGCTCTCTCCCCCTGACAATAAAATCCTGTGTTCCGGGTTCTCCTGGACAGTTTTTAATGGGTCTTCCAGCTCAAAGGGACCTGCAGAAGCATTCTGAAACAATAAAAAATGGACACGTGCAAAATTCTCAGTACTGTTTGACACAGTAGAGCCCAATTCTCCCCAGCCATCAATGCCAGCTTGCCAGGGTCACATCCTGGCTATCTACACTATGAATCTTTTGAAAATTTCACATATTGTGCCAAGAACAATGCCACAGAGAGCACATCCAGTTTCCATCCTCCTTCAAGTACAATGATGGGAGCAACAATTTCCGAGATGAACAACTGTTTTCACAACTTTGAATTTGCATCAGCCTCTGCACGTCTTTGTGAGGACATGGCAGTAATGGGTCCACTGTACTCTGCACAAATTGGATGAGAGCATGCTTTTATCTTTTTATCTCAAAGTAGGAAACATTATTCTTAATCATGTTAGGCACAACAATTCCGTTTATTTAGGTCATTAACTTGTCTGCAAAAGGAGGAGGGGCAGTGAAGGATATACACTAATATATAAATGTAAAGATTCACTCTAGCTGGACTTGAGCTATTAGCTCACTGATTCTTGTACATGCACAACAGTCACCTTGCAGCAAATGCCCACAGAAACTTGGCATCTTTTTCAGTCACTAACCATCAGGGAACAATTGCATCCCGCATAAATAACTATTTATTGTGTTCAAAAACAAGATTGGTACATCTGTGCATATTAATACAGTATAACCAAATGACTTCTTTGAAATACAAGACAGCAGGGCATGATTTAAGGTTGGGTCAACTTTTACTTTTTAAAACCTGAGGGAAAAAAAAATCTTTCTAGCAAGAACACTAGTCTCAAATGCCACACCATAGATTAAGTTAGTTGTAGCTTTTTCTTCACTGTAGAAAACAAACTAGACTAAGTTATCACTTAGTCACAAATTGACATTTGTGCTGCAAAATTTCACAGTCATTTGATCATTACAAGTTCCCAATGGCGTCTTTTGAATAGGATTTCTTTGGTATAGGACAGAAAACTTAGCTGTTGATTAATCCTTTCATTTAAAATTCACCTTACCTTTGATGGTAAGAGTTCACCCTGCACAGCTGGCCAAACATTAATCCTAATATTCCTCATTGGCAGCCATTTCACAGAGAACTTCCACAGTATTAGCTAAATGTTAAATTACTACACCATTTGCTTTATTTTACAGGATAGATTTAACCTTTGTAAATGTTTGTTTCATAAGGTGTATAGAACTGCCTGCAGCAGGGCTACCCAGCTCTTTCCTTAGCCAACCAAAGATGCTATAGGGGATTTTTATTAGTTTCCAGGCATCCAGTTTCTAGTAAGTACAGACTGAAACTTGTTCTTTATTCCACATTAATTGCCTACTAATCTTTAGGAACTATAATACATGATGCAGAGTGAAATATAAGCAAAACTAAAGGCTTTGGCATTAGATGTGTCCGTACCAATGTGATAGGCTTGTTCCTGCAAGTTCAGGACAAGAACTTGTCAAGACACTGAACACAGAAAAAAAAAATCCAAACAACTTCAACACTACAAACTGGGAGATTATGGCTTTGGTCAGCAGCTTGTGCAATGCATCAGAACTTCTACATTATTCTAGGTCGTATTTTTGTGTAAAATCTATGCACTGGAACCTTTCTAAGCTGATGTACATTGGAACAAGCAACAAACCTGCACTTAGCCTGATCGCAGTGTTACTGATGGGATTCTGTCCCATCAAGATTCAACCCTGCAAGGAATTCTTCACAGCAAGATCTACTTAACATCTCCATTAGTGATTCATTAATATCTTTGTTGAAAGCAGAGTCAAAGTTTCCATTCACACACCCTACATTTTCCAGTTGAAAGCTGCTCATTAAATCCTGTATCCAGTTGAGTTCCTCAGAAAGCTCCTGTCGGAGGGATTCATACTGGCTCTGCAGCTCAGCGTATTTCTCGCACACGCCAGTGAGGCTGGCGCCAACAGCCTCGAGATCCTTGTGCAAGTGCCTCTTCAGGGACTCCATTTTCCGGTATTCGTACTTCAGCTGGGACACCTTGTGCCTCGCGCTTTCACCCTCTTCTTTATACCAAGCTTCTTTCTCATTATAAATGGAAAGCAGAGCATCCATGTCCTCCTGCAAGGAACTGTGGGATGCAGCCAAGGTGCTGAGACCCTGCTCTGCACGGGAAATGTCCTCTACAACACGGGCAAAGCGCTCAAAGTTGATGTAGGTGTTGTTGGGGGGCATGCTGGAATGGCACTTTATGGTGTACTCCCTCAGGCGTTTTGTCTTCAGCTGTGTGTTCTCCACCCTCTTGTTTTCCTGGACTTTGGTTTCATCTTTCAGCTGGTGAGTCGTCAGACAGAGGAACCAATATTACTGAACATTTTCAAGACTGCAGCAATTCAGAAGTTCTACACAAAGCATGCAGCCTGGGCTTCCACAATGCTGGGAGACTCTTTGCGCACAAAGACTTTCCTTCATGCATTTGATTAAAAGACACAAACACCAAACACCCAAGCCCAGAACTGAATGTGACAAGTGATGTGCATTCATTCCAATGTGATAAGTGCAAACATCATGGCTGCAACTCATTTCCATGCTAATTTTTAGCAATTACCAGTGTTAAAGCTATCAATACTTGTAGGAGGAAAACCAACAACCCTAAAACCACTCCAATTAATGTTTTGTGCAATGCAAAGGAAAAACTGAGTTTTAAAAATCCTCATTAGTCATGCTGAGACTAGCTAAATGTATTTCCAATAAGAGACTTATGCACATAAGCAAGCAACGTTTATGATGAAAAAATCCATACAGACACAAATGTAAGCAAACCAGAACATGGGGTACAGCAGTTCTCTCTTCAGAGAAATTATATTTTCCATATTGATTGCAGTCAACTCTCGAGTCAAGAAAGCACTAAAGCCAACACACAGTATATGCCCATGCAAACAGAGAAGAATGGAAAAATGCAAAGCCCAGTCCAAGGTGGAATACTGTAATGTGCAATAAACATCAGAGCTTTACTCTCTTTTTGGAAGTTATGATAATAAAGGAAGTCATCTGCAGAAATCCAAGGATTTGGTGAGACCCAACCAATTTCCTCCCAGTACATTTCTTTGAGTCACCCAGCATCACAGAGTACTTAGGGGGCAATTTTCCATTTAACACACCAATAAGAGTGAGAATATAATCTCTGCTTATGGAAAAAACCAAGATCTTTTCTTTATTCAGTCTTACCATTATCCATGGATGAGACAGAGCTTCCTGAATCGTAAGCCGCTTCCTGAAAAACAACACAAAAACCCCCTGAGACTTGAATGAGAAATACTTGGTACACAAGTCCATTGACCCAACATTCCTCCTGGGCTTCCTATGAAGCATTTAGCAGGATAATTCCAGGACAAACCCTCAAATTTCAGGGATATGTTTCTCCCTGAGGCACACGGCTTGTGTTCAGTTTAGTTACTGTTCTAAACTTCAGCAGGTAACTGTCCTTACTCCACACAACTTTAATTCTCATTCCATTGAATCTACCTGTACTTCTGTGCACCCATATCAGCACATGTAGTGGTTTTTCTGGCATTATTCTGGGATAGTACCACCTCCTTGGAAGTAGCTCATAAGAGACTGAAATAGTGGAGTGGTTGTTACCCTGAACTCACGATTGTGCACACCATTTTCAGCCCTTCAGCCACAGCCTACTGTGCCAGTTTGACTCAGCTGAGAATTCATTTCTGAACAAGGCATTTAGCTGAGGAGATTTGGTCCCTCTCCTCAGGGTTTCTGGGTGCAGTGATTAACTAGGGGCACAGCAGCATCCTCCTGTCTTGCTCTTGACTGGCAACACACACTGCAAGAAAAGCTTTTTCACTGGTAACGTACAGTACATTTCCCCAGGTTTATTTTAGAGACAAGTGAGTCTTTTCTGAATATTTGCTTACCGTGTATCTTTCACCAGTAGTTTCTGAATAAAGTCTTTTGCCAGGTCACTAGTATTACTGAAAAATTCTTCATCAAAATCATAATTCACAGCTGTGATGTTGGCAAGTGTTTCTTGTTTAGTTTCTCCAAGGAAAGGTGATGCACCACTAAGCCTAGATAAGCCAGAAAGAGGAATCAACTGGGAAAATAAGCAGCATAAGTCCCCTAATGAAACTACAGTGACTGTGGAATATACTCTTAGGACATTTATGGGTCTTGTGTTGAAGCAGCTCTGCCATGTAGGAAAAAACAGGGCCATCTTTGGCTCACTACAGCTGTGGTTGTGAGCCAGACATTGAAAGTCTCTAGTGCAGCACTAATGCATGCACACAGAGAGAAATGCACAGATTCTTCTCTCCTGAGTGTCTCATTTAAGTCATTGCTAATCAAACTAGAAAAAGTTTCAGCTGAGGAGAGTCTCTATCCCTGTGAGCCCACAAAGACCACCAGGCTGAAGCTTCTATAACCTTCAAGCAGATAATGTAGTGTTTCTATAGTTTTTCTTCAGGAAGGAAAAGCTCTGTCCCTACTTCTTTTCTCTCTGCCAAGCTGCTGCTGAGTTCCCTGCACAGTGGGTTCAACCAAGAGACCTTTCTCAGCTGGAAGCAAAATGCAATGTATGATCAGAGGCCAGGCATGGGGCCTTGCCTAGGAGCCAGCTCCACTGGGGAGGCAGGGCCATGCTGCTCAGTAAAAGGAATCCACAAGCAAAAGGGCTTTGGCTGCAATAAAATCCAACTGTTTCTGAACAAAACAAAATTTCATTCTCTTGGCACCCTGCTCCAACTGCAAGGATATAAAGGAGACAGCATCATAATAAAATGCCATTTAGCAATCTTGACTTAAGAAAAAGCTTTCCTCCTGCTTTGCCTATCTCTCAGTTGTGAGTGTCGACCTTCATCTTTGATGACTCTGCACCTTTGCTCCGTAAAACTCGGGTCAGAACAGAGTCATCCCAGACCCCTCCTGCCCTGCCTTTCCTCCAGGCTCTTCCTTCCCCAACACAAAGGGATGCTGACTTGCAAAAGTCTGGTTTACGGGAAATGTTATTCATACCAAGGAGATTGATCTTTTTTATACTCTTCTGCGCTATTATTGTGCTTATCTATTATGTCCAGTTTTGATAACACAGTTTCAGGATGCAGCAGGCTCAAACAGGACTGCAGCAAACTCCAGGGAACTAAACTGAGGTTTTGAATACTAAACCATTTGCTTACATGATCCCACTCTCAACAGACTCTCTGTATTGCCACCACCAGGTTGACTGGGAATATTGGGGGATAAGCAGAAAGTCAGATGGGACCACCTGAGCCTTTCAGCCCAATCCCCAGCTACCACATGTGGTTTTATCCACAGAATAAACACTCAAGTGCATAAACTGCTTCCTCCCCCTCTACAATCATACACCACCACCAAAGCATCTGACATAGCAAGAGAGCACAAGTGAGGTCCTCCAGTTGTTTTTAATGCAGTAAATTTAATCCCATAAAACACAGTCAGTCTCAATTCTTAAGGGGTTTTACATACATCTTAAGCCTTGGTTCCATTTCTGCTGGCTAAAAAGCAGGCATCTCTCCACAGATCATGGGCTCTGTTCCAAAACTGAGGCTTGGAAATCTGCCCTAAGGCCTTGGTTTCTTTTCCCTTTCCCCAAATTATGCCATGAAGCAGTTGTAATTCCACCTTCTGGCCCTTTGTTGGAAGCCAAAATCAACAGTGCTCTATGCTCTGATTTTTTTTTTTTTTTTGTGTCTTTGGGACTCAGTTTTGAAATCTGTGAAATGGGAGGATTCTCAAATCCTAATACCCAACGCAAATGGCTTGTGTCATATCCTGACTCAGTGCCTGTAAAGATGTACCAGCAGACATCAGTAATAAAGGCTTTGCCCTTACAACTCAGTGACTCACTCCTGAGTTACTGAATTGAGGACTTGGCTGCATGTTGATTTGTACACCTGATGATGGTTTCCATTCGACTGCTGCCACGTTTGCTAAAGTAGGCGGTATCACAGACACACCCCACTTAGTCAGAACACTTCTGAGCTAAAGGCTTTAAAATTAGGAGGCAATACGAATTGAAGGCATGCAAATTTCCAGTCCAGAGCCTATCATGCAAGCTGGTTCCTCCCACCATAAAAAGCGTGCTCCTTTATTCATTTGTAGGGAGACATTTTTCTGCTTTAATGACCAAGGCAATCATTAGGAGCCAAGCAGGTAAAACAGATCTCCTGTGCTGGATGCAGTACAGGAACTGCTCCCTTACTCTGCCCCAGCACAGTATAACAGGAAGACCTGAGGAGCAGCTGGCTCTAATAATAAATATTAGTGCATCACTAATCACATGCTAAGTATTCCCACCTGCTTAACCTCAACTCCTCAGTTTTCCTCTCCTCAGACAGGATCACCCATTTTACAGATTCACCAAGTTTAATGTCCTGGCAAGTACAAGTGTGTCAGTGCAGACCCAAGTGTTGATAAAAAACAAGGGTCTAGACAGTATTTTAAATTCCTTTACCTGAGCTTGGGCTCGACCAATACCCCAAACTTTTCTTTGCACTACAGAAAAGAAGGAAATTTGTTGCACTGAATCTGATTCCTCAGACCCTACCTCTCTTTTACAGCTTTGGGGGTCTAACCCTTATACATAGGCCAAAATTTATTTCCCACACTGAAAGACAATCCTTCCCCTTCAAGCCTCTGTACTTGTCCTGACCCCTGAGCTGTGTAGTGCAAATCCATTTAATACAAGAGTCCACCTTCTTCAAGTCTGGCATCAAGTTATTCCTCTGAGTATCACAAGGAGCAGCCAAAGCCGAGGGTGTGACATTCCCAGCAAGCAGCGTCCATTCCCTGCTCCCCAGGAGTCACAGGATTTAAATGGAAGCAGTTAGGATCAAGGATCACTGACCACTCCTACAATTCTCATGTCAAGTGAGAAGAAAAGCAAGGAGTGCTGTTCCTTTGTTGCATGCATCCATTGTCTCACAAGCAGCTTCCCAAATTGTCAAGTTCCATCTTAAAACTCTCAACTACTTGTCCCCAGATGCCCACAGAAACTCATTTCTTTGAAAGCCTGAGCATGTCATAATTCCCTCCTTTTATTTATTCATCACCAGTTGACACACTTTTCTTCTAAAGAGAATCTAAAAAGTATTCTGTGATCAATTTTCTCTTTATGTTTCCAGACTATAAAGATATCCCCAACCAGCCTTTGTCTTACTAGCTTTAACAAACCCTTTTTTTTTCCTCCTGTAAGTTGAATTCTCAGTTCCCAGAGTCAACTTCTCTGCTCCTCTTTCAGCTTAAATTCACCTTTTTGAAACGGGTGACCTTATTTATGCATAATAATCTAGACTGCTGCCTTTACAAGCAAATAAAAAACTTCCCTATTTCCACCTGAAATAACCCAACTTGTAAATGGGACCATTACACTTTCTGTTTCTATGCTCTCATGCTGACAGCTCACAGTCACTCCAGGAGCAAATAATCCTCTTGGCTTTTCCAGCCTCTACCATTTGGAACTGATGAGATCCCATAAAATGCAGTGATGCCGGGGGCATTTGTATCTTTTCTGCTCAGAATGCCCCACATCTTTCACTCCTTATTTTAAATTGAAAAGGCTGCAGGATAACCCCTGTCCTTTAGACAAACCCCTGCCCATCCCAAGTCCCTAAATGACTGAAGGGAAGAACTGTTCTGTACTAGTGCAACAGAGCTTTAGGAACATTCCTATAGGGGTGAGTCTGTCATACTCACAGTATGTAGGTGATGACTCCTATGCTCCTAAAAAAAACAAAAGACATTAATTGCAGGGATTCTACATGACCAGTATTCTTCCTAATGTGCAGAATACACAAAAGTCAATAGTAGCTGCAACAGAGGCAGGAGAGCCATTCTGGCTTTAGATAACTGCTAACATCTCTTACAGAATGGAGTTTTGGGGAACAATAATTTTACATATAATGTCAAGTAATGTGGCTATTTGAAGTCTCTCTGGGCGTCTGCTCAGTGGGTACACATGAACCACTGAGGAGCAGGATGTTAGATTTGGGGTGACCTCTTTTGCCTGCCTTCCCAGCAGGCAACATTAGCACGCAGGTCCCCTCTGCATGAAGGGCTCTTGTAAGTAAAGCTGTAACAAGCACTGCAGGGACATGTGTCCTTCTCAGAGTGCTCCTCTGCATGGACAGGAGCAAACACTTAACTCTGCAACTCCACTTTTTCAATGTAATTTTGCAGAAACAAGGTATATTTCTTTTAATTTAAAAGAATGCATAAAAATGGAACGACAGAACAAAGATTCATTAACTGTATTTAAGTTTTTTGGGGGTTTTGTGGGTTTTTTTTGGTGGGGTTTTTTTTGTGTGTGTTTTTTTTTTTAAGAGCAAAATAGGAAAAAGTAACTGTAGAGTAACCAGGGAAAAAAAGTAAAAGCACATTATAAAACTCACCACATGTCTGCAGCTAGCCCAAGTGGTTCATAGTTTACGATTTCTGGAGCTGTAAGAAATATTTAATCAAACAGCAGCAACTGAGGTAACAAATTTTTACCAGGCTGGAGTAGCAGGCCAAGAAAGGGGGAGAGGGAAAAGCTAGTTACAGAATAAATTGTTTATAATTTTCCAGCCCAAACAGGAGTTCAAGTTCACAGCTGTTCAGAAGAGATTATGTAGAGTGACT
This sequence comes from Phylloscopus collybita, assembly GCA_027886175.1. Lineage (NCBI taxonomy): Eukaryota > Metazoa > Chordata > Aves > Passeriformes > Phylloscopidae > Phylloscopus > Phylloscopus collybita. The sequence goes on along the minus strand of JAJNNQ010000033.1, from coordinate 9,799,536 downwards.
TGGAGCATAATGCAACTCAAGAATAAGGGTAAAACTGACATTGTATAGTAATTATACTGCAAATTACAACAAATAACATATTATTTCATCTTCCAAGACTGTTGTTGCCCTTAAGCATGAGCTTTTGTTTTGTTTTTTAACTGGTGCCATTATAGCAAGTTTGTAAAGGCCAGTCAGAAAGAGCCCTTGAGCAAGAGATTGAAATTACTTGCCAGACTACATTGTCAAACTATTATCTTTATAAGAAACATTTCCTCATTGGAAAACATCCCCATATAAGACTGCATGTAAGAGAAAAGAGCAAGGGTGAAATAAGTTGAAAAAAATTATCTGTGACAGCTGTTTAACTGGAATATTAATTACAATTCTCTACCCAGCCCCCAAACAAACCCCAAAATAGAAACTAGTAGAAAGGAGTAGGATTAACCTAAAATCCAAGCGAGACAGATCAGTACTGTGACCAGCGAGGAACAAAAAGAGAGATACATGGAAAAATATAAGGGGAGATGAGATGGACCTACTCAGCAGGTGTACAGTGTGGGGTAGCTTTATTTACAAAGCAATGACAGAGACACCCATGCAATTGTGTGCTCATGCACCACAATGCAGAGATCTAGTTACCCCAGGCAACAGGAAAAAGATTGTAATTTGTATATGCAGAGTTTCACAATCTCAATCCTGAATTTACATCTCTAAATATTTATTTGGCAGCAGCCAACTCTCACAGGAGTAGCACATTTGGTTTACAGAAGGCACCTTCGCCTACTCCAGAAAAATAACGTAAAACTCTACAGATTTAAGTGGCCTTGACAGAAATAAGATTATAACTACTTCTGTCCCTCAATTTTTAACTTGGACAAGATGTCTTGACTTCCTCTGGAATTTGCAATATATGGCAAAGAAACATGTAACTCACCTACGAATTCTGGAGTTCCAAATATGTTTTTAAACTCAACTCCATCTTCTATTTTGTGAGCCAGGCCAAAGTCAATGAGTTTGATGTGCGGAATAGGGATATTCTTGTCTAAAAGCATAATATTTTCAGGCTAAAAATAACAAAAGATAGATCTGTATTATTAAAATATTAATATGCTGGAAAGTAACAGAGTTTTCAAGTACTTTTTTTCCTTTGCATATACATCAAGACATTCCTAGATCAAGAAACACATACCCGTTGTTAACTATTTACAGTTCTTTTGATAGAGGTAGCAGGCAGCTGAAGCAGTTCAGGTGTTTGCAGACCGAATGCTACTGCCTGGCCCCGAGTGACAGCTGCACAGCACAATATTTTTGCTGACAGCAGTTTTACTGATATGTTCTTGGAACTTACACTTCACAATATTTGCCAAGTTGACTCTATACTGTATTGTAAGCCAACGGAAGATGTTTTGTTAAATGCTGAACCTATTCAGGGAAGGAAAACCTAACTTCTCTATGAGACCAAATTCACAGCTGCAACAAAGCCAGGAAAGATCCAGGATTTACCAGCTGAGCAGTCCAGAAAATGTGAAGAGTGGGGATCAGAGGTCCTAGATCATATATGATAGCAAGCTATTAAAAGAACTTGTGGCATTCCTCACAGCATTGTAAGAAAAAGCTGAAGCTTGAACTGTGAAATCAAAACTAACATGTCTAACCACAGAGTTTACTTTTTTACCAGATACAACATATTCCATAAAGTTCTTTCTTCAATGAAATTTCTTTGCCTTAGCTACTCCCTACCATGGCCCAAATTCACAGGTTTCAGAGTAAACTACGGGTTCAATTTATCTCCCATGACGAGCTTTAATGCATTAATGTCATAACTTAATCACAAGTTCAAGGGCAGCAGTGAGAGAGTCTGATTCCCTGCTGGCAGCTGCCTGGCCTTTCCACAGCAGAATCTACCATGGAAGTGGCTCCTGCCATCTCACGCTCTCAGCTGCACTGGGAAGCAGAGCATATGAATAATTGATTCTCACAGTCATTGGACCAAGCATGTTTTAGCCTCAGGGTAACAAGTCTGGTTTTCTTCCACGGATCTAGGGCATATATGTTCACCACAGACACATAATGTAAGCTTCTTCAGAACAGACAGAACAGACTGAAGTGGAAAAAGTCACTATCACTACCTCTTGGAGGACTGTTTTATTCCTTAAGTAGTATAAACCATTGTAGCTCCACTGCAGCCAATGGAGCCCTGTCAAATGATGAGATAATGATGATTATTCATCTAATCAGATCACTGCTTAAAAATACATGTCTAATTTAACACTTGCTAAACTCCACACCCAGTCCTTTAAAACGCAGGAGAGTTATTAAGTGAATATATATTAGGTCATTTGATAGTCACTATCAGTTAAATGATTCTTTACTTATGCTTTCTGATTTCTATCTTGCAATTCTTGCAATATCTTCACTGGCCACCTGACATTACTGGTATTAAATATCAAAATTAGCAGCTACAGATCAGCCAAAGGCTAAATCAACATCTCTACCTTTAGATCAAAGTGAGCAATTTTCTTAGAGTGAAGGTAATTCACACCATCCAAAATCTGCTTAATGAACCTGGTTGCTTCCTCTTCACTCAAAGACTCCTTCTGTGCCAGGAAGTCAAAAAGTTCTCCTCCAGAAACCCTGCAAAATACACCAAAAAAACATCCTGTTATCTCCTGCACTGCAATCCATAAAGTAAGTGTAAGCACTGAAAATTAAAGCAGTAAAGAACATCAATACAGTTAGAAAAAGTCTACTCCTGCAGACAGTCACGAGTTTTGTGTTCTAGTCCCAGGTGTGCCCAAAGAATATTTAATTATCTTTATTAGCAATTATCACCATCCTCAATTTGTATACAGGAGCTGAATGCAGAGGCCTTAACTAGGTCAAAATTCTGTGCATGCAGATTTTTACAAACTGCAGTGTGTTACAGCCTGACCAAAGGAAGCATAAAATGTTTCAGGCCACGAGGACAGGAAAAAGCAGAAGGTAATGAAACAGGAGGTCGCTTTAGCTCAAAGTAGTCACCAGTGAGAAAGAGCAAGCTCCTTCCCTGTCTTCCAGAGCTTGGCTACAGAGACCAACATTTGGCCACAGACATATACTTCAAAGTTAACAGAAGCTCATCATCACTCATATGTCATCTTCCAGCAGTCACACTAATCTCCAGGAATGCTCCCTGGCCTAAATGCTGGCTCCCCTAGAGAGCTCCCTCAGGGATAAAAGCCTCATTGCCTCATTCCATACACAAGGTCCAGGCTGGTGTCCTAGAGAATATATGGCTTACCTAGCTTCAACCACAGTGACTGTATTTCCTGCCACACACACACTGAAAAATTGCATCATTTTGCACGTAGGGGTGAGGAGATCAACTTGTCAGCAGGACCTAAACAGCAGTGGTTTGCCCCCTCATCTCGTGGCACAAGAGTAAACAGCTTCTCTTCATTCCCATCCTGCTGTTATTCATCCTCAACAGTCAATGCCTAGGGATTAAAAAAACCTCTTCCCTTGCTCTCCTCCCCTCTTCTTCTCTAGCTGATCTAAATAAGGAAAATATGAGAGAAGTGAGAATGGCTGTGAATTTTGGAAAATGCTTGATGGCCTCACAGGTATTGAAAGAGATGGAAGCAGGAAGAAAAATGAAACATCTTTCTCGAACAATGAGCATTCAGCAGCCACTTGTATTTCCTCTAAGGTTCATGTCAGGGCAGCCCTAGGCAGACATGAAGTAATCACTCCCTTAGTAAACTGTTTTCAAGTTGACAAGATCCCCTGGCTCAGTATCAAATGACTCAGCTGATGTTCAGGTGAACCTGCATCCCCAGGGCACACGGATGAGCTGGGGGGGCATGTTTACCACCAACCTCACTCAGTGCTCCTGCCCAGATCTGTGAAGCCTGAGAATGCAGCAGCTCCATTTCTCAGTGCCCCTGTCCTCCGGCAGCCTCTGCCGTGCTCTCCGCTTTCTATTGACCGCAGCCCTCCCTGCAGGGAAGGAAGAGCCCTTACTCACAGCTCCAGGATGAGCACCACGTCTGTCTTGTTCTCGTAGATGTCGTGCAGCTCGACGATGTTGGCGTGCAGGATCTGCTGCAGGATGGTGACCTCGCGCTCGATCTCCTCGCGGCTCACCCCGCGCCGGCTGGCCCGGCTCTGGCGCTTCTTGATGAACTTGGCAGCATACTCCACCCCGGTGCTTTTCTCTCGGCACTTCTTCACTATAGCAAACTGGCCACTGAGAGGACAAGGAGACAACAGAAGTGCTCTTAAGGCTTTTATATGACAGTTTCCCAAATAAGCCAGTCCTATACAAAACCTGATCCTGCCAGCCCTGAGCAGCACTGCTGAGCACCACTAAAGCTTGTTCTTGGTACAAGAGCGAGGACTCTGCAGTCAAAGGCAGTAGAGAAATAACAAGGTAACCTCCTACTGTGTCTGAAATTTAGCAAAACCAAACAATGACCAACAAAAGGAGTTAAAACCTCTGAAAAACAGTTCGTGTTTAAATGAGTAAGATCTGCCTCAAAAGGCTCAAGTTACTACTACTTCACTTGGTAATGCTCAAGACATTCAAGTCTACAACACACCACTGGGTGTTCTGAAAGAACACACACACACTAAAATATTTGTCTGAAGAATAGTTCCTAGAGAAGAACTCAAAGGAATGATAACTCTTTGGATATGCAAAACTGGTTTCCAGTTACCAAATTTCAAATCTAAAAAAACCCGTTTATTCATATTTATGCATTCACTTGATAATTTGGCTGTAAATATAACTAGAGTAAGTGCAGGTTTCTCACTGCACCTCAAGGACAAAGAATTTCCCACTGTATCCAACAGTATAGTGGCTGCATTAAGGTTAAAAGGCATGTACTTGCCATTTGCTAATAAAATTTCCCTCACCACGGCTCCTAATATAGTCCAACTGCAAAATTCCTGCCTTATCTCCTATGAACTGGCAGATCTTCAGTCCCAGAATTCACATTTAGTATCAGATACTTCCTTATTCAGGACATTATATCCAGACTTGGAAAGAAAAGACTCATCTTACAGGTAACCATAACCTTTAGCTACTGTGATTTTTATCAGACAGGATCTCTTTGTAAGAATCACAAACAAAGTCATTAAGTGCAGCCCCACATGACTACACTGTATAAGCACTGAGCTGTTGTTGTTTTCAATATTATTATATCATTCACTGGCTTGGTAAATGAGAAACATAGGTACAGTTGGTATTTAAATTATGCAGCATACACAGCAATTATATTCAGCACCTCATTATATGCTGTACTTAGTGCTTCATCAACACAGACACCTGACTGGAGTCTGTCTTAAACATACAAAGGCAAAGAGATTAAAAATTAAGGCTGTCACTTGGTGATCAATTGCTCTCAAAGACTCCCACCCTACAGCAGAGGCAGCCTCTCATTTCAGAGTTCAAACAAATACCAGGCAGCCTGACATACTTCTTTTAGGCTTCCATTTCCATACGTATCCTAAACCCTTCTCGGGAGAGAGGCAGGAACAGATGGGACAAGTGTAATTATCCCTTTACGAATAATCATTCACAAATGGAATTGAGACTGTGGCCATTTGTCACATGCTTTAATTGACTCATATTTCTCCTGCTTTTATCATTACCTGCAAACCCTAGAGAAATTCCCACTACAGAATCCCCAAACTTGCCTTAAACATTCTACTAAAAGAGTTTGTTTTGTAGTGCTGAGAGCTGCTTGTGTAAAACATCATAGGTTTCATTTTTTCTTGTTTGTTTGATCATATTTTGCAAAACATGCATCTTGCTTGGTTCAGACTTTCTGATGAAACATGGTATTAATGTTCCTGTGCTTGTTTCCTTGAATCCTCTCTAGGGACAAATTTTGTCAAAGTTCAGGAGAAAATATGTTTTTATGAGTGCTGACTATGGGAATGAACACAGTCACTTTTGCATTTAGAAATTCCAGTGATACTGTGGGTTTCGTACATTTCTGCTTATGCAAAAGCTTACAAAACTAAAAATGTCACAGCATAGGCATTCCTGTCCTCTCCTTTGACATAAAGAATTGTCCCAGACTATAACTATTACAGTACCAATTCCCTTGTAATCTACTATTGCCCCCCTGGGTGGCCACCGACACACACTTGCTGCTCCGGCCCAGTCTTCATGCCATTTCCCATCTCTCTTAAAAACAGTTTTTTGCAGACACGTCTTTAGTGGGACAGTTTGGGACTGAGGAGAAGAGCTTGCAAGCCACAGGGAAGGACACAAATGCTGAATTTCTTAGCCTGTGACATTTGAGACAGTTTCAATGCAATTACCAATGAAGAGCTCCTGGAGGCCCATTCAGCTACGAAACAAGAGGATGCCTCAGGCATTTTACAATCACTGTCAGGCACTTTGGATTTCTTGTCAACTTCAGAGATTCTAAGGTCAGGAGCAAGACAACAGTGGTTTTGTGCCTTCTCATGCATCTGCATTCAGACCATAAGAAGCAAACTCTGTCAGCTTCCAAATCTTTTGACCTAGGCTAGGAAAAAACCAGAAGAACGAAAAGCATGTCTCCCTGACATCTAAGTCGACAGCACTGAGAAATTAAGCCATTTAGATAATTTCACATGGGGCATTTGTACCTGATCTTAGACTTGAAACTGAATTGCACAGCTCAGATATCCAAATTTCAGCCAAAAGACCTTGCCAGAATTGATGGGGTTCAGTACAGCACGGAAATGAAGATGACTTGGATCATGAACAGAGGTATTTACAACACACATAGGACAAGCTCAGAAGCTGACACTTCTGGATGGAGCCTACCTGGACCTCAGTAAAGCCTTTGGCACTGTCCCCCACAACATTCTCCTGGATAAACTGGCTGTGCATGGCTTTGACATAGGTCTTTGAAGTCTTTTCCAAACTTAATGACACTACGACTCCCAATTTCTAAAATGGTTTTTCCCAAGATGTTACATTTGTTCCATTCCAGTAATATTTTGGACAGCTGTGCAACAGCCTTGTCACACACTGAGCATCCTCAATTGCGGGTACAGCTGACGAGTATGGACAATAGCAGCTGCATCTTGTCAGTTATAATTAGGTACAAGGTCAAATCTGTCCAGCAGTAAGGATGGAATTCAGCCCAGCAATGAAGACAACCTATCATTTGCATTGCCACTACCATGCCGGAGGTTTGTCACTGAATAAGAACACAGAGACAATATTACTGGCTGGTTTTGGAGTCTCTTTTCAGAAGGATGCTTTAGAAGAGCACAAGTTCAGCTCATTCAATCATCATGCACTTCAGGAGAGGATGTGGGAAGAGAGAAGCTGGACAATCCAGAATAACAGTACAACGTCTTGCTCTTTGTCAAAGTTTCCTTTTAATGCTGGTTCTGGAGGGTAATGCTCTGGGGCAGAATGTCACCTGAGAGCAGGAACAGAGCAGCTGCCAGTCTGGAATGCCCTGGTGCCCAGCAGTGCTGCTGTTCCACAACTTTGGAATAAAGAGAGCCCTTCAGCAACTGCTTGCACAGGCATAGGTTTATTCCAATCTTCCTCTGATGTCCCTGAAACACTGCATTGAAGTGTTTCTTCTCCTGAGAAGAGCTCAGGAGCTCTTCTCAAAACACTGAAAATATGTAAGCAAAGTACTGAAATGACAGAACAGGTTACCTGACTCCAATCAGGCTTTCTGAGGCCTGAGTGGGGAGAAGTCAGGAAGCTGATTCTGTCTGTCATTTGAGAAGAGCAAACCATTTCCTCCCCAAATACCAAACACATGTTCCCTTTCTGCATGTTCAGTCTATTTCTTTATGTCCTGTTGATATTAAACTTTATTTCATTCATTAAAGAATTCTAAAAAATATGATGATGATGATTTAGTTGTTAAAACTTGAAATTCCCATAAAACATTCCCATGTTTTATGGGAATTTCAAGACATGATATATGTGAACACATTGACAGATACACTTAAGACTGAAATATGTTTTCAGCAAGTTCCTTGAAAAGTAAATGAACTTGGCAAAGGACAGTGCTCTGGCATTCTGCCAGTCAAGAGGTGACACAACTCCCTATAGGAGGCAGCACAATTTACTTAGGAACAGATTTGCCAGGGATTTTAGGCAGCCTCCCACTGACTTTAACATTAATAAGGTTCCTACACACTTGATGAAAAGTAACACCTTGGTCCTTCTGTACTTAATTTCCCCAAGTCTGTAAAATATAGGTAATGCTACTGGAAAATGAAATAACATTCTATGGGGTAAAGATAAAAATTAATTTAATGCCTCTAAATATCACTAGAAGTGCAATTATAATAATTCATATTTTATTCACCAGGTGTTCCTGCACAAGAATACATGACCTGAAAGAAGGCTAAAATAAAACCAAACAGCACCTAAACCCGTTTTTAAGTGCTCAAATCCACAGGCAGTACTGTGAATGCATGTTAATTTAAAAATACTAAAAATATCACATGAAATCATTGTGTGTACATGCATGAGTTAATAGACAAACGTAAGCACAATAATAGTGTTCAGCCAACCTGAACACAGGGCTTCTTAAATTGGAGGCTGGCACATTTAGTTGAGCAGAGAAAGTAATTGATTCTCACTTACATCCATTGTTACTATGTCAACAGTTTTGTTCACCGTGCCTTTTTGCCACTAATGCCTTTTTGCCATTAAATTAGGATTGGTTTTAACTGGTCATCTCAAGCTTAGAAAGTCTGCATCTTACCACTTTTCCATCTTTTTCATTCCTATTTCTTCTTCTTGGAAAAAATATACAAATTATTTCATCTGTTTATGGCTGCATTTTTTGCTAACTTTCAAAGCAAAGCCCCGGAGAATTCTTGCTGAATTTTAGGAAAACATATTTTTCAGCCTTATTTTTTTTCAAGTGATTAAAGCAATTGCTCAACCATAGTTTTATTAAGCTAAATACTCTCCTCCCTCTTTGCTTACACTTCAGAGATGACTTCTGCTATTTGTAACTGCACTGAGTGCTCTTCCCAGCAGAGAGGACAGGAGTCTGCTTGGAACAACACTGAGAATCCATTTTTATGCTTTCGATTCATTTATGAAACACAGATCAACCAAATGCCATGCAAGGTTCACTAAATACATGCATAAAAGCACTTTGCTGGAGGGTTTTTGCAGGAATTCTGTAGTCACATACAAGTCTTCTGTAAATGAAAATAATTTACAGTACTCTTTTATTAATAAACTTTTTGTTTTAGACTATACCAGGATTTTGGTACTGCAGAAATTTAACCTAAGCAGTAAATAAATAGGAAGTCAAATAGCACAGCATTTATAAAGAAATTAAGAGTAGGACAGCTGAAACAGCAAATCAGCAATTCATGACAAGGTCACCGAAGGGAAAGTACCTCACTGCTTCTGTAAGGCTTTATAGAATAAAACTAAAAAAACCAACCAAACAAATCTTCTTCTATTAAATACTCTGACAGTACCTCTTGTAACTTCATAAAGAGTTCTAAAAATAAAACTGCCACAAATGTCACTGTACTTCTGCTTAAGTTTCAGGTAAAATTGAGGTTTGGTTTACTTGTTTGCTTTTCTTTTCCCCCAAAACAAAATGCAAAGGAAGTGGTTACCTCTCCTAAAGCAACTACACAGAACCTAAACTACCAAATGACAGATTACAAACAGAATGATCAAAAACTTTTTTAAATAGGGCATTGGACAGGAATTTTGCTGGACTACTAAAAAGTAGTAGAAAGAAAAAAAAAATCAGCTGCAACTTTTAAACACACGAGCATTTTCACTCACAGCTCATGTTTTACTGATTGTGTAGTGCTCTAGAGCACTGACTTTGGGGGATAAGTTTCGATATTCCTGAAGGGAAGTGCTGAGCACCTTTGGACATCTCCTGTTTCTGATGAAGTCTGGCACCTTTCACCCACATCTCTCTAAACTCACACAAAGGTAACGAATACACCCTGACCCAAAGGTGTTCTCCGTGTCCAGTGCCAGAAAAGAGTCAGAAGAGTGGACGAATATGGACTCTTAACAGAAGGATCTGGTTTACTGGAATAAGTAGAGAGCAGTTCATTTGACATTCAAAGAAAGTTTGATAAACCTAATGTTTCTGAACAGTGCTATGAATGATTACAAACTATCAGTACAGTAATACAGTTAATATCTTAAACACCTTGTGGGGCCTTAGCTGTGAGTCACAAGAAATTGTGCCACCTACTGAATCATCAACAGCATCTCCTGAAACTGTTCAATGTTTCCCAGTCCCACAGTGGCCATCAATGTGGCCCTTATCAGCTCCTCCTGAGACTGGAGGTGCATAGTCAGCAGTGAGAGAACATGAGCCCAGCAGTTCTGGCAAGTTCCCAATAGCCTGACAAGGTTTTTTGTGTAATCTGAAGCTCAAGAATAAAATGCACATGATGAAAAATCTTCCCTGCTTATCAGAACTAGCTTTTGGATTGAGTATCAGTGCTTGGAGCAGCAGTGAGCAGAGTGCAGAGAGGCAGGGAAGGTCCCAGCTGACTCATGCTCACAGGAATAGCTGATCTGATAAGCTGTTCCTCTTGCTGTGTGGAGCAACAGCAGGGCAGACGTAATGTGCATGAGCAAGGTTAGCAAACTGCACCTGGGTGTGTAAAGGTCCAAATCCACCTAGGCACGGACTGAGAGCAAGAGACCTGGGAGCACATGAATTGTAAGAGGGGAGCAGTATTATGGTCAAAGAGTTAATTGATTTTTCTCCTTCCCCATGTATCAAACAGATAGAAACTATGCTGGCCTTTCATTCAAGAAAATTAGGAAATTATCTGTAAGGTCAAAACTGCAAAGGGTTGCTGAAGCTCCCATTTCACTGCTCAACTGTTACAACAGCTCTTCACTCTGGTTCAAACTGCTGGTGTAGAGTGTTAACATGGATTAATAGATAAATGAGATAAATCAAGCTTGACCATCAGACAAGTACCTGCGAGCTCTGTTCTGCATCAGATGTTAACAATTTGTCCAGTGCTTTATCATTGTTAGAATTTGAGCTGCACTATGTTTATTTCATGTGCATTTTTACTCATAAGGAATATTTTTCATTTAAAAAGTAGAATTAATACTATACAGAGTATATTTTCTCAGCTGTTGAAATTTCCATCTGCTTTCTACTGCAATGCAAAATGAAAAAAATAGTTTTATTTTTACAGAAATGGCAAAACAAAGATTGGGATGAATATTCAATGTCTTTTTCCTGGGATTAATATTCTGCTTAATATTCAGTGGTTAAATATATTACAGAATTTGACCTTTGTGAGCACTACTACAGAGGTCATTCATCTCTAATTATACTCTCAAAGCCAGACATGGTCTGAGGAGAAACACTGAGATCATTTCCATCATCAAGGTGGAAGCTGATGATAAGGAATTCGTGACTTTGTTACAAAGTAAGGCCAAGGCCAGCTCTTCTCTGTTACTGTAGGTAGAGCAACTTTGTTATTAGGAAAAAAACCAAACAACAAAGCCTTCCATCTTCTCTGCACTTTCTGTAACAAATATTTTATTTTAGAAAAAGTTAAGGTAGCATTGAACACTAATAGGGAAACCTGCTAGAAGGACTAAAAAAAATAAATTCAAGAACAGTGACTGTATCAGACAGATGATACACAAACACTCACAGCGACTGTGACCAAGTACCAGATACCAAAACTGTTTCAGCAAGATTCACATACATGAAACATGACTTAGAGGATTTGTAAAAAGAAACATCAACAGAAGTGCTGGGTAGTCCTCAGGAATTAAATTAACATTTTGTATCAAACACAAAGACCAGCTTTGTGCGTGTTGTAAAATAAAATAATCCGAAGTTATTCTTCAAAATTTAAAGAACTAATTCAAAGTGCAAACTAATCAAAGAACAGAGTTAAAGTTCATGTCTGAGAAAGCACAGTACTGAGTAACTTCTACAGTCAGAAAAACCCATTCCTGGTATGAAGACTGTGTGTGTGTGAGTTAAGGGTAACTTTCCCAGCTGCAACCACAGCCCTCTGTTTAGCATAGAGGGTCCAACCAGCTCGGGGCCATGACTTTTTTATCCTAGATTTCCAGGTTCCTGCTGTACAAAGAATACCTGGGTTATCTCTGCTTTTTGTTTTCACTACATAAATAAATACCTAGTTACACTGTCAGAACAGCAACTTGTGCCAGGCTCCAAGGTCCCATTATCACTGGTAAAATGCTGCATTTGCTGTCCTTTAAGGCTTCACCCAGAAAATGGGGTTTCTCCTCTCTCAGAGTTGATCCTCCACACACAAGCACAGAGGAAGCAGGAACACGTAGCTGGAGACGGGGAACTACAGGGAAGCATAACAAGCCCGTGAGGAAAGATGGAGCTTGGCTTTAACCATGAAACCACAGCCCAGCTCAGCAGGGGCTGAGAAACTGGAGGCTCAATTATGCCCAAAGTAACCAACAGAAATCACAGAGATATTTTCTGCATGAAGGCATTGACTAGCCCGGGAGATGAGGGACGAGCATAGCTCCCAGTTACTGAGACAGGCAGGAAGCTGGATGGCAGGTTGTAAGGCTGGCCCATACTGTGGAGGAAGGCAGAGCCCCTTCCCTACAGTGAAACACAACAGTGAAGGAAAGGGGGAGACTTCCATGACCAGAAATATCGCTGCAAGGTTTGTCTGTTTTTCTCTGTTAAGTGTGAGTCCTTGCATGCTGCAGAGCTGAGCTGCAGGAGCAGGACACTGGCCCAGGACAGCAGTGCCAGGCCCACACCACCCTGCAGAACACACTTTCTCAATAGGCACTGTCACAAAACACTTTGGGAAAAGCTCCATGACATTTCCTACCCTCAGCCCCAACCTGACATGCAACAGTGACACTGTCCAGAAGCCACAAATGTCAACAACTCTCACAGCCTGACTGGCACCACATTTAGGTAATAGATTAATGACTCTATGGTACATCCTTTTAGAAATCACACTGCACATCTCAAATTCCAGTACCTACCACCACCATCACTGCTTGCTAGTAGAGCTGGAAAGGGCTCCTGCACATTTGTGTAACACTTTTTGTTCAGTGGGTCATAACTACCCATCCAAAACACAACTGAAACATTATATTAAAGGCTTCCCAGTGAGCTTTATTGCTGCCCCTTTCCTGGAAACTATATCCCTAGCTCAGCAGGGCAGTTCTTTCTCTGGGCCTACTCTGCCCTTGATTTAAGACTTTCAATTCTTGGCTGTCTCCAGCTGTCACCTGCCTTGCCACAAGAACCAGCAGTTCTTGCATATTCCCAAGAAGACAAGTTAGTCTTCACTTCTTCACATTTTTCAAGGAGTATTTCCACTGATTTGGCATGTCATTAATATCCCTGCAAATGGCTTATGCTAGGACCCTTCTCAAAACAGCCCTAACTGTTAAAGCTGTATTATTTCTTTATAATGTTGAAATTTGCTAAATTAACTTTAGAGAGCCCTCTTTTTAAGCTTCCTTTCAGCTATGGCTAGAGAGCCTCATTCCCCACAGACTTGAAAGTGACTGATACTATCTTGAGGGAAGCAACACAATTATATATGTACACTTGAAGTATTGCACACAGCCAGCATAGGCCATGCTGAGCTTCCCAAACAGAGCTGCTATCATGAACAAGGCCATTCAGCAAGTTGTCTCTAATGCCACATGCCTGACAGATTGCTCCCTGTGTGTACCCTTTGGAGAAGTTGAGCAACAGAGGTTGGTCTAAGATTAATATTTGAAAGACTGAGGGAATGCTGGAGCTAAGCAGCTGGTCAGAGCACACAGCTCCAGCCATGGAAAACCTGCTCCCTTCTCTGCAAAATGCCTTCTCCCACAGCCCTGCCTTGGCCTGTGAGACAAGTGCATCGACAAGCCCTGCGAGCTGCCTCTAGCTCTGCAGGGACGGTGAGGCTGAGCCGGCCGGGCAGTGCCCACCCACGCCCTGCCCTGCAGGGTTTCACAGGGCTGGAGCTGGGAGCTCTGCTGTGCTCACCCTCAGTGCTGCACAGTGACAGCAAGTGCCTCCTTTCATCACCAGACCAGACCAGACCACCTTGGCAGTCTGTGGTGGGAGCATCCTTTCCTGAGTGCTGTGCAAAGACTTTCAGATAAACAGGTGCTGGCTCTGTCACTGAGATCCTCTATTTTATCTCACAGCTGAATCCCAGCTAGAACAAGCACTAGGCCTATGCTAACAACTAGTTTTGTTCTTAAGAAGTAGCAAACTCAGTAAGGAGATTAGAACAGGACAGACTCTTCACAGATGGGGTTTGAAAACATTTGTTTTGTGATTTCTGCTGGCAGAATGATAATAAATGAATCCTTTAACCTACCTCTACCTGTCAGCAACTAACAGCTTGTTGCAAACTGAACTAATAAAAGGCATCTACAGGTTCTAAGGGCATCAGTCAGCACTGGAAAAGATCAGTCACTGCAATCTGTCCAGCATGCTAAGTTCCTTCTAGCAAAGCAAGATATCATTTGTCACTGGATCTTATCAGTAGTTACTGCTCAGAGATAAAGAGCCATGACAAGGCCCAGTTGACACTGCACATTTAACACACAAAACCTGGAAGTGAAAATACACTGAGTAAGACAGTGTGACATTATAAATGCTGCCTGAAGAGGAGGAGGGCTGCTGTGACCATACAAACCTTGACCAGGCTGATTCAAGCAGCAATGGCCAGCCTTTGTCAGATTGTTTCGGCTACACTTCTCCATTCAAAATCCCCAATATCCATAAGCTTGGAGAATGATGTTCATCATTCAGAAACCAAAGTAAAAATAAAGTACTCAGTCTCCAGTTCCTCATTTTAGCAGTTTGACTGTTTAACCTAGGCTCTCCTAGGTTAAAAACCACAGCTCTTACACCCTGCATACACACACACACTGAATTTCTTCACTGCTCACTGTTGTCAGGTTTTCACTGTCAGACTGATACTCTCAATACTAGGCAATACTTAAAAGCAAGCAGTTATAGGAAATTTAATAGTTATGGCCTTCCTGAGAGGGAAGGGAATGGAAAACAAATAAACAAACAAACCTCAACCCCTCTCACCTTGAAAGAAGTCTTCTCAATAACTCTAAAGATGAAATAGCTGAGAGTGAAGAAAGAAATTTGGCAGGGACACAGCATCAACTGAAGTGTTTTAATGGAACTCATTACTGGGCCTTAAAAAAGGGTGATGGCACATACTCAGTCATTTATCAAAACCAGCTGCCAAACACTGGGAAAGAAGCCAACCTGTGTATAGCCCTAATTTAGCCATTTGCATATAAAAACAAAAAAACATTAGAGGACTGGACACTGAAGGGAAACCAGCCATCCTCACCCAGAGCACTCTCAGTGACTGTTGCTCAGTGACTGGGGGAGCCCTGTGGTATCCAGTCCACAATCCCAGCAGTGTTTAAGCAGGTGCTCATGGTTAAGCATGGTAACAGCTGCTAATTACACCTATAATTAATACCTGCAGATAAGCCTTTATACACTAAAAACTATATACAAGCATTAACCAGGCCAGCTGAAGATTTGAGAGTAAAGCTTTTCAGGAATATGTGCACCATTTTTTTTTTTTTGCAGGCACATAGGAACGTGTGATGTCACTGCCTGGAGCCAGCTGAAAACACCAGTGCTGTGGAGTGCTGCTGAAAACCACAGGATGAGCCAAAGTGCCATGTCTGTGGTGACAGCACCACAGGCTCCCGGTTCCCAGGTGGCTCCGAGAACAGGCAGGTGAACTCAAGACTAAAGCAGGACACAGGTGACACCTATCTACAAAAGACAATGCAAACATACCTTTTGTTGTCCTAGTTGCAAGAAAAGAGACAGGAAAAACAGTTAGCACAATTAATCTTAAGGGAAAAAAAAAAAACTACAAAAAAAATCCCATCCAAAGTGCAGTCTTTGTTAAGGTGTGTGCTGCTATTGTAATATATTGTAACTGATCTAGGCTATCACACAGAAGGAAGTAGCAAATGTCCCCATGTGTCAGCTTTTAGAATCCTGTGGTGTCACCAGTAGGACCTTACCTTCCCAGCTCTTCACCAATTTCATAAACATCCTCCACCTTCTGTTGCTTGAAGAAAGCCATACTTGGTCTTTCATTGATGCTCAAGGATGATGCAACTAGAATATTAATAAAGAATGAACTCATTACATCTTGCAAGAGGCTAAGTCTCAGTCATACACATTTGTGGTATAGGCACTTTGGATCCATTGCAGCTCATTCACGGCCAAAGTCACCACTGATAATCAAAATAACTTATTCAGCAGTCTCAGCCAAATAGTGAGGGTTCAATTCTGGAAAGAGATGAGCACCTTTATGTGAAGGAGATTCTTGGCCACCACTTGATGTACCCAAGAACACACCTAACCAGAAGTACTGAACACACCAAGAAACACAAATGTGATGAAAGGAAAATTAATTAATAATTTGACAAAGTTCTGGACAATAAAGCCTCCACACTACACTAAAGAGAACCAGCAGGAGAATTAGCATTACAGACTCCCTCAGATCCTGAGGCAGGGAGCCCAGGAGGCAGAGCTTCCTTTTTCTCAGGTCAGGCAGTGCTCCTGAAGTACAAAGGCAGGGCATCACACGGACATTTGAACTGCCGCTGGGAAAACATGCTGTGATTCCCTCTCCAGAGCTTTCAGCACGTCTTCCATCGTGCACAGTAGATGTTTCAAATGAGAAGAACACCAGCAGCATCTGCTGCAGGTGTTACTTTGTGTAACTATGCAGTTTGTTTCCTGAACACAATCTTTTCAGCTGATAATCTCCGTGAGCTCCGAAAATACAAGCCTCACACTGGTGCACTGGAGCATCTGTGTAATATACTGGGCTGCTTCTGGATGAGGAGAAGATGGGAACTCACATTATTCCTTGGGATACACCTCCACAGCAATGTATTATGGTAACAAAATAGATTTGAACAGAATAATTGGCCAGTCAGGTCATGAGCTATTTGTTGTTCCCTGTGGAGATGAACACTGGCATTATGCCCAAATATCCACTGTTTAGACCAAAACACGTAAAACAGCTGTAAGGCTTCTAGCACCACAATAAAACCTAACTACATTGAGACATACAGTTATTCTCACACATCTCTACACTTAACAGCATATCTTGTCAATGTAATGTGCTTTGCTTTATAAATCCCAGATGCTGCTTCCTTCAGATGCACTGGGGACTTCCAATTTCTGTATCACTATACAGCTTCTGCATATTTTTAAATTGCAGTCATTGGCATCTGGTGCATATTGTGAAGCATATTTCAGAAGCAAACAAAGCTTTATTTTGATCCTTTAGAAATAAGTTCAATTCAGTGTTGCAAGAAGATTCAGCAGACCTATAAAACAGGACTAAGTATCAAAGACCAATTGCAGTATTCCTGTCAAACTGAAAGGCACACAAATTGAAGATTTTTCTCCAACAAAAGTAGATATCGTACACAGAAAATACTTTGTAAAAATCTAACAATTCCTCAATGCACACCCAAGCTGTCGTCATTCACTCACCTCAGAAAAGAGATTGGTTGTTTTTTTGCCCCAGCCCTTTTTACAAACCACGGCTTCTAATACATGGGAGGCATGTTGAGTATCAATTCCTTTCCAAATACACTCCTATTATTTCAAAGGAACAGGAAGTCTCCTAGCGCTTCTATGTAAGTATATATTTCTAGTTGATGTTAGCAAAACCTACACATTAGGAGAAAAATTCTTTGATTGCTTCATGTCGAGCAGAAGGGCTACTACACAACGCTTACAGCTTCCCCACTGTCTGATGACGAGGAGTATTCCAGTTACACACCAGAACCCTGTGCTCTCCAAAGGTGTGTATCTGCACATCTCTGGGCTGACAGGCATGCTGTGCTGTGACACCACTGACACGCACCTGGCACATAACCCAAACACAGCCCTTTCTGCCACATGGCAGAAGTGACCATTTCACGACACACTTGCAGGTGCCTCAGTGGAGGAGAGGGAGGTGCAAGGCATTCCTCACATGCTCTGGAGAGCAGCATTGCTGCAGGTCTGCACTGCACACGCAACGGCTCAAGGGCTCTGGGGCTGCTGCATTTCTGTTAACAAACCTGCTCAAACCCCAGTTTCAAAGCTCTGTAATTGAGACAAACGTGCCTCCTTTGCCCTCCTGTGTAACAGTGCTTTAGCAATGATCTCTCTCGTCGGGCTACCCAAGGCAAATGAGAGAAACCACACAGGTTGTGACACTGGTAACCACCCAATAGCCCAGGTAACCACAATAGCCCAGGTAACCACCACGCTATAAAAATACATTGTAGAAGCCAACACTTGCATTGGTGAGCATGATGCACTGCAATGTGTATTATTATTTTTACACTTTCTATCCTGGCTTTGTCAATATATTCACAGTTTTTCAAGGTAAAGCCAGGTGAACTGCCCTGTTAACTCTGTTGCTCAATAATTTCTTTCCAAAACCATGTTCATGCCTGGGACGAGAATGTCTATTTTACTTCTTAATGAAAATAAGCAACTCAAATTTCACTTGTAAGCAAATTACAAAGTAATTTATATAAAGTGAAGAATACTTAAAGTATTCCTCAAGTAACCTTTCATAATCTCACCACTATTGCTCAGAACTTGAGACTAAAGTCAATAAATGCTTGAGTCACATTTACAAGGATGAGGACATCTCTGAGCTATTTGCTCCTTACTAAGTTTATATAATATTGCTTGCTATTGTTCAAAGCAGAATTTTCTGAAGTGTTGGCTGCATTCAGCCTTCACAGACTTCAAAAAGGCAAGCAAAGGACAAAGCCAAGCCTTGCTGGAAACCCCAAACCTTTTGCTCACCCTGAACTGCCAAATTACACTCTGAGCACATGTAAAAGTCAAGTACAGGTAAATGCCCAGGTAGTAAGAGATGCTGCTGAGACTTGCCCAAAGATTGTAAACCCCTCAAGCTGACTACTCCCTTCATCAGAATCCAAAGTACGTGGTTACAAACAACATTAATGCAAACACACCTAAAAAGTCATTGTTTTAGGAAAGAGTTCATTGCCATTTAGAACAGCAAGTTAAAAATTTTGCTTTGAGAGTGGGGAACCCACCCAAAAATGCATCCGAGAACACAGTCACTTAATGTTTGGTTGACAAGTTCACTCATTTCCCAGCATCCTGCAAAGAACACAGCTGAATCTGCAGGTGCATAAAATCCGTGAAAGAATAACCAGGAAATTCTCATCCCTTCTGCTGATCTCTCAACTTACACCCATTTCTGCAGAGGTCAAAGCAGTAAGTTAAATCTCCCACAAAGGACCATTCAAGCCCAGAGCCTTGCCTTTGAAGGCTGAAGACAAAACTGTTGCACAGTGTTTAGACCCCCAGTGGTACCTCTAATGTGTTGGTGTTTCCCATGTCTATCACTTCATGTTATCCTATCCTGCCTTTCACAGATATCTCTCCCTGGCTTTCACCCAACAGTCACACTTAGCAAATGCCCAAAATAGATCATACACTTGATGACCCAAAGCAACTGTCATTGGCACAGCACAAGGGGGTAAGCCCACAAAAGACAGCCTTCACATGCTCAAAATTCATGTGAAACACAAGTGCCATTCACAAGCATGAATGTTACCCTTCTCAGACAATATATCTTCATCTTAGGAAACTAAGGTCATTTACCTTTCAAAGATTTCTTCCACTACAAGGTTTTTGTTGGACACCATTTACAAGTACAGAGCATAAGTACATCAAAGCAGGAATGAGAGCATTTATTTTTTTCTTCTAGTCAGTGGTGATTTTTTTTATGGTGGCCAGTGAAGGCAGGCAGAATTAGAGATGGACAGACATTCATCTTGGACTCAGACAAAAACGTTGTTCAGGATCTGAGGCAAGAGCAACAACCAACTTCTTTTCCTGACACACACCTTACGCTAACACCTCAGGGGCATCTCCCCTCCCCCTCCTCACAGCCAGCATTTTCACATGAAGGTCAGCTTCTACTCAACATTTATACTGCATTTATATGTTTCCATAATGATATTCCATGGTACAGTACAGTATATATAGCTTGGTATAAGAATATAATACTTCACCTTTTATTGCTGTATCCAACTCTCCCTAACACAGGCCAAATACCACAAGGCAGCAAAGTATTGTTCATCCAGTGTGAATAGTTTCACTACAGACATGGAACAAAGCTATAGCAAACCCAGAAACAGGATAGTTCAAGCTCTGAGGTGGCAGTTTCAGGCACTAGAAACATGTCCTGCCTCATCTCTTCACATTCGTCCTAAACTCTGCTCTCCCATAAAAGAGGATCATATTTACCCTAAGAAATCAGTTTCCCACTGTGATCTAAGGCATGTATTTTCACACACATCCTTTACATCAGTACAATCCCTGGGTAAAGACATCCTAATTGTGGTGCAGAAGAGCCTTTTTAGTGCAGCTTGTGCTGTGTGTAAAAGACATCAATCTACAGAAACCTGCTCTTCTGCAGAGTGACAGAATCCCTCTCAAGAGGAGCAGAAGAAAGTTCTGTATCACTCCTCTAATGAAGTTTTCCCTGCACGGGTAAGTGATTAGCCTGTCATTACCAAACAATGTGACAATCAGTGACTGGTTTATACGTGTCAAACCCATGATAAATGTCCACCCACCAGTGGACAAGAGCAGAATACAGAAATCAGAGGTGAGAACAAAACTGCTGGACCACTTCCCTTGCCAACAGCCTTGCATTTTTTTTTCCTTAGGGTTTCTTCGGTCCTAAGGAAACCAGTTTCAAGTGACTGAGGTAACAGCTGAATAATCTGACTTTCTCAAGTACACCTGACATGAGCTGAATCATTAAACCCTTTGCCAAACTCAGAAGCATTCCCTATGGCATGCTTTTATATTACAAAACATTAGTTACACTAAACCAAAATCCCAAACCCATTAGAACAGATCAAAGTAAAAACTTCCCATATGAACTTTTTTATAATACTGCAAAATGACCAAACCCAATTTAGAATCAAACCCAGACTGTTTTAAATTAATGATATGGGGGGAAAAAACCGAACTTCAAACCCATTAAACAAATGAAAGTTATATTGTCTCTAGTTTTGGTGTTTTATGCTAAAACTAAACAGATTTTTGTAGGCGTTAAAGTATTTTCTTCTTTCACTTTGATTCCTTTTTTTTCCACCTTTCCCTCTTTCTCTTTTCTTTCATCCCACAAAAGACTAAGCAATTTCAACAGCAAAAAAACCCACACCCAAACAACCCAAGTGGGTTTAACCCGCTACTTTCAAATAAGCGTAGCGCAGTTAGAAGTTAAATTAATTTCAGCAAAACCCTATTTTCACTGAAACATTTTCCTGTCAGGAAACAAAAGTAGCCTAAAAGTTTTTCTGCCAGGAAATTAAGGCAACTATTACTACCTGTACGTCTATAAAAAACACAAAACAGCGAGCATCTGAGCAATTCAGCCCCATTATAGAATCACTGCTCCTGCCACTAATTCTCAAGGGCTCCCTTTCTGACCTCCCAAATTTACCCTGCAGTAATTACATGTGTGGTGAATGACTCAAGACTGATTTCCAAGCCTCTGCTTCAATGTGGTAGCAACCACCTTGGCTCTGCAGCTAATTCCAGCTTCCCAGCTCCCAGCCAAGGCCAGGGATGCCAAAGGCCGGAGTGCCCGAGTGATGAGCGGGGTGGGCACACAGCCAGCGCAGTCAGGGCGCAGGGGAAGCCCTCAGTGCCAGGCACGCTGGCAGGGCACGGGCAGAGCCCTGCTCCCGTCCCTGAGGCGCCTTCAGGGATTACTGCTGCACATCGCTCACATCGCTGCCCCCAAGGCAAGGCACACCTCGCCTCCGCGATCTGTGTTTCTTGCACAAGCAAATGGAAGACACAGGAAAGTCTGAAACCAGCTGATGTTTCAGAAGAGGGTCAGAATTGAGCTTTTCTCTCACGCATTAAGCAGCTGAGCACTGCGATTTTGGTCCTTTTGCAGCTGGTGACAGATCAGCCAAAGCAGGAGCAATTGCCACACATCTCTGCCCTCTAACTCCCATCTCCCGTCGTCACAGTCCTGCACAAGGATGCGGGCCCGGCCGAGCCAGTCCCCCACCGCGCCGTGCTGCTCCGGGACCCCCGGCTCACAGGAACAGGTGCAAAGGAAGCCAAGGGAAGCTGTTTGAGGGAAACGGCAGGAAGAAACTTGCGGACAAACCATGGTAGTTGCACAGCAGTCGCTGAACGCTATCAGCAAGCTGAGCCTGAACTCCGGACCAAGCGTCCCCCACGGCCTCGGACAGCAAACAGCACCGACCGAGCGGCGAGGAGCACCAACCGGGGTACCTGGGGAATCGCTGCACTGCCCGGCCCCGTCAGACCTGCTCGGGGTAAGGGACAGCTGCTCGCGGCGGGGGTGCTGCGGGGAGCTGCCTCTTCCCCGCTGGCGGCTGCGGGCACACACAGAGCCAGCAGAGACACCGTGAGGGGGCCGAGGCTCCGCACCCCGCCGGAGGGACCCGCCGCCGGCCCCGGAGCTGCCCGGCCAGAGGGGCCGCACAGCCGCCACACCTCAGCCCCTCAACCGCGGCAGGCGGAGCGGGAGCGCCGTGAGGGCGGCTCAGCGTGAGGCACGGAGCCAGAGGACCGCGGAGAGGGGAACCTGAGGAGGCACCGCCGGCTGAGGGGGCAGCGCCCACTTACCGCGTCCCCCGTGCTCCCTGAGGGTGCAGGGTCTGTCCGGGCCGGGCGGAGGCCGAGGGGCGGCGGGGCCGCGGCGGGCGGAGGAGCCGCCGAGCCCTGCCCACCCCGGGCCCGGAGGGAGGGCTGAGGGCTGAGGGAGGGGCTCGGCCCCGCGCTCCGCCCCGGGCAGCCCCGTGAGGGGAGGGCGAGGAGCGCCGGGCTGGCCGCTGGACAGCGCGACAAGCCCCGGCCGCAGCAGGGCTGTCTGCAGGCGAGTGTGGGGCCGATCAGCCTCCGGGACACCCAGCGCCACCCCGAGCGTGCCGGCCCCGCACTGCCCCCGAGGGGATGCGGATACCTCAAGCTGGGCCGGTCCAAAGCCTTCCAGACCAACACAGCTCACCGGGAAACATCTCATGTAGAATCCCATTTCATTGCTTGAGAAAAAAAACCAGGATACGTGAAAGCAATACCAAGAAAATAAGACTGAGGAGGCAAATCCAATGGAGAGGCACTTCAGTTGTACAAGCCTTGTTTCTGTATTCTATGCAAGCTGAAACACAAGCTTAGAGTGGTTACTGCATGGTCTGAAACTCACCCTTACCCAGTGGAACTGCCCGTTGTTTCCAGAAAGCACTGTGACAAGGAGCAGCACAGGGCCCCAGCCCACCGTGCAGCTCAGGCTGCATTCACATGCACTACTGGAACACACCTGTTTGCTTCCTGAGCTGCTGTAGCCCAAGTGTTGGCTTCCAGCAATGACATCCTTCATCTCTTCACTCTCCTATCATAAAGGCATCCCCAAAACCTGTAAAACTAGATTTTCTCCAGCTTTATTTGGCACACAGTAATTGCAGTAAACACTCTTAAGTCTCCTTAAATTTCTCCCCACGCGAGTTAATATTCATCATTTGCTAATGAGAAATGATGTGGGATTGTTCACACCTTCAAAATAAATTACAAGTGCCAGGTTGCCTTCACTTCCAATCCTCTATGGCAAATTATCATACACAAATAAGCAGGATGTTTTCCTTTGCAGTAAGGTGTGAAGATAGATAATTGTAAGAGTGATTTTATTCTAGGCAAGTATCTTAAAGGCAGTGTTTTTTATTATCACAGTTAAAAAGAAACTTGACTTGTCCCAAGTCAAGAGGACTGAACTGTGCCCCTGATTGCCTGCCCTGGGAGTGGTGTTCACAGCCCACAAGTTCCACCCAGCTCTTCCAAATCCAAAAGTGGCTGCATCTGATACTACACAGGGTGGAGAACAGGAAATGGGAGCAATAGTAAATGTTTCAAAGGGCAGTGGAAGCATTCAGAACTCTCTCAAAGGGAAATAAAGACATTTAATTTCTCACCTTTAGTTCTACAATGGGATACGATCACAGCAATCATATACAGAATTCTCAGAGCAAAGGGCACAGGAGGAAGGCCACTGTTTCTGTTTGCTCTTCGCTGCAAGAACATCCCGAGAGGCTACAACTGCTTTTGAAATTTGGACAAGCTCTCCTTAGACCCAGAATAACCTCACTTTGAATAAAGTTTGCCAAGAGCAGCAAAGGTAGATTGAATCCCACCCGTGCTGCCCTGTCCATGGGGCCTGTAAGCTCAAATATGGGTTCTGCCTAAGTAGGATGTTGCTCTTTCATGGTTCTGTAGTTATCACCCTCAAAACACTAACTCAAGACTTCTTTGTAACATCTTCAGATGAAGGTAAAAGCCTTTATGTGCATATAGGGCAAGAATAGAAAAGAAACCTGAGCAGAGTTCCAAGTAGGCAGCACCAGCAAACACTGCAGCCATGCATTTGCCAGCCTCCTTTAGAAAGGGGAATTCCAGGATTAAAAACAAGAAAAACACCACCTGCATTGCTTAAAACAGGCAAATAACTTATTCCACAGTTTAATCACCAATCACAGTGCCTGAAGACATCACTGAATCCATTCATCAGCTCAAACCTGACATCTTAGGGGCAACTCACTGCACAACCTAGCTGGTTTGTACACACCAAAGGTACGTTGCATTTCAGAGACAAAAGCAGGATGCAGCAGCTCAATACTGGGGGAATCTTAGTTGGCCAAAGTCATCTTAATTTACCAGGCATATTCTAGTATTGAATGTTTTAATTACTGGAGATTGTGATTTTAAAAAAATACAATTGTTAAAAATATATTTCAGTATATAGTCCTGAGTTTTGCTTTCTAGTCTCATGATCTGAAAAGTTGGCACTACAGGTGGGTATCCTTGAACTGTAGACAAATGTGGCTTTTACAGCAGATCATAACAGTGAAAATACCACTCTGCTAACTTCTAATTGAACCTTCTACCTTATTTTCCAGGGGGAGAGTTTCCAAGGCAGAGCACATTCTTCCTTTGCATTATCTGAGGGAACATACTTCATTTGTGGGAACTCCTAAAGCTTCAGCACCACATGGATTCTGCCTTCTGCGGAGGTCAAGGAGCTGCAGATAAGGAAGCTATGTTTAGCCCTTCTGAAAATCCCAGAGAAGGAACACCTGATGCCTTGTAATACCAGCAGATTCCGTGTGTTCTCTGCAGCTCTGAGGCACCCAGAGCACAGTGAGATCCTGCAGGTATTTGGTCTCAGTTTAGAGTAGGCCAGCTGTGTTTATCCCAAGTTATGCATTTCTAAGGAACCAGGTTTTTAGCAGACATCAGCCACACTCCCACCCTTATTGCAATCCCACTGAGAGCAGATGCTTCAAGCTTAGTCCTAAGGAGCAAATGGGAGTCTCAGCTGTTGTTCACAGGCAGCCCAGCAGCTGCTTAGGGCAACACAAGCTACTCAAGCTAACCACGCCAAGTATCCAAGTGAGGACATTGCTCCTCATGCACTCTTCCCAGAATTTTCTGTTTATTCTCTGACTTTAAATTTTCAGTATACAGGACACGAGGTCCTTAGGCCATAGTCGTGTTCTGCCTCAAGTGCTGATCTCTATCCTGTTTTGTAACCCCTTTGAATAGATTTCCAGCTGTGCCAATATCCACTCCTATAACAGCTTGCCATTCTGTAGCAGAGCCAGAGGACAAGAACTGTGCACTATTCACCTCTGCTATGAAAGATATGCTTGGGTATGCAATTACGATCATGTCCTAACTCTTACTTTTTCCTCCCTTACATTTAGCTATTAAGTTACATATCTGAAGTAGCTGATTCATCTTCAATTAGTACAGAACAGAGGTATTCAAACCTCTTTAGGGAATCAAGCAATTCCAAAATGCAAAATTCGTATCTGAAAGACAGATATTGACACTTGATTACAAAATTAATTGAGTACTTCGTTTAATTTTCAAAACAGCTGAAATTATTTATTTGACTACAAAAGATACTGTCAGAACATCAGTACCAAGCCTCCCAAAGAAGCTTTTGGGGTCAGGAGATATTATACAAATATGCTTCCCAGAAAGTGTGTGCACTCAGAAAATTCCTATGAATGCTCACACAAATTGTCTCCCTCCCCCACCCTTCTCCCAAGGAAAGAAGGACACCATGACAAGTTTACCCAGTCAGCATCACCTACATGCAACGTCTATGGGTCACACCTTTGTGCTTCAAAGCCAAATTTACATGTATGTTCCTTCATAGACATTCCCTCAGATCTCATTTGTCTGTATCAGACAAAAACACAAGCTCTACCACTGGCTTGTTCTGGTGATACCTGCACATATTTCCATCTGTTATGGGAAAAAAGAAGAAAAAAAATAAAAGAACCAGAGCAATCTATAAAGCAATAAACAATTTATTTTTTCTTTACATCAATCTTTATGAAGATAACATCACTTATGTTTGTGATTCAAATTTCTTGTACCGCATATTGCTGATTTTTAATATGGCACTTAAGGGAACAGTCACTTAAACAGCTACACCATTTCATTAAATTAATCAATTTGCCATTTCTCAGTTATGTGTCTGAACATACAGCTCTGTTAAATTTAAGACCATTCATTAATTTCTGATGTTTTATAAGAAAGAAAAAAATCTTTCCCTTTCTGCTGAAACATCTTACCGTGTTTACAAACACTGAGGGAAGGGGAGAATCTCTCACAGAAGACACCGAAAGGGCGACAGAAAAATCCTTTTTATTGATTACATAGCTGGTAAAAAAGAACACAAACAATGTGATAACACTAATAACAGTACCTGTAGACTTGTACAGGTCAAGCTGAAATACTGTGCAGCTCTAATAACTAGAGGTGTAGTGCACCTATTTTTTGCCTATTTAACAGAAGATAATAGAGCCTTTTAAACAGCCAATGAAAAGTTTCACCAGGAAGCCATGCATACATGGAGAGAGATGGAGGAATATTCTGCACAATGCAACTTACCAGTCTGGGAAGCACAGGTGAGGAACTCTTTGCACACTGTGTGCATTGCCTTGCAGTTCAAACACCACCTTGGCAGTTGTTACGTGCACAAACAGCTCAGCTGCCCACTGCCTGGCTGAGGAATGGCAAACCTCATGCACCACTTCAGAAGTTCACACAACACAACGCCTTGGGCTCCAGGCAGTTCAGCTTTGGCAGGCCACTGAGGCACACTGTCCTTTGGCCTGGTTTCATCTGTCTCTGTATCCTGCATATCCCTAATGAGTTAGTACTCCACAAGGTAACCAGATTTAAGCGCTACTAGAAAACCAATGTGCAAATGTCACACAACGACATTTGCAACAGCAAGCAAGGCAAGCTCCCCTGATGTTACTTCCTGCTAGACACATCTTACTTTTGTTCCACAGAGACTTCTAGTGGCCAGAGGTGAGAAACCTCTGCAATTTTTTGACCTTTTAGCTCATCACTAAATCAGTAACAAGGCTTAACAAAATGAAGCCAACAACTTGCTAGGAAATTGAGCACAACAGCATCAACTCATTTCATATCTGCAAGCTGACAAAATACCCAGAGACAACACAACTTGCACAAGGTTCCTGACAGTCATGGGTAGCAGTCACACCATGACAGAAGAAAACAGCCACTTAGTTTTACTGTATAACTGAAAACAACTTAATAGAAGGAAACACAGCAACACATGCACACGCACACTGAACCATCAGCACAGCTCTAACAAAAATGGTCCTGTGATATTGCAGGTGGTCTTTTGTCAGCTAAAGAACTTGCTGAACCGTTGCCTTGAAGTTAGTTTTATCTTCACAACCCAAATGCTTCAATGCAATCAGTCTGAAAACAGCTCCTGAAGTCATTGGACTAGTTCATAGTAAAGACTCAAAGCCTCAGAAAAATGGATTGTAGGAATAGGCTAAATACAAGTATCTAAACTCTTCACCTTACTATTTCACTTGTGGTCACTGAAAGGAAGAGCTTCACCTTAAAAAAAAATTTCATTTAACACTTGAAAGCAATACTGAAACAAACACACAAACAAAAAGCCTACATTACATATTGATTTAGAGACCAGCTCTTTCAAAACAAAGACAGCATAACTAGAAAATTAGAAAACCTGGTCCCATTTTTGTATTCAAATACTGACTGTAAGTAGGAGAAGAATACAGTACATGCAATAATATCAAAACCCCGCCCATCAGTACACAACCAAAAATAACTAGGGAATTAGAAAAAATTGCCAGCTACTGCCTACTACAGACAATTTAGGGGACATTTTAGAAGACTAATAACATATAAATCAAGACAATCACACCATCCTTCATTGGCATGGATTTGCTGGCTAGGTAAAATTTGTGTCATACAAAAAGCAGAAATTTTATATCAAAAGTCATCCTCTAAGTTACAACTTCACCTCTGATTAAACAGTTCCCTTCCATATAAACTAACTTATAATATGCTTACTTGGAGAAGGCTACAACTACATTATCTAAAATACATTTTTTTAAAAAGTGCTGTGAAACAGAAGCAGGATTTCTCTCTGCATACACTTAGGTTGACTAAAATGATTACATGATTAGACCCAATAAAGTACTACTACCCCTAGAAAACCAAAACAAAACACATAAAATACAAGCTTGATGCACTTGACTCTTCCCAATGATTAGTTTTGGTTTTTGCCAATTAACCACTTCCCCAGAGCCCAGTGATTTGCTGCCTAATATTTGAATCCTAGTTTTATCATGACACATTATAGTCAATCCACAACTCTGAAGATCCAACAGTTCAAGAAAAAAAGCATTGCAAAAGTCCAGAGAATAGCCAGCAAGAAAGAAACCCTCCTTCTCCCAGAACCATTTAGGAGCAGTGCTAGTCACTAAATGAGAGAGAATGGTCCCCAGTCACACTTCCCCAGCAGAAACACTACAGCTCAACAGCCCAGATGTTGCTCCTCACAGCTGTCTTGCAGGAAGTGCATCCATCACTCACAGTAAAGCTGAGGACATTAGGAGAATATTGCATTTTTCTGTTGGAAAAGGATCTTCAGTTCCTGTGTGCACATCGTGACCTTTAGGTTTCTTTCACTGATTGGTAAATATTTGTTTTATGAACTCAGTCCCTACCACTATTGTACAATAGTTTTACAATCATGCAGAAAGAATGCTGCGTCTCTTCTTAAAGAGCAAAATTTCATCTTAGGTCCTAAAGGGGAAGAGAAGGAAAAAAGGAAAAGGGGAAAAAAAAAGGGAAAAGGGAAAAACCCTCACAAAATAAAAAACCATAACAAAACAAACCTTCAAAAGATATGCAAAAAATTAGCTCCTAAAGCATGGCACTCCTGTGGCAAACTCTATTCTTCCATAATATCTGGAGTTTGGTTGTGGCCTTTTTGAACCACTGCAATCAGAAAAGTGAATATAAATAAAATTGATTAAAGAGAGTTTGATGTATAAATCCCTTTGCATTAAGGAAAATCTTTATCAACACAGCTGCCCTGAAAAGCAAAAATGATGTTTGCTATCACTGTTTCAGTACACACTCTCTAGTCAGTGACAAAAATAGGTACTTATTTTATCTTTACTTTAGAGTACATATATTCAAGTGTTCTGTTTGGTGATCCATGGCATGACACTTCAGGAAAAGACAAAGGAATCTTCATTCATGCTTCTCTGGCTAGCGACCTCCAGAATGACTAGACTGAGCCAACCTGAATCCAAGAAATACAATGTCTTCTCACATTGAGTCTGCACTACAAAAAACACGATTACATCAAAAAACCCCTAAACTCAGAATGACAACGAATGTAACAGAGCATGGACTTTTCTTACTGTTTCACATCCAGGCATTAATGGTGCAGGGTGGGAAAACAACTGTCAATTCAGCTAAATGACTAAACTGAGACAGCTATTAAGTGCTCTACAAATGATTCTGTGAACACAGATGTAAACAGAAGTGTTTGGCCTCCATACAAAGTGGTATTTCTGAAAGTGCTGGGGTTTGGAAATCTGTCCTGCATATTTCCAAAAGCAACAAGTTTACATTCTGTTTGACAGGATGAATAAAGTGTTTTGGAGGGTAACTCACTTTGGTCCTGATCCCACAGACCAGTTTGCATTAAGCAGTTTCAGCTATCCTCCTCATCATCGCTGATGAGGTCTCTTTTCTCGGCGCAGGTCTCGCGCTCGCGCAGGAAGTCCTCGCGAATGGCCTCCAGCTCCGTCAGCTCCAGGCGCACCTTCTCCAGGTGATAGGCCCTGCGGTTCCTGATCTGGCGTAAGGGAAAAGGGTTCAGGTCTCCAAAAGCAATAGCAGTCAGTTTCCTGCAAGATTACACAGTGGTAGAAGACAATAATTCGTATTTGGTGGGCTTTTAAATCAGTTTTAAGCTTCATCTATATTGACTTTTATCATGTCACAGATCTCTGGTCTCTCTCACACTTGATAGGTGTCAGATGTTATCAATATTTCAAGAAATTTCTGTAAAGCATTCAGGTTTAAGGTTATCTCAAGTGATAAAGTGTAATCAAACGCTCAAGAGTTCCCCAAGGCACCTGCAAACTCTGCCCCAGAGACCACGGCCTGGAAACGCTGAGCAGAAGACACAAGCTGGTCAGAGCTCCCTCCCCTGGCTACACTGAATACTCGGTACATCCAGCCACCCGGCACAGACTTACTTGGGAACCTCCTCCACAGAACCCACTGCAGCTCCTTCACTCCCAAACCAGCCAGCTCCCCAGCTCCCCAGGATACTCTGACAATCAGGAGACCAGATAAAGCCAGGGACAACACCAGCACGGATAAGGATAATACAGGACATGGACAAGGCAAAGTTTCCAACACAGTGAGAATGCTCTGGAGTTCTGCTGGCTGGAGCCCAGAGATCTCTGGGCCAATGTC
Source organism: Phylloscopus collybita (assembly GCA_027886175.1). Taxonomy (NCBI): domain Eukaryota; kingdom Metazoa; phylum Chordata; class Aves; order Passeriformes; family Phylloscopidae; genus Phylloscopus; species Phylloscopus collybita. Next base: position 9,768,631 of record JAJNNQ010000033.1, on the reverse strand, counting down.
AAGCCAAACCTGTCAGGGCACAATGCAAAGCACCACAGAGGATCCAGCCCCCTTCCAGAGTTACACTGCATCACACCATCCTGCAGTCCCAGCAAACCCAGCAACTGGTCAGCCTGATCAGTCCAAAAAGACTGCATCCAACTACACCATTACTGCTGATCTACACCCCAGAACATCTCATTGTTTACTAAGGAAAAAAGGGGAACTGCAATATTTAATTTATTCTATTTTAATTCTCAGAAATAAATATTTAGAAAACTTCTTTGGACAGTTTATTTAATGGCAAGTTTGTATTCTTGAGTGATCAAGGAATGATTTCCTGCTATTTCTACACCGAACATACTCCAGCAGCTTCTCTACCTGTGCACATGCCATGGCTCTAGAAAAAACCAGCTATGACATCCTGTAACTAGAATATAATTGTGCCTGTGTCTGTAGGCACCTTCCTCTTACTGCAGAGTTTGAACTTAGAAACTCTGTGCAGAATGATTTTAACCCATTCAGAACATCCACGAATTCTACACAAATAAGTATTTCCTCTACAACAGGATCATTTTTTGTCCATATCAAATAAGACCCCATACTAGGTGCTTCTGTACTGCTCAATGTTGATGATGTAAAACTTGTACAAACACAGAAGAATAAGAAACCAGGCAGTTTGAATCCTGTCCTGTCAGTCTTAGCAGGCAAATGCATATTCCTTAGGTGGCACTGCACTGCTTCTACTCTTAAAACCCCAAAAGGCAGAGACTTACAGATCAGCACAGAGCATATTTGTATTGCAAATAGTTTTGATGGACTGAATTCTGTCCTCACTTGACCTCCCCATCTCCCAGTAATCCCTAATTAGCTTATTCTGTTCAAATTCAAATTCAGCAATTTTAAAAATCTTTAAAATAGGTTATTTCAGCACCAGCAAGTTTAGACAGGAGAATCAAGACATCATTTCCATAAGTGGAAAAGGAATGGAAAGCCAGATCTTCCCCTCTGATTAAATATCAAAATTTTGTTCAAATTAGGTAAGAAAAAAAAAATTTTTTTCTCTCTGCATCAATCCCAGCAATCCCTTTGAAGCACAAGATTATTCAGCTTTAACTTCTCTCCAGTCAAAACTGAAACACAAGAAGTAAATATAATAAAGCTCTTGTAGCAGGAGTCAAAGTATAAACCTAAATTTATGTGAAGTTTATTACATTAAAAGAAACATTTAAGATTTCAATATACAACTTTGCTCTAAACTGAAAATTAGTAAGCTTCAAAAGATGTGCAAAACATTTTCAGACAATAAATCAATCCCAGTTTGACTTTGCTTTTTAAGATTAATCTGCTGCTCTACAGTCTTGAAACCAGGAATCTAAAAACACTAAAACCTAATTTACAAACTGTAAGCCCTATGCAAGGACTGAAGACCAGAAAAGCATCTCATTTGTATTTATTCTCTGCTTCCAAGTATATCTTAAGACCAGCTGGAGCTATGTGGCAGGAGCCTGTGCATTAACCACACATAAGAGATCTAAGCCACAAGGGACATTGCTGACATCTTTAATGCTTGAGCCAGGATGCATTTTTATTTACCATAAAACATCTTACTAACAAGTTACATCTGCAATGCAGAGGGAAACTTCACCTATGGTTGAAATTCTGACATGCTGCTACCATGATACCTACACAAGGTAATCTCCCTCACACACAAAAATTATTATTTAAGCCTACATCACTTCTGATTTGTCTCTGCTAGATAAAAGCGCTCATGACAAATCCTAGCAGTCTGTTGCATCTCTAGTTGCTTTATATCTGAATGAGGATCTAGATGAAAACAGCACCCAAGCCACAAGACAGACATCTCCCATGGCCCAGCACTGTCTGTCAGTGCCACCCCCTGTGAGGTCCCACCTGGCATCGAGGATGGTGCGTGTGAAATAGCGAAGGTACTTGAAAATAGACATCGAATCCTGCAGCTTTAAGATCTCCTCTTCTTTGTATTTAAACAGTGCCAGAGCAAATCGGAATATTACCTGATAAAAACACATACAACATTTGGTACTTTGTAAGTACAGAATACACTGAGTCTCATTATCACCTTTATAAACTCCCAGCAAGAGTTCCTCATGCACAGGCTGCACTTGGGCCCTCCAATCACATCTCCCCCATCTCCCTTCCCTGGCCCAGCCCCTATTTCCAGAAGCTGGAAAATGTTTTGAACAGTTACTTAAGCACAGTTCCTCCCTTGGTTTTTCCTACCAGTCATTTGAACTGGAGTTTTGCAAAACAACCTTCCTTTAACGTTGCACTCAGTAACACCACAGTACTTTGTTATCAGGTAACAAATGAACAAACTCAGCCCAGTCAGTTCACCTTTGGTCCCTCATAGAGGAAGGAGTCCCAGATTTTGAAAAGGATGTCACTAACCACGCTGTCCACAAAAACCACAAGAAACCAGTTGAAAGTGATGAGAGTATAATCAACTTTATATTGTTCAAAATGAGCGTGTAGTCGTGGAAGCTTCTCACTCAATAAATCCTTAAACACTCGCTGATCAACCTAAAGAGATGACAAAATAGGCTGTTACTGTCCCAGTTGTCCAGCACATCATTTGGAGCAAGGCTGTTACCAGTGTCTAAGTGCAAGTTTTTCCAAAAGTAACCAGGAAACCCAGGACTCTCTAGCTCATGCTTCCAAGCTAGATCCACCCAAAGCACACCCAGCTACCCCACTGCACATTGCCCTTGTGCTTCCAAACCCAGGCCTGGTCCCACAGGGCTCCTCACACCCAGGCAGAGTGTTTCTAGTACTGGTCACCAGTGCTGCACTGGTGCCAGGAGCACAGGAGCAGAGAACATGCTGGGCAAACACTTGGCTGGAGGAGGCAGCCTGGACCAGAGCATCACTGGGAAGCAGGAATGCTGCAGTGGCTACTGCCCACAGCACTGCAAAGGCATTCTCACCCTGCCTGCCCCAGAGCCCAGCAACACCATGCCCCAAACGTGAGGAAAGGCATGGTAACGCAGCTCAGGGTTGTGAAGCCATCAATGAGGACTGCTCCAAGCAGGACACTGAGCAACTATCTCACTGTTAGGGTCCTTGTCCAAACAAGGGTCCCAGTGCCTGGAACCCACCCCTGTCAATCCACTCCCATCCCCTTCCAAAGAGCCCTCTCAGAGAGCTGCAGAGGAAAGCTTTTGACTGGCTGCAGTGTACAGGACCAGGCCTTATCTCAGCAGAGCACATACCTGGGATCCCAGCAGTGTCTTAGTATAATAGTCACGAGGCATGAAAACTTCCACTATTGTTACTAGACACCAAAAAGCATCTTCCTGTTCCAAGTACAGAAGTGCAATTGCTACCAACCTGAAAACAGGGTTTATTTGGAGGAGAAGATTATTGTAGTATCACAAACTATATTAAGAACTATTACAGTAAAGTATTTGTTTCTGTGCAGCAGAGATAAATGTATTAACAGCAGAGCACAGAACAGCAAAACTTCATGCATTTTAAGATGGGGCAAAGCCATGCCTTCTCAGACACACCAAGTATTTGTATTCAGCTAAATAAGAAAACAGAAAAAGACAAACTTGCTCTAAGAATTCCCTCAAGTGTTGGTGTTGCCAATTTTAAGAGCTCTCTAAACACAGAGTCTAGTTTAGAAAGATGTTTATTCTAAGGGTGTTAGGTGGAGGTTTCCACATTACTGCTACTGCTACCACCACTGCCTCACCACCTCTACATTACTCACAGCTCCTCTTCTACTGCTTCTTCAGTGCTATTTTAAAAGACAGAGCTGCTCTAAGTTCAAAAACCCATTCTGGTACATAAAATAGTGCACAACTGGACATCTATAGTAGTACATCATGGGGATGAGACAGGGTGTGTTAGACCAATACACCTGCTTCAGGTAGCATTTTCTTTTACTACAGATCTCCAAGTAGCAAAGTTATTCTGGCAAAGGCCAAATGCAATGAATCAGAATCATTCTTAGCATTAAAATGAGAATCCTCCTTAAATTCTGCAACTCTGATTGAAGCCATCAGTGGAAAATGCTGAAATTTGCGGCCTTAATGATACTGAAAAAGCTTTCAAGCGGTTTTTTCTGCTTGTTTTAAAAGAAAAAACCTAAAAAACTCTTGCACAAAAAAGCAACACAATCCCCTACAGCTGACATGAAGTCAATGTAAAACTACATTTAAGCAGCTCATTTCTTATGAGGTAATTCCAGTTCCAGTTTTGATGCCAAGTTGATTTTACAAAATTTATTATCCAGATCAACTGTTTCTTTCACTGGTTTAAAAAAATGTGGTAGTTATTTGTTAATTATAAACTATGAGCATACAACCCATAAGGCAAACTGCTGTTTGAAGCCCTGTTGCCATACATGTGATTTGAAAGGCTCACTAAGTATTTCCCTGCATAGTTATTACCCAAGATCAGCAAAATCTTACCTGTTGAGCCCTTGGCAATATCCTATATCAGGATTTCTCCAGGAAAATGCCAGCAGCACATTTCGCAGCTTCTGGATCCCTTCAGAAGTTGGGGATGAGTAATGTTTGTTGTTTGGCAAAGTCCTCAAGAGATCCAACTCAATCTGTTTAGATGCAGGATTTGGTTTCTCCAGAGCTTTCTGAAGCAAGGTTTGGAAGTAGCCAGGAAGGGCACTGTCCTTGAACTTCTTAACATGGAGACTGACACACCATTTCCACATCTTGGAACGGTGCTCATGGGGAATTCCAGACCGAATAAGGTTCTTCAGTTCCACACAGCGCATCATCTCTCTGTTCATTGTGCTTGCAAGATAGTTTTCCCATTTCACTCCTGTGGAGATCTCTCGATTTTCACTGAGTGAAAGTGATCTTAAGTCCAAAGCTCGTGATTTTGCTACTAGTTTCTCCTCATCATCATCCTCTGGGACGGTCTGAAAACCATATATATCATATTCACTGAAATGGAGAGGAAGAAAAAAGGTTTTAAAAATATGTTCAATAGCCCTGGAGCTCTCAAGTTTCCACCATAAAGTTACTTTATAGTCACTCTCCACGGCTCTCAAGTTCCTACTATTAAACATTTTTCTGAAGTATAGTCTTTATTTAACAATTACTTGTACAATTCCATGTACAAAAGACTTGGTGCCCATGATCCTGTATATATTACTACACAAATTAAGCAATTTATTTAACAGCATGGTTGAGATGGAATGTACCCATCTCCTCAGCAGCCCACCTTCAGCAACTGTAGGGCAATACCTCCTCTAAGTCTGATATTGTATCTCAATGAATGAATAAATGTGTCAGTGAAACGTTCCCAGTGTGACAATTCCCGAGTCTCCCTGGCAGCCACACTCCCAACAGAGACAGTCACTGCTGGGCTCAAAGCCCCCCAAAACGGCCCCTGCCCCACTCCTGCACACCCCACACTCACAGCCAGGCCAGCTCTCCTCACAGCTCCCACCCCAAGGCTTCCCTCGGCAGTCTCAGTCTCTGAAAAACACTTTATTCAAGGCAAAAACCCACAGGAACAGCTGGTGCCAGACGTGCCCTCAACAAAGGAACGCCAAGGCTTCCAAAGCCCAGCTCCTCTCGCTCCTCCTCCTGAGTCCTGGCTGTGTCTCCCAGTGCCTCTCACCTGGCTGGCGCCACCAAGCCCTTTGTTTTTGTAAAGAATCAGCAGTTCATGGCCACTTATCTTTCAGATGAGACCACCCAGAGCTCAACCTGCATCTCGACCTGCACCAGATGTATTCCCCAACACAATGGATTTATACAGCTAAAAGGATTTCATGACCACTCCCTCACTAACGAAGGAAAATACAACAAATAACCCAAACCTGCAAATATATTCTCACTGTCAGTTTTCCAGTCTTACAACAGAGCCCACTGGCTAAGACACACATCCATTTAATTTAACAGGATCAAACTACCTGACCAGGTGGGGCTTGAAAAATGCTTGTTCTGGTTGTTCACTAGGTTCTGCCTTCAAGGCATCTTCCAGTAACTGTGTGATGACCTCACGAGCAGGACTTTGATCCTCAGAACAAACAGGAGTTTTCATTTCTTGAAGCAAGATCAAGTATTTACTTTCAATCTGGCAGAGTTTGGCTTCTAAGCTGGTATACTGCAGAAAACAATATATTATATAAATCTTCAGACACTTCCTTTGTACTGGTTCTTTTAAAACCTACCTCAGTGCTATCCCTACTGGTTTGTATATTCTATTGGTTTATGTTAATAGCCAGCTTAACTTTCCCAGTTTTGTAACACCAGGAAACATAAGGCAGCATAGTAGACCAGATGTTTTCCACCACATGTATTTTTGCATATGGAAAATCTGAGCAAACCTTAATCATCACTGCATTGTATGAAATACCTTAAAAGAACAAAATGGTTGCATTGTAGCAGCTTTTGTCTGTGCACATTTGAACAAGAACAACTTAAGCAGCATATGAGTTAGGTAATAGCATGTAAGAATTGTAAACACACCTCTGTGCCAAAAATACATTATTTAAGCCTGGCCACCGAGTGCACGGCTTCCAAAAACCCAAAAGCAAAGCCTACCAAACCACAGCTACAGGTATCTAACCTTAGTTACAGATGAGTGCATTTTGCCAAACCCCAAGCACTGGAAATCTTTATTATTTACCTGCAACATCTCTAAACTCAAATTCATCCAGACAGCAATTACATTCACCATACCACAGTCATCCTTCATGCTCAGGAGAAAGCTGTACTCAATGACCTATCAAATCCTTATACATCCCATCACTGACCTTTAAAGAAAATCATTACAGCCTTAATTCTGAGGAAACAATGTTTTCAGACACGTACATGCCTTTGTTCATAAATCATTAAAACGTTCAACTGGGTCACACAATTTTAAAAGCAGCTACTTCTTTCAAGAATCCATTCAGAAAGATTGGTCTGTAAGGACTGAGAGGGCATTTTTTTTAAGCTATCATATTCAGTACATTTAAATTGTTCCATTTCCTGGGTAGATTTGCAGCTAAAGTATGGAAAACTGCTTTAGACATTGCCAAGTGAGAACATGCTGACCTTTGCTTGCCATTCTCTCTCTCTTGCTTCTGCATTTCTTCGTAGAGCAGAAAGTTCCAAAATCTCCTTATTTAAAAATTTATTCTGGGTCTTATAACCCTGAAGATTGTCCTGTTGATGAAAAATAAAACAAAGTGGATTATGCCTGTCAGACGAAGATCATCTTAGAGCATAGACACAGCAGCTACTAATAGGACTTTATAATTAAAAATATCAGGCTCAAAGCAAATATTATTTTTGGACTTCATGTAAATGAAACACACATGGCAAATACGAGCAGAGGGCGGTGCTGTGCCTCACCTGCATCCTCCCAGTGCTCCGTGGCCTGCAGAAGGCACCCTGCTGCTGTCAGGGGACAGGCAGGGAGAACAGGCACGTGCAGGCTGAGCCCGTCCCAGAGGCCACAGCAACACAAAAAAGGGGGATGAATGCCCCTCGGGTTTTCACTGCCTTCACCAGCCCTCATTAAAAGCACAAGTTTCATACCTGCCTCCACACAGAAAGATAAATCCTTAGCAAAGAGCCTCCCTGCCTAATCCACTCTGGTCCTGGCTACAGACACTGCCTGAGGGATGAGCCTGTGGCATGAGGCTGGAACCCTCCCAGCAGCCACAGCCCCCCCCCGCTGCCCAGCATCTACAAGCTCTGTCTGCTTCCTGCCAAGAACACTGACTTCGAGTTTCAACTTCATTGTTTTTAAACTTACTACACTCGCAAATAAGAAAGAAAATTATGTATGTTTATGCATATTTTAAGCAACTTATTTATGTTCCAAATTCTTTGGGATGTTAATCAATTTGAAATACAACATCTACCCAAAGGCAAGAAAGCCTGTTTAGAGCAAACTGGATAACTTCAGTAACTCCATGAAGACTTATCACACACAGAGAGGTATGTTAAAGAATAAAAACAAAGCATTAGTAGGAGCTGTAGCAGCTTTAATAAAACAGGCTCTTATACTCCCTCCCTCTTTTTTTGTCTCCTCAGAGCTTCCCTTTGCTTTTCCACATGCTCTTTGTTGCCTCGCTTTTGATATTTAAATCAAAAAAACCGAAGCAAGCTTTCTGTTTATTTTCCTCCATGCTTCTATTTTCCTCTTACCCTTAATCCTTCCTGCTCCTCTGATTATTTCTCACATCCCATCTGCTCTACACCAATGATTAATTTACTTAAAGTATAGGACCCTGCACTAGAGATGGCCCAAAGGAAGTTAGTTCTGGTTAGATTGTCACAAAGTGGAGGTTTCAAGCTGAGCAAGCCTCCTTGACGAGTGTTGTGGGGAACTGCTGCAGTGATCTCAAACAGTACAGCAGACTAAAAAGTACTGCAACAGGGAGAAGAGATTGCCCTATGCATCAAGACAGAGACAGTGCTCTTACTTTTAGTCTGTCCAGTTCCTGTAGTTCCTTATTAGTACAGGTGGCTGTGGGGGAATTTATTGCTCCACTTTGAGAGGATGTGCTGTCCTCACACTCACTGAGTTGACGAGAGAGTTTCATGATGACTTCATCTTTAGCTTGAATAGTTTCCATCAGCATTCCCAGCCGTTCATTGAGTTCTCCAACTTTACACTTCAGATTTTTAACTTCCTGCTGGAGACTGTCTTTTTCCAGATTTAACTTTTCAAGCTGATTGTTGAGGCCCAAAATCTGGTCATCTTTTTGGTGCAACAGCTCTAGCATATCTTTGGGAACCCCCTCACAAAGGCGGCTTGTAAAGTATTTATCGTATTGGGAAGATCGGACTGTTTGCTGCAGAAGTCGAACAAGTTCCTGAGAATCAAAAAACAACAGCAAAGAAGCACAATGAAATTTTAAGTTTCTAGATTTTATAGCTTGGAAATCAAACATCAAGCAAAATAAAGTTTTTGGAATGGGTTGGGACCTCGTGCTGGTGTTTTAAAGAAAAAAAGGGAACACTTTACAACATGACTTCTAGCAGGCTAACTCCTTACAATGCCTGGCCTACATAGATGGTTTCAGTGTCCTTCACTGAGCTAAGGATCTTGCCTGAAATGGCTACAACAGGTTAAGGAAAAGGAGTGGACAGCTGAGGCCCAGCAGTTACTTGGAAGCTGAAAAAGGCCTTGCTTGCAAGCAGCTCTGTTGTAGGATGAATAAGAAGAGGCTTAAGCTCAGAAAGTTAACAGGAAAGAGTTAGAGAATGGAAAAAGCAAAGGTAACCAAGAGCTCTCTTCTCTAACGGATGCAGAGAAAATAAAAGGAGGTAAAAAACAAACACTGCTTTGCCAAAAAGGAAGTCTTTTTAGACTGGCTGTTTAGAAAATCTTGCCACAGAAATGACTACCTAAGACACCGTTTCTCTTTTTCTTCTTATTAAAACAGAAGCAGCTGTGGATGCAGTGTTGCATTAGACCAATGAGATTTCTCACAGCCTCAGGCTCAGAAGCTCAAATGTACTCTTAGGAGAGATAACACCTAAAATGAGCATAAACACGAGGCTCAGACTTCTTTGTTTCCCTTCAATCACCTCACAAAAAGGAAAATACAAATAGTAGAAGTAGCAGCTCCACATAAGATCGAAAACATTTTTCTTCTTAAAATGAGTAGAATTTCTTTTAGATAAAACCAAGGTATTGAATAAATGGAGTTATGAGGGCACACAAGCGTGACCACCATGTGACTGCAGTCTATATACACACATTATGGTTAGGCCTATCTTACCAAAGCCCTCCTGAGGAGAGAAAGAAGCCAGGTCTATCTCCCACCCACTGCACTAGCACTGAAAGAATGAAAAGACAAACAAAGAGAATCTGAAAGGAGAAGTTCCTCAGATATTTTATGTACATATAGAAAAAGAAGCTATGACTATCAGCCAGAATCCTGGCAGCCACCGAAAAAGTTAACTTCAGAGAATAAGACAGATAAACCAATTCAATGAACAGAGTCCAGATGCAAGTTTTATTCAGGGATCTTATCTTCAACAGATATAAAAGATGATCCCTTCTTGTTTCAAGACTTTTTGTACACAAAGGTTTGTTTAGAACCATCCTTTTATAACAACCAACCAACTCTTAACGTGGTGAGATGGCCAGAAAGGTTAAACTCACAATCACCTGCCAGACCCATTTGTTTTTGTGCACTTGGCCTGAAGGTTTAATTACCTTTTGGCTCAAAAGATCTTTCTTTAGCTTCTCCAACTCTTCCTGCTGGCTTTGATACTTCAGCTGCAGCTCAGAGAGCAGTCTGTTCCCATTGCCAGAACACCACTCTGTCGGGGAAGAGTCGCTGCTGTTGCGGTTTTTGCTCGATCCAATCATATCTTTCAACGGGCGCCTTGCTTTGTGTGGAATGCGGCCAAAATCAAATGGAAAAGCTGAACTAGTCAATCCTGCATAAAACAATTGCTTCTAGTTCGGTTCACTTAGTAAAAAGGCATTTCAAAGCATTCAGATTTCCTTAAAAATATTCTCATTAACATTAGACTTCGAGCAGCTTTCAAACCACTCAATACAATAGTGTTAAACATGCCTTATATTCCAAGTTGCTTCCTTTGAAGGGAACAAAAAACCCTCAAAACCTTCTCCTCTCCCAGACAAAAGACTTGGCTCATAAATTAACACTTCTCCTATAAGACGTGAAGAGAATTTACCAATTCATTGCAGAAAATAAAAGGTATCCCCAACTATGGCAAAGTAAATTTTGCTTCCAATAATCAGAGCAAAACCATCTCTGATATAACAGCCTGCTGCTCCTGTAAGAGGACTCAATGTAAGGTTTCACCTCCACGTACAGGATGTTTTCTAACAGAAAACATTTTTAAATTACTTGGATGTCACCTAAAGTGCTCTTGAAGAGATGTAAAGATATCTTGAGAAGACTGTTCCAGACTCTGGTCAAATCTGAGAACCAGTTCCAATACACAGATGAGCTACAGCTTCATGTCCATCCCTGCTTCTGCCCCATTTCAGAAGAAAGCCAATGTAATGGGTGCATACACAGAGTCTAAAGGTAATTCTGCTTCAGTGAGTGACACTCAAGTGAGTAATTACAAACATCAGCATTTCCCTCTGCCTTGTTACTTGCAACTCGTGACAAAATGAACCAGCACCAAGCTCAGGAAACCCGAAACAGTGGATAACAAGGCTTTGTCTTTATTCTCCTGTATTTGAACGGCAGGGGACCCCAAACACATCATAAGGAATCAATCTTTTAAGGAATAGTTCACAGAGCTGTGGATGTGGTTTGTGATGAAAAAGATAAGCTTCCACTTATTTCCTAGAGACAGACATAGCACAGTACTCCATGCTAAACAAGGTAAGGCATATGATCCCCTTCCTTCCTCCCTCCCTCCACTTCTACCTTTATTTCCTTCTGCCAGGTGTTTCCTCTTTTCTTCCAGAGCCATTGAGTCCTCCAAGTCTTTTGGGGTTGGATCCAGCAGTTCCCACTCCTCAGTGGTATAAAATACACTCTTGCGATTTTCATTACTTCCTTTTCTTAAGGAGGACATGGAATTTCTGTGAAAAAGACAGCAGGAAAAAGTGACAAATATTTCTCCATTTTGCATTCTTTTTATAAGGGGCTTTTCACAGTTCAAACAGTGCAAACTAAACATAAGCTAAAAACACAGAAAAAAACCAACACCAAATAAAAGCTCAAAGAAAATAAGGCATATGCCACCAAATAGCACTTGCAATCAACAGTGCTACATTCCAAGAACAGAAGAATTATTTTGCTTTAATGCCACAGTCTTTTACATCCCCCTGTTTTAGCCTTGTTTTTGCAGCGGGCGAGTACAAAACAAAGTTAGGATTGACAAGCAGTATCTCTTTATTGAACAGTTGTAGTTTAGAATTTTAGGGTAGCTGCCAAGCATTAAACTGAACAGCATGCAGTCAAAACATGTATGTTATAGTTCCATACTGGGGATTAATGGAAAACTGAGGATCACCCAAGAGACCTGCTGCAGCTGAAATGCTGATGACAAGACTCCTTTGCAGTTTTTCTCTTCTACGGCGGAACATGGCCAGCTATCTGCAAGCACACTTCAGGGGCATCTCCTCTGAATTCCAGCCAGATAATTCTACAGGAGAACAATACATTTCCCAGCAGGATGAGGTGACCTCACCCAGCTCCGCCGCAGCCATCACGGAATGTCCACTCTTAGCTCCAGGAGCATTAACATTGCTCACTATTGCAGAGCCTTTGTTCAACTACTCAAGGACAGCCCAAATCAACCCATATGAACCAGTTAAATATTTTAGGTGTAAAACTGGAAATATATTTAATAACTCAGCATTTCCACACAGTCTGTGCAAGCTCACGAAGATGCTTTCACTCAATCATCAACATCCTCTCGTCAAAACTGAAGCACAAAATAACCCATTTTACACTTTCAAGATCATTTGATGATCCAAGCCAGTCTTTCAGCTTCGTAAGTTTTAACATCTTATCAACATGAACTCTAAACCAATCATTACACAGTGAACAACTTCCATAATCTGATGAACTGATATTTGCAATTTAAAAATAATCCTAATGGTTATTAAGAAAACTATTTCAGCAATCAATTTACAAGCTTGGCAAAGACTCATTCATGCTACAGATGTAATTTTTTTCCAGAAAGAATCACAGTTCCTGTTGGGAGCAAGAAGCCTAATTTCTTTGCTCAGACGTTCCACACAGATTAAGCAGATCAAATTGGGTGATGATGGATGTATTTCCTGATGATGGATTGGGCACTCTCGTGAAGTGTCCCCTGGCATCTCTACATCTCTTCTCCAAATGGTGGCTGATCTCTTACCAGGCAAGTCCAAACTGCTTGTTCTGCACAACCTTTAAAAGCCTGAACACCACCTTCTAAAGCTCGAAAAAACCACAAAGAACAAGTCAAGTGACTTCCAGAAAAGTTTCTCTAAAGAACTGCTGTTAGGCCCATGAAAAATCATAGCTGATGCTGAGTTTTGTAAAGCTTTTGCACAGTTTTGTTCAGGGCACTCAAGCAGCACTCCTTCATTACTTTCTATTAGATTAAAATGAGAGATTAACTAGATAAATTTGAAAACAGTATTTATTTTCCTAAGTACAATCAGACAACCTACGCAAGAGCCAATCATATGATCTAATGAGTCTCTATTTTTAAATGTTTGGGGTTTAAGACTTATTTTGTGGTTATATAACTGGGGGTTACTATAATTCAGTATGTTTCTGGATCTATATTCTGCATAAACAACCAGCTGAGAGCATGGAAATTTAAAAAAATCTAGACCTCTGTATATATCAGGTATTATTTGAAAGTGTATTTTTAGAGTACATTTTTAGAGTAGAGAAGCATATTTCAACTTTAATTACTGTAAATATATACACTGCTTAACTCCAAGACGCATTTTTCTTTCCCCCCCCGCATTATTACATCACAACTGCTACCTAGGATGCAAATACAGCTATTACTGCAATATGCTCTCTGTCAGACACACTGTAAATGTGTTCAGGAGGAAGGACAAGGCTTTGACTGGGACATCTACACATCTTAACAGAAATTAATAAATATAAAACAAAAACTCCCTGCAGTGTTAGGCACACTTCGAGGCTGTAAGTGATGGCAGTGCAGTAGGAGCCTGGCGAGGGCAGCCGTGCCCAAAGGCTGCCAGGCCCGGCCCGGCCCGGCCCTGCCCGCCGCCGCCTGAGGGCACCGCGGCTCCGCACACCGCCCGCAGGCAGGCCTCTCCTCCTTATATAGCTCAGCGGGCCCGCGCCGTCAATCCCTATTGGCTGAGCCAGCTGCCCCCCGGCCAACCAGCCAATGGCTGCTCACGTCCCCAGCGGCCTAGGCCGGCTCTCCAACAGCCCTCAGGGCCAGGCTCTAGAGCTAAGGTACTTATGGAACCGGTTATGTTTCACTTATCAAACTGGGGTTAATTGTAACAGTCAGGCCTTCGGGCCAGCTGCTGGCCACCACAATACCCTGTCCCAAATGGCACAGAACTGCTGCAGAAGGAAGGAAAACAATCAACCACACTAGGAATAAAAAGCCCACAGCCAGAAAAAGAGTCCAAACCAACACCACCTGGGATCCTCTCAGATCTCTGTGCTAAACCAGAAAGCTTTAAAAGGGGTCTGTTTAACACGGCACTGCTCATTAAAGTGAACATTTTCCTCCCAGCTCAAGGAGGATGTGGTTTGGTTAACCAAAGCTACAGCTCTGCTCTGTGAACTGCTCTGTACTATCACTGCAACAAGCTTTAAGCAGAAGTGCAAAATACATCTATGTGGGCAAAGCAAAGCACAAAATTCTTTACAAAGAAACCCAACAGGAGAGCTGAAAACCAATGGGACTGCTTTCCTTAAAGCAATTAATACTAAAGAGTAAATTCATTATCAGTGAGGGGTTTTGATGTTGTTCAGAAGGGATCTGCCACATTTTTGCTCAGGAATTCAAACTACATCCACTTCAAACATGTGCCCTGTGCTTTAATTTCTTTTAAGAAGAAAACAAAAAATAAGGATTTATACTGGCTTGATTTTAATCACTAGAAATAGTTCCCTATGCATTAAGCACTATGACTATTACAATGCTGGGAATTGGCAGCTCCATGAAAAAGCAGCAGTGGCTGAGAACACAACTCGGCCTCAACAATTCAACAACTGCTGGGGTTCAGAGAGCAAAGCCATCACGGGAAGTGCTGTACAAGACTTTAGTCTCCCTTTTAGATATCAGTGACGCCACACAATAACATTCCCTTAGACCTTCAGACAGTAAATAAAGAAACAGTTTACTTGAAGAGATACAACACAACAAACAAAGCCACCCCACCACCTCCCATCACTCTAAGCAGCTCCACCCCTCACATACTGCTGTAGCAAGTAGTCTTGGCCAGGAACTACCAATCTCATGGTAACCCTTTCTCCCAGGTTCCCAACTTACTTGATCTCAGTACTCCATTGTTTAAGTGAGAAATTGATGGCACTTGCTTGGACTGGTGCAGGCTGGGAAGCTGCTTGTTCCCCCACCAGGTCTGTAGGAGAAGTCTCCACAGCTAGAATATTTCTAGCTCTCTCTGCTGAAGCATTCTGACTTAGAATACTCAGATCTATATTAAAAGAAAAAAAATGAAAAAAAAAAAAAAAAAAAAAGTGGGAAAAAGAGAGAGAGAGAAAATAAGCATAAGCTTCAATAAGTAAGAGAATAGTGGCTATGTAAAGTCATATACTGCTAAGTCTGCTAGTGACATTGTTCAGGTTTTACTGTAAATTGCAACGTAACTTTATAAAATGTTCAGTTCAAATGAACCTTAAAAACAGCAAACTTCTTAGCGAGATCTCACTGCAGCCACATACTTTTGGTAAGACAGGACCTGTGTGCTGCTCACAAAGCATTATTTCAGGAGTGATTTACAAATTAGCCAACCAGAACTAAGTCCAGAACAGTGTCACCAAAACACTGACCCAGCTTTCAGCGAGTGCTTCACCCTAAAAGCATCCTAAAAGCATGACACTAGTGCTGCAAGTCAGTGAGCTTTACAGAGCTGAGACAGTCCTGTGCCAGGGCCAGGAACGCTGGCACAGCTCTGCAGGACGCCGCACACCTCCTGCACCAGTGAGGCTTCCTGAACGAAGCTCCTCCTCAAGGCATGCCAGCCAGCTCTGCCGGGCACGGGAGGCAGTGGGAGGCCCCTGGCCAGGCCATGCAGAGCTGCAGCAAGGTCCTGCACACCCCAGCAAACCCCACAGGCTCCCACAGCTCCGCAGGAACCGGCCCAGCCCTGAGCCACAGCTCACAACAGCCAGGGAGCCGGGCTGGCTCCAACACACCACCCTGGCACACAGACTGCACAGCCTGCAGAGGCTGTGCTACCTCAGTGCTTCCATGGGCCTGGAGAGCTGCTCTCTCCCTTCAGCAGGCACAGGGAGTAAAAAATCCACAACACAGAACATACTATGAACAGCAAAACCATTACAGGGAAGCATAAAGCGGTTTACAGCCTTGTACAAACCCTCTGAAAAGGCAAGTTAAACCCAAATGCAATTTTTAGATTCTTCTTGATACAATTCACAAAGTACTAAAGTGCATTAAAGATTTTTTTGACAACACTCAGACTTGATTCAACATTTATATTAGAAAGTAACATATTGGATGGGCTCTGACTTAAATAAAACCCTAGGAAATTATGATGCCCTCTTATCAGTGGTGAGTCTTTCAGCCTTTGCTCTGACACCATGGCACCAACAGCCATCCACCAAAAGACCATCTTTAGCAAACCATACCCTCCAATTACTCAGCAGAGGGTTGCCTTTATCAAGTATCAAATATTAGAAGTAGAAAGAACATTCTGTGATAAAGAATATGAAGTATTAAAGATCACTGACACTAGGAATCTCTCAAACCCTTGAAAAATGATGTCTGACACAGAAATGTATCATGTCATGTTTCAAATAGAGGTACAAGTTACACAGCCTTGATTTTTATGAAAAGATGCTTCAGGGCCTTATCAGCCAAAGGGAATTCCAAGTTCTTTTGTACTGTGGCTGTTTGAACTGAGCACAGTTCAGCTACAATAGCTTAGATAAAACTAAACATGGGATCATATTTACTGTCTAATGAAGAGGAAAGATAGTAAGTAGGTGTTAACTACAAAATAATAATTAAAAACAAAATCAATTTCTGCAGGGACTGAGGAATAAAACAATTCACAAGTGCCTGTGCAATGTAGTAAAAAATGCAGAATAACTCTGTATAAGGCACAGACATTTTTGTAACTCTGACACTAGTGTAGAATTACATTTTCCTTGCCTAAAGGTATTTCAGAGACTGAATTTCACTTATGTAATGGCAGTGCAGACTGTCTTCAGTTTTGAAAGGCATCCTTACCAGTCAGATAGATCCACCACACCATATCTTTTCAGGAACAAAGTATGGTCATTCAGAACGTAAAATATACCGTTCCATTAAAAACCAGAATTTATATCTCAGGATATTTACCACACTAACTTTTTAAAGATATGCAACCACTAAAAGACAATTTCTAAAAATCTGTTTTTCAAGAAATCAACAGATTTCGTAAAGGATACAAAGCCAGGTATAAAAGGACGTTTATGTTATATAATTTTAGCATATGCAAAGTCCGAGTTAGTTAATAAACAGATGTGAAAAGGCTCTCTAAGATTGCTCTCTACCCCAGGGCAGCCCCTTGTATTGATGAACGGGCACTGCAGAGAGCCGTGCCCTCTGCTCTCACCCAGGCCTCCACGTACCCGGGTTGTCTTTGGCAACGAGACCTTTGGCAAAGTCACTGGGGGTGGGGGAGGTCCGGCTGCCCCGCTTGGCCGCCTCCAGGCTGTTGCAGTATTCCCACCTCTTCTGCTGCAGCTCCTGCAGCCAGTAGGTCATGTCCTGCCGAGTCGCAGCCTGCAGGGCACGAAGCAGAGCGCTGGTGAGACCTCCTGCATGGCCTTGGGACATCAACACAGTCATTATGTGCAATAATAAACCCAGCACAGACAAATCAGCAGATCACCAAGGATTCAGCATTCAAACTCGGTAGGATTTTAAAGAAATAACCACAATGCACCAGGTGCACTTGGGCTCACATGAACATCCATGATTCTCATGCCAGAATTTTTCATTAGAAGTAGTCTCATGCACTTCTTCAGTTTTACATTCAAACCTTAGAAAATGCAGTAGTATCTTATATTTTACACACAAAGCACTGTTTGAACATATAGCTACAAATCTATATTATGGGAAAAAATCCCATACACATTCAGGATGATTCCTATTTTCTTTTAACTTGCTCTCTTACCAGTGAACAATGAATGTTCCACAATATTCAACAAATGAATAATGTATTGCAATGCCTCATACTTAAATGATTAAATCTACATACTGTATTTCCTGATGATCCCATGAGCACACTAGCTTCTACAGAAAAATTGTACTTAAACAAAAAAAAACCCAAAATCCAACATTAATGCCTAACCTCCAAGACCGTAGTCAAAAATGTGAATGGCAGTAAGTGGGGAAGATTCAAACACCTTGAATCAGAGCTCTAAGTCATTTCAAAGCATGTCAAACGGCAATATACAAATACTAAGAGGAGACAAATGAAGGTATCCAACACTGCAGGGAAAAGTTACTGTTATTTCAGCATCCATCCTCAGGTCAAGCACCTGACCTAGTGACACGGACTGTTCAGTAACAAAAAGTTAACACTGATGAGAAGACACTCCCCTAACTGCTTTGGGTTGTTAGCACTGATCTTTCAGCCAGCCTTTCTCCTACCTTCTCCCAAAGTGCATGATGGCATTTTCAGTGGAAAAGATGACTATGTTTACTCTTTAAAGACAACCTAATTTCAAACACATTTCTGTCCTGTTCCTCACAACTTAAGAGGGCACCTGTGCAAGGCACAGCAGCAAAAGAATGGAAAGCAACCACACATGTTTCCTTACAAAAGCACACAGTAAGTGCTGCATAAAGCACAGCAAGGGCACAGAACTGTCTTCATTTTTCACATGAGGACACTCCTGGTCTAGTAAAATTGAAGATTCAACAGCAGCTAATGGCAAGACCTCACATTTTGAGAAATCTCATGAAAATTCTTGCTACATTTCTGAAGACAGACAAACCCTCCCTCAAGCTACCTTGTAAAAAGGGAACATCACCAGAAAGTTTGCATTTCTTAAGATTTACTATTCCTGCTATGCTCAAACAGCAAATATGGAGCCAGATGGCTGCTTCTGGAGGGCAGCCCAACTTTTAATTAAAGCACTACAACCACTAACCAGCAAAGTTTAGAGTAAAAAGCATCAGCTCAGACAACAACCCACCCTGAGTGCTGAGCTCCCTCCTATGCTGTGTCAGGCAAAACTGTCCAAGCTCAACACCACTGACCGCTGCTGCATCCTTCGAGATCACCGACAAACTACAGCACCCGCTCCCAAGCCACTCTCAGTTCACAAGTTTGGTGTCCAGTATTTTCAAGCATCTGAAAAGACCCTGAAATCTGCAGTGTCTGGAATGCTTGCACTTGGCCAATAGCCCAGAAACTCTTTTTTTTTTCCACAACTCTGTGCAATTTCTGTTCCCCTCCCAATTCACCACTGTTGACAGAGAAGTTACCCAGACAAAAGTGACCATATACACAGTCCAGCATCACTGGCCAGAGTTCCTCTGTTTCTGAAGCAAGCAAAATATATTACTACAAGACACTGCTTCAAAAATAAATGAGAAATGCCGCCTTTGTTCATTTATATGTATTCATAAAATTAATTATTTCCCCCCTTGATGTGAGGCCTTGCTGTGCAAACACGGCCAAATGTTCATTTGATTGTATTGGCAGCATTCTGTGTTACAGCATGTATTTGCAGGATCAGTATTTGCATGCCTTTCCATGAAAATATTCTCAAACATAATTTATCCATAATTCATAAAGTAAACAATTTTCTGTGCTCCTTTACCTAAAGGGATGGTATCTTTTATATATATTTAAATGGAAAAGATTTTAACACACACTTAGCTTCTTCTGCTCTATTGTACCTGATAGAAATGTACAGAAAAACCATAATCACAAAAGTGGCAGGCTCTAAAATATGAACATTTTGCTTTATTTGCTCTAAAGGCTCCAGTACATTTTCTCCAAAATTCTTATCTGGGAAGCAAAGCTAGAGTACATCATAAAGTTCTCAGCTCTCATTACGTGACAAAAGGCTGAGCAATCCAGGAGATGGAATCATTACACTAAAAAGAGCTTGAGGCATTATAAGAAATAGTGCATTCCTCAGTAGAATCATGATTGCAATCTAGAATTCCAGTAACTTATTTTTTATTGCTTTTCTCAATCTATAACAGTGAATGGGAAAGGCCAGATCACAATATGTGGAAATTTTGAGCAAGCAGCAAATTGAGGAAAACAAAGCATGTGAGTTACAGGCTGAAGAATACATTTGACTTGACTTAATTCCTCGTGGTCTGTGTGTAATGTTTTCTTGATAGACTAAACCACATTTGTTTTTAACAGGGGCTGGATTGGAGCGGGAGGGGTTGGATTGTTTGAGGTTTCTTCGTTTACCATCTTGAATTAATTTGCAATTACATATACCTACATTAGCTGAAGGATGCTTTTAAAAGCCTTAAAGAAGTATCATGTTAGAGAGAAGAAAATTAAATTCAGTTACAAAAACCTTACTCCTGGGTGAATGACATGGCCACAAAACGCCAGCTGGTCCTGCAATAACCCTTAAGATTTTCATTAACTCCTTCCTTACTGTATAGACACAACATAACAGCATTTTTATGGACAATCACTTGGCTGCTTTAGGACATCACAACAGAAAATGATCTTTTTCTGCTAATTGCAGAAATGAATTTGACTTTCTTCAGATGCTAATTAAAACAAACAAAACACCCTCAAACTATTGAAAGCAAAGCTTAAACCAAGTCTGCAGTTTTAATGCCCATAACACTTGGGTTACAAAGGCAGATTCATTGAAAGCAGTAAAACCTTTTACAGCTATACAAAGGTAGTTTTTACATGTGATTGCATGCAAATGATCACACTGCTTTTACCTAAGCAAACATCATTAAAATTATTATTGTATTAGTTTTCTAGATAAAAAAATTCTTATTCTCTAGTAAAGCATGTTAACAAGTCTGTATTTTGACGTTCATACTCATCAAAACAGAAGGCTGAAGAGCTTGATGCAATCATGCTCCACAGTCCCAGCAGGTATTAATTATGACTGCTCAAATCTCCACTGTCAAGGAAGGTACTTTCCAGTCTTCAATAGGAAATTCTGCTGTTAACTCTTAATGGGTTATGTTCCAATACTGAGAACGCTGCTCAGAAAGTACACAGTTCACGTGAAAAGTTACATTCTACGCAGAAGAACGTTCCTTGAAGGACACAAATCCGCCTTAACAGAATTCAAAAATAATGGATACTCGGAATAATTTATTTCTTCTTTACTGAGTCAAAATGGTTTCCCTGTATGTTTGGGTTTATTTCCCTAGGCATAACAATAGAGGAAAGATATGTTAGCTAATCCAAACATTTACCTCTCGTCCCACGAAAATCTGAGTCCTTGAGCAGACAATGCGATAAGCAGCCTGTCCTCCCATGAGGAAACAATCCTCCCTCCTCTTCCTTCCTCCCCAAGCAGCCTAAACGCGGACTTCTGCCACGCATTATCTTTTCAAAATAAACCCCCCAAAACTGAAACCCGACAACTCCTCCCAAACTTGCAAAACCCCAACCCACCAGATTTCTTCGGAAATCTTTTTTCTGCCCAGACGATTCCAGAGAACCCCCTCAGCCCGCGCTCGGTAGAAGCATTTCCTTCCCCTCAGAGGAGCACTGTAAACACGAGATCGTGAAGGAGAAAGACACAACCAACAGCCAGCTGGGGCCAGCCGGCTGCTGCCGATCCCCGCGGGTTTGCGAAAGCAGCCCCTTCCTTCCCACAGCGCCCCAGGACGCGGCGGAGCCGGGCCGGGACCGCGGGCACAGGGCACGGACGGCACCGGGAACGGGAACGGGGACGGGGACGGGTCCCGCCCGGCCCGGGCCTACCTTGAGCACGGTGACGGCGCCGCCGGGGCTGTGCACCTCGAAGGCGGCGGGCTCGTCCCCCGCGGCGGCCGCGCCGGCCTCAGGCTGGTGGTAGCTGAAGCAGGCGGAGGCGATGTCCAAGTGCCCGAGGGGCAGCGGCTCCTGCGGCCCCTTGAAGTAATAGAGGTAGCAGCGGCGGGGGTCGAACACGAACCAGCGGCTGCGGAAGCCGCGCAGGGGCCCCTTGCCCGACAGCTTCTGCAGGTACCCGCAGAGCTTGGGGGTGCCGGGGCCGGGCTGCTCCCCGGCCGGGCCCTCCTCCCCCTCCGAACCCCCCGCCGGCATCGCCTCGCCCGCCGCGGACGCGGCCCCGCGCAGGGAGCAGGCCCGGCCCGGCCCGGCCCCGCCGCCTCTCGGGACTTGTAGTGCGGGCTGGCCCCGGCGGCCGGGCAGCGCCGGCACCGCCCCGGCCCGGCACCGCCCCAGCCCGGCCCCGCCGCCCCTCCCCGGCACCCAGGGCCGGCGCGGGCCTGCCCAGGAAATGGGCGCTGCTGAGGCGGGGCGGCCTCGCTCCGCACCGAGCGGCCCCTGCTCTGCTGCCGCCGGGCTCCAGCGCTTTTCTGACCCAATCAAATACAGTTCTCCAAATCATACCTGCGCCTAGAATCAGACTAAAACCCTTCTCCTGTAGTCTCATGTAGGCTCCCATTCCGAACTCTATCCCTGCCCGGCATCGCAGCAGCAGCTGAAGGAGTGGAGAATTGTATGGAAAATGCAGGGGCATCAGTGGGTAAAATGCTATATTTTACAGGGGTTAGGTTTGTGAATGACTGCAGACCAAACTCTGTTTTTCTTTCACTGAAACGTCTAGCACGTTTTGGGCTCTAGGACACTTCTGGTGTCAATAATAAGGAACTTTTAAAATAGTTTTAAAACTATTTAAAACACAGTCACTGTGTTTTGACTGCGGAGACACCACAGGGGGCTACTACAGGGGTGTACACACCTGTACTTGGTGTGTTTGGAACACAGTGTATGGGTGCTTCCTTTAAACATGCCTAATGCTCTGGTACTAACACAGAAAACAGTCTGATGTAGCATATTCATCCAAAAATGGGAGGGGACTCTTTATGTTTAATGACATACAGCCTTTCATTCTCACCCTTAAATACAGCAAGGAAGGTTTGCTGTCAAAGTTGTTGTTGAAGATGATATGTGCTATGGTGTTTTTGTTAGTATAATACTATTTATGAAATAGCATCTGATTGAATTTTGACAGTCCAGAAGTTCCAATTACCCGGAAATCCTAAATTCTCCAGTGGGTCTCACTCTGTTCTCGTTTCTAAACGCCTTGAAGAATTTCTCATTAAAAAGTAACTGTCTCATCAGCCAGAAAGTATTTTCATTCTATGGTAAAGCAAATAAAGGATATTATTAGCACATAATTAGGATATTAAAGCACTGGAATATTTGGTATGGTTTTCCATGGGTTCTACTTGGATGTTGGCACAAGTAACTGCAGCATTCCTCAAGTCCTCCCCTGTGGCTGTAACCTCTTGACAAGAAACGTGCCAAGTGAGGAGAGAACCACTACTCTGCTAGCAGGAAAACGTGAGTGATTTGTTACAGACGATGGGGCATGGAAGTTACCTCCCCAGTTAGCTCACATGACGTGAGTGGGATCCACTGAAAGGTTACACATTGCAAATTAAGGCTAGATGGTTTTCTTTCAGGATTCTTTTAGTAAATGTGGACAGTAAGAAGGGTTGATCCTGTTTTAATAACAGGTCAATGTTTCTTCCATACATACTGCTCAGTCTCCTCTTCCCCAAATACAAAGTATTCATCATGCTCTTTGTTGGCAAGTGTCATTTGCGGAGCAGGAGTTACACAAGGGAAGCACTGATTCACTTTAGAAGCTGGCTTTCTTATCTCAGTCATTTAGAGAAGTTAAAGTGCCCCAGCACTTATCCCTGATCTGTTACATTATCTCATCAGTGTAGTGAAGGGTGGCCTTGTTCTCTGTGTGCTGAGCACCCATGACTCCTGGTGATTATCAGTGATTACATCCTCCAGCAAATCAAAGAAACACAGCATCCCAAATCCTCAAAACTTTTGCTGTCAGTACTTCTCTTTTTTAATTTTCTGTTTAGCTTCCTTACTACACTCATGGCAGGAGAATCCCCTAAACTCACAGCTGATTCATGTAAGCACACGGTTCCGCTTCTTGGGAAATAAGTTCCTCATTTCACATCTGCCCTTTTTTCCCTCAAACAGATCCAGATGTGGACTGGCAAATAACAGCAACTTATCCCTAAGTTGTTGTGATGAATATAAAGAAAAACAATACTTTTACCTGCCTTTCCCTTTCATGTTTTCGTGTCCAGGATGCATAGATGACATTCTGTTGCTAACAAACAGAAAAACAAAAATAGCATCTCATGCTATGATTGCCTTCCTGCACAGAGGCCAGGGTCAATGAAGCTTTGGTGTGCACATAACTCCTAAGTAAGGCAACAGGCAAGCCAATGTTACACACAATGAGAAGTCATTGTACTCCCAAAAGGAGCACAAAGCTTGTCAAACATGAAAATACTTGAAATTCCCTTTCATTGTGGTGTGTTTTTCTCTCCTAAAAGCTAGCTAGAATTTTAGTTACAGCACTTTTGTCTGACAAGGCAAACAACTCCACATATAAAATAAAACTGTATTTACTCTCAAAAAGCTGAGACTGGTCTGACTCATTATAATTGTAGTGACTTTATCTTATAATGAATATAAGCATCCATGGTTCCTGAATAAGTCCACATTTATTCTGAAAAAAAGGTAAATATGCAAGAAAAAGAATGTCTGTCATCAGTATGGAGGCAGAGGGAATATAGCTCGTGTCTGGGCCAGGCTCATGCTGTCATGTTTACAACATCAAGAAATAAATCAGCACAACTGTACTGTGCTTTTGATTAAAGTGATTAAATAGCTCCAAAATTCGAGTGGCAGAGAGCATACACTGCTTCAGAAAATAACCTCTGCAACCACACACCCATGAAAGAAAAAAAAAAAAAAAAAAAAAGCTGGTGGCACAGCAGTTTAGGCTCATCTTCTATAATCTATCTAAAATTTTGACCAAAATATCTTGTATCTTCTTGTGAACTTCAGAAAAGCTCTACATAAAAAAATCTACAAGTACTCTGCACTTTTGCATTTCAACTGAAGACAGAAATACAATGGAGAGGAATGTCTATCCTCCAGATCCCAAAGTAGTGGGAGTATTCCAGATGCACATGGAGCTATTTCCATTCTCTTAACTTGCTTTCACTGACCATGTGCATTTGAAGAAACATCAGGCCAAAATTCCATTCTCAGTGGCACAAGCATTTGAATACAATTATTTTGGGTTTAAACAAATTATTTTTAGCAGCTCATTATGCTCATAGATAAAAGATGTAAACCAGACAAATCATAAATCCCTGCTATGCATCACAGAAATTAAACATCACAGCTGACAACGACCTCCCGAATTGCTATTGTGAGCTAACAAAAACCATTAAAGAAAGGATATAAATTGTTTCATGAGTTCAAAAAATAAAAAAAGATAAAACAGGCAGCCAGCAACACTACTCCAGTGTTACCATTAGTAGAAACATATAGAAGAAGGATGGTATTAAATAGAAAGGAAATCCCATTCACAAAAATAAAACCACCTATGAATCTTGATTTTAAATTATTGCCAGGATTGTCTTTTCCTCCTCCCCCTATAATGGCCTTCTAAGATAAAAAAGTTTAGAAATTGGCTGCCTCAGCAGTTGTGGAGGTGATTGAAGGTCCTGCTTGGGGGCAGAATAAATCATTAGATATCCAGGGAAATGCCCTTGACTCTCTTTCCTTTGGCATACCCTCAATTTCCCCCTTTTTTAGTGAAATATAAAAAGAATTAAAGGCCACAAAGAATCACATTTGTAGATTATTGGATCAGACATCAATTAAATAATTCCACCTGCTTTATATCTTAGATAAACAGGATAAGGAAAAGTAGAAGGTTTTGTAGGGTTCCAAATTCAGGTCACTGAATCAACTTCCTGTGTTTCATCAGCATTTATAACCCCCTCAGCTCCATTTTACTGAGTCAAGGTTTTTGCTGGGCTCCTCTCAGATAACAGGCTCGGTTTTCCCTGCACTGTTATTCTCCAGAGTACAACAGAGGAACTGCAGAAACACTGCGTGTTCTACCCCATCTCTGCTGAAGAGAAAAATAAGAGTGAACCTCCAAAGGACACACTGATACTTTCAAAAGGATATAACAAATCTCAGGTTTCTTCCCAGAAGGAGTTTGGTCAAAGTATGAAGCTACTGTTTGCAGTATTTCCTCTGGCTTTACCAGAACTGCTTCTGTCAAATGCTTACTCATGATACCAAGGGCAGTGGCATTAGTGGGAAGTCTGCAGCCTCTTTGTGTGCACAATGTCCTCATGGCAAGCAAGCAAATGAAGGGAATGTTAGTTGTACAGGAGAGAAAAATAGAGTGAGAGCTCTGATGCCTGTGCTCTTTATGAGAACTCCAATGTTCTTTGTTTAATGTAGTAAAGCCTAGACTTTCAAACAAAATCTATCAGATACAGAGGAAATGGCTAAGGAAGTTTTTTTGCATTTTTCAGTACTCTCAGATTAGCTATTCATGTTTTAATAAGCTCTTCAAAATCAAAGGGACATACTAGAGATAATTACAATTCCTCTTCACTTATCTGTCATACAAAGTTTTAATGTTTTCTTCCATTTTACATACTGTCTCATAAAGAATGAGACAGTAAAAACACTTACTTGCAGTAAATCTGTTTTCCATCTCTGCCTGTGTATTAGTATTTCTTCAGAAACAGAATAATTTATTATCTGCAGGTTTTGATTTTTTTGTTTATGCATTCCATACTTGAATCAAGCAAAATATTATTTAAGGACCTGATCTGAAGGCTGCCTACTGAAGTGAGTAGGAGCCCTGTGGAGATCTGGCCCCTGAGGATCTCTGCCTACTACAGAATTATCACAGTGTGAAAAAAGACTTCCTCTAAGCCAGTCAGGCCAAGTGTATGGCATTAATAATCCACTCTTTAACTTGGTGAGTTTCTTGGAATGAAAATACCTCAAAACACATTAGCATCTCTGGACATCAATTATTCCCTCTGCTTTTTCAGTTAGAAAAGATAACTGGAAATGGAAAAAATACTGAGAATTAGTCACGTTGGATGAAGTCATTCCACTAGGAATGTTTGCAAGCAAATTCTGCAGAAAGCCAAATTTAGAGAAGTGTAGTAAGAAGGATTTATGAATGCAAAGTCTAATACTACTGTCATTACAAGAATGTGTGAAATTACAATAGGAAATTTTTCTATACTTCCTGATCTTATTTGGTTCTAACATTAGAAGAACAATGGTCATTAAAATGGCCATAAAAGAGATGAAACATTTTAAACATATGAAAGGCCTCACTGAATTTCCTGGAATTGAATTTATTTCTGTGGCACATCAATTAACCTATTTGTTTAGGCAGAACGGGAACAGTCTTTCACTTTCAAACTTCTTCTAGAGGGAATTCTCTCTGAATCTACAGCATTTTGTATGCAGAACTTTTTATCTGTATAAAAGAAAAAAAGCATCATCATTTTCAGAAAACCCAAAATACCATTTTGGTTAAAATACCAATATTTTTCCTCGCAGGGCC
Source organism: Phylloscopus collybita (assembly GCA_027886175.1). Taxonomy (NCBI): domain Eukaryota; kingdom Metazoa; phylum Chordata; class Aves; order Passeriformes; family Phylloscopidae; genus Phylloscopus; species Phylloscopus collybita. The sequence goes on along the minus strand of JAJNNQ010000033.1, from coordinate 9,741,375 downwards.
TACTAGTCTGCAATGACAGTGGTCACAGCACTAAAGCAGACAAAGCTGAAGAAGAGTCCTTTGGAGCACACTCTCAGGCAGCTGGAGTGACTCTTGGGGTGTCCTGTGCAGGGCCAGGAGCTGGACTCCGTGATCCTGAGGGGTCAACTCAGCATCTTCCGTGAGTCTTTGATTCTACAAGCAGATGTCTAAGTAGGAGATCATTTCCTTTCAGCTGGGATGGGGGGACATCTGGTGAATATCAATTTATTTCTAAGTGCCCTTGAAGTAACCCTGAATATTACACTGCTGATAAAGGTCACTGTCTGTGAAGCGCTGCCTCCAGGGTGATGTGAGGAACAGACCAGAACCATAACAGCCACACCCAAGGGGAGGAGAGGCCTGCGAGAAAAAGCTGGATCTGGCTTCTGGACAGACAAATACTTTCCCAGACTAAACTGTAAACCATTTCTATCAAGTAAACAGAGCCACCTTGTACCTGCTTGCTCAGAGCTCTACATGAGGGCCCAGACCAAAATCTTCAGTTATCACCCCTTCAAGCAGCTTGTCGGTGTGCAGAGGATGGGGCGAGCTCGATCCCTGTTGAATTGCGCAGGCTGCAGCTCAGCCCACAGCAATGAGCCGCTTTGCTGCTGGCCGGCTGCCACAGCCCCTGATTTCAGCGGAGCAAGGTTACAGCCAGCAAAGGAGAGGCTGGCCCGGCGCCCACAGCCCTCTTCAGCAGAGCTGAAGCACTCTGCCCTGCATTCGCAGGCACAGCCGGCCCCAAGCTGCCTGGGCAGGCACTGCAGAGCAGGGCACAGATGGTGCCTTGTGCTGCAGGGCACCAGCAGCCACGGAGCCCCTACCTGCAGGGCGGGCACAGGGGCAGCCGCTGCCTCCGAGCAGCCCCTGGCTGGGCAGGAGCAGCGGGAGGGAGGGACGGACTCAGCTGCCTTGCCACAGCACAGGGCCCCGGGCTGGCACGCCCGGCTCCCGCCGCTCCTGCCAGCTCCGGGCAGCCAAAGGGAAAGGGCAGGGGGCAATTCCACCTGGAGTTCAGGATGTCTTGCAGACACGGATGGCAGAACTTACAGTAGCTGAAATGCTGATGCTCTTTGAATTCTACCAGGAACAGTCTCCTCTTCCTCCCTACCAAAGAGAATGTGATAGTCACGGTGTCACTAACATCTCTATGAGACACCCCAAACTGCAAAAGGATGCAGACAAAAGAGAACATCTGTTCATATGTTCTGTACTTCTGTCTCAGGCACACATCTTCCGAAGGACATGAACAATTATAATTTTATTATATTTAATGTCTTCCTCATCAAATTTCACTCCATTGTCTGTCCCAGATGAGGTATATTGGGCAATAACATTATAAACTCTTCTGAATCTTGCTGTTATTTCAGCCCAAATTGATTTACTGGGGATTCTGAGCTGACAAGCATAATGTTTCCCATCCACAACAGAAACTGTACTCTACTTTATACTCTGTTATTTTAGAATATAATCATAACCTATTCAAGTGTCTATAATATGATGAGTTTTTACAGTTTCAGCAGGAAAATCCCCTTTTAATTTTTAACTTTACATTTCAATTTTCAGGGACTTCATTAAAACATATTTTTATTGATATGCTGTTGAGAAACACAAAAATTTCTCTGTAATTATGTGCAGTTTTAAAGTCAGTAATTAACCACAGCTTCATATTTTTGTTTGTGGCATCATAGATTCTGTAGAGTATCTTGTATTTCAGGGACATGTAAACTGTTAAATGAACTTAGGAAGTTATGACTTGCTGTGGTGGTGTGGTGCCACCTTGTGAGGTTTTATTGTAAGTGCCTCTAAGGTGCACAAGGAGATAAAAATTAGCCCTGGGGAGAAAAGGAAAGGAGATTGTTCCTCTGTGACTGCAAGAAATTGCAAGAGATTCCAACAGTGATCCTGTTGACAAAGAGAAGCGTGTGGTTATTGGTTAAGAAAAGAGCATTCAGCATTTTAAGATTACATTAAAAGGGCATGAGAGGGCACAAAGAACTGCAGCAAAACCTCAAGTACTTTCCCCAACACAGATCCAATTACAGACATGAGTTAATTCCACTGAAGTCAGCAGTTACTGGAGATTAATGTGGAAGTAATGCAAATCAGATTTTGGCCTGCAGGCTATTGCAAATCTTGGCTTACAGTATTTCCTTAAAATAATGATCAATTTAAAAAACCAAGATATTTCTTACTTTTTGATACTGTTTGTTTTCACAACTCTTTTTGTCCTCGAGATGCTTTAACTGTACACAATTGAATATCCAAAATTTCCATTGAAACTTTTAATGTACACACATACTGCTAGAGAAATATTTCTTCTTTATTCATAGTGTGTAAATCTGAACAGCAAGCTACCCTGCAAGCTCACTACACTGAAGAGTTTCCGAGGTAGAAAAGCATCACCATCCCTGCAGAAATGATAAACAGGTTAGGTTCTCTACTTTAACTGTTTTCTATATAACACATTCCATCCACTGAAAGATTTAACTCTATAATAATTGGAATAATGATCAGAAAGGAAATTAGTATGTGGTCAGCCTAAAAATTCTCAAAGCACAACAGAATGCTTCAAAAGTTTTAATTGTGATGACTTTGATACAGAAGCCATGTAAGTGGCAGAGCCCTTCTATTGATTGTTAGAACAGTAATTAATACACATATGATTGTCTTCAGGCCCCAGTACCTAAACAATACTGGAAGAAAAAAAAAAAAAAAAAAAAAAAAAAAAGCCACCAAAAACCAAAACCAAAAAGATCTAGCTGATTTCCAGTTGGAGGGGAAAGAGAAACATAGAACTGCATTCATGCATTTTATGGGAGAGATTGCATAGCTTGTTCAGAAAGAAAATATCTTTTCATGTCCTTAATAGTAGTTCTGTGCTTCTTCAACTTCTTCATGAGTTACAGATGACCATGTTCCTCCATACAACATTATCAGCACATAGAGTGAGTAAAATGCAGGAGCCCCTTTGAGAATAAGGACACAGTTTTAACATTTATCTTGGGAAGAAATGAGTCATGTACACAGTTATCATATACAAAAGGCAAATATTTCAAGTTTCATAAGGACACAACAATCCATAAAATATTGGTTGAAGGTAAGCACCAAACCCAGCAGTTGCCATTTCAGTGGCTGAAAGGCAAACCTGGGCTGTGGTTGTCTTCAACACTGGGAGCGTGATCTTGACTGCAGTTCTTTTACCTCAGGTATTTTCCATGGGAGATCCCAGCTGTACAACACAGTGATGGAGGCATCTCATTACTTAAGGCCCGTGCTTTCTTTCAAATACTCTTGGAAAACACACCAAAGCTAATCTTTCTCTCAATTTTTTTTTTTTTGCACTTTTAAGAGCAGTATTAAATGTTCATAAATATAAAACCTCTGTGGAAATATCTTTAATAATATTCTGATTTTGATTGTTAAGAAAAAGGGGGAAAAGAAGAAAAACCACAATCCAACAACCAACCATCTTTGCCAGAGTGCTTGGCCAGGAGTGAAGATAAAAATGTGTCTGTTCCAAATGTTCTGTACATCACATGATGCTTCTGTCTCTTTGTGGACCAGAATTATTTCAGTACTTTCTGGTGAGTTCTAAGAAGCCCTCATTAGAGGACAAAAGCCCCTGGAGTGCCTGAGATTCAGAAAGGCTGGACTGGCAGAAACATCTTCAGATTCTTATGTGGAAAGTACTGCAAAAGAAAGAAAAAGATTAAGACATACAAACACATTTGTCACTATGCAAAAAATTTCCTTAAAGTACTAAAAGGAAGGTGCTGTGTAAAAAAAAAAAATTACTTTATTCTTTCATGCTTTGAGAGGATTTAAATCTCAAGGGAGAAAATTCCATCTTCTGAAAATAAGAGCTCAGGAGCCAAACTCAATACTCGATTAAATCAAGTATAAATTGCCCAATTTATTGGATGTAGAGTAGAGCTAAGTGTTTTGCTATTTGCTCTTTAATACAGACAAGAAGCATGGCTTACAACTGCCACCAGGCTTCAGAAGAGCTCCCAAGCATCTCAGCAGGACAGGGAGAGACAATTTAAAGAGGGTATGCTGAAACCCCACTGTCCATAGGCAGCAATCTGTTCAAGGTCATGACAGTATCAACTGTTCCTTTCTTGAGTGACTGAAATGAGAAGAGATTATTATGTATTTTGGTATGTAAATTCCATAATTTTGTTGCCTACACTGAAAGAAAACCTTTTTGGAACATTTGAGAGGCTGCAGACTTTCTGGATGCACACTCTTTGGATTTTGTTTTACCAAAAGAATACTCTAACTTAATTACAGCTATTAGATTTGAATCAGAAATTCACTACAGGAAGCTTGTGGTATGTATTTGGAGGAGATAAAATTTCATATCCACCACGGTTCCCAGGAACTTTGTCTCTAGGAGTTTATTCAATCTGGGTGACAATAAAAGACATGCTGCATAGCAGCCTGGCACACCAGCCACACCACTGTGAGAGAAAGCAGATAGTGATGCAAATAGTTTACTGGCACTAATATTTTTTAAATAAAAGAATTATAAGTATCTTGTTCACAATTCAATACATATCTAGAGACTATATAAATCCAAGCTCTTGAAAATTTAACTCCCATGCAGATAATATCTAGGAGCTAAAAATCCATCACATTGTATGTGAAAACCTGGGCATTTGAGGCATGATTCCCCCAAAAATGCACCCAAATCCACCTGACTGCAAATCTACTTATTAGAGAAAAGTCCTATTTTTATCAGTGCCATTTTGGCCTTTGAAGATTCACCTTTTTAGTTAGAAGCGGCTCAAATACTCTGAAAAAACACTGACAAAAATTATTCCCTTCCACTGTTTCCTTGCTAAGCATCTCTTGCCAATTAATCACTAGCTCTAATATTAGTCCTTAAGAACTAATTAATCTGCATGTTGGGACAGTCTTATGAGATGCACATTCCCTATAAGAGACCTCCCTTAACTTCAGCATTTGGTAGGATTGGGGTCACAACATCAACTGGTGGCTGGGCAAAGGCCTGTTTCAGAAATCCTGCATTTCCAATGTTTAATGTGTTGTTTCCCTCTTGTTTACCTGGCAGCTCCCAGGTATTATTAATGCCATAGTCCTCTCAAACCCCATTTCAAATAAGCTGAAACTTCCAGGGTGATTTATAGAACAATTTCCTGTGGAAAATGTAACCAGTCTTGTAGAACAGAACACTTAGCTAGTGCCAGCTCAATCTGACAATGCTTCCATTAAACTACAAGCAGCTTCTTAATGATAACAATTCTGAGTGAAATAAAACTGCTGGGATCAAATTTTCTGAACACGTAACTGTCATTATCATTTACAGCTTAGTTCAGCTTCTGGGATAGCAGCCAACTGCACATATCTTCCCTGGTTAACCAGTAACAGTGTTTTCTTCTAGTCTGGGAAAAAATCCTCAATGATAGCAGTGCAAATCAAGCAACAGACTTTACTGCCTCTTCATGTGCCTGACAGCAGCACAAAGCTGGCAAAGGCTGTATGCAGGAGATTAAACCTACACAGGGTCATTAAGTGAAGGTTTGAGAAAGGAGTGATGAGAGAAGGAAAATCAGTCAACATAGAGTGGATGAACTTCAGCTCATAGCAGGTCAAAGCCTGGACCATGGTGCCAAAGTTAATGCCTGCTGTGCATGTTAAGTAGGCACAATAATGTGACTGCTTAAAAAACCCCCAATATGTGTAAAAAATGTGCCTCAAAACCTGAGTGCATATCGCTGTAAGAATCTGGCCTTCAAAGGTTTTCCACAGAGTAAAGAAGATACTCCTCCTCAGTAACTTCAAATCCCATGTTGATGATGATGATGGTAATTTACAGCTGGATGAAAGTTCTCAGTGTTTGTCACAAGTTGACCAGATGTCACTGGTCCCACATAAGAGAGCAGAGAGAGACAAGTGTTCTGTGGCTTTGTGCAGATCACCTGCTCAAGCAGCGGCAGAGCCAGGGATCCTACATTTCCTCCTTTTATGAAATGAAGAGATGCTTTGGTGGGGAGAAAAGTAAAAGAACAGAGTAAGAAATCCTTTACTACAGAAAAAAATCATCTGGGGCCTTGCAAGTTATTCAGCATTTTCAGAGGGCTCTGATACCAGGTGCCAGGATGGTGTTCTGGGAGCAGAATACCATGGCTTCACAGCAAAATCCCTGCAAGCTGCAGTTACCCAGCATCTTCAGTTGCTCACTGGCAATCATTTTCAATGTGGCTATTGCTTTGGTTCCTAGGTGTTCCATTTTCACAGTTGTTGAGCAACTGGAAGTGTAAATCATTAGACCCTTGGGCATCCTTGAACTTAAATTCTGGAACACATTCAACTCAAAAGTTGGCACAAAAAGTGGAGATATGCAAAAACAAATGAAATTGTGACATTAATGGGTTGGTATTTCTTCCACATGTCTGCTTAAGATTTCAAATGAACAATTTATTTTAGGTGAAAGCATGTTTTTGTATCTTTTTGCAACAGTAAGAAGCTAGCTCAGTTTCCCACTGGCGTATAGGGTTGGTTATCTGCTGTTAGGACACTTCCTGTGCATTGCATGCTCTCTATTAGATTAGCCAGTGAAGCTGCACAGCCCTGCCTGCCCTCTGGCTGCACACAGCCCGAGGCTATCATTTAAGACAATCATTATAGCTGAAGACTCAAAAGAGAAGAAAATGAGAGGCCAGGAATAGAGCTGGAGATTAATTCACAAAGATGTAAGAAAGCATTGTTTCAGTAAATAAATAGGTAATGTGTCCAAGACTGCTATGGCACAATTGAACTTAATGAACAGGAACTGGGATTTTTGTGGTGAGAGACCAGCAACAGGAGTTGTATTCTTGTCCCATGTCACTAAGTCTGTCACATGCTGGCAGGCACTGGCTCCTGCCAGAGAGTGCTTGTTTAGTTTCAGTCCCAGTCATTGTGGCATTAAACTTCAATAAATCCCATTCCAAAAGTCAAATCTCTCTTTAGAATGCAATATTTGCACAGTGTTTTAAAAATTAGAATACGTTTCTCAGAACCAGAAATTCAGTATTAACAAATATGTCAGTCTGTGATGCAGTGCATACAGGAAAAGTAGAACTAACAATATCCTAAAAAAATAAAATACCTTTACAGACAAAATGAAAAGTAAACCACAGGAAGTCTCAAATCTTCCATGTAAATCGATTTGGATAAAAGTAGTCTCATGACCCTGTCACTTTCTTTTCCTGTAGCTGTTAACTCAGATTAAAACAGAAACCAAACTAGAGAATCTACACATTCTCAGCCCTCATTTTCCAATAAAGCTTCAGACACATGTTGCTGAACCATGAGAAACATCAGATTCTTCAGAGGATTCTAATATTTTCTTTACAATATTTCCAGCTAAGAAATGGCTTTCTTTGTACTGTTATCCCCACAGAAGCTGCTATTATTTAGAAACTGCCTGGTCAGAGGCTCTGCACCAGTGTTTTGGTTAGGAGATGGAAGGAGACCCTTCTTCATATCATCAGGAGCTCTTAGGCCTGAGGACTGCAGAGATGAATCCCATGACCCAGCTAAACTCCTGAACCTGAAAGGGGGAGGAAGTTATGATTTCTCTTGAAGCCAGGGATGCCAAACATCTACTTTAAATGTGCATGTTGCCATGTTAAACATGGAGGAGATATCTTGTCACAGACACGGATCCAAGTACATGTGTTTAAACTGAGCAACTGGATGCTCAGTCTTCCAATACTTGGTAGCCTCGTCCTTTGATTTTATTGGTACTCTCCGCTTTCTCTTACCTAATCTGTAATACACATCTCACTTCATCCCACTTTTTACTCATCATCTTGCCCTGCTGAATACTCAGCACTCTATAATTTTCACTCATTTCTTCATCTTCCCACAGTATCACCAAACTGGAAAAGAAAAATAATTGTGACAGTTACTTCAATGGCTTCACTGGCAAACAATCCTCTCTGCAAATTTCTCAGGAAATGACTGGACTGCACAGCATCCTCAGCTTGGAACTCTCAGTCAGCAGTTTCAAGCCCCTACAACACAGCAGTAAAGTCAGTCATGGCACAGGAAACTTCTGAAACTGCAGCTTCTGCTGAATCTTCAGATCTGCCTTTAATTCTTCCCATCTGATCACTGTTCTCTACCAGAAAGCAGATTCAAAGGAGCAGCACAACCTTTTGACTGATTAAAGGAAACTCTACCTGACCCCAGCAGCTTCCACATGGATAGCAGTATAAAGAAAATGTTTTCTTAGCTGGAAATATCTGTAAACAAAATATTAGAATACCTACTGAGCCTCGCCTCGCCATAATGATGATATATATCTTGTTCTAAAGGGGTTTCCATTGATACACTTGATTAATCAAGGAATACCTGAAATGAATAAAAGATATTCACACTGAGTGTCTCCTCTCCAGAAGCTGATGTTTCTCAAGGTTCACAGGAATCACGTGCTCCTGCTTTATTGTTGAATCGCTTTAACGTCTCTCCTCAGAAGTTTCATTTGTGAAAGAAACACTACTCTGTGTTCTGCAGGACACTTTATAGTTCTTCAAAAAACACTTTCTCAGCAAAGAGATCAATGTGTTTCCATGTATATTTTTAACATGTACACAATATTTACACACATTCCTATGCAGACAGCTGGGATCCTTGCTAGTGGCACAAGAAAAATAGGAATTTGAGCTGATAATAGATAAAAATATTTTCCTGAACCATACAAAGAGGGGTGGAGGGGCAGCAAAGCTGAAAATTAAAAGTCATTAAACTCTTAGTCTTAAGTTAGGAGAGAACTGGAATATGCCCTAGAAAAGTAAACTGAGCTAGGTAAGAAGTCATCTCCTAGTCAGCTCTCTAGTATAACACTTATGTCTGACACTTCCTGTATTAGACTGCACAGTGATATCCCAAAAAAATACCTGCAAGTATGCAAGAGACTCTCTTTTTCTAAAAATAGTACCTGAGAAAATCCGGTGCCTTGGAAATCATGTTTTCAAAATCTGCAAATCCTAATTTCCCATCACCATCCATGTCAGCTTCTTCTATCACTTTCTCACAAACCAGAGTGATTTCCTCTGCTGTCAGCTCTTCTCGGGTCAGCTTATTGAGGGTTTTTTCCAAGTCTGCCTTACAAATGAAGTTATCTGTGTTAAAATCTAAACAACAGAAGAACCAAATATCACCAAGTGTCCCACTCATTTACTCCAAACACAAAAAGCACACCAGAGCCCCTGCACACAGTACCATAGATCTTAAAGGCATAGATTGCTTTCAGCTCCCGGGGAGCCATTTCACTGAGCACAGAGAACATGTCCACAAAGTCATTGAAGCTCAGGCTCCCCTCTCCATCTTCTGAGAAAGACTCCACAATCCTTTCTTTGAAGGGATTCTCCTGTGAAAGATATATATAGATTGGTATTTGGAAGATGAAAAAACCTGCAGACTCCCTGATAATGAATATTTAATTGCATGGTTAGCTCTTTAAAGACATTTTTTTTCTTTTTCTTTTTCTTTTTTTTTTTTCCCAAAAATGCATCTAAAAACCTTACATTTGTATGCTTTAGCAGCAAGTCTTGCTACTGCATAGTACCACTTCTGGCCTTTTATTTTCACTGATATGTGTCAATGTCCAACCAATGGTTGGATTAACTAAAAATTCCAGAGATTTAAGTGAAATTTAATCTCCACAGGAGATGATCCTGAAATAATTTCTAGCACCTTAGAATAAGACAATATTCTGAAATCATAAACACACAAGCAAGCATAAGAAAACCAGCTTTATTACTCTGAAATCCAAAACAAATGTTCTTACAGTAAAATCCATCATCTGTCTCAGAGCTATACAAACCCCGACACTAATCTGTAGCTGTACTGATAAAACTTGGAAAATAAATTCAATTCAGATGAATATGAACAGAACACAAACATTACTTGGGCTGTGAGCAGCATCTCATTAAAGCTGTGCTACGGATCTTATCTGAAGCCAAGACACTGATTAACATACTGATCCACAAATATATACAGCTGTGGTCCTGGCATATCAGGTTCACTATTTTTAATATGCATGCATCGTTTTATTTGGCTTTTAAAGAAGCAGTACTGTGAAAACTCAGAAGTTCAATCATATATCCATTTAATTTCTTTTTTTTCCCCCTGTAAATTTAATTACTAACAGGTATTCATAAACCATCCAATTATTTCAAATGAAATCTCAAAAAGCAGTTACATTTAAGAGACAAATTACCAGAAAATGTTATTTTTCAGTTTATTTGAATTCTTTCTTGATAATTTGCATATAGAACAAAAGGATCTATAGAATACATTTTTGGCACAATGGTGGAGACTGAAAAAGTAATGGCCAGGAACAAGGCTGTTCTTATGGACAGGTGAAGAAGGGACCACAGAGCCTTAGGCTCAAATGACAAAGTAGTCAATACTAAATACAAATTCTCCTGCAGGGTTTGATGACTGAAGGAATCCACAATAGAGAACAGGCCTACAGATTTCAAAGGATAGGAGATTAACAAATTCACTGTTCAGATGAAGACAAAACCAGGCCAGATAAAACCAAATTAAATAGAATAGAAAAGATGGGTTCCTGAAAATAAAAAGCAGCTTCAAAAAGCACCAGGGTCACATCTCTCCAGAGCCCGAGAATGAAAATTAACACCCCAGACCCAGGCAGATGGCTGAGAGAACCTCGCTGTAAAAGGATATGTAGTGATCACTCATGTCTCGTGAATGATATGTAGGTACAGCAGGTGTGCATCTGTGGGTACTGCTTAGGTGGAAGTATCTCACTTAAATGCCTGGAAATGTGCCTGGAACTGTCTGTGGAATACACATTCACCTGTCTGTGGGATTTACCTGTGGTTATACACATACACCTGTTTGTGGGATATGCACACACAGACATGCAGGGAAGAACAATTGGTTCTATTGTTTCAAACTGCCAAAGTAAGATTCTTTTGGGCTGAAATACATGAAAAGGCCCACGTTCTTCCTAAAAGCACACAAAAAAATGCTGTCTTATATATTTAATATTCGCGAATGCCAGACATCAGAATGGACATCAAAACATGTCAGAAATTTATTTTTCATTTCTAAAATGCTGTATAGCTTTATTTGGAACAAACCTGATCAGAAGTAAGTGTCATGGTAACAGTAGTAAACTGACATCTTAGAGGCAGCATTGGGTAACCAACCAGGAGCACACAGATGCAAATATCCCTATCAGCAGTGAATATCAAGCCCTGGACTTTGTGCTTTTGAAAGGTTGGGGCAGGATCTCACTGACTCAATAAGCATATTGCAGTTGCATAAGATGAGTTATTTATTTGGCATGTCAGAGATCTTGAAAATACAGATGAAATAATAATGAATTAAATGAACCTAAGCATACTTCTTAAGTAACTCTTTGCCAAATGGATCTCTAAAACCAAAATGAAAAATAAAATCTTTCCTCATATTGATTTCTTTCCTTTAACTTTCTCATATTATGTGTCTTCAGGCAGTATATCTGTGGCTTACACAATGGAAAGTATTAGCTTACCTTCACAGATACTTTTCACATCCTTTCTGTAATTTCATTACCTGTACTCTAAAGAGCACAGATTAGGGTTCCATCATATTTAAAGGACGAGCCATGGGGGAAGGGAGTAAAGGGGGAAATTATATTGTTCTTTCCTAGATTGCTTTCCCATAAGCACTAATTGTTCAAAAAAGATTCCTTTCAAAACTAGAAACTTACACTTGCCTTAAAAAGCTTTTTCTGTACTCTCATGATAAAAATGAGAGGGAGACAGAAACAATAAAGAATTGTTACAACTGAAAAACAACTGCTCTTTTGCAGATTGATGTTGTTGCTGTGGTGGCTTAAGAGAATCCTAAATGTGCAATCCATCTTTGTATGGAACACTTCTTTTACTCAGATAATTGTGTTTCTATGCATTTTTAAATCTCACACAGCATTTATCTCAACACACCTACCTATAACAGCTTACAATAAAACACAACCATTCGTTTTCTAACTGTTAGAGGGTTTATTCCTGGCATTGCAGCTAAATCACCTGTTACATTCCCCTGTCCTCTAGTTTCCACCCCAGACTCTAGGAAAGCACTCTGATGGGCCTTTTGCCTTATCTGTTTTGTAGCTTGAGGAATTAATTTCAAGCATCCAATCCCACTCCCACAAGCTGATTGCATTTTGGAAATAAGAGGTTGCAAGTGAAGTTCAAAGACAGGTCAAGATAAATAAAATGAAGATACTGGAGACTCATTACATATTGCTACTTTATTTTCATATCCACAGAAACACAATGATGATTTTCCCATTTGTATTTGAACATAAGTCCTCACTGACTTTAGAGAATATATTTAAAAGCACAAAGCAGTCTGTTCTGCAGGCTATTGCAAGTCAGAATCCTTTGGGATGCTTTAATCAGGACTTTTTCAGCAATGGTAAAAACTAACCTTTCTCAAATTTCAGGAGTTATTCCAAAAGAGGGGAAAAAATGCTAACAGACAAACGTTAATATAAAAGTGGCTAAATGGTTCATTACCAAAGCTCCATAGGAAAGACTGGTGCTTCAGAAGGGAAATGTAATAACTACAACAGCAAATTGCCTTTGGAGCAGAAAAAAACTAGTTTCTTTGCAGGGTTCTTTTCTTAATTTTCTTCCTCAAAATCAATAACTTGGGTTTTATGTGTCTATGATTATATTAATGTCATCAAATTTCTCTGTGGTGCCTGCAGGGTACTGTTTAAGAAATTCGTGCAGAAATGAAGGCTAAGACAGAGCTAAATTGAAAAGTTTATGTCTTAATAGAAAAGACCATTTTGTTTTGTTCTGTCAGAAAGCAGAAGCATAAGTTCAGTAATGACTCTTTACTGAGGTCACAACAACCAAAAACCCAAAGATTCAGGCTGCATACAGAATTGCTTAAATATTACAGACCCTAGCAGTACCTCCTGGGAAGACTGTGACAAGAACTGATTCCTAACTGTGCCAGGGAAGGAAGTGCACTGACAATGCTGCAGGCCTGAGCTTTGATGCAGAGAATACAGCCCTCACTTAGGACATTTGGAGCACACACAGCTGAGATGCTCAGAAAAAGAGACTTCAGAGAAGCAAGGAGAGTGGTCTGAGGGGAGTAAAACATCCCATCATAACTAGAAACAACTAACAGAATGCAGCAAGGATGGTGAGATGAGCTGAAGGCAAACATTGGCCAGAGCAGGGCTTGGGAAGATCACCCTGCTCCCTCAGGTGTCATTGTCCATTACATGGAAAGCTTTGAACCTGAAGACTCAGTGAAATCGCTTCTAAAGCCTCATCCTATTAACCCTGTGGAACGTATTTTTATTTTTAAGCAAATTGCTTGCATTCACATTTAAACTTAGTACAAACAGGCTGGTAACATTGGTTCTGAAATGTGCGACTGAGTCACCTCTCCCTGTGTGTCCTTCCTGGCTCCTGGCTGATTCCTGTTCCTGCTGCCCATCCTCTTTAATAATGTCAATGAAATCTGTTTTAATTAAAAAAAAAAATTTAAAAATCTCTTTGGCTTTCTCCCTGGTCCCACACTGAGCAGTCCATATCATGGCTACAGTTTTGCAATATTAATTACTGCAATCTCACAGGTGTCCAGATGCCCCAAAGTTAATTAGACTGGTGCCTGTGTATCCAAGACTGTGAAAATTAGAGAACAGAGACTGCAATGGAACTGATAGAGTAAAGTAGCTCTGTTAACTTCAGTGTAATGGTAGACCTAATCAACTTAAAGTACCTTCCCCTTCTTTATTTATTTATTTCTTGTCCCAACTTTCAACTTTTAAGAATCAGAAATTAGTGAATAATTCATTACCAATTAAAGTGAATGAGCATAAGCATTTTTTCCCTCGAAACACAAAAACCTGGCTCAAAACATTACTGCATGAGGTAAAGATCTTTCTTTATATTAGCAGAATCTAATTTAGAAAAGTGCATTATCGATTCTATCCGTTTGTCAGAACCTGCAGTGGTATTGAGCTCAACATTGCCAGTAACTAGGAATGTAATGTGTATATGAAAAAAGCCAGGTGCATTGAAATTAGTACTAATTTTATTAGAACCCAATAGTCATTTAGGTAACTTATTTCTATTTTAAGATGTAAATGTTGTCTTTGTCTTCACCTTGATGAAAAGTTACTGAAGAAAGAAAACATCATAATGATTTGTTAGGCAGTCTGGTCAAGTTGCAAAGGTTAAAGGTTTTTTTTCTTACTGTATGACCTGAAGTGAGTACCTAGGTTGCTTCAAAAATAAACTCTTGAGGAAAGATTCTCTCCCCCTCACCCCCATCTGCACAGATGCCCACAAGATGCTTCATGACCAAGATGGACCCCAGTTTATAACAAAGACCCCAGGCATTTTAACACCTTTTAGTGACAGTGCTTTGAAAGAGTTATGGAATAAGACTTAGTCTCCTCTTACTAGGATTTAATGGAAACAAGCTCAGTAGATATTGAAAGCACTGTCCTCTGTGAGCTCCTAGAATTCCTGAAATAAAAGGAGTGGTTTGACACTAATATTTCTAAGGTTCTGCCACAGACTTATGAGACCTGAGAGAGAATTTGTATAAAATTCAACACTGAGTTTGTCCTGTTATTTTCATAAAGTCAAGTTCCATTACCTGGAGACATCTTCTAAAGCAGGGTCAGAAAGCCTCAGACTTGTGGTGCCAGAAGATAGATTATGATCCACTTCATACGTGGAAGCCTCTTAGGAAGTCTATCATTACCACCTAAGTTTGCTAAGCTAGCAAGATATTCTCCTGTATCTCAATCTAAATATGATCTAAATATGATCCTGTATTTCTGGTTTGTACATCAGCTTCAGTACCAGGTAAGGGGAAACCTCAGCATGCCACAGAGCTTCTGGCTATCAATCTTGGCAAAAAGTCTGGCTGACGAGCTACAGAAGTTAAGATACAGTTTGCAAGCAGTCAGAAGTGATACCTTTAGCTCAGGCATGTTTATTATAAGCTGCATAGGTAGTTTAACATCTGGGTCCTTTGTATAGTCCATGGGCACAACGTTTGGTGCCATTTCATGGTATCGGCCGTGCAACCTGTAAACAAGCAGAAACAAACAGCCAATAACCAATTTTAAATAACCAATTCCATTCAGACAGTAATCAGGTACAAATTTGTCTTGCAGCTCTAATCATTGGTTTTAGTGCACAAGTCTGAGCCCACCAAATTCCCATCTTTCTGAAGAAAAGAGGGCTTTGGTGCAGTATCCAGCATAACTGCTACCAACAGCCACATGGTTCTTGAGGTCTGTAACTGAGCAGGGTTTCACACCGTGTGCATGTAACATTTAGGCACTGCCAGGTTTGTGCACACAAGGGCTGAACCAGGCACCTGCTATGAAATGCAATTCTTACCACAAGTGGAAGTTTAGTCTTGCACCTAATTCGTAAACTGCTTAGGACAGGAAGTGGCCCCTGTCATGTCCTGTGTATTAACACAGTGTGCTCTGATCTCTCAGTAGGGCACATGTACTGCTTGTATACATTATAAAGCTGTATTTTGTCACTTGTTTTCCTTTTAATGAAAAAGCCTGCCTACTCACTAGGCATACTAACAATTACATATAGAGATTTCTATGTTTTAACAGCAGAACATAAACAAAGCAGTAATACAGGAAGCAATGCCTCAGCAACTCCTTCATTTCCCTGGCTTTAGCTGCAGCAGCCCTGCAGACAGCCCCACACCCAACTGAACTACTTCAGATTCCTGTGTGTAAATAAACTCAAAAAAGAGGAGAAAATCATCTACAGGCATCTCTTTTCTTATGATTATGATGTGCCACAAAGAACACATGCAGTGAAACACAGAAAAACATTTTTTCTGCATTGTAGGAAACTGATGTCTTCACCCTGCACAGCAATATTTTGTGCCATACCAGAAAGTGGATATCCACTGATCTCAGCACATTCCAGCTGCTCACCACAGCTCACCCTGACATTTCATAAATACTGTGTAATTCAAGATGTAATAGCCATCTTCCTCTCTAGTGACTGATTTCTCCATTGTAAATAGCAGCTAAAAAGATGCTTCTAAATACAACAGAAAAAGCAGCTTAAAAGCACTTAAAAAGAAAAACTTAAAGCAAAACTTTCATGTCCGATATCCATCTATGGGTTACCTACTTTTTTAAAAACTAGAATATGGAAATGGTGTTCTAGTCTCCAAGAAAATTAAGCACTCATTATTGGCAAAACTTGACCACTGTGGACAACACTTGGAAATTCAGGAGCTGACAATCCCTGCTCATTTTAATTGCCAAGATTTCCTTCTGTACTTTACCCAATATTAGACTTGTCTCTTTGTGACATGCAATATCAGGGAGAAGTAAACCTGTCACTTCTTGCTGACTGAGTTCCCTATCTTGTCCACAGAAACTGCAATCTATTCCTACTGAAGCTCAGCCATACCCTTTGGCAGCTGAAAGAAGGATGTGGCTCCCAACGCCAGACTCGACTCTGCCAGAATTGTCTGGAAGGGAGGTGCTGGACACAGAAACGTGCAGGTGACTAACTGCAGATTTGAGGGCAGCTCTAGGATCCTGTTTTTCTCCCAACTAACTCTGCCATTAATTTACCAAATTGGTCAAAGACCTGTGGATGTAAGAGCTTTCTGCCTGAGTGGATTTCACACTAAAGCGTCCAAATGACTCTGTAGGAAGTGGCTCTGATCCAACTCCTTCAAACTAAATTACAGCAATAAAATACATCTTCCACATGCTTTCATCTGCAAGGATCCAGCAACTCTGTTTGTAATAGCCTTATCACATGGTGTGATTAGCATTTATGATGACAAAAGTGCCATAAGATTTCCCTATACCAAACATATAGTAAGATGCACTTACTCCATTATCCTTCAAAATAAAAAACCAAAAAACCCCAACTAACCGAACAACCACAAAAGACAGTAACACCTTTTCCTTCTGTAAGATCTTGATGCTGGAAGGTTCTTCAGGGACACTATGTACTGTTTTATAATAAACTGGATTGCCAGTATCAAATGCTAGATTTTGTAGAAAAAATAATAGACCTGCTTCAGCCCCTTAACAGGATGCCAAGAAAACCACCTGTTACAAGGAACACAGTCCTTTTTGCAGGAGTTCCACCAAAACTCCAGTTTAGTTGAGTAAGTTATGTTATTGGGCGAGTACTTACTTTTTGGCAAGGAAACAATAGAGGTCTGATCAGCTACTCTGTAACACGATGTAAAGCTCAGTAGACACCGGGGGTATTTACACCCATAATCCTCCTGCCTGTGTGCAGTACCTCACCACACCTTGCAGTGTTGTGCACTATGACAAATCCCGTCAGTCAGACTCAGTAATCACTTCCCAAATGCTGCTCTCATTACTGACTGTTCTCTCACATCTCTCAATAACATTAATTCCTAACTGGAAATAGAGAAGAAACAAATCTCTGGTAAAGGCCCTGATATTTCTCCTGTTTTGGAGATGCAGAAGGCTCTTCAGGTGACCTCTGAACATATCAGAGCAGTTGTGACCTAGAGGAAAGGCTTTTTGTCCTTTTACTCAGCATGCTCTTCACAAGAAGCATGTCTGAAAACAACCTAACACCTCTTTATCTGCCCTAGACACAGAAACATTTATGTCTTGTCAGGGAGGCAATGTAAGGTTTTGCAGTGCTGTCTGAACACACAGATTGGGAAAAGCTGCCATTATCATACAAAGACCATCATGTATATTCAGAAGCCCAAGACCAGCCTCACTGTCTTTGCAGCAGTAACTACTACACATCCTGCAGCTGTATTTCCTTTAATGGAGAGCTGGGGGACCGTGCCAGACAGACCAAAACCTACAAGGCTGCCACACAGGGAGAAAAAGCTGCTATAGCTCAAAGAGAAGGAGGTTCTTCAATCTGGGGCTGAGAAACTGGGGAAGGAGGGGCCGTCGGGGCTGTCAGCAACTGCTAAAGAAAGTACTTGCAGGGTCTCAGATTTATGCCGTACTTGCACAAACTGTTTTTACAACAATAAATGCTAAACATTACACACGGTAATGGAGGCATAAATCTCTGTGCTGCACCAATACCTCAGTGAATCATTGCTTGCAAGGACTGCAAGAGGTTAGAACAGTCTGTTAGAGAAGGGGGTCTACCATGTGAAGCTGAAACCAAAACAACAGGAAACTTGACACAAGGAAATTCAGACAGAAACTGAAACCACGACTCACTAAATTGCCGCAGTTCGACAAACAGATAAAGAACAAAGAACAGCGAGAAACACAAGCAGGAAGAGTTGAAAGTTGAAAGAATTCTGTTACTGATATGCCTTGTCCCTTTTATGCTTTCCAGTTGAAGTTATTTTCATTGTATCAATAAAATACAGTAACTGGGCACAGAAAACAGATTTATAAAAAGGCAGCATCTGTTTTTGGCAGACAATTTATAATACATTTATTCTAAATCTACTCATAGTTAGGAGGGCTCTGACTTTCAATACATGTACTCTACTGTTCCCAGAACTACATGATGCATAGTGAGTATAGATAAGAACACTTTATAATGTTTTTCCTTTGTTGAAGCAGCACTCAAACCCCTGCTCAGACCTCTTTTCTGCTGGTGATTCCAAGAATCACATAGTGGCTGAGGTTGCAAGAACTCCTGAGATGAATTCGTCCAACCTCCTGGCCAGAAAGGATACCTGGAGAAGCTGCCACATCCAGGTGGCTTTTGAGTATCTGCAAGGCAACAGATTCCACAGCCTGTCTGGGCAGCCTGCTCCAGTGCTCAGTCACCCTCACAGTGTTTCCCTGTGTTCAGCCAGAACCTCCTGTGTTTCTGTCTGTACCCACTGCCCCTTTTCCTGGCACGGGCCTGTCTCCTTTACACCCCCCAGATCTCAGCTCTCTCAGCCTTTCCTCATGCGAGAGAGTCCTCAGTCCCTCATCCATCTCAATGGCCCTTTGCCAGACCCTGGAGCAGCTCCTTGTCTCTTCTCTGCTAGGGAGCCCAGAACTGGACACAGCACAGCAGCACTGCTGACTCCATACAGATCAACGTCGACAGGGATTCTCTCCTCTCACAAGCCTTAGCAAAACAGGTACAATCTGACTAAAATATAATACAGGAAATGTTTATAGTACAGAAATGCAGGAACTGCCTAAAACTCTTTTTTTTTTCCTTTTTTCGTTCATAGAGGATACAGAAACATTTTTAACAACAAGAACAGTAACATAATTAACAAGAAGATCAACAGTAGCTTCAGGGTATATGTTCTTTGTGTATGTAGTTTCTTGCCTAAAACTCAGGAAGATTCCCAAGGGTATAGAGTTCCCCTCGATTTCATTTTTTTGGCTGATGTTTTTCCCCCAAAGCTGACAATAGGGCAAAATTCCCCTTTCTGCATACAAAGCGTCAAGCTCTTTAACCAGGACTTGTGTTCTAACTCCTCCCTCCATGTGTGTAGCAGCCTGCTCCACAGGGAGCTGCTTCCCAAGCAGTTTGTGCATTTGCTCCCTTATAAGGAAGCTTTCCAGACACTTGAAGGAAACCACTGTTTAATTCTGTGGCAGATTTCAGATTTAAAATCAACATTCAGCTGGATTGGCTAGAAGGGCTCCTGTCACCTCACCTTTCACCCATCAAGAACAAGCCACGAAACAGGAGGACAAGGCAATGGGATAATTAATTTTCTTCTACAAAAAGGTTCAAAGGTTTGCTGATGTCCCAAACGGTTCCCAGCTTGGTCATTTTAGTGCCATTTTCCCCTGGCAGTTGTCTAACTGGGTTAAATCACTCTCAAGTAATATAACTTGAATTTACAACTTTTGTGCTTTTTGGCTAGGATGTCAGGTCCAAGAAGAGCAGCATTTGAGTGCTTGTTTGGGTGCCAAACTGTACCAGTCTACAAGGAGAAGCAGAAACAGATGGGCTAGTGAGCAGATAAGCATTATTGCTGGAGTAAAAGCTTGTCTGCCAGAAAATCAGATTTGTAAAACTGAGTAAGAGAAATAATGCCTTATAAGAGACAACTCCACCATTTGTTCCCATTTACAATCACAAGAAAGGCATGTTATATAAACAGATTCATTGCTATAACCAAAGTGGCTTTCCAACTTTTCTTCACATCATTTTTTTTTTCTTTTTATTCCTGTTTCTCTCTACAGGACATTTTCCAGGATAACAAATCTGTTTTGAATGGTGATGCCCAAAACTGGACAGTCTATTCCTACTGAGGTCACAGTACTGCTGGCTGAAATTCTGCCATTTTATAAACCCTGCAGAGGCTAATGCATTGTAGAAATGCATTTCCCTTTTTTGCAAGAGCATTATAGGGGCGGTGTTGTTAAAATTATGCTCACTTTGCTCAGATCACTGACCCTCCAGCCCATTTTTTTTTTCTTTTTCTAAGGTTGCCCCTTGCTGGACCATCTCACTGAAGTTGGCAGCTGCAGGAGAAATTGAGTTCAGCTGAAAGAGGACTGAACCTGCACTTCCTCCCTATCACCCCTGTGAGCATCCTGCAGTGTAAATAAGTGCCCAGCAGTATCTGGCTGCCCCTTCACTGAGACAGGGAGGTGCTAAATCAGTAAGTGATAATTAACCAGGAGCTCATAACCCATTTAATTCCTGTTCACTAAAACTTTATCTCAGATATGTAGAAACACCTCTGGATTCTACACTGACTGCAGGACGTGCCCTCATTGGTCTCTCTGAGCAGAAAAGCAGCACATCCCTTTCATACAAGTCACTGGCCCTAAAAAACGTTTATGATATTCACTTTAGGCTAATCACCACCTTATGACAATTATACATTATAACTGTATCTTAAATCCAATCCTACTCCCATTAATTCCTGCAGAATAACTGGCTTTATCTGGTTTCCTCACAAGTCAGATAAAAATATTTAGCCCCTTCCACATGGATCACAAAGGAGAAATTTAAAACTATTTACTTACCGAAGGATTTCCTTCCGAGTGAAGAATGTGCAATCCTGTTAAAGAAACAAAATGTGTCATTGTACTACAGAAATACTGAAAGCAACTGCAAAGATTTATTTCTCATCCGTTTGGAAGGAAACTCAGATCTGACAGGAAAATATTAAAGATGCCGTTTGGGTGCTATCTACTTTTGACTCAGAAAGCAATATAGACTATTAAATAACAGAAATACTCCAAGGACAGGCCTATCAGTAAAAAGAAAGATAAGATATTGGTAATGTGATAGTTCAGGAGGAAAAAAACCCCAGACTGCTGAGATACTTCTCCAGTGCGGAATGACCAGACCAGAAACAAAATTAAATCCAAAAAATAAGGTATATGCCAGAAGTATTCAACAGATGAATATGGAAAACTATAAACAACAAATAGATTACAAAAACTTGTAAGTAAGTCTTCTAACTTGGAAGCATCCTTCTGCTGGAGATAACTGGTTTAATAATAAAATTATGTGGATATTTATTAGTTATTAATCCTTTTTGCTAACAATCAGTTTGCACTGTGGTCACTTTGCTGAAGGTTGCAAACTCCTCTATTTTAGGAGCATGGTTAAATGGACAGCCCCTGTCCTGAACAGCAGAAAACCATTCAGCTCTCTCTCTGCTATCACAGAAATAGAAATAACTTACTAAAATGCAAAAGTAGAGCTTGCTGAACTTGAGAGAAGAGCATACAAGCATTCATTTGCATTCTAAATGGCTCTGTGATGTGTCTGAATTGACATTGGTTTAATTCACTTCATGAACGCCTGTGTCACACTAGAATTCAAACACTTCACCAAAGAACCAGAATATGAGCAGTGGAAGAGTTTGCATTTCATGCATTTCTGTGTCAGTCACAGAAAAAGTTATAATTTCAGGTGCTGTGAGGAAACAATAATCAGTCCCATCCCATTCAAAAACAGTCCCCTAGTCTCCACTCTTACCTAGTATGTATTTAAGGGAGATTCTGCCCTGCATCCAAGACTAGGAACCACAAGGAACAGTGGTGGTAGTGAAATATTTGATAATCAGTTGAGAACATCATTCATCAATTCAAAGAATATGCAACTCAATTTTAGAGCCAGCTCCTGAGAGTGTATATATAGGAAACAACCACCGACACAGAAAATTCTTGCTGATGACCCACCTCTCTCACAGGCCCATGTGATATGGCAGGGCATTACCTAACAATTCAGCTCTTTGTGGTTTCCCCCCTTTAATGTAAAGGTATTTAGAATATATCATCTTTGAAAATCAGCTTGAGACAAGATAACATTATCAAACTTGGTAAGTCATACTTAAGGAGTACATACAACTACTTTGACTCTCCCAATCTTGTTCTTCAGTCAACCAGTGACAAAGTCTTTCTTTCTCAAGCTGAGACTCATTGGGGCTAAATGCCTGCTTCTTCCAAGCAGGGGAGAAGGAAAGGAGCCCCGCTGGCAGAAGCAGACAGCCTGTCTCAGGTGTCCAGGAAGGTGATCAGGACCGCAGGTATCAATTATTGAGCTGCCTTGCTCTCCTCCACACAGAGTGCCCAGAGCAGCAGCTCTTCCTTCAGGGGATTGTGCAGTTACAAGACCCAGGAGGAGGCACCTTGGGAGCTGCTAACACTGATGTCACATTGTCTGCAACTGCACAAAGTGACATTGGAGCCAGCTGGTCAACTCTTCCTTGATTCCACACAATCAACACCGTCAAGCTGTCACTTAAGGATGCTTCATTTACTAAGAAAGGGCAGGTGTAATCTCACAAATAATTGTAATGCCCTGAGCAGCAATCATCTGTAATTATGTAAACAGGCTGGGGAAAACAGCATCCACTTAACTAGAAAGCTGATACGGAAGTGATATACAAATGAAGACAAAGATTAAAAGTTACCCTTTACCTTGCAGAAGTCCTGCAAAAATGCTATTGGAAGACAAATTAGGGGTCAGATAACAAACCATTTTTGCTGACAGTCCACACATTTTTTATATTTTATTCTGAATTGCTTCATGACATTGACAGCAAACACTGCTGCCTGCCTGTTTTTTAATCAACAAAAATTTTACTAATGTAATCTAAACCCCACTAATACTGAAAACCTCTACAGCAGAAGTAGTTGCAACTATCTGCCTGACCACCATTATTGACAGCTCTATTTCAATTACACCTGCCAATTGCATGGAATTGTCAGGGATGAATGGCATTAAAAAAAATTAAGAATGGCCTCACTCTTAAGAGACATCTTAAAGCTATTCAGGGTCAAAGCACCACAAACTCATTGTCACCTGGCCTATACAAGCACAGCCCTCAGTTAGATGAAAATCATGATGGAAAAAAGGCCTAAATAACATAATTACATTTTATAGTGGCTGGAACTTCAGCAATTTAATTCAAGACTTTTGCCCAAAGAAACACAGAGGTGGCTCATCCAATTTTCTTCTATATACTTCATTCATACAGAAAAATATACAGTGAAGGACGATAAATAGTAAATTAATATGTTAAATTCACTCTCTCAAAAGGAAAGATGAAGCGGGCTCTGGAAAGCATTTGTCATTTATGCACATGATAACTTTGATTTTTCTGCAAGCCAGAGGTATTGTGGAACACATTTGCTATTTTGTGGACTGTAGTTGAGTTTACTAAGAGCAGAAAAAGCAACCTGTCTTTTCTGTCCAGACACTAAAATGACTGGGAGTCCTGCTAGAAATGCAGAAACTGAATACTGAACAAATAAACATTACCAGGGTTTTCATAATTCTTATCAGTTCAACACTACTGGCAAGAATTGATCCTGGGAGTTATTGCCTTTATTTCTAGTGCTATACAGTGGTCTGAAAGATTGCTGCTAACAGCAGGCCCTTGGGGGTTTCAGCTTCTTTAGAACAGAGGCTTGGCCTTGATGGTCACCTATTCCAGCCCCTGAGAACAAACATGTGCCTTCTCCAAGATCAACTCTCCCACTCAGTCTGCCATTGTGCCCTTAATAATCAAGTTAACTAGAAGTCCAACACGGGATCACTGATGGTTGGTTTGGAGGTAAGACACCACTAAAACAAAACTGCAATTACCTACTTAACATCTTCTAACAAAGTGAATAAAATCAAGCAAACAGAAAATAAATTTCCCATTGATTTCCATGAGATCACGACCGTGTATAATGGGACTTGATTCTCAAATTTAGCATTTGGATGGCTTAACTGCTTCTTAAAATACTTTGCAGAGAGAAGAGGCAGACAGCTGGTGTATTTGGGTTCCACAGATAGTTTGGCTCATGGCTGGTAATTGGACTGCAAGTCACTCAGAATTGCTTGTAAAGCACAATTAAGTCTCTGCTCTTAAAACTTATTTTTATAGCAGAGCAGCATGCACATGCTGTTAGTTTTACTCTTTTATTTCCTATGTCAGATGAATGCAGGTTTAGGACAGAATAGACTGAAATATGATGGTCCACCACCCTGTCCACTCATCTGCAGGACTTGACTGCAAACTCCTTGGTTGGTTCTTTGTCTTGAGTTCTACAGTGACTTGAACAAAACAAAAAAGGAGAGAGATGCTCTGACAATGCTGCTGCTTAACTGTCTGTAGAGTGTCCATCCAGCACACCAGGAGTGTGCTCCACTCAGCCCAGTGTCAGCTCTTCTGAGGATGGATTGCCAGTTCTGAGGGCATCACACAGCTTATGAATGCAGCAGGGTGCAGTGAATGAGAGGTTACCAACCACCGCTCCCAGAAACAAGTGCTGTGCATAAAGCACAGCTCTGAAATGAAGTTATTGCATGGCAGGATGCAAAACATCCTCTACAGAACAAAAACTGCAGAAATGGACAACAGAATGAAAGAATAGAAATACTCAAATATGCTGGGAAACAGTATTTCTGAAAGCCATTAAATTCATATTTCTCTTCTAAGACAACACATATATTCTGCTTTGTATATGTATAGTTTCGTAAGGTCAGGTTTACTTTGATCCTGCAACAGCTTCATTGGAAACTTCTATAAATAAGAAAATAATATAAATCAGTCTTACAAAATCACTGCAAATTAAAAAAAGAACAACAGCCTCAAACAAAAGCCAGCAAATTATAGATAATGCAGATACTATAAACCATATAGCTATCTGAGAGACCAGCACTTTAAAAATGCTAACTATTGGATGCTGCAGCACTTTAAAAGGTAATATTTCAAGCAAATTACTTCAGAGGTTTCATTTCTAAAATCAAAAACGATGTTTTGTACTGTGCCAAAGTACAAAATGCATGTAAGAGCATTTAACCAAAACACCACCAAACATCATCCTGTGAAGCAACCAAGAATCTGGTACCAGAAGCAAATTAACTTTTATGTAAGATCTATTATTAACTCTGTTCTGGTAATGTTTTACAAATGCAATACTTTTGTTCTACATTCCACACAACTAAGACTGGCATAGAGTTGTGCAAGACTGAGTCTGCAAGATATTTATGTATTTTCATCTCTGTTAGTGTACGAAGAGTTAACAGAGTCAATGAGTTAAAAATGCTGTTTGCATCAGAACACCAATGAAAATTTTACCATAGAGCTCATCCTTACTTGTCATCATATATACTTCACAATTACACCCAAACCAAGTTCTATTACAGGTCTCTTATACAGTTTCAACTGGCTACTGATCACCAGCCTTAATTAAGAGCATCTAAAAATTCTGTCCATTGAAAACGCTGAGGTCATCCTGTGGGTGACCACATTTACAACTCTTTAATTTAAAGTTAAAAGTTCTGCTAAAAAGTGGCTCTTCAATATGACAATTTACATGCAAAAAAAGGTGCATACATAGGCTTTTCAGAAAGTTTTAGATAAATCAAACTATTTATTTCATTTCATTAATATTACACTAATGATCTGAGATTTATGTATGCTAGCTCTTCAAGCTAATCTTCATTCTCTAAAGCCAAAGCCAATTGCATAGGTTTTACCATACTTTAAGCACAGGAACTTTTCACTTTTTCATCTCGTAGTGTATTTTATGGAACAAGCATGTAAAACACAATGAATTTTTTAAAAAATTATAAAAATTTTCCTCCTGAAACACTATTAGGTGCTATAAGCTCAAAGCCATTTGTACAAAAGACAGAAATAATAGAAGTTACAACCAGATAATACAATGTCCAGAAACACATTTCAATAAAGAAATGATAAGTCTAACCATGAGGTGAGTGAGGTTTTAAACAGCCTTCCAATAGGAACTGGGAGGAAGTAAGAAAAAAGAACAACCAAGTGGTATTTTACAAAAAAGATTTTGCTTCTGAATGCTGATACTATGAACACTGTACCCTGGACTACTTTTTGTAAGTACACAGACACATAAATTCACAAAAAATTGCTTTAAGAAAAAAAAAGGCTCAATGATTGATTTATGAAAGCAATTTATATGTAGATGCCTTCCTGATCACTGGGGTACAGATATACACAACAGACTGTTGCAAAGTGGACTGTGGTACATAGTGTTTTACTTTGGCCCATGGTTTAGAGGCCCTGGTAACTCACCTGCTGGCTCAAGACATGGAAAACCTGCACTAAAAAAATATATGGAAACATTGCTCCATTCTTCCTTTTTCTATTCTGCAGTAATTCCACAAATTAGAAGGAGGCAGGTAAGATGGCAAACTCCAAATCAAACAGCTCCACTTGTACTATACAAAATGCTCCTTCCTGGCAAATTCTGCAGGTCAGTTATTGTCCTGAAACCTGTTACTTTATAGGACTTGCCAAACATAACAAGTGGTATTACTAGTCAAAAATTGTCTAGCTCTAGACTAATGAACTGCAAGTCTGCCTGTAACAGAGAAATCCCAAAGGCGATTCAATCCACTGGGCCCAACTCCTGCCAGGCTTTGAGATAAATTACCCAGCATTATGAAAGGCAGGGGCTGGAAAAGCCATTAGAGAGAGGCAATTTCTACATGAAGAGCACTGAATTAGGGATGACATTTCAGCTCTTGCATTTGCCAGTTTATGTCAAGAAGATAACATTAATTTCATTTGGATTTTGTTTTGTTTCACTGCAGTTGTGCTCTGTTCTGTGTTCACTTTTATTGTTAGGAAGACAGACACTGGTGCTTTACAGATCTTTGATTTCTCTCTCACCTATCCAGCGGGGATGTGAAAAAGCTTTTTTGGATCTTGGACTGCTAAGTCTAAGATCATTAACTTAGATTAACACTTTACAGACTGCTGGTGAGAAGTGTGACAAAGTGGAAATTCAGAAGGTCCATTGTCACATTTCCTACAATGACAAAAACCCCGCTAGGTATTTATAAAAGCATTTAATTTATGCCTTACTTTCCGCCTGGGATCATGATTGAAAGCATTTTAGCACATACACCTGGCCTCACTGCGTGGCTCAATATTTACCCCTGTGACAAGTCCATATTAGCAGTGACTTGAAATAAAATTAGTAACTAAAATAATAGTTTCTACTTCAATGGGTTTCACCAAAGATGACAAAGGTAAAACGTTATTAACTTACCCAGTCCCTTAAGGGTCTGTATCTGTCCCTTGGTTATCACAAGATAAACTAAGTCTTGATTTCTTGTGCTGCTAATTCAATGTTTGTCCCTTCATGTAGGAGAACAGAGCAATGCTGCCAGCCCTGGCTGCCTCTCTTAATAAGCAATCAGCTGCCTCCTTCTTTAGCACACTTCTACTCAATGCTTTGCCTCACTGTATTTTCAGAAACTTGTTCAAGATGCCTGCTGTGCAGACAGCTTCCTGCAATCCATTTCAGTGAGATTTTCAGTGTGCTGAAACATGACTAAAAACTGGAGAATTTTTTTTTACCCTATTTAAAAGCAGTTGATGCAATGTTAAGTAAATAAAGTACCAAGTTATCCCTGACATAAAATGCACACCTATTTATGATGAGGTGAGAAACTGCTTTCCAGGAGTGGATGCAAACATAACGACACCTATTGTGGATTACATTAAGCATATTTCTCTGAATTATCCTTAGGATAAGTGAATTTAGACAAGACCTTTTTTTTTCCTTTCCACTCTATTGTCAGCAAAGGCACCAGGGAGAGAAGGTGCTACGCTTTTGTCAAGCTAGTCACAATCTTTATTCTGCTTCCTAGTTCAGACACTGAGGATGTGACCCTTCTCCCTGTATACAGAGAGGGAATTAAATGAGTATATTCAACAACCCAGCCTTAGATTATTCCAGCTGTTGGAAGGAACAGTAGAATACATACATGCAGGTTACAAAGAAAGTTTTCAATTATACTGGGAAAAAAAGCCACTCCCCAAAACAAACAAAACCCCAAAACCTATGTAGATTACTCCCTTCCATCGCCTAATGCAAACCAAGATATCTTACCTGGTAGGCATCTAGCTGTTCATCAGTAAATATTGTTTGCTTATTACCCATCTTAAATGAGGAGTTCTTCCTCTCTGCAAATGCATCCCATTACAAGTAGCTGGATTCCTCTGTATTGTAGTCATTTAGAGCACGTATACTCCGTGAGTATGCCGAAAAACCCCCAGAGCCTGCATTGAGGTGTTTGGACTGCACCTGCCCAGTGAGGAAGGCCACAGTCTGGGAAATCTTTGCAAAGGCTTCACTGGAGTGTGCCAGGAAGGAAAGCGTTAAAATCACAGGCAGGTTTGCAAAAACAGGGATCCCAATCTGCCCCTTTGCAGATGCTTTTCGAAGAGGCATACGGAGCTTTTATAACCCAAACCCCGAAGAGCCGCTCCCAGCAGAACGCAGCTCTCTCTTGCCTCGGGGACTCACTCAGGACGCTGCTGACGGCACCTCCAGCTTTCGGAGCAGCTCTGCGTCAGCCGGTGGCGCTGTGCAGCGCAGCCGTAGTGCCCGGCACCCCCAGCCCGCCCGGGAACAGCGGAGCGCCGGGGCGGCTCTGCCCGCTGCCCTGCCCCGGGCTGGCTGCAGCGCCCCGGGCCCCGCTCCAGCACCCCCAGCCCGGGAGCTCCGCAGGAGATGTTCGTGTCTGCACCGTGCCTAGCGAGGGTGTGAGCTCACGACCAGAGGCACCGAACTGCCGGCTACAGCAGAGAACGCCAGGACTCCTTCGCACATGAACTAAATTTGAAGAAGTCAGCAAGATGAGAGTAGTTTAACAGCCGCTCACCTGCCTCCTTGGGCTCAAGCAGGCACAGCCGGGAAGGAAAGACAGCTACCACAGCCTAAAGCAAAAGCAGAGAGTGCCAGTAGAGGGCTCACGGGGCGTTTTACAGAACCACAACCCCACTGACGGGAAAATAATAATAAAAAAAATAAATAAAAGAGCATCTATGAGAAGCAGAGAGACAAAATCCTATTATCTAACATCTGCAGAAGGAAAAGCTCTTATAACAACAGCAGGAAGAAGTCTGAGTGAGAAAGGATGGCAACGGGGAAGAAGGACCCATTATAAGCTCACTTTCCATTCATGCACATCAGAACAGGGTAAAATTCCAAATTTCTTCATTTGCAGTCTGCCAGTGATCATTATTTCCTCATCAAGATAGCAAGTTCAATAAAAACACTTGGAGAATTCTCTTGTGCTTTTCCCTACAGCTCCTAACGATCCTGGCCTGATAGCAGGATTGGATAATAGGAGTTGTCTTTACCTTGGCATGTAACAACTAAAAACAAACATTTAAAAATAACAGTGAAAGCAAATACATCGGATACATAGTAAAAATATCCTATTAAGTGTGTTGGATATGTAGTAAAAGCATTCCACAAAGTGCTTAACCACAGACTTGTAAGAGATGGCTTATCCAAATTATAACATTTAGAAATGCAGGTTTGATTAGCTGCAAACCAGCACTGCCCTGAGGTACAAAATTTACAAGATACATCCCACACACAAAACAAACGCCTTGGGATGAGAATATAGGCAACAAGGTCTATTAGCAATAAGCAAACATCAGAATTGTAACATCAAAGAAATGCATTCTAGCAATACAGCATATTGCTGCACAGCTTCAGAATAAGAGGGAAGGAAGAAGCTACAGTGGTAAGGGAAGTACAAACGGAATGATTTACCATCAGACCAAGAGTGCAGCAAACACCTGTTCAAATATCAGACACTTGTACTGACTGCTACATGGCCAAACTGATCTCTGTTTTTCCAGGCACTAGTGGTTTTTTTTTTCTTTCCCTTGGTGTGCAGTGGCATTAGATTCCCATTATGTTACAAAAAGTTCTCCACAGGTAAGTCACAACATTAAAAATAACTTTAAAAAATCTGCAAAATACAGCATTTCAGGGTTTTTTTTTAATCAAAACCCTACCATCTATAAGGGCCCCTTGAGACTAAGAACTTGCACTGTTCTAAAAGTTCTTACCTGCCCTCAACTCTGAATGAGCTCCATCGCTGGCTTTAGCGGTTATACCTATAATTAAGCATGGTTAATATCTCTGATCTGGTGCTACTAAAATGCAAGAGATAACAGCTGCTCTCAATCAGACCAGGCCAATACTTAGGCAAGTGATTTGCATAAAATGGCCTTCCATTCACAGCCACCTACTTCAAGCTGCCCATTTATGCAAATCAGATTAAATATAAATGGCCAAATTACCTCTAATGTCATTATACAGAAGTTAATTGACAGCAGGGGTGGATTTGGCTCCGTATCTTTTAATCTTGTGATTCTGTATGCTTAACAGCACTCCTACAGTGAAACCTGACATCCCATCTCTTCATTTTTCACCTGCTTTTATATCCCTGGCTGCTTCCCCTGTACTCTAGATGACACACGCATCAGAAAGTCTCTATCTTTTAAATCAAAATAACAGCAGCAAAACAGCAGCAGAGCTTAATGGACAGCATTACCCAGGTAAGGCTTACTTGTGGTTAAAATGTAGGCCAGAGGATTCAGATACCACTGTTGAGGCTTACACTACACTGGCTAGCACTTCTTAAGCATGTCACAGTGGTAACTACATCTCAATGCACAATTATCTTGCTGTGCTACTTGGGTAAAACTTAAAGAGAGTATAATGCACAAAGTCTTTTTCACTCCTATTTATTTGCACATGTCAAAGTTCAGATGATCTTCCAGTTTACTCTTCTGGACTTCTATCTGTTCATATTTATCAAAGATTAGTTTATTTGCCAGTTGGGTGATAAGCAAACTTACTCCCAGCATGTTGCTGTAACAAATCAATACTTCTAAATCTGCACAGCAAGAACTGACCTTAAACACTACCAGTACCACCACATTTCACTCTATTTCAGCTTTAAAAAACTATTTGCCAAATCAAGTGATTTTAAGCTATTAGAAATAGATAGCAAACATCTTGCACCAGTTGCAAGATGAAGTTTAGTAAGGAGGACAGTATATGTAGAACAGTCTTGCCACTTCACTGCCCATTGTACCCGAGACAATGGTTAAATAGCCCCTGCTCATGTGCTCTAGAAGTGTAAATCCCAGAGCAGGAAATAGAGTTCATGCAGCCCAGTGCAGTGTTTGATGGCAGGAGCTGTCAGCTGCAATGGCCTCACCTGGGCACAGCTGCAGGGCTTTGTTACCACAGCTCAGGCACTGGGACACGCCAGGCTGGCAGCTCCACAGAGCCTTGGCTGCAAGTGCCTCTACTCTC
Organism: Phylloscopus collybita; assembly: GCA_027886175.1. Taxonomy (NCBI): domain Eukaryota; kingdom Metazoa; phylum Chordata; class Aves; order Passeriformes; family Phylloscopidae; genus Phylloscopus; species Phylloscopus collybita. The sequence goes on along the minus strand of JAJNNQ010000033.1, from coordinate 9,709,769 downwards.
AGGTGTTGCAAGCCCTGCCTGTCACAGCAGGGGACTGATCTGATTTATTAGGAGAGCTTTAAGTTTAATGACCTCCTGCCTCAACAACCTCCAACTGACAGGTCAGAGTGTCTTAAATTGCCCCTGTCAATTGTGCAGTGAGAATGCAAAGTAGTTTAAATACAAACTCTTACCCCTCACCAAAGGAGGATCAAGCTACTCTGAACAGACCACTTTATCACAGGAGGATCCACAGAGTTTGAACTATCACCTTGCACAACTGCTGCTTTCACGTGTTGGTTTGCTACAGCTTTTAACAGGGGAGAAAAGAACCGAAGAAATTTCACACCCGTTACACCAAGCATTCCAACTTCCTCTCACACAGAGGTTTCCTTGCAGAATAACTGTTCATAAAGAGTTACTCTGTTAGCAAAAAGAACAGTTTTGACTCAGAGGGGCTGCCTGTACATTTATTCTGTTGTTACCTTGCACGAGTCCTCAGGGCCCACTGCTACTGCAGCTGTGAATAACTGTGATCACTACGTGCAGTGGGAGTAGTTCTATCCTCCGCTGATGCTATAAAAATCCCCCCTGAGTTTCTGGGACTTATTTACTGGAAAGCCATTTAAAATTCTGTTTGTGTCCAGATAAAGAAGAAACAATAACATTCACCTAATACAGCTGCTGGTGGAGCTAAAAAAACCAAAATTCTTAAAGATGCTACAGAACTACGAAACATTACAATTGCACGAACTATAAATAAAAAACGAACTGTAAATACACAGTTATGAAAACCTAAAATATGTGGAAAATGACAGTTTTTGCTTCTGCAGCAGGTTAAAAAGTTGCTTTTCCAACTCGTGGTGGATGGGAGGATGCTCAGACCCCACTAAATTTGTCTGGAAGTGATATCCTGTGAGAGGAGGCTTCATTGGCCTGCACCCTGTCTGAGGAATGAGTCAACAGCTTGAGAAACATGCAGGACTCATTTCTCTCAAACTAGGGAAAGCTGCCAGCTCTGCTGTGAGGAGCAGGAACTTTCTAGGGAGTTTTAATGCTAAAGAAAATAAACCAAGAAAACTGCATGTGACAATTTGTTGATTTTATGATCTTATCTAGCTTAAAAATACACCATGTTAGAAAAGAGAGGTTTCTGAGCGCATGTCATTAAGCTGAATTAATCCATAATAAATAGAAATGACTCTTTTTTTAAGGTGTTTTAAATGTCTTGCCTCAGGGACAAAACAACAATAATAACAATAATAATAGTAACAATAATAATAATAATAAAGTAATGGTTGCCTTAGCAGGCTAAATGTAATATAATTGATTTCCCCATAGGGAGTCTCAATATAGTGATCACTAGGGGAAAGACAGTATTGCTGTCTCCACACAGGCATCATTTTCTTGGGCAAAATACCTGCTCATGGGTTTATTACTGTCCTGTGCAGCCCTTCTGAGAACAGATCCAAATCAGCCACTGTGAATGCCTTATTACTGTGGCATTGCTGTGGTAACACCCACAAGACACAGACAAATGGGTGTTGAAAATGTGTAAAAAAGTTATCCACAACATCTCCCCTCCCCCCAATTTACAATCCAAGTGCAACCTAACAATGTAGTTGCAGATACAGTCACAAACACAAGAAAGCAACATTAATATATCTGTTAACTATGTATAAAGTTACCAGACGAAAATCAGTGTCAAGAGAATTCTGCACACCTGCCATTACAGACATCTGAATGACATTTCCCAGTTCAAAGCAACATCAAAGCCGAGATAAAACATCAATAGAGGAAATGTGAGGACCTCTTGTGTTCTGTCATAAAAAAAAAAAAAAGCAAGTCATTCTCAGAAAATGCAGGCTACTAGTGCTGTATATTGTCACATGTCAAATCTAAGAATTTCTACTCACACATTTAAAAGAAGAGGAAACTAAACACACAGTCCTAGTCCTCAGCTTTCAAGCACACCCAAGACTGAGCTAAGTAACTGGAAAAGCTGCTAGTAATCTGCTAACTCTATCACCAAAACCTGGTACGGAATTACTCTGAGACAACCCCCAGATTTTAGTGTTGTCAAGTGTAAGAAAGGTATGCGAGGTTTTTAAAAGCGGTCATTGCCAGGGGTTTGAGCTCAGGCTGCCCCAGCTGCAGCTCGGTGCTCTGCTCTGCTCTGCAGAAGGCGCCGGGCGCTCCCGCAGCGCCCCGCACAGTGAAACACACAGCTCCTGAAATAGCGAGACAAAACTACCTCGGAAATGAAGGCAAAAAGAAGTCTTAAGCGGTCCCGATTTCAACAGCTTTGTTTTTAACACTTTAAAGTACATGGGCTTAGGGGGCTTCTTGTCTACTTCAACAAAATCTGGCGTCTTTCTTAACAACTATTTTTTTTTTACCCATAAAGGATCCAATTCCAGAGGCTGAGATTTTATAAAACCATCAAACATTTCAAAACCGGGGCCTCAATGAAAACCGGTTGCTTGTCTCCACAGAAACGCCACAACGGTACCTCCTCAGGCACCGCACCTGATGTCCCGCATCCTCCGGCGGCACCGGGCCGTCCGCCCCGGCACGGCCCGCAACGCCGGGAGGGGAGATCCCGGCAGCACCGCCGCCGGGCCGCGGGAGGAGGGCCGAGGGATGAGGGCCGCGGGAGGAGGCTCGGACCGCCTCAGGCAGCGGCGGGCAGGAGGTGAGGGAAGGGGAAAGAAGCCCGGACCGCCTCAGGCGGCGGCGGGCGGGAGCTGAGGGAAGGGGAAACAGGCCCGGACCGCCTCAGGCGGCGGCGGGCGGGCGCTGAGGGAAGGGGAAAGAAGCCCGGACCGCCTCAGGCAGCGGCGGGCGGGCGCTGAGGGAAAGGGAAAGAAGCCCGGACCGCCTCAGGCGGCGGCGGGCAGGAGTTGAAGGAAAGGGAAAGAGGCCCGGACCGCCTCAGGCGGCAGCGGGCGGGAGCTGAGGGAAGGGGAAACAGGCCCGGACCGCCTCAGGCGGCGGCGGGCAGGAGTTGAAGGAAAGGGAAAGAGGCCCGGACCGCCTCAGGCGGCGGCGGGCGGGAGCTGAGGGAAGGGGAAACAGGCCCGGACCGCCTCAGGCGGCAGCGGGCGGGAGCTGAGGCAGCGCGGTCGCTGCCGCAGCGGCGGCCCCGGGGCGGGGCCTGGCGGCGCGGGGCGGGGCCGCTGCTCCCCGCGCGCCGGTTCCGGTTTAGCGGCGGGCGCGGAGCTCTCGGGCCTCGGCAGCCGCGGTGCCCGGGCGCGTCATGGCCGCGACGGCGTGGATGCCCACGGTAGGCAGGGGGGCGGGCCGGAGCCTGCCCGCGGCGCCCAGGACGTGCCCCGGAGCTTGGTGGCGCCTGAGGCGCGGCCGCCCGGCCGCAAGGTCGCGGTGCCGCCGGGCCTTGGCAGCGCTCCGAGGGCGCAGGGCCGCGGGGCTCGGGCCGAATGGCGGCCCTGAGGGTTCTCCCTTTCCTCCCCCGGGACGGCGGCGGGCAGGGGCCGTGGGGGCCGTTACTGGAGCGGGCCGGGCCGGGCCGGGCCGGGGGGCGCGGCCGTCCCTTGGAGCGGCCTGCGGGGAGGTCGCGCCGTAGAGGTCACGGCGGCCGCGGGACCACCGCGGGTGCCGGTGCGCGGCTGGCAGGCGGCACCGCCGGGAAACGCCGTTCCTGCAAAGGGCCCGCCGTGCCCGCCGCTTGCAGAGCCGGCTGGGGAGAGCTGCTGCCGGGCTCGGCCGGCCGCTCTCCGGCCCCCACACCTGTCCTCTGGGATTTACAGCGCTGAGCCGTTCTGAAACGCAGGCCTTATCCCGGGACTGTCACGGAGATGCGAGGTTTTGCCTTGAGTAAATGAAATTTCTTTTGTGCCTTTAAATAACGCCCTGCTAGAGGCAAAGTCATTGAGGCTGCCCCATTTAACCTGTCTTCTAAAATAAGGAAGAACTGTCAAGAGCTAATCACGACACATGACCTTAAAGTCAAAATGGATCAGTTTTCCCTGGGTGGATTCTTTGTTGGTGTTACCAATGTTGAACTTCAGTATAATGTACTAGGCCATGATTTCTGACAAGACAGACTGTGCCCTTTGCAGGGCTATTCTGGAATGTGAATCCTGATACTATATACGCAGGAACTGTATTGGGAGAATACTTACACTCTACTGTCAACTTCACGTTTTCATTTGATTGCTCTGCCTTCATCTTCAACCATATGGCCTGCTTTGGTAAACACTGCTTGCCTGTTGCAGTGACCTTGTACATCTCCTGTGGGGCTACAAGTAAAAATAGATCTGGCTTAGATTACTTCTCTCCCAGCGTTCATTACAATATGCATGAGAATTATACTGTTCCTAGTTATTTCTGTTGATGCCATAGTTTGTTCCTTTTGCCATACACCATTCTGTCAGTAAAGAGATAACGAATACAAGTGGGACAGGAGAGGAATACAGATAGAGTCATTTCTGGCCTGATAGCTGCAGACAGCCTGCATATGTGAGTATGGCAGCATTGAAGTAGTGTAAATCTCTACAGTTAGAAGTCTTCTGGCTCTTAAGTCCCAAAGGCATCAGTTATCCTGGAGAGGAAGTTAAGATTAGAAGGCCGCGATTTTTGTGCAGATTAGGGATTTTGTCCATGGTGCTCAGCTGGGAAAGAGCCCAAGCTTAGATGCCATGCAGGTTTGAAGCTTAATGCCAGTTCAGAATACTCAGAAAATGTAAGTCTTTGGCTGTTACATGTAGATTTGTTGCTATGGTGAATTTTGTCTTTAATGCGCATTTCAGTTCCACTTTTAAAAACCCGTCAGGCATGCAGAAGGAAACAGTACAACACCTACAGGTATAAAAGGTAGAAAAACAAAATTCACCACAGTTTGAATGGAAGAAGCAGCACTAATGTAAAGTAGTTTTGGAAACATCACCTAAAATATGTAAAGATACTGTCCAACCAACTGCTACCAATGAAGTGTTTGATTTTTCACTTCGCTTTCCACATGTTTTCATCCTCAGCATATCCTGTATTTAGTTAGAGTTCCTGCAGCCTTGCTCCCAGAATGATGTGTGTGGGGGCTCCAGGTGGGGTGCAGTGTCCCCAGGCAGGACGGGAGCACGGCTGTCCTGGGCTCACCTCGTGCTAAGAACACCCACGTGGTGGTGCTGCCTCTGAGTGTTAGACTGCAACTTGGCAAAGCACTGGGTACTCTGGTTTCATTTGGATTTTTACACTTGTTTGAGATAGGAGATTTAAAGCAATATGACATTAAAAAGCAGGTTTGCTGCAATACTGTTAAACTTGTAAAATCCCATTTGTGCAGTAAAAGAGCACCTTTTTGTTTTGGATTTTTGCAGGTTTCTCGATTGCTAGGTGCTTTCAAAAGCCAAAAAAAGGTGACCAGAAGTTTTGGTAATGCTGTGAGTATAATAGTCCCATTTTTTTTCTTTTAAGAAGTTTCTCAATAAGCAGGTTTGGAAATTGTAAGATCGCTGTTGTTATTCTTATGTTCCCAAAAAATAAGGGCCAAACAAGTGAACATGCTTGCTCTTAATGCCATCCTGGATTTGTATCAGTTATCACTGTCACTGGCAATTGCATATCAATGCAAGAATGCAAAAGGCTCTAGCAAAAAAACAAGTGGTGTGGAAGATTTTCACAAAATACAGATGTAAGCCAGTCTTCTGGAATTCCTCTCGGAATGTGCAAATAAATATTGGGCAAAGTAGAAGGATTGTTGAGAAGCTTCTCATTTTCTTTCTTTTGCAGACTTCCTTCTAAGCACTAGATTTACTTTACTGCTGCTTTTAGAATTCCTTGCATCTAAAATTCTGTCTTTTCAAGGTCCTCTTTAAACTAGTTGTGTATTCCCTGTAGAATGTTTTACTTTCTTTATGTGTATGTGTTTGAAGTGCCCATGGGCCTTCAGGAAGGCAGGAGGGAGCAGGGCTCAGCACCCCTAAGCAGGACTTGAGGAGGAACTGTGGCTTTTCATGATAGGTTTTGTAGTACAGCAGGTACAACAGTTAGAAATGAAAGGAAGGGTGACTTACACAGTATGAAAATCAGAAGGTGAGGCACGCCTGGTTCTCTTGGAAACACAGCAGTTTCAGGCTCAGATGGAGTCCTGCAGTGCTGTCAGACAGCACAACACTACTCTTGAGGCATTGCAGCAGTGGCAGCTTGCTCAGCAGCAGTGTTCTTTTACCTGAAGCTCTGGTTTTCTGTTGTGCACAGTAAATTTCTTTGGCTCAAAAGTTAAAAAATCAGTCAATATAGATTGAAATTCTGCCTTGTGAGTTGATTCTATTGGGGGTGTTTCAAATAATGTACCTGAGCTGCCTTTTTTATAGGTAAATGTGAGCCCATAAAGGCTGTTGGATCTCTTTAAATAAAACAACGAGCTGGAGCATGTACCCTTAGAACAGGGATCATAATTTATTTTTTTCTTCAAAGCAGAATACATTCTGTCCCTGTTACTTGTTAAGCCTGGGCTGTGCATTTTTTTTTACTTGCTTGATGATGATAAAAGAAGCAAGACTGAAGATATGAGAGAAAAATAAGTTGGTATTGTTAAAAATGGGTCTGAGATTTTTAAGAGGTCACTTGAGAAGTTTAGCTTGGCATGACTTTCTTTTAAGGTGGATGTAGCTTTACATACACATAATCATTTCTAGCATGTGTCAGTATTATGCAGCACATTGACAATATTGTAGACATGTGGAACAGAGCTATAACTAGGTAATGTAACTTGCTCTCCAGATTTCCAGAGGAAAAAGCATTTCAAGGAGTACTGAGGAGGAATCTGCCTTTCACACTCAGCCTCTGTTTTGAAATAGGAATAGGTAGTAGGCAAAGTTTTAAACAATTCAAAACATTTGCACACTCCCTAGGAAAGCAAACCAGTCCTTCTCACTTCTGTCCAGGACTGCTGTTCTTCATAGTGAATATTTGGTAAAGGAAAACTTCTTTTGTTTTCTAATAGTTACTTGGTTCATACAACACATGAAGATGTTTTCTATGTAGAAAACAAACATTCATTTGTTGTACTACTGATATTTCTTTACCTAGGTACAAACAGTAACTTTAATCCCAGGAGATGGCATAGGACCTGAGATTTCTACTGCTGTCATGAAGATCTTTGATGCTGCCAAAGTAAGTCTTGTCTTGCTATAAGCCTTGCAAATTTAACTACTACAACAAATATTAATTAAAAAGCTTGAAATCTCTTTTAAGAGATTAAGTCATGTTTAAACTACCCAAACTTTTTTCCAGTAGAAAGAGTTTGAAGCTTTAGCTAATAAAAGACAGGAATGTGATACCAAGGCACGACTTGAAACTGTTAGCTGACAGAAGAGACTTGAGAGCAAATGCTGTGTTTAATTTTTGGAAATACGAACTCAATGTCATGTGAAATCACCTTGTTGGTGTAGTAATCCTGAGCAACTGACAGAGGACGTTCTTTCATTTATTATGACTTCAAGTGCTGATCAAAAGTGTGTGTGAAAGGACTGGCTCACTTGTTGTGCTGCCAAACACGTTAACTTCAGTGATATGAAAACTGACTGTATCCAAGAACTGTTCTCTAACCTATCTGAGAAACTTCACCAGAACTTGTCAAGGAAAGGAAAGGAAAGGAAATACAGCTCTTCAGGCAAGAAGCCTGTTAAATTGTTCCACATTAGTAACAGCACCCAGCCATATTCCCTTTTTGTTACAGCTATCCAATGTGGGTTTGGAAATGTGAAGTTTCTTTAATTATGTTGTATCTTTTCCTTTGTGATCATTCCTGATGAAGTGAATGGGGGGCAGCCTGTTTCCACTTAGAGTCCTGTGGTGAATGCAAATTCAGAAAGCTTTGTGGAGCATGTGCAGATTTCAGTGAGGTAACAGATACACAACCATGTCATACACAGTCTTCCAGTCAGTGGGGATGACGAGTTCTCAATGAATTCAGCTTTAAAATGTTGCCTTTTGTATACAAGGAACTCAGCAGCTCTAAAACCTTTAAAGAAATAGCACTTGTGTATATGACATCTAGAGCAGCATTGTGGTATTCAGGTTTATGATGATTTGCTGCTCACACTATTTCATTTCCGCTTACTCGTTTACATTTTTCAAAAATTACTTTAGTTCAAACATCTCATGCTTACCCTCACTCACCAGAGAAAATACTGCTCAGAAAGGCCTGGAGAACATTCCTTGCACACCTTCTTGTGAAAGTTAAAGCTTGAAGCAAAGTCATGACATTAAAGTTAACATAGAGTGTGTGTGTTTAGGCACCTATTCAGTGGGAAGAGAGGAATGTTACAGCTATCCAAGGACCAGGAGGGAAGTGGATGATACCCCCAGAAGCCAAAGAATCCATGGATAAAAACAAAATGGGATTAAAAGGTATTTTAGGGGTTAATACACAGATATTAAATACTGTTATGTTTATCATGAGTTTGATGTAAAGCCAAAGTTCTTCCTCTGTAGCAGAATAAAATGGGTAATTATAGGGGACAGCCTGTCAGGTAGCTGTTTTTCATTTCCACGCTGTAAGTTTGATAGTTGTTGTAATTGAACGTGGGTACATTCCAACCTTTGGACTCTCTGCAGGAGGCATTGCTAAGGTACACGATAGTATGCAATAACTACATTACTAATGAGCAGTATCTTCATGTGTTTTAATGAATACATTTTGTAAAATTTGGTCCATGTAAGGATCACAATTTGGCCTTTACCCAGCTGATTAATGTGCAGTAGCTGACAGAACAGAGAATTCCCGTGGCATTCCAGCATAAGGATTAAACAGGAATTTGGAGATCCTTTGACCCTCCTTGCAGGAGGATGCCCGACTTGACCTAGAGTTTCAGATCCACGGAGGGTTTATTTTCTCATTCATCCCTGTGTACCTTTCATTTCTCTAGGGCCTCTGAAGACCCCAATAGCTGCAGGGCACCCCTCGATGAACCTGCTGCTGCGTAAAACCTTTGACCTGTACGCCAACGTGCGTCCCTGCGTGTCCATCGAGGGCTACAAGACGCCCTACACGGACGTGAACATCGTCACCATCCGCGAGAACACCGAGGGCGAGTACAGCGGCATCGAGCACGTGGTGGGTGCCTGCTGCTGCTGCCCCTCCTGCTGCTGCCCCTCCTGCTGCTGCCCCTCCTGCTGCTGCTGCTGCCCCTCCTGCTGCTGCTGCTGCCGCTGCCCCTCCTGCTGCTGCTGCCCCTCCTCCTCCTGCTGCTGCCGCTGCCCCTCCTGCTGCTGCTGCCCCTCCTGCTGCTGCCCCTGCCCCTCCTGCTGCTGCTGCTGCCCCTCCTGCTGCTGCTGCCCCTCCTGCTGCTGCCCCTGCTGCCCCTCCTGCCCCTCCTGCTGCCCCTGCCCCTCCTGCTGCTGCTGCTGCTGCTGCTGCCCCTCCTGCTGCTGCCCCTCCTGCCCCTCCTGCTGCCCCTGCCCCTCCTGCTGCCCCTGCCCCTCCTGCTGCCCCTGCCCCTCCTGCTGCTGCCTCTGCTGCTGCCTCTGCTGCTGCCCCTGCTGCTCCTCTGCCTCCGCACTGTAACTCTGCCTTACCTTTGGCCCTCACTAAAACTCCCCCTGTTGTGAAATGCCTTCTGCCTCACTCAGGATGCTGCTGCTCGGTTGCAGATGGGAAGAATGCACCTGCAGTGCTGATGCACTTCCTGTCTTTCAGATCGTGGATGGGGTTGTGCAAAGCATCAAGCTGATCACAGAGGAAGCCAGCAAGCGCATTGCAGAGTTTGCTTTTGAATATGCCAGAAACAATCAGAGAAGCCACGTGACTGCTGTGCACAAGGCAAATATTATGTATGTTGACACTTCTTTTGAGAAAAACAAAACAAAAAATCCCCAAACATCTAATTATAAATAACTGCTTAAGTCTTATTCAAATATGAAACTTCTGTTGATGGCACTGGGAGCCAGTAAAATGGCAAAAAAGTCAAGTAAATGCCTCGTAAGTAAAATGGGCAATACTGACCCAGTACTGGCAGGGCTGAGATAATTGTGTACCAATGTTCTTATTAGCAAGTTTGTAGTAATCCTTCCTTCCAAAGCTCTTATCTTAGAAACTTTTAAACAAGGAAAATGAATTTAAAAACTGAGGATGAAAGCGGCTGGTGAATTTTGCAGTTTCCACACCACTTTATACTGAACTGAGCCACAACACATGATATTATGTGACATCACCTTCACAAGTTCACTAAGCCTTTCATAAATGAATAGAAGTTATTCTGAGAATTAATGTATGCTGTTTAAACTAGTGATACAGAAATATTATAGGAGGGAAAAAGAGTTACAAATTAAGTTTCTGAATTCTAATTAAACCCTTGTTGCGTGCAGTTTTCTTTATCTCCAGTACTGCTTCCTTACAATAACTGCAATATTCTCTTGCTTATCTAATTGCAGGAGAATGTCTGATGGGCTTTTCTTGAGAAAATGCAGGGAGGCAGCAGAAAACTGTAAAGATATTAAATTTAATGAAATGTATCTGGATACTGTATGTCTGAATGTGAGTATTTATGTTCTAGTTGGGGTTATTTTTTTTTAGTTTAAATTCTTAACCTTAATGAAAATATACTTCCTTCCTTCTAGATGGTTCAAGATCCATCTCAATTTGATGTGCTTGTTATGCCAAACTTGTATGGTGACATCCTCAGGTATGGATATAACAGATTTTTAAGAGCTTTGTTCATCAGCATGTTCAGCTCACAGGGTGAAGTATGATGACAATAGACACAGTTGGTTGGTCCTTCCCCATGTTAATTTTGGTGGAAATCAAATTCAAATTGCTTATATCTGATGATCTGCTAATGTCAGATTGTGACCTGCAGGCTGTTGAGTAAAGAGAGGTTGTTGCTTGAGGAAAGCTAGTCTGGTGTCACTTAGAAAATGTTCCTTAAGCTGCACAGAGTACACTACAAAACCACGAGTAACTCACCTACCTGGGCAAAATTCCTCCACCTTTTTTAAAAGGAATTTACATATGAAAAGTAGTTCCAGGCCCCTTCAGAGGAAGTAAAATTTTTGTATAGTTACAGGGAACTGTACATAACAGTTAGTTTTTGAGACTTCTGCACATATTCTGTGCATCTAGTACTTCTCCTTCTGCCTGTGTCTTATCAGCTTTATTCTAGTATTTGGAATTTCCTTTTAATTTTCTTTTATTACATTTTCTTTTGCTAGCAGTTCTAAGAATTTTCCAATGTTCTGATGGGGTACAGGTGCCTAACAGCATCCGTTCTTTCTCCACATTATTCTCAGACTGTGCAGGTGTATAAATTTAATTATAGTTGCAGTTGATTGATAAACAAAAATATTTTAATACCTTGCAGAGAGGCAACTGTATACAGAAAAACGGGTGGATTGTGTCAGTTGGTGTTTGGGTTTTTTTCAGTGACTTGTGTGCTGGACTCATCGGGGGCCTGGGAGTAACGCCCAGTGGAAACATCGGTGCCAACGGCGTGGCCATTTTTGAGTCGGTAAGTCTCCCTACACCAGGCAGAGCAGGAATAACTTGGTCTCAACTTGAGAATCTGAACTTTTCCCTGCCCTACAATGTGGCTGACATTTATCTAACAAAGTTCTTTGTAGAACTCTCTTTAACTGTGGAGGTGCTCAAGCTTTACCCTGAGAGGCTGGTTAAAGGAAATATCCCATGAAGGTTTTTTGCTCATCCTTTTTTTGACTGATACTTTATTTCCCACTTTTTCATATGATAAATACCCCCCATGAAACAGAGTGGATAGGCACAATTTAAAGATATTAGGTTTTCCCTTTCTGACATCTTTGAATCGAATTGTTTTGGTCCTTGGTATCTCCTTTCCACTGACAGCAAAGTAAGTCCTGTGAAGGCCTGTGGCTCAGGTTGCTTGCACAACTGCCTGGGACATTTTAATCAGCCTAATGACATTATAACAGATAGGTTTACTCTCATTTCTAGGTTCATGGAACAGCACCAGACATTGCAGGAAAAGACATGGCAAATCCAACTGCCCTCCTTCTGAGTGCTGTGATGATGCTGCGCCACATGGGAATGCACAAACATGCCAGCAAGATTGAGTCAGCTTGCTTTGATACAATTAAAGATGGAAAGGTAACATGAGGCTGTGCAAATGCAGTGAATTAAAATCATATCGTGTCAAAGCAAGAATCAGCTTGGAAGAGTCACACCAGAGTGGGGCATGGCCTGCTGAGCTGGCCTGTGTCACGAGCATTTTTAACTCTGTATTTCCTATCTCTTAAGCAAACTAAGCAAACTTTGAGAATTGTTAATATGCAGCATTAAGAGTTATGTGTGCTTGTTCTGTGTGGGTTTCCTGAAAAAAAAGACCCAGTCTTTCTGAATTACTCTCAATCAGTTGTCCTTGTGCTGAGCCTTCATATATGAATTTTACTTCCAAAGGACAAACTTCTCACTGAACATGCAAATGCTTAACCATTAATTACACCATTAAAGGACTTTGTAGAGCTTTGACCACACACACTTCCTTCCTTTGGTTAGGATAAAATCATGTTCAAATCATATTCAAATCTGATAACATAAATACTTCACGTATACTCAGGTTTTCTCTCCCTGCACAGTCCTTACTGATCAAGTCTCTGTGGGATGTAGAACTCAAACTGGATGTATTCTCCTATCATGAGAACATCCAGAACTGTTCAGAGACAAGACTGGCTCCCTAATACTGGTTTTTCTTTCTTTCTTTCAGGTCTTGACAAAAGACTTGGGAGGCAATGCCAAGTGTTCAGAATTCACAGAGGAGATCTGCCGCCGGGTACGGGACAAAGACTGAACCTCCTGCTGCTGCTGCTGCTGTGACTCTGGCAGGACGTGTCCCAGAGTACAATCTGTGTAACTGATACCCACATGCATAAGGTTTGCTGATCCCTTCAGAGCAAACTTTTTAGCTGAGGCCTCCATTAATAAATCTAGTCCAAATGGCTACAAATGATGCTTGTGCCTGCTTTCGGTGGACTTTTCCAAGTGCTTTGTCTTATTTATTTTTTTTCTATCTGGTGAACATTTTTATGTAAGTGCATTCTTTTACTGGCACTGTAACTGTCTAATATATTCCATTTCAATTAGAGGGTTTTACTTTCCACATAGAAAAATTACAAACCAGAAACAGAATTAGTGAAATATAAAAGCACCTTAATGTTTAAAACCTACTTTATTGATCTTGTTGAAATTAAAAACATAGGTTTTCAGCCTAAGAGTAGCACAAGACGAAGTACACAGAAACAGGTATAAAATAACTTAAAATAGCAATTTTGCATTAGAAGCAATGAGAAAACCACTTCAGGTACTCTGGTGATTCATGAAATACAGCCCTGCCCACCAAAGGCATGAATTAAGAAATACATAATTCTAGAGATTTAATCTATTTCTGTATTTTAAAAAAACCTACAACCATTAACAAGGGATGAAAATTAATGCTGAAGAAAAGTTATTTTTTCACATCTATATACCAAAATAATTCTTACAAGTTTTGCTCTCTGAAACACGCTTTACAATAGAGTTCTAATGAGGGCAAACTATACAAAATTACTTCTGCCATATATTGTGAGGGGAAGGTATTAACTTTGCAAATTTACAGTAAATATTTCATTACTTTGGCTAGAATGCTTTCTGTGTTGTAGTTTCTGCGCAGTCTGTTCAGTGTGTCTTCCTCTATTGACTGGTAATTTTATTCTAGAAGCTCTGAATGTGAGGGACTAGTCCTAAATGGATTAAGACAGATCAGTGGTTTAGCTCTGGTGCCTATGTTCCAGAAATACATTTCATCCCTATTCAAGGGGATCTGAATCTATTTTTTTCCTTGCTTATTAAGCTTAATGGGTGCAAAAGCAACTGGTTGCCCTCCCCTCCCCATCAGATGCAGATCGTCACTCGAGTGGTTCTGATCTGTGGCTATCAAGGTATTGCTTCCATTCCTGCACCTTACAAGAAAAGGCCGATTTTCAAGCTCATTAGTATAGCACAGGATTATCCCTCCTGCCAGAAGCAGGCTTCTTCCAGCTTCATTCTATTCATAGAAAGTAACTAAGTGCAGTAATGTCTGTTAGGACTGTTTGGGGCTGGTTGTTCCAGGAGTGAAACAACTTCTGTCACTCTAAAGTAAGCATCCCAGCTTTTTTATACAGTCTAACAACCTGCTGGAGGAGCTTTATTCCTCCCACACTCTGCTTTTTGTGAATAGGGCAACATTTCTTTCTGTGTTTTACAAGCTGCTGCTTCCTTGTTTACTTCAGATTAATATTGTTAAATTCTGAATTACCATTGCGCACAAAATGGGGAAGAATAAACTTTTCAAAGTCCTGATGCTTGTTTTGTTTTTATAATCTCAGGCTGCTGCTTTACCTTTGTATTGAGCTGATTATTGGTACTTGCAACAAATCTTAGGTCTGTAAGACATGTGAGACTGGTAATGAACTTGCATGGAAACCTTTTCCTGTTCTGCATCACTTTTTTGTCTCAGTAACGGGCTGTGGCCTGCCTGCCTGTGTGAGCTCCTAGAGCTGTCTGCCAGAGATCACTTACAGCACACCCTCCAGACAATGTTGTGCCAAGCATTTCCTTCTCCTAATATGATTTATTTTGCATATGGGTAAGAAGAAATGCAGCCCACATTTGTCAGAATTAGCACAATGTGAATTCTGAAACATGCAGTTACACACTGACAAACACTGCTCAAAGAAAAGCACTGTAAGCAATTTTAAAAAAGTTTCTGTAATAGCATTTTAATGTGGGAGCTCCTCTGGCTGCTCCTTTGTGTCCTTCAGTCTCAGGGAGCTGTTCCCCTGCTTTTTCTGACTAGCTGCTTTTAGGAGAAATAGTAATGCTTATTCCAACATGGACTTAAGAAGTGAACTGCTGTGTTCACAGAAGTCTGAATTCCAGGCATTACAGAAACAGGAGTGTCTGCAGGTTCTGAAATGTGTTAGTGAACAAGAAAGTGTTCTCTGGGAAGGGAAAAAATCCCAGCCCTTTTGATTTTTATTTTTTCTTTTTAATAATTATCACTGGAGTGGTATGACAGTTTCATTAAGCAGTACTGCTATCTAACAAAATATATGAGCTACAGGAAACATGCTATAGAACAAAAGAAAAAAAAGAAAAATGGAAAACTATATAAAAAAACATTTTATGTTTCAATCTAGAATTAGTTACATCTGCCTTATACAACACAGAAGGATGTTTCAGTCATTTAGGTCATAAAGTAAAAGCAGCATTAGAGAATGGACACACTGTAGTTGCCTCTGTAAGAAGAGGCCAAATGATCAGGTGAGTATCAGGAACAACTAAATTGACAGCAGCTTTCTAGTGGTTTGGTTCAGTAGACTACAAACTCAAAGCATAAATCTTTGTTAATGCTTTTGATGAGAAAATACTTCCTTTTGCTCACAGATCTTTCTTAATGCTTGGAGGAAACACTTTTTATTCTTTATAGAAGGAGTCTACTTCATCTCGGTATTTCTCGAGCACAGCGAGCCGCTTCAGCTTCATGGTGGGACCTTAAAAGAGGGAGAAGCAATTCCAGAAATAGGAACAAAAATTCCAACTCAGTTTGAGCTTTGGTGCCCAAGTTTTTTATTGAAGAGCCTCCTGGGAAGAACATTGCCCCCCTCTAAGCACAGATAAATGCTAAAATGAGATTGATATGTGAGCATACATGTGAGCTTGCCTCCACATAAGCATGAGGACTTCAAAGGGAGCTGCAGATGAAAGAGGGTGGTAACTGACTACTACTTTTTCATACAAATATGTTTTTGAAAGCTTTTAAACCAGTCCCAGTTTATTCAAAGAGCCTAGTAAGGCGCTTTGGGCTTCATTATCAGGCTTTCAGTGTCTTACCACTTTTGTTTGTTTTCTTTGGAAGAGAAACTTTTGATGCCTTAAGTTTTAGCTTTTATCATTTCCAGATCTGCTGCTTAAACATTTAACTCTCAAACTCCATAGCCTGTCTGCTACTGTTCTCCCATTTTATGCAGACAAAACAATTTCTCTCTAGGCCTGAAACTCAAGGTGCCCTTATTTTCACAGGCCCCCAAAAATGTCAACTACAGTTAAGTGGGGGGAGCAAACAGGGGGAATGGCACTGCACTACTTGAAGTTGTAATTGGACAATTGGCCTCTGATATGCAAATAGACCAAGCTTACATCTGTCCAAAAAACGTGTGACCATCGTTTGGGTGCCTCTGCAAGACTCCTGTGCTGCCCAAGGTGGACCTTGTGAAGGCCTTCCAATAAACACCTACCTCTGTCTTTTAACTCTGTCTAGCCTCTGCCCTGGGTAGCCATTCCAGGCATAACTTTCACTATTAGTACTGGAAGTTAATAATATTTAATGTACAAGGAATTAACCAAAATTGCTTAATTACCCAAAGCAATCTGAAGTTTAAGAGCTCTACTTGAGCACAGATTCATAAATGTGTGCACTGCAAAAACTCCAATTTTTGTATTTCTTACCACACTGCATAACTGTTTTTCCTTTCTGTGTAGTGAATATTCTTAGATCAGCAGCCTCGTAACTTTGTGTAGCTCAAGATAAACCAGTAAGTCTTACCTAGTTCTCCCCCAGAAATGGAGAAATCTCTTGGCAGAATGATCCATTTCTGAATGCAATGTACCCTGTTGGTGGCAGTGCTGTTGACTCTGTCGATGCCCTCCTGGATGGCCCTGTAGATCGCCTGGTCTCTCGTAGCTACAATCTCAGACACTTTGGTGGCTTTGCTACCACTCCTCTGGCAGAAGTCTCTGGCTTGCTCTGTTAGAATGTCAGTAGGATCAGATGTATCTGGGTCCAGCACACTCTAAAAGATCAAATGAAGTGAATCATCAAATGCTCCCTTTTAAAAGGCTCTCTGACCAGGTCCTCCCGCTTGGGAAGAAGGCTCAGGATAAACACACAAACACTCTGTAAGCCTTAAAAAGCAAAACCACCTAGAGATCATAAAGGGCTTTTCTTTCCACTTGGCTACCAAATGAAAATATTTTCAGCTTATATGCAGATGTCATGAACAGACTTAGAGCATGTGAATGAATTAGGCCATAGAGTCCATTTCTGGCCTTGGATTTCATATTTTCCATATTTTCCATATTTTCTAAATGACTCCATTGTTAGAGGGAAACATTTAGCTCATCAGTCAATGGAATTATTATGGTGTAACGTAAACTGCTTGAGATAGAAGCATCCCTAGACTTTTTAAATCAGTGCTTGTGTTGTACCTGAATGTGGCATTGGGGGCTCTGATTGCCGCGGCTGCCGAGGCTCCTGCCCGCAGGAGGCCCCGCGGGGCAGGCGGGCACAGCTGCCCCTGCACGGCCGGCGGGCGGGGGCGCTGGGGCGGCTCGGAGCAGGAGCGCGGGGGCAGCACATGGGCAGGAAGCTGCCTGAGGGATGGGAGCGTGGGGAGCAGCCTGCCCCGAGCCAGCCAACGGGTGCCCTTCTGCTCAGTTTGGGTTATGGCCAGTTGGGATTAAAGGCATAAAGGGGGTGATTTCTACAATAAAGGCATCTCCTTGGGATGCACAAGGGGGTCTGTGTCTCCTTGGTCCCCATAGGGAGTATCAGTCACAGAGGTCAACACCTTGAAAACACCTACGTGGCATTCACTAGGTATGTCCACAGAACTGAAGTGCAAATGTTTTAGGAGAGCAGTGATTTCTCAATTAAAGCTTATACCACAGCAAGGCTATTAATTATTTTGTTCCACGGTCATCATTCTTGTGTTATAAAAATAACAAGTTGTAGGGAATTGTTTCTGCTGGAAAGTTTTCGGGTTTGCCCATAACAGAAACATTTGTTGGTTTTGATCATCTGTAAGCTTAAAAGCTATTGTTGTGTTCTATTACAGACACTTCTCCATCTTCCAGCATTTCTTACATAAAAATTTGCACTTAAATAGAAAATAGCTCTTATTGTATATGTAGAAGGAACAGCAGTAAATATGTGGATGTTCAGCAGATCAGGTAACCCTAGGTTTAGGCTGTTTAGAATTGTTATTCTTTTGTTAGGTGCAGGGGTATAACTTCACTGAAGGCAATATTATAACTGGTTTACCTTTAGGGTCAGGAACATTGACAAGAACTTCTTTTTATCTCCAACCACCATAGCGTTACTAACAATTGGGAGCTCTTTTTTAACAGCATCTTCGATTGGAATTGGAGGCACATTTTCACCTCCAGCTGTAATAATTAAATCTAGGTGAAAAAAAGAAAGGCTATTAGTTGAATTCAAATAAATTCCAAAGATCAGGTTAGTGTCTGGCTCAACCTGCTTTTCTTATTCTGACATAAATAATAAGAGATTTTTTTTCCTACAATAGTATTTTCCAAATACCACAAATCCTATTAATCATCTTCAAAATAAAAATGCTACTATTTTTCAAACATGTGCTCGAGTTCTTAGATCTCCCTTGGCATATTTGCTCCAGATATTTTTTTACATAATCCAGTAACAGCTTATTCTCAAGGGACTGTTACATAACTGGAAATTTTCTGTGAGAGATCATCTCTTCCAAATTAGCATAGGATTCACCCCCTAGTCTATTGTTGCTATCTCACCAAAAAGCAAGTTCATGGTTAACATCATGATTAAAACCAATTCTTAAATCCACCAAGAGGGGTCAGACAAAAATAAGTTACTACTGGAGGAAGGCTTGATAAAAGCAACATTTGTTCTGAAGTGTAATACATATATTCAATGAAATTACTACAAACTTGAATATTCTCTAAGTAAATTCCAATTCTTTGCTTTTGTTATATTGGTGACTTCTCACTGTCCTCAAATAATAGTCTTTGCAGCAGTTCAGAACATGCCTCAACAGCTAAAACAGACACACTTTGCTAGGTCTAACTTTCCCTTTCATTCCACCCTCCTTTTGCAATAGTCTTTGTCTCAGATCCTCTCCCAGTCTCTCCGGCCCTTAGCTTTTCATTGTCCTTATTTGGACTTGAATTTAAAACTTCAATAAAACTGGCCATATGATTATTTTATCCCAGATGGTCTGCCTATCCTATAATTTAGAGTAACTGCTATTAGTTCAGCAATCAAGACAGATATAAGAGAAACACAAATGTTATGGATTGAGACAAGGGGTTGTTACTGCCGTGCTAAAGGAAAATGAATCAGACAAGAAAAGAAGTGAAAATCAAACCAGCTGCATTTGGTGCAGGCTATTAATAGTACCAACTTCAGGCCTGATTCCTAGCAGGACATGATGCCACCTGTGACAAATTCACCCATCTGTGTCATCTCCCTAGTGATGCATCTCATATTCTGAGATGACTTTTACTCAATTCTTAAACCTTCCTCAGTTACATCTTGCCTGTGACCCATCCCACTGTCTGCACATGGGTCATGAAGAAAGCCCCCAAGTCAGCAGTGACCAGTCTCAGTCTCCTGAGCCTTCAGCCTGTAAATAACACTTGAGTGCATTGCTTCAGCTGTAGCTTTCCCTTCTGCTCTCGAGCTTTTGGTCGCTGCAAACACTTCAAGGCACCAGAGGAGGTGACCTCTGACCTACAGCAACAACACTGTGTAACAGAGGGTGCCTCTCCTTCCTGCATAAATATTCTAATGTGCAATTAAGACACTTTGGCAAGATTCAAAGGGAGACTGGACAGCCTAATGATATTCAAATCAAACAAGACACATTAAACCTGTGTTAGTAGCTTATACTGCTAATTGTAATTAATGCTGAGTAAAGGTCTGGGAGATGAAAAGCCTCATTGTAGGAACTGCATCATCTCCACCTACTACAGAGTAGAGGGAAACCTTCCTTGAACACAGAGCACGCTGTGGTTTTCTCACAGGAAAGTTTATTTTACCTTCCTGTCAGGGCAATGCTGCCAGCATTAGAGGAAAGACACTTCATTAGATGGACCACATCTGAGAGATGATGGAATAGTGCTAAACATTTACCATAAACAGAGAGCAAGATTTTGCCTATTACCTTTAATTCTTCCAGTGACATAGAGAAAGCCATCCTTGTCTAGCTTTCCTAAATCTCCAGAATGCAGCCACCCCTCCTCATCAAAGGCTTCCTTTGTTCTGTCTTCCATATTTAAATAACCCATGAAAACAGTCCTTCCCCAGAAACAGATTTCTCCATTGCCTTCTGTATCTTTGTCCACCAGTTTCACTCTGCATCCAGGTGCTGGTTTACCACAGCTACCAGAGAAGAGCAGAAAAACTCCACAATGATCACAGAAACATCAAACATCAAACTGATTAGCTGGTCAATGTGTCAAATCCCTGAAATTCTCAAAGCATCTGTGACTGCAAACATCACCGTGCTGTAAGTGTCCAACAGCCATGGAATCCTCCTTCCCTAGGGCAGATTTGTCACCGTGCCTGAGAACTTTCTGGCAGTCTGTCTCAGCCTGTGCTTGCTGCTTTCCCCCCATCCTCTGGCACAAAAGCATTTTTGGTTTTGAGGTCTTGCATTCCTCCCCTGGGCCAGGGCTAGAGTGTATGTCAGATGTAGTCACTGTGTTTGGCTGTAATCCTCTGGTTCACTTGCAGTGCTCCTGGCACAATGTGCTATGGACTCAATGTGTTCAAATTCTGATCTGGAAATTATTCTGACTCCCAAAGTCACAAAAGAGTGGCAGTGCACTCAAGGAAAATAAAATAAGCTGTAATATCTTTGCTGACCTCAGTAAATACCCTTTCCACAGATAAAAATAAAAACAGAGTAATAAAAACAAAATTACCTGTGCTGCCTGTAAATGTAAGGCCCAGAGAGGCAATGTGGGCCTGTGGTCTCGCTCATGCCATAGGCCTCACACAGGGTGATGTTCAGACCCAAGAAGAAATACAAGGTTTCTGTATTGAGAGGGGCAGCACCAGAGAAGTGCTTCTGGCAGGAAGAAAGCCCCAGTGAACTGCGGATCTTTGCAAGCACGAGGAAGTCTGCTAATCTTGTCCAGAGCTGCTTTAGATCACTGCTGAGTGCAAAATACACAAGTCAGTCTGAGCAACCTAGGAAGTTTTCAAAACAAAATCAGGCACAGATTTTGTTTAGAGATGTATTTGTATCTGAGTTCAACAAATACATAAAGAATCTACAAAAACATATTGTATACAACACAGCTCTTGTATTCCTGGGTTTTTATCAGTTAAATGTGTCTCTGAGAACCTGCACCACTGAAATCTGAAATTTGCAGGATCCATCTGAGAAGCTGAATGATAAGATGAGCAGAGGAATATCATGGAATGATAGTCTGGAATACCACTCTGCATAAGAAATTTCACTCTTTATTGTGAAATATTTGACATCAATAGTAATTGATAACTATAGTCCTTTGCACTATATTTGCTGTGTTGCCAAATCAAATTTTACCCACTCATACAAAGAGTCTCACGGAGGCTCCATGGTTTATTACAAGCAAATTGCTACTTCCAGGTTGTTGGAACTGTCACTCATTTACTGTACTACATACCTGTTGGAGCTGTTCAGGTTCCTCTCTAAGCTAAGTGACATGGCCCAGGACAGCATTTTCCTCTTCATAAATCCTGACTGAGCAGAAGCATCCTTTAACTTCTCCATGATCTTCTCCCATACTCGGGGAACTCCCATGTGAGATGTTGGCTGCACTTCTTTTAGTGTGTTGATCAAGCTGCCCTGTTATAATAATTAAATAATTTCAACAGAAGGAACACAGCAGAGATAAAGAGGTTTGGTGAAGTAAAACCTGAATGTTTAGTGTTGTAGAAACATCACTAAATATGTAGGACATAAAGAAGGGCTGCTGAGCCCACCTCAGCCAGCCATATGCACCAATATGTGCCAGGTCTGACATGACAGGGGAGGTATGCACACAAGGAAGAAAAACACACATGGTTCAGTTCCTCCTGCCTCCCTTTTCTCCAAAAGCTGCTTATACTGCTTTTGCCTAAAAAGAACCTTATGGATTGGAATTTAATTAATATTTTAATTAGAATCTAGAGCATTGGATCACAAATACAATGAGCTTTATTTTTCCATAACTCTTACAATAATGGACTCTCAATCTTCATCCTCTACAACTTTTCAAATATCATATTCTGCCTTTGGGATGTTTTCTAAGAGAAAGAAGTGCAAACTTAATTAGATGTAATGCAAGACAAGGTACCTTTAGAGCATCTGGCTCAGCAAAGTAAACTTGTTCTCCCCATTTGATTCCAGTCCACAGGTCATAGATCTGTGCAGCTATGTGGCTGAGTGGGAGATAACTGACTATAGACTCCTGCTGGACCTCTGCAGGTTGCATACCTCCTGCACTGCTGCAATGGGCTGATGTCCAGGTTATCTGTTTAAATAAATAACAAAACACATTATGGTATGGTGGGGATTTTCGTTGGTTTGGTTTTGGTTTTTTCCTTTTTTCCTCTTAACACAAACTAAGGATCCTCTTGCTATGCTAACAAAACTGAAAAATCTGTGCTCACAGAAAGACATTGCAATATTGACCACGCAGCAGACTGTCAGGAACCAAAAGCCAGGTGACCTTTGCAGCAATACAGAAGAGCAGATAACATAAGTCAATACAGCATCATGCTGCCTGACTTGGCTGTGAACACTAGCAGCTCCCCATGCCCTAGTGACACACTGAGCCAGGCAGCCATGGGCTGGATGGATGAGAAACAAATTGATCTGTCCTTTGCAACTCTCCAGCTCTGCAGGCTTTCTATTAAACTGGCATCTTCCACCAGTGCTGCATCTGCAAGCTAAAAAAAGAACAATGAATACTCAGTGATCAGTGAGCTCAAAGGACAATTTGGTATCAGCCACAAGCTCATTGCCTGGTACTGATCATCCCCTGGCTAAGCACTCAAGAGGAAGATAGCAGCTGTACTCTGCTGTCTGGCAGCCTCTGGGATATTCACTGCAGTGGTTCCCAAGTGACACATACACACCCACCCCTCTCAGCACATACATTAATAGTTCTGAAGTAGTGTTGCTTGACTCTTAGTGAACCTGGATGATGTTTCCCCCTCCTTCTTCCTATTTCCCACTTTATCTCAGAAGATGCAGCTCAAGGATGCTAAATATGCATATCTTCATCATCAGAATACAGCACATGGAAGGCCCATAAATATATGTGATGGTGTGAGAGACAGTGGAGAAGATATATGTGCACAAAAATACAAACCAAAACAAACAACACCAACCCCAAAAAACCCAAGCAAACCAGAAAACCCTTAGCAACAAAAAGAAAGAACTCTTTCTCAGAGGAGTCTGTAATCTAAACTGGGTAATGCAGGAGACAGGAATGAGGGTATTCAAGATGGCAGAGTACACACACAGATCACACGTACTCCTGTTATCACAGATGTTCCTGCCAGCTCCTTGGTAATAAATGAGAAGGTGCAAGTGTAGGCCTGGCTTAAGGAGAAAGAGATTCTCAAGAGAGGGTGTTAAGGAGCAGCCTGCTGCCAGGCCATCCAAATTTAGGTGGCAGCAATGGACAAGTGGCTGTGGGAGACACACAGTAGAAAGAACTGGATGTCCTTAAGATGTGTCTGTATTCATTGCCTTTACTCCAAGCCTTACACAGGCACACTCACAGCAGATCTCTGAGGGTCCTGCAGGTCTGATTCAGCACTGGTTTTGCACATGAACAGTGGCAAACATCTCTGACTAAAGAAGGCAGCAGCAGAGCTACGGGCATGGGATGCTTTCCGCCGTTTGTCAACATAAAAATAGCCCGTTGGTGATCAGCAGCCAGGAATAGTTTGGCAGCTGGCATGGAAATGACACCAGACTCCTTTGAGACAGAAGAGCATAGATTTGCAACATCAAATCAGTCTTTCTGTCTCCCAAGTTCATTATGTTCTGCTTCCAGGTACTACTGCATTAATTCCCTACATTTGGGTGAATTGCTCTTTTCACATTGTGCAAGTCTGCAGTAATTTCTGCTTTATTTTAAGGGGTGAGGCCTCAACTTAGACCATCCCTTTTCACAGAATCTCTCTGTATTCAGAAAGGCTCCCTACCACCTTCCACTCCTGCTCAGCCACCAATCGTGCATCTTTCCAAGCAAACCTCTGTGGAAAGTCCTTTCAGCAAACAAATTTGCTTTTGTCTAAAAATGGAAATATTCTGTTTGTAACAACACAGGTAGGGCCACTGTCAGCACCATCACTGAGCACTGGAGCTGTATTATCCTCCAGTGACAGACACAGAAACCTGCACACAAGTCCAGGAACAAAAAACACCAAAGGAAAAAACCTACACATCCACACCCAATTTTAATAAAATCTGCAAAAGCAGTCCATCAAGGTATTTTGATAGTAGCTGGCTGATACATGATTTGTTCATTTCACAGTGACCTATGACATCACTTGAGAGACTTTATGGTAATCTGTGAATTATATTTATTAATTCATGCATTAGATCTCTCAAGAAATACAGTGAATAAAAAATTCATATCGGTAAAGAACTTTGTGAACAATTTTGAATGGTGCTGTTTGGAGTTCCACTCCTTACCTTGCTTGTACTTTACCAGAAATAGCTGACTGTGGACATTGCAGCACACTACCCATGCTGTAAAAGCAAAAGCAATTCAGGGCTCTAGGATGTAGCAGTCATTTCAAACCACAGGAATAAACATCCTCACACTTTGCTGTTTCTCTGCAGCAGAACAAACCTGAAGTACCTACGTTGTCATGACTCAGCATGGCTCCTTTTGGCTTCCCAGTGGTTCCAGAGGTGTATATCAGAACACAGCACTGATTCGGCTGCTGGGAGTCAATAACCTCATCCAAAGTACTGTCAGAGATGTCACCTCCCAGCTCCAGAAACTCCTCCATCTGGAACATGGAACAGAAAATGCAGGACACCAAATGGCTTCTTACAAACTGACACACTATTGCATCTCTCCTGTCTCAAAAACATCAGGACATTTCAGTGCCTTGTTCTGAACACGTGTCCAAGGCAAGTTTCCCCAGAGCCTGGCTATGGACGAAATATGGTGAATCTATCCTAGAGCTTAATGTGTGAATTGCAAACAGACTATCTGAAATTGTGCTGCCATGAGTCTTTTCAATGTCTAAGAAGGAACAGTAATACTGTTTCTCCTCCAACGTGGATACTATGGATAAGTCACAGAGGCTAAAACTGTTACGCTCTCACACTGCTAAGAATGATTTTGAGCGTTATTTAAAGGAATCTGGATGCATCATTTTAAGAGTACACTTGTGAGAGCTCATCTATAATTCATTTTACACTATATAAATATAATTATAAAGCAATTGAATGGAAGCTTCTTTGCAAAAGCATCATTATCTAGACGTGTGAATGTTTGCTCAAATTATGTGTTCTTTCATAGGAAACAGCATATGATGCTGGTCACAACTGCCACTCAAATTTAGCTCATTCTTGAGTGAGATAAAACTTCTATGACACTGGGCTTTTGTGCCACATAAATTGGCCTGGAAGAATCCTGAACCTGCTCCTCTGTATTTTCTGGCTTGCTCCTCAGTACTGTGGTTGCACGCCCCTGATGTGCTGTTAAGTGTAACACTGGTTGCAATGCTAACTGGAAACCAGAGTACCACAGTATTTTTTAAGAAAATTGATAACCAAACTGTCAGCTTCCCATTGCAAACATGTGATTCATACTGTGCTACAGAAGTGTGTTACTGAAATGCAAGGTGCAGCACATTCATTTTTCAGCGATTTCTTGGAGCTATACCTAGGACCACAAAGCAGTTATGGGGCTGATGAGAAAAACAGAGGTAAAAAAGGAGAGCCTCTGCTTAAGGGTAGTTCATTTCTTCTTTCAGACCTCTGGCATTGCCACTGGGCTACTAAGATTACAATAGGCAGCCTATGTGGCACCTCAACCTCCTTTTCTTGGGTGGCAAGGCTGTCCTAGGATTACTCATCACTTTTACACTTTCTTCCAATAAACCACATCTCTGAAAAGAGAGGCACTGCATGGCTCTGTAGCAAGTCAGGGATTTGTCACATTCGATCCCTTCCCACAGAATGTGGCTGCATCACTTTCACAAGCTCCTGGAAAGCCTGGTGGTGTGAGGGATGTACTTGTCTGTCTGTCATTAAGCAGTTGTTCCTGCCTTCCTGACCTTACTGTATTCTCACAGTGCCTGCATTGATCACTGAGAATCTGTGGCCCAGGCTTTGTTTACTGACCAGCACCTGCAACAGATGGTGCTGGCAGTGCAGTGAGTGTGGAAGGCACAGAACAGTCCCAGCACACTCGTGATGCTGCTTTTGCCTTCTGGAAACACGCCCTGCCCAGCCAGGCCTGCCGCTGCCGCTGCCGCTGCTCCTCACACAGCACAAACCCTTTCAGCCAGCGCCTCGGGGGCTGCTGCCTTGCTCGGCATCACAGCTCAGCAAGAGTCATCTCTGCCTGTGGTGAGCTGGCCTCTCATTGTTCCTTTGTGACAGTGACTGTCAGACACTCAGTTACCCTGCTCCTCTGAGACAATGTCCAACATGACACCTGAACACCAGACCAGTGTTTAAAAATACAGCAATTCTCACACATTTGGATTTCAGGAAGTGCAAGTTGTTCAAGAATTAAATGCTAGCACCTAATCTTTTTAAATAGTAAGATCATCTTTGTATTAACATCTTTACTGTACAAGATGTAAGACATGCTCTATACCAATATGTACAGTATTGGAAAGTAACAGTTTATTATTAACTTATATGCAAGACAAACAAAAAAGCACAGAAGACTTTTTTCCTATCAGATTATCAAAATTTCAAGTATTTCAAAATATTTCTATGCTGTTCATTGTTCATTAGGTTTTTTTTATATACTCAAGACATTATATTTCTCTTCAATATATTTTTTCTGCAGTTGGTGATCTGTAGTCCAGCTAAAATACTGGATTTTTAAAAAAATTACTGAATTCACAGGCACCAGGGAGCAATTTTTATTTTTAACCATATGAGAGTACACATTCCCATCTAAAACCTACAGATGTTTTAATAACCCAGAGAAGTTAAAGATCAGGAAGACACAAGACAGACAGTAAAGCAAGGTATCTCTTTTCTTAAATGTGAAGTATCAAAGGTAAATTAAACAGAAAAAGCTGATAAACCTTTTGAATGTGTTTGCTGGAACACAGCAATGCATTCCAAATGGTAGATAATCACAGCAGAAATGTATCAAATAAATAATGCCCCATGTATTAACTGGTGATACACTGGTATAAGCCCCTGAATTCTTTGGTTATACCCCTGCTCTAGTACTCACTCACCGTGTACAAATTGGGATGTCTCTCTGCAATGGAGTCCTTATACAGCACCACAGCCTTCAAGTGTGGCAAGCGATTCCAGATCTGTTGCATTTTTTAAAACAAAGTTATTCTTTATTATTCATGTCTTGTGTGGGCTTTTATCCACTCTAATGCTGCCAAAACTGTAATGGCTTGACAGGGACAAAACCCTCCCATTTCCCCCCCACCTCCAAATACTCTCCCCTAAACTCATCACCAACTAGCTCAGCTTGAGGCAGGTTGAAGAGGAGGGAACTACGGAGTCTACACAGACTGCACAGTCTGCTCCAGGAAATCTGATTTCAGTCAAAATGTTCAAAAAATGAAAAATATACCGGAAGTGGCTCCTCAGCACCCTTTCTCATAATGCACAAAAGCACAAAGGAACAGTGCAGGTCAAGCTAGAAGCTGACCCTGGCCTGTGATTACCAATAGAGATAAAGTCCCTCAGCAAAAACTGACATTCAAGTGCTAAAAAAAGTTCTACTGCCTGAAGGAAAAAAGCAAAGGAAGCTGTATGCACATTGGAAGGATAAATAAAAATACACAGCTGCAGGCTTACAGGCAGACAGCAAGGGGCTGTGGACCAATACAGCATCAAGAAATGAAAAATTGTGGCTTTTCAGTCATCATTCAGCCACCTTGTACCTGCATTATCTTGTCCAGCTGTTTCTGATTTTCCACAACCATGATATCAGTCTTGCTGTCATGAGCAATGTAGTGACAGGCCTCTGGAGAATTGGTTGTATATATTCCTGTGACAATCCCTCTGCATCAAAAAATTTATATATATAAGAACATACATTTATATGCATACACACACACACATGCATGTAACATCAAAAGAGAATAATAACCAAAGATCAGATGAAACCTGAAGGGGTATGAAGATGTGGAGGCAAACAGCAGGACAGCTCTAATGTTTGTTTTACATATTCAGATATACAAGAATCTCTGATTTTGTAGCACATTGTAAAAACTAATCTCTGAACTATTCAGTAGAAGATGCTGTAGGCTAGAACTCAGTGTTTTAACCCACTTAAAGTTACATACAAGTTAGCTCAGGAACTGGTAAAAATATCCCCACTTATGACCTCTTTTTGTTCAAGCTGTGCACAGATACCAATTTGGATTTCATTCAACAAGTTTAAGAAGTAAAATCCAAATTACAGGTATCAGGACAGAAGCAATCAGGGTAGTTAATATTCATAAGTTACTTCACCTGCTTGAATATATCTTACTGTAGATACCATTAATATTATATTATTATCATTAATATAAAACTGTGGTTCTCATCTGTTTCCCACATCTTCCATTGATAAGATCCTGTACAACAGCTTCTGTGTGACTGCCATGGTTAAGCCCATGGCAAACGAGATCCATTTATGAGGGTCTGGACTCTCTGGGATATGAGAGACTCCAGCAGGTTGCTGAATGTGTCAATCAGTAGTGACACAACTTCCAAGATATAACACAAAATATTGACTTGATACATTTCCTAGCAAAACAGACCTAGCAAAACAGAAACCCCCAAATCCCCCTCAAAAATTAACCCCCCAAAAATATCTTACCCAGCAAAAACAGCTCCAACAGCTGAGATGAACCATTCTGGAGAATTAAATCCAAGGATTGCTACACTGTGGAATCGTTCAAGACCAAGCTTAAAAATAATATACATAAGGTTACATAATATAGGCCCACGGGAGGGAAACATAGACACGAATATAAACCATGGAAACTTTTGATATATTATTACAGTATTGACAAGGCATGTGAAGGCAGGTTTTGGTGTCCATAGCAAACTGGTATTTATCAGCAATTGAACAGGATGTGAATTTTCCACTGCCTTCTCCTGTCTAGTTGAACTCTGCTGCACAGAAGGCCCAAGACCCAGAATATTTTGATATGAACAAGAGCATAATGAGTACTAATATTGCCCTATATTTAGAATGTTTTAAAGATTGTCCTTACCTCACCAAATTCACAATAGTATTCTCCCCTGGTTTTCTTTTTTGATTTAAGGCCTCATGATGAGCTCTGCACCCATGTCCCAGAGACAGACACAGTGCAACACAGCAGCTCCTCACTTGCAGTCAAGGTTCCCTGACAGCAGTGTTACCTCTACCCAAAACTCATTTTCATCATTCTCATTTCAACAAAGAATATGACTACTGATCTTCAAGTAATGCAAAAAACCTCTTATATATTATGGGGTTTGGGACTGTTGTGTTTTGTTTTTGTTTTTGTTTTTTGTTGTTGTTGATTTGCTATTTGGGTTTTTAAAGGAGGCAAAAGGATTAAAGGCATTGGGTTTGTTTCCTGTGCCTACCTTCAAGAAGCTCTTGGCCGCTTTCCTAGAGAGGCAATAATATTCTGAAAAAGTTATTTTCTCCCATTTTCCATTCTTTTTGCTGGCCAAAGCATTAAGGGATCCATATTTTTCCAGGCTCTCCTTGAACATCTGATGAACTGTTATGGGGGTCTGTGGGCAGGAGTTATCTATTCTCAGTCTGACTCTGCCATCAGCAAAAGAAGTCCACAGGGACTCTGGAAGGTAAAGCATCATTGTCAAGGTAAAGTGTCATTGAAAAACACCATGTCACTGTGCACCAGAAGACAAAAGGATTGAATAAAGACCACAGGACTAAGCACAACTCTGGCATTTCCCAGCTCTTGAGAGAAGGGCTTTTCCAATTTTCTTATTAAATATACCATGTAGAAAGAGAAATCTTTATTTCTTATTCTTTGCTCTGCATCTTGAGTAAAAGTGCCATACAGAGTGATGATGATGATCTGTGTGTTGTAGGCACATCCCTAGTGCCAGGAGAATCTGTTTACCTGTGCTCAGCTCTCCACTCCCCCTTGTGCCAAGGGAGTAGCTGGGGAATCAGAAGGCTAGGGATCCAAAGGATATGAAATCTCTGCCCCTGTTCAGCATCCAAGCTCTATTTGCGTGTTTGTAACTCTTCCCTCCCTCCTGCCCCCCCAGCTATTCTCCCCCATCCTGTCCCTGTTCCTCACTACTTCCCACAGGCTTTCCCTCAGCCATCTGCCCCATGTTCTAATGTGTCCATTCCACCCACTCCTGTCTCACCCTGGTTCCACTTCTCATCTTCTGCTCTTGTCCTCCTCACCCTGTCTTTATACCATCCACTTTTTTCTCCCTGTATTTTTCCCCCCTTCTTTGACAGGACAAAGACACAGAGTGCCAATAAATGTCACTTGGTTCTCACCACAGGTGCCAAGGACTGAGACAGTCCCTGGCATTCACAAGAAATGTCTGCCTCAAAGACTCTCCTTGGCTCTTGCAAACCCTGCAGTGAATACACTCCTTAGAGGATCTAGGATAAGTTGGCAAAATTCAGGTGAATTCTCACAAGGAAAGCACAAACCCTCGCACGACTCTCCTGTCAAACTGTTCCCATATTTATGGACAAAACAGTACAAGAACATTTTAAGCGCATTTTTTCCCTTAGATTCACTTTCATAAACGAAGCAATATTTTTAGCATAGGAATAAAAAATGGATATATTCTACAGAGATCTGGTGAAAAAATATCAGACCAAAGTGCTTGGGTTTGTCAGAACGAAGAGGAACAGAAAACAGTACTTTTGGTAATTCCTTATACAAGTTAATAAGCATAATTGTATTTTACTACAACTACAGAAAGCAAAAACTGTAAAGCAAGCTCAGTTAGTATCTGTGCTGGTTCCTGCCACCTCAGTGGCTGAAAAAGAACAGTTTGGGAGTGCTCAAAAGTACAACATGCATCACATCCCTCTCCACTGCTATTCTGGTGGCTTTGGGGGTGTGGGAACCACCTTTCTGAGCCCCTGTGGCAGTACAGGAACACATCAGCCCCAGCTGGATGCACAGCAGTGCTTTGGAACACACCTGCAGCCTCCCTCAAGTCAGCCTTGCGCTCTGCACCGAGAGCCAGAGGCACAGCAAACTACTGTAAGCTCACACACACTTCAGTCCAGTCCTGCTCCTGGCTGGCAGATCTGCATTGCTCTCTTGACAAACAGAAGGTGCTAGTGACAACAGTAAGTACAAATAAAGCTGCCTCATTTCCATCCACCTTCATTTTCTCATGTGCAAATTGCACATAATGATTTTCAAAACATAGGCGTGGAGCTGTGCTTAGGTCACTGGAGAAAGGGCATCATAAATCCAGATAGGTTAGAAACAAATAGTTCCAAAGGAGTTTGGGTAATAGACTTTATCAAAGTGTAAGCAGTAGCACCCAATAAATACTCTATGAGTTGAGAAGGCAAAGCAGCTGTATCTGCACTTAACCCCAATGCAGGTGTGAAAAGGATGAGAGGCAAGACCTGTCAGTGACAGAAGCTATTGTTAATCCAAATCTGTATTGTCTGCAGTGACACACCAAAGACCAGATGAAAAACTCTATATGTAGATGCTCTGGCTTCTAAAATAAAGATGTCAGAAATTGCAGGTGTACTTGGACACAACTAGGTGACTGCTCTCTTCAAAAAAAAACAATCATACCATACAGAGCTAAAATAAAACATTCTGGCCCATGTATTAAAAATCCTGAATAAAGAGTACCCTCTTGAAGGAAACTCTTTCTTCCACTAATTCCTGCTACCTGCATTATACTTCATATTCAAAATGCTTTTTCATCCACTACTACGTGACCCTGGCTCATATGACCTTCATATGAATTCTGAAGGTCAGAGATGTTGCAAAAGATTTCTGCTTAAAGAAGGCTATATTGTCAGATAAAATAGAAAGAGCAGAGATTTTATTCAGGTAATAAAATCTGGACTGTCACTGTTTGAGGCTCTGGAAGGATATCTTTTCCCTGTGTCATTCTCTTCCAAGGCCAAAAAGCTCCATGATTAGACTTCATTTCCCATGTTTCACTGTCTTCCCTGCTGAAGGAAGAGACAGCTTGGGGTAGTCTCATTCATAAGTTATAACAGGATGAATGCTGCAGCCTGTCTGTTCTAAGAAAAGCTGATCTAAATACTATTTTAGGTGGCCAGTTTTCCCACTAAGATGGAAATTAATGTGTAAATTTTCAACTGTACAGGAGGAAAAAAGCAGTTAAGAACCACTTAAAAGAGGCACTTGCAGTTTTCAACTGATCTTTTACAATACAATCCTAAACTTATGAACTGTTCACATCTGAATACTGTGTTATAAAAGCACATTTGTTACTCACATATTTTCTACCAAGTCTGAAATTATACACAACATAGAACACATTACACATTTTGAATTTTTTAATAGTGAGTTTATTCCTTCTGCCATGTACAACGGGAAGTTCTGCCATGGTACAAGTCCAGATATCAAAAATTACTTTAAACAGACAAAGATAACATTTTTTTTTTGTGGTGGTTTTTTGGGCATGTGGGGTTTGGTTGGGGGTTTTTTTGTGTGTTTTGTGGGGGTTTTTTGTGTTTTTTGGTTGGTTGTGTGGGTGGGGTTTTTTTCTTAATTTTGTTTAATTGGTTTTTGTTTTTGGTGGGTTTGTTTCTGGGGTTTTTTTTTGTGGTTTTTGTTTGTTTGTGTTTGTTTGTTTGTTTTTGGTTTTTGGTGGGGTTTTGTTTGTTTGTTTTTGTTTTTAATTCTTTAATGAATAATCCATCTGGCTGAAACTGCTGGACCTCTGGGCTACATGAAGGAGACCGTGCAGTAGTTAAAAAACAAAGATGAGAAAAATACTAATCCTACAGCTCAAAGCTAATATCATTAGTGAAACCTTCTCTCTGTTCACTACCTGACCTGCAAGTATTCTGGTGGCTGCCAGAAAGGATTTGAGAATGTAAATGAATTCAGATGCTCATGGAAGAACAGCTCTGAGAGTCACATCAAATGCAAAGGAGCCAAGGTCACCTTTCAGACAGATAAACGGACAGGCTGGCTGTGGGATGGCCCTGCTGCAGGATCTGAGCAACTCCAAGTGATAGTCCATAGGTGTGCTCTGCCAAGCAAGAACTAATTTAACTTCTGCTTGAAAATTAATCAGATTTAACTCACAAAACAGTGTCTTGATTATATGCCAGATGCTGCAAAACATCACTCTGCCCTAATGGTGAGAGAAGGAATTCAGCTCTTTGCTGGAGGCATTCCTGTCAGTCATCATCCAAGATTCCACAGCTATGACGCCATCACATTCTGCTGACAAGAGAAATACACCATTCCTCCTCTCACCCACGATTTTTCACTTTTCTCCAAGATGTCTGTGACTCTGAAAGTTTAACTTCATTTTAGTAAAAGCTGGAGCTGCGTACACACTGTTTAGAGTCTGAGAGCTTGGTATCTCTGTCAAACTTCTCCTTGTGCCAATAAACAGATTAAACAAAGGTACAGAACTTTGGAATTTCAAGTGAATCTGAAAGTCTCAGCCAGCCTAAACACACAGTGATTCTTCTAACAAAACACACAGACAGCTCCTGTGGCTTGCCTTGCTGTGGCTGGGGCAGGAAAAGGGTTTTCTGCTATATTACCAGTTTTCCACAATAAACAAATAATTTTTTCCTCTCTAACAGAAAAGACAACAAATAGAGGAAATCCTCTAAAATTAGCCAAAACACACATAAATATTTCAATTAATGACAAGTTCTACTTTTTCCACTGGAGGAAAAGGGAACAATTATTAAAATATACTGCTTTTCATATCAGTAAACCCCTCCAGTGTGGATCAGAGAAGTAAGATATCTTTCAAAGAATGCCTCCACGAGCTGACGTGGAGGGAGTGGTGCACCAGGACAAGCACAAAATAAGCTTCATAACAATACTGACGCTTCTAAAGCTGATTACGATGCACCAAAATGAAAGCATGTGGAAGGTGTAATCAGGAGGAAACATCTCTACAGAAACAGTGCCCAGGCATGCAGCAATGGAAAGTCAAAACCCAGAATTTAAATTGGTGGGTAATGTGAAAAGTCACAAGAAGGGCTTTTACAGTTACAATGGCAACCAAAGGGAGAACCAGTGATATTGTGGGCAACTCACTGACACAGGACATGCAAAGGGCTGATGCTCTCAGTGTCTTCTTCCCCTCAGTATTTACTGGCAAGGTCAGGCTTCCTGAGCTCCCATGCCTAGTGGAAGGTGAGATGTTTTACCTACAGCAGCAGAACATCAAAGTAAGGGACCACTTACACAAGTTGGTCACATACAAGAGTTGATGGGACAAGACGGGAACCTTCAGAGTGGACACTGAGAAACCAGGTCAAAGCCACCACAAGGTGCTCTCTGTCATCTTTGAGAAAGCACAGCAAGCTGGTAAGGTCCCCATCACAAGAAAAAAGGCAAACGCCACATCTGTCTTCAAAATGCAGAAGAAAGAGGATTCAGAAAACTAAGGGCCAATCAGCCTCACCTCAGTCCATGGAAATGCTATAGAACAAACTCTCCTAGAAATCATTTTGAGCTATAAAATGGTGACTGACACCAGCCAGAGTGGCCATCCTTGACTTGGCCCTGGTAAATACAACCCACCTGCCTTCCAAGATGAGTTGACTGGCTCTGACACGGTAAGAGCAGTGGCACCTTGCTTACTCTACCTTTAACACAACCTTTGACAACTTCCACATAGCCCAGCATCCCTGGAAGGTTTGAACCAGCTGCAATTGGAGGAACAGGTGGATAAAAAAACTGACTGGATGAGTAGTCTTTAAGAACAGTGGTCAGCAATTCTAAGTCTTGTTAGCAGTTAATTCCAAGTGACATGCCTCAGGAGTTACTTGTGAGAATGATATTGCTCAGTGTTGTCCTGGACAACACAATGCACCCTCAGCAGCTTCAGTGGTGACAGCAGCTTGAGGAAATGACTGACAGGACAAAAGGCAGGGTGGCCATCTGGATGGACCTCAGCACACTGGAAGAATGGGCTGACATGAGCTGAAAGCTCAACAGGGGTGAAGCCAAGCCTTGCAGCCTGGGGGGACAGCCCCACGGCACAGCAAGGGCTGGATGCCAGCTGGCTCAGCAGGAAAAGCCCCGTGGTTCCGGTGGGCAGGCTGGCTGCCACTCAGCTGTGTGCTCCAATGGAGATGAAGGCTAACTACCTACACCCCTCACTGCACTGCCAGGATGAGAGCCAGCAGACCAAGGAAGGGGTTTCCCCCTACTCGGTGCTCCTGAGGCTGCCCCTAGGACTGTGCAAGAGAGAGATCCTGACATACAAACTGGCACAAGCCCAAAAAGAGGGGCTCCCAGGCAGTCAGGGGCCTGGAGCACACCATGTACAAGGAACTGCAGGAACTGTGTTTCTCCAGTCTGGAGAAGACAAAAAAATGAATCTACCTGCAGTTTGTTAAAGACTGAACCAGGTACTACAAGATAAAAACATTCTTCTCAGAGGCACACGGCAGAAGGACAAGAGGCAATGGCCGTGAGTTGCAGCAAGAAGAACTCTTGCTGGATCAAGAATTTCACAAACTAGGTGACTCAGCCTAAGAAGAGGGACTGAGAAGCTGTACAATTTCCATCCCTGGAGGTTTTCAAAACTCAGCTGAACAAAACCACAAGGCTTTCTCTCTGTGAGAGAAAGATGTCCTAGTTGCCCTCCAGTGCCCTTTTCCAACATAAATTATTTTGCTGATTCCATCAGTATAAAACCAGTGTGGATGAGTTCTCTTCTAACTTCACATTGGTTTTAAGTCAATATAATGCCTGCTGCCAACGGTAAGGGTACTCTGGATTTACATATGCATTAGGAAACCCCAAATCTGGCCTGCTTCCACAGCAATGAGCTTCTACATGTTGGTAGAAAGGAATGAGGAAAAAATTCCAGAACAACCTGTGGTCCTCATTAGATAAATTTACTCCTGAGGTTGCAGAATGTATCAATTATAAAGTGAGGAAGTCAGTTCTGAACAACTAGAAAATATCAGAATCTTCTCCTTTGCTCTTTACATACCATGTAGACCCCCTGCAGCCAGATAGTGAACTTCCTTCTCATGAAAGATCTTTTGGGAGGAGTTTTTGAAATTCAGCCCTTACTTCACCACTCAGCATCTTTTTTGAAAGTTTCATTTGGTTTTTTTTCTTTTCTTTCCTTTTTTTCCTATTTTTATCCTTCCAGTGTCTGTAAATAAACTACCTTTGTAATTTAAAGATAAGCCTGTTTTGCTCTTTATGTTCTCCCAGTCACACGAAATATAGTAAGTGATGAAACCATCACACAAGTTAAACACTGCTTCCCATTTAAATGGATAACAAGTAGTGCCACAGATTCCCAAAGTCAAACAGAAGACAAAGTCTAACAAATGGTAAGCTCCTGATTCATCAGCTAGAAATATATCTAAACACCAATAAAGGAACTGCTTAATTAAAATGAATGAGGTGTGACTTGTGTTTGCAGGAAAATTACGATGGAACAGCTGGAATGGCTTTGACTCTTAGCTGTTTGCCTCACCTTTGTGGCAGGGGCTGTGGTCACCTCTGCAGGAGTGGCTGAATGACATGTGCATTCCTGCCTGGGCACTGCTTTACTACCCAGCTTACTTTTCTCAACTGCAACCAGCAGCAGCCCGTGGGACAGAAGCAGGTAAGGAGCTGGCAGCATTAACCACTGTCCCAGATAAATTCTTAGGAAAATAGGTCAGAGCTTTCCCAAGCACACAGGCAAACACTCTGCAGAATCACAGCCTCAGCGACAATCTACATAGAGAATGTGTGGCTCAAGCAGTTCAATAAGATACCCTGCAAATCTGAAAACAGGAAGTTTGTTATTGCCTTTAGTCATCCACACTTATTTCCTGCTCACTGAAAGCATATAGCCAGCAGTCCACTTCTTGGACTAGGAAAGAACCCTACTGTGTATTAAAAGTCTGCCTATTGAAAAGTAACTATATATCCACACAGATAGGTATTTATACACATGTATAAAGTCTGCATGCAGGATTCCTACATAGATCAGATAGCTATGTGCTTACTGCTTCAGTTTTCTCCTAGAA
This sequence comes from Phylloscopus collybita, assembly GCA_027886175.1. Taxonomy (NCBI): domain Eukaryota; kingdom Metazoa; phylum Chordata; class Aves; order Passeriformes; family Phylloscopidae; genus Phylloscopus; species Phylloscopus collybita. The sequence continues at coordinate 9,672,616 of JAJNNQ010000033.1, read as the reverse complement.
CAAATATTTTGTTTCAATGAGCACATTTGGATACCAGCAGCAGCATCACCAAGGCAACAGGGAGCTCTCTTAGGGCTGCAAACCTTCCAAAGAACCTCAAGAAGTTCTCCTAGCAAAGCTCCTTTAAGCCACATGGTAGCACGTTCAGGCAAGCCTTTCAGCCCTGCAGTTGCATTAAATGACACCAGTGCTCTGATGCAACACAGAACTGACCAAAGCACTTCCCTTAAAGCCTCCAGTCATTACACTGCACAGCAAATCCTCCCCAGGTGACAGCTGCTGAGTAGGCTGTGATGCCAAAGGTAACCCAACAAGTCTCAGTGGGATCAAGCTATTTTTAATTTTTATCTACACGTCATCTCAAATACAAACACTGGCAGAAACTATTAAATCCGTGCAAATTTACAGACAACTACTGAAAATTTTTCAGCCGCCCTGATTCACTTCAGTTTTATTTTAATTTTGTCTTTCATTATCTCAGCCCCAAGAAATTGTCAGTCAAAACTTGCTAGAATAGACATAAAAATTACATTAAAAAAAATCTAAGAAGAACTCAAATTTCCAAGTATCATCTTCTACATGCTTACCTGCAGGCTCTATGCCTTCACCCTGGGTCTCCTCCAAATGAGGCAGCAGATCCCTGCAGACAGTCTGTGCATCTGTAAAGGTTCTAAAAGCAGATAGAACTACTTAGATGCTATCCAAGAGCACTAGTAGGATCTACTACAATCAGCATACAAATATGCATTATAAGGTATCAAAAGGTAAACAAAAACACAAGCAGGTGGAATTAGAAAGCTCAGAGCCATCAAATACACTTTGACTCTGTTGCAAACTCCACTATGACCTAGGTATATGGAAATGCCTTCACCCTAAGGATGACATTCTTTATTTCATGCTTTTGGTTTCAACATCATGGAATATGGCAGATGAAGACACTAACTTTGAACCCCCACAAAGAGGCCATGAACCATACAAGCATGAAGAATGAGTTACCAGTCTTAACCCTGATCATACTGACACTGCTAATACCACACCACCTTGTCAATTGTCACTGTTGATAGCTATTGAAGCTCTGAAGTCAGGGGGTTTTTTTAGGCCAGGAAGAAAAGGCAATGTAGTTGTTAATAATAATAATAAACAATGAAGTTGCTCAAAAATTTCACCAACACAACACATCATTAACACATGGATGAAATTAACTTCTCCTAAAAGTAAACAGACCAAGCTTAAAGCACAAACACAAACTCCAACTCAAAAAGTCTGTAAGGTGACAGACTGCTAAGAATTCCATGAGCAAAGTATCTAAACATTTAACAATAAGCATTTAGAACTGACTGAATATAGCAATGCACAGCAGATTATTCATGAATAGCAGCACAAATATTTTTAAATATAATTAATTTCATTTCATAGAACACGTGGTGGGAATCAGCAGCCTTTAGAGGCTAAGAAGAAGCTAGGATTTCCTTCTCCATAGGTACAACAGAAGAATCCTGAGTGAAGCTCACAAAGTCCTTCCCCTCCAGAGTGTAATAAATTAACTCAAAATGTAGAAAAAGAAAGTTGAAACAATGCCCTTAGCAGCTTTCAAATAAATAACAACCTCAAAAGCAGTTTTCACACAGTGGTGACAGAGAGCAAACAGCAGGACCAAACACTACATCAGGCACTATTTCCCATTTCACATTAACAACTCCACTTGTAAAATACTTATATATAAGCTGTATCCCCTTTCCAAGAATGCAGCAGCCTGTGTAACTCTTCCCCCCTCAGAAGCGACAAGCACAGCGCTTTTCCTGCCTCGCTCCTCCCCAGGAGCAGGGCACAGGCCACAGAGGCAGCTGAAGGAAAACAGGGAGTGATCACTAATCCTGCCTGTGAGGATATTTACTCTCCTGTTAATGGCATAATGGCACAAAACATGAATGGGCCTGTCTGATAAGCAAAATGAGGCTCTGAAAATAATCACTGGCTTGGTGAAGGTGGATGCTGATGAGAAACTGAGCAATTCAAATGCAGAAGGGGATTATCCTGCATTTTGAAAGGTAAGCCTATTTTGGATATGTGAAAGAAATGGTGACATAATGAAGTGGGATTGCAAAGACAGAATGAAGACCAGGAAGACTTATTTGTGAATAAAAGGAAAACAAAGCATCTGAAATAACTTAAAAAAATGTTTGTCTGCCATGTCAAAGCACTTGATAGAATTCTTGCTTCCTTTCCTATTTTAAAGAAAAACTATATTTCATGTTTAGCATCCAGTGGAACATTTTCTTTTAAATAACTTGTGAATAATAAAGCTTTTTATTATTTTGCAAAACAAATAAACCAAAGTCTTGGTCCAAAGAAAACTGAACATCACTTCTGATGAAAACAAAGAACAGAAAAGCCTTCTGAATAAAACAACTCTGATTAGTAATGTATCAGAAGAGCCTCATTTGAAGACAACCAAAACTTTAATAAACATCACTAATGACTTTTCCCAGATTAATATCTCTTTAGTTTGCTTTATTCTTACCTGTTATAGGATACTGGTTCAGTTTACATTATATTCTCTTTATAGAAAACAGCCAGCCAACATCTGAACTTCTGGACTTCCTCTGCTAATGCTTCAATGTGCAAAAGTTCTGTGAGGACCCCTACATATTCAGTATTGAAGCTGGTAACACTCTATGCAACATAGTTCTTACCTGTCCCCATGAATCAGACAACTCACTTGAGAGTGAAGTTTTTTGCCATGAAAGTACAATTAAGAATTTTTCTCTTCCAACAACAGTTTCTGTGTATATTCAGAACCATTGCTCCTGAATGTAAGAATAAATGTGGCTTTGATGACTCTACTTTAACCTTATTTACTTTTAACCTTATTTACTTAAAAATTCAGTAAATATCCAAGAATGGTTATGGTATCTGGAATTGTTCAAGACTGAACTGAGCAGAATTTGGTGGGGCTGCCTAGTCAAGAGCTTACTGAGCATAAATTGCAGCAAGGAGAAAAGGCACTGCAGAACCACGGCAGGGTGCCAAGATGCCCCAGCAAAACCAAAATGCTTTGGGTATCTGGACTTTGGCTCCTAAATTTTTCATTAGGATTGCAGTTCTGCATAAATTATTCAGTGTTATTAGTGCAGGGCCAGCATCTTCCAAAATCCAGCTACTAGTTTAAAGGCAGACTTTCTACATCTGATTTCTGCAAGTTTACAATTCCAAAGGTAATATGCAAAAACCTCTACAAATCACACACAGCAAGAATTTAACAGCAGGGGTCACTTGCAAAGTCAGTTAGGACAAATGTCCCAAAACATTGAGCAGCGAGAACTAACCAAAGCATATTTCTGTGTAACTCCATTAGCATGGGTGCTTTTTGAATGACAGTATTTCCTGATGTAATCTGGGCTTTCATTTCAAGGCACCACTCTAGCAAACATGACCTCACCTGCTGCCTGAATTCAACACACTGCCCTGAGCTGAGAGGAAAGCACAGCTGAGGCTGGCTGGCTTATCCAGAAGCTCGGGGCAAAGCCCAACGCTGCCCAACCCATCCGCAGCTCCCGCCACTCCCCTCGGTGCTATTCCACACTGAAGCTCTTCTCACACACCAGGCCAACCTGAAAAGCACGAATCTGAACTCTCTAGACTGGATTAACAAAGGGAGAGCTTCCTTTCCCTCTGTGTTTCCATGACTGTAACAGCTCTAGTCAGATTTATCTTTGCAACACAGTGGAAGCAATGTGTGTGTCAGGCAAAATAATGACTGATGTAACTGAGAGCCCTTCCTGCTAGGCATGAGTCACCAGAGGAGAGGCAGCCAGTCTGGATTTGCTGGCATCTGACTGTATTTGATAGCAACCACTGAATATAGTATCACTGGGAATTAGAATTTCTGCTTACACCTCATGCTCTAGGCCAAATACAGTCAGATATTTGCTGTCCTCTAAATTGTTTCCTCATAGTAAAATCTGGTGAAAATATAAACAATAAAACTGAAGAGAATCTATGAAGTCACTCTTTAATATGATAATATTATTTTCTTCCTTGGAAAAAACATTTTACAGAAATTCTCACTTGAATAAGCCCTACAGGATACAGTTAGTGTCCTGTATTAATAAGGTTGTAGCCTTTCTCTCAAATTTAAAAACAATGACATTTATGTTCTAGGATATATTTTGGTCCTACTTCTGCAGAGTGATTTCTACTATCACAAATTGCATCAAGAGAATATGAACTGTTATGAAACTGTCATATTATTAGGAAATTTAGGGGGAACCTATTCATTAAACAGATTATGTATGGGAGCAAATAAAAAGACATCTCATTCTTTTGGTACCTATTTCTTATCCTATTCCTATTGTTCAACTTCTGTAACTTTTTCAATGTTAAGTTTTTACCAGTCAGCTCTCTACAAGGATTATCAAAACTTCAAAAGATTGTATAGAGAGAGAGGCTTTCTATAAAGTTGCAAAAATAAGCAACTTAACAAATAATTACATACATAGTTAACACATTCTTCAAGGACAAGGTATTCCTTTAGACTTCAGAATATTTACTCATAACCCTCTACACACATATAGCAAGTCAAAGTACTTTTCCTTCTGGAAATCACATTCACAACTGCTCACAAAGAAGACTCAAACTTTTTTTGCCGTGAAACCAGTGGCTAGTTCAGACCACACATTCACCCAGAGCCATATTCTGAGCTTCCAGAACGGTGCTGTCAGATTCTCAATGCAGAGACCATCTCCTCCCTTTCCTGGTATTCCTGCTGCAGAGGCTTCTCCACTCCCACCCTGCTCCTGGATACTGCTGTACCACATGTGAGATCACCAGACAGCAAAGTATTTTTATAAATGAATTATTTTTATTCTGGTTTAATGGATGAGGCATATTCACCGTTGAAGATACTGCATTCATAACATACATGATTGGATAAGCTGAGGCTGTGACATGATGCTGAAGTTTGGAGGAACAGTGTGTTCAAGCTTGCAAAGCTCTGGCTGTGGTCAACGATGTTACTGCAGTTCAGGTCCACCTGCCTTCCAAAGCTTTTCTTATAAAACTTGCACGATTGCATGATTTTTCTGCTTTTGTCCTTTTGAAATAAATTATCCTGCAGACTGTCTGCAACAGAGAACGCAGCCAATAAGGAGGGAACGCTCAGTTACAGTGTCTCTGGAGTGCACACAATTTCTCTGTCCCTTACATGATTTTTTCCAAAAAGCAATCCCGTTCAGCTTCTCCTGGGAGTTCTCTCTGCACTGCTTGCAGACTCAGTGGCTCTCAGGAAGGCTCACTGCTGTTCTGCCCTCACTGAGATGATCCAAAGCAGTGCAGCTCCTTCCTCTGCCTTGCTATTCCTCCGAGCACATCACCTAAGGCTCACCCACCACCAGAGGCTGCATTCATGTGGCAGTCAGCATGTTACTTCATACTTCTTACAGCACAGTCCCCACCTTTTAATTAAACTCCTTTCTCTGCCTGCCTTGCCCAAAGAAATATTTTGTAAGACACAGGTGTTTATCTTAGGGAGCAATGCATGCAGATCCCCATTTGCACAAGTATTCATTTTCTCAAACACTTCTTTATTGAACTGGCTTTCATAAGTATTAAATATTAATCCTATTTAATACATACAAAAACAGGCTGAAGTGGAAAATATGCATTTTTCCAAGACAGAACTTCTTCATAAATTTTATCTTTCACTGCTTTCTTGTGAGGACAACTTGTTTAGAGAATTCTTTCTCTAAACTCCTACAGCTGGGTGGTTTGATTATTTAAGGAATCTATTACAAAGTGGATGTTAAAACATTCTTCTTCCATCCTTGTTTCAGTCTTGGTGACAAGTGTCTAAATATTGATCTCTGTTCCAACACTGAGCAATTCCCCCCTCTAAGCTTTTGTTGCATGTTCTCCAGGCCAATCCAGCCATATACATTCCACCAGCCTTACTCTCCATTAGAGCTGCTTTGGGGAGTGCTTTGGGTCTACATCTGCACATTCTTAAAAACTTTTCATTGGGTGTTAGACATTTTCAGCAGCTCATTGAGGCATTTGAATTCAAGATGGAAGCATTAAGTATTCATCTGACAACTCTTCTGGCAGCAAAAAGCAATGGCTTGAATTACCTAGGGGTAACCTCAGAAAACTGTAATGAATTCTGGCATTTTGCCTAGAGACTTCAGAAAGTAAATATCTTCATCTGGATCTCATTCATGAGAAATCCTTTCCCAAATCCCCATGTATCCTACAAGAGCCAAATCCAGTATTTTAAAACAGAACTCTGGGGACAGATTGTAGGAATAAGCACAAGACAATGAATTTAGAATCACAGTTCTGACCTTGAGCTCTCGACAAAGACAATAAAGTCACTCTGACTTAAATCAACATAGCACCACAGCTTCGATAGCTCAGCATCTAAAGAGAACCTGTGACTTACACAGAAATAGCCAAGCAAATACTGTATCTCCAGACTCTGAAGTGCTGTCAACTGTTACCTAAGATGTCCTGAAAATGTTTTCTCATTTTTTATGACATAAGGGAAAAAAACCTCACAGTAATGACGCACCACAGTAGTTCTTTAAACCCTCATTTTCTGTAACATAATATTTTTCCTATAATGAGAGTCACAGGAGGTCCCCATGGCCCTTTACAGGACACTGCTGTCTATTATGACTGGTCATCTTATTTACTAATTACTCCTCTATTCAAATGAGAGAAATATTGTAATACATCCCTTATTCATTCTATTTAAAAGTTCCCCTTTGCCCTTGAAGAACAGGTTAGATTTAGCTGTTAATTGGTTTCCATGCCCTCGTGAGACCTAAAAACAGGGCCATAGATCAGCCCAGATATGTTCCTACCCTTGCAAAAAGTAGGAACCCAGCTGATTCGACAATCATTTTGATTTTTATACTGCACAAAACCCTCCAGTCTTTGCCAAATTACTCACTGAACTTCTTCTCTCACAAAGATATATTTAAAAGCTAAACAAATGCTTAATAATGAACAAAGTACTAGTGCTAAAGTTAACAGCTGAGATCTGTTTTACCATGTAACACAGATATATGTTAGGGGTGTAGTAAAACCTATGTCTTTACTTGCAACAAACAGAACTGAAGCTTTTCTTTCTCTTGTCAAGAATAAATATCCTCAAAAATCAGGTCATTTATTTTGGTGAGCAGAGCAGTGTTACGGCTAGCTGAGAACTTCATGGCTGAATGGGAAGCAAGGAACAATGTAACGAGCCTTTTTCATTCTCCCCCCAGAAAGGCGCTATTCAGCACTTGGGAGCATGCTACAACCCTGCCCTGACCTTGGGACAGATTTTCTGGCTCTGTTCTCCCCTGCGCAGCAAAAACCCAGACCTGAAGCAGAAATCTTCCAGCAGCTGTCTCTGTATGGTTATTAGCAGGGAATGCAGCAAAGTTAGGTCACACAGAACTCATTATTTCATCTCTGCTTCGTTTTTTAGGTCACACTGATTCGATTTCAGCCTCATAAAAGGTGTTTTTTTCCTATTTCCGCTTGATACAATTTTATTTTCTTTGTCTATTCCTTTCTACTTGGAGTCCTATTTCCAGCATACTAAAAAAGGGACAGAAGTTTGCTGCCTAACTTCAAACCAGGTAAACAACAGCATTTGACATGGCAACATGCACTGGCATCTTCAAAAACAAACAAAACACGAAAGTTTTATGCCAAAGAGTTTGAATGCATCGAAAGTATTTTGAGTCCTAGGGTCTAATATTCTTCCGTTAGAAATTCAGAAAAAACCCAAATGCTAGCCGTCTTTCTAATACAGGAAGCTTAAACTTCCTGTTTCAGTGCACACAAACCCCTGTACTTTAAAGTCTCCTTTAACTTTTTCCTTGAATGAAGATAACACAGAGTTTTGTTCGTTTTGTTTTTAAGCATGCCACAAATAAAAGCATGCAAGGACTAAAATAGAAGGATTATTACTAACTTAGCAAAATCCCAACTTTCCTGAGTCAGAGTGTACATATACCTATTGTGATCAAAAGTCAAATAGTGGTTTGTGGCCTTTGGACAGATTAAACAAAAAAAAAGACAATTCTACCACATTAAGATTCCAGAAGCAACAACAGCACATTCAAAAGTTCTCAAAGATTTCTTAAACTTCTTCCTGTTCTGAAAGTCTTAAGTCTTTGGATTGCTCCTCATGATTCTTATCCAGGATAACAAAGCCCAGAACAGAAGGAACTATTATGGCAGAAATTATCCTAACCAAACCTTTACCTGAAAGGTACAAAAAAAAATCTTCCAAGAGACATAACATACAAGTTGTTCCCTAAAAAAATGTGAAGTTAGATTCAGCAGACTAAGTATCATACAACAGCTCAGCCTCTGGAAATGGATATTGGTACTTAGTAATACTGACAAACTTCTAACAATCAGAAGCTAAAATATTTCCCATGAGATGTCTTGCTCTAATCTTAAGTACTTCCAAAAACTCCAGAGATGGGGAGATTTCTCTTTTAGAAGATACCACTCCAGGGATAGAGCAACAGGTAGAAGAAGCCACGTGTGCTTTTTGTGCTGCCTAGGGCAGAAAGGAGACAGCACCCAGCCGGATTGTTTTACATGGAAAAGGCAACAGAAACACTAAAATACACTCCTCTGAAATTCACTTCCCCACTCCCACCTGCCTTTGACAGGAAGATGGTCTATCACAAGGATCAATTATTACCTGAGGTTTACTCCCCCAAATCCAGAAGAGAAGAGGCCAAACAGCCTCTGTGCTATAAAATAAACATTATACAGGTGCATCCCACAAGCCAGTAAGATATAAGCAACATAGTTCCTACTCAATGATGCTATTAAAGTCAAAGTAGCATTTAACATAAGCAAATAAACCTATTTATAATCTTCATTAACAATTTTCTCTCATTCTAGCCTCAAAAGGTACACCTTATTCTTCATTAGATAGTACAGACACCAGACAAAATTCTTGTGGATCTGCACAGGGCTACAAGAGAAGCTTAAGCTGGGAAAAATTGGTAGATCAGTTTGTTAAAATAAATGCTCAAGCTACTTTACCCATTTTCACAGCTTCCTGAAACATTCCTTGCATTTTCATCCTGCAATTGTTTTGTGAGAGTCTCTCCACTGTTAGGCATGCTGACAAGCCCTGCAAAGCTGGTCACAAGTATGCTAAGGAACTGTGCAGTTCAGGCATAAATGAGCTACTTGGAGAACCAAAGCAACCAACAGTAACTGGTTATTTGTTAGAAAAAGCAACACGTAATACAAGAGGAGGAGACTACGGCTACAAAAGCTATTTCTTTCTGATTTTAACATGCTTGAAATGTCACAGTGCCCGTGAGCTGCTTACCGTTAAACTTTCCTTTTAATTCACTTTTCTTTAATTATCCATGAGAAGAATTTTAATGAGTTTACAGTGCTTTAAGATGCAAATCTTCTCTTTTGCCAAGATTTCCACAAATTCGTTCACACAAGTTGAAGCAATTCTAATTTTACTAAGTCTAGTTTCAAAAAAGAACATTCAGTGAAGCTCTTTTCTTAAAGAAAGCACAGATTAATTACATTAGGAAATGCTTTCAAGTCAACTCTACATATGAAACCTAGTACTGCAACAGCCAAGCACTCCTCCAGCACCACAACTACAGCACCACAACTACAGCACCACTTCCTGCTCCTCACCAGAGCAGGCCCATGCTGTAATCTGGTAGTTTCTACACATGACTGAACCAATTACTCCCCAGGATGTAAGAGAGTCCAGTTCAGCTACTTCTATACTGGTAAACAAAACAAAATCCAGAGAATGGCTCAAGCTACCTACTGTGAGCACCTTCCCTAGCATGGTTTTGGTCTGTATGAACAGGCATTTCCCTGGGACAGCACAGGGCAGAGGCTAGCACTGGGGATGATAATAATGACTGCCCTGTCTGGAGGAGGAAGAGAGGTGCAAGCCATGCTGTGCCATGGCCTTCAGAGCCAGAGAACATAATCTAAAATGTTTTACTTCACGGTACAAAGACAGCCATAGTGATTAGGAGTATCTAAGATAGTAACTATTAACTTTATAGAAAGTGTGGATTTTATTCCAGAGTGTCTTGCACCATATCCAAATGTATAATTGTAGACAATGCAATCTGAAATGGAAGGAAACTTTGAAGCGAGACTCTCAGGGATCTATTCTCAACACCAGAAACTTGATTTGAAAATACCTGAAAATGGGGGATATTTCAATGGTAAAATGTGCCATCATATGCATCAAAACTCTGTATTTGTCAGGATTGATTTAGCTCCTTCATTTTTGGGATAACTCTCCAAATGCTTTGTTCCAATGCTTCTCTGCAGAAAGCTACAAGTTCTCTTCCTTGCAACCAACTTTCCAGTAGCATAAGAAAGAAAACTCTGCTGCAAGAAAACTCTTCTTTTTCAGGTCATCTAAAATGTTTTAGATGCTATATGAAGGAATCCAATTAGAGAACTGCTAATTACCTTGCTTGAGCTGCATCTCAGGTGTTTAGTGGCTTGATAACAGGCTGGTCTCATGGAAGGAAATGACTGCTCACTCTCCAAGTCTTGTACTTTCAGTGAATAAACAGAAAACCTCAAATATAAGTGTCTTCTGTACACATTGTGTTTATGAAGGCTTTTTCTGTTTTGTTTTTCTTATAATTGTCCTTAAACTAGCTAATGGTTAGCAAATTATTTTGACAAAATCAAGCATTCTCCAGCAACAAATCACTCCTCCAGTAACAAGGGCAACTTGTTACTGGCAGAAGGGAAGCCAGGCTGTGAAATAAGAGGAATTTATCAGTGGGAATTTGTGGAGAGGAGTTGCCCTTGAACTCTCTATTGTGTGACTGTAACAGAAAACTCATGTGATTGTGATAAACTCTGTTTCCTGCAACTGTCAGCTACAGTCTTGTCACTTGAACAATAGGCTCATAAATATCAAGCTGTAATAATTCTACACAGAACTTGCCTTTGTAGTTCTAGTTCTACACAGAACCTGCCCTTGCAGTTCTGGTACATTTCTAGGTTGTCTTCAAGTTTCAAGAAATAAATCCTAACAAAGGAGGCCAGCAACTTTATACAGAGTTCAGCAGAAAAGATCTTCACCTTGAAATGGTTTTTACATGTTGCACCTTACAAGGTGCTATGATCGTTTTCTTTTATGCCTAGATCTACCTGCATGCAAGTTGCACAAGACTGCAGTAGAGCCAGACGGAACTGTGTGGTGGGATGGGCTGGTTTTTTGCAGCTACAGGTTAAGATTTCTGGGCATTGACAGGCTCACTAAGCCATAAAGGAATAGAAAAGCCAAATAAAGCTCACATACTGTTCACAGCCCTTGCTCTGCAATTAGGACTGGTATCTCTCAGAAATTTGCAGCTGATACCCCAGAGTTGAAGACACTGCCACTACCAATTTACACCGTCACAAGATTGCAAACAGCAGTATCAGAGAGGCCAAAGCAAAGCCGTGTTGTTACTGAGGTGGGTGGCCAACAGCCCTGCGAGGCAGACCGGCCTCCGTGTCGTTTGGGACAGGAGTCAGGCTTAATTCACAGTAAGACTGTGGAAATGTGAAACTAGCCAGGGCTGTCTACTCCCCCATCTATTTACTTGTAAGGCAAGGAAGGGAATACCATAAAACTTGTACTTACCTAAAATGGACAGAGGGGTGGACTAATTCTGGATGCTCCTTGCTACTCATCCCAGTTAGTTTAAGCAACTGGATGAAAGGGCCCGTTTTTTCTTCCTCCTTTTTTCAGTCATGTAATTTATAGTAAGAAGTAGTGTAAAACAATACTTTTTGATGCAAGTATGTTATTAAACTGGTAGTTCTATTGTTACTCCCATCTTCTAGCACTGAATCCAAACCAAATCAAAAAAAGCCTTACCTCGCAACAACCACCGGCAAAATATCTAATAACCTTTCCTTTTCCTGTTTGAAAGGCTTTAATACATTTCTTTACATAAATTGCATCACTTCTAAACTTTTTTTCATTATTTCAAATCCATTCTCTCAGAGTCTGTCATCTTTTCAACTTGCTACTAATTGCAGCCCTCTGCCTGCTATGTTCTGTTAACGACATTTACTGTGATTATATATAGCTCTTTTTCCCACTTTCTCATAAAACTAAACATTTCACCTGGTGTCCAAAACATTTTAGCTAAAGTAAAAAAAAAAAAAAAATTAAACTCCACAGATCTACCAAATGAGAGTAGGTTTCGGGGTTTATGCAAAATTCTAAATCCAAACATGTCTTCAAATATTACTGTGGCAAAGCCTCCATTAAGTCTTACTAAACAAGTGAATCTCAACACAAACCTTAAGGATCAATCAATTTATGCTATCCTGGGCCAAGGAGATGATGCAGAGGGCAGATTCCAAATGAAAAGCTCCAGGAAAGCAACAACTTTTTAAACTCACATATGCTTTTTATACTAATTCACTTCTAATGAAGGAATTCAGATTAGAGAAAGCTATGACTGTTAGTCACTCACTATACACTACCCTAAAATAGCTCAAAACAAATGCCACAATTTACATTTTTCTTGCAGATACAGATCTTTTACTTTCCATCTATAGCAAAAAGGTTTTCCTACGAGTTCATTGCTGTAAAAAATTTCCTTTTCATATATTAATTATGGGCCCAGGACCATTGAAGGTTCATTAAACGAAACTGTCATACTTTACTGTTAACATATATTTTTAATAAGACTAAAAATCATAGATTAAAAAAATTATCTAAAGCATATTTTCCTAAGAAGTTTGGACAAATTGTGGTAACTTTTGAAATCTGCATCCTTGAAAGAATCCAGTTCAGCATGAAGAAAAGTCTGCTGTGATCCTAATTTCACCTCCTAGAGGAAATACTGAAGCTCTTTATGCACACTTAGTGTGACTGAAAAGAGACACAATCCCTCAGATTCCTGACCTTTCTCCCCGGTGTTTGTAATAAAAGTTATTTTCCATACTTCTTTACAAGACTCAGGGGTGCTGCAAGGAGCTGCAGCTGCAGTTCAGCAGATTGTTCTCTTACCTGTGTCTCCAGGATGCTGCTTTCAACAAGAATGAGAAACAGTAACACAGCCAGACAAAAGAAATGCAAACAAGCAGACTCCAGCAGTGGTTTATATAACGGGATTAAAAGATAAATGCCTAATTCTTGTAGCATATAAAGATGCTGCATGATCCCAAGGCCAAGGCAGAAGCAGTATTAACTCTTCTTTTGTGCTAATGTGTGTCAGAACCAGAGTCCTCTAGTGGTTAAATGAAACAGATTCAAGATCTAATTACTCCCCATTCCCAGTCCAGTCCTGCTCCTTGTAGAGTGCAGAAATTCTCTGCTTGTTTTCCTGTTGACACCCACATTCAAATTTGATATTGTGCTAGTAAAAAGTGACAAGGTGATCCATGTTACATGTGGTAGGAGGGAAGGAAGGGAAAGAAGAGTAAAAGAAATGAGCTGTTCATCTGGAAAATGGGCAAGCAACTTCTGGTTAGACTGCACAGGCTTAAGGAGGCAAGGTGTGCAGCACAAGAACCAGAGCTGGGCATGTACACCCTGGATCACCAGTCTGGCTGAGTGCAGGAACCACCAGTGTAATTGCTGAGAAATATGGCTGCATGTGCAGAGCCTGTACCACACTTACACAAACCAGGACAAAATCAGCTGCTGAGGATTCTAACTCTGTTCCATAAATACAGTATATTGATAAATAGGAAATGTCCTGCTTCAGACAGCTACAGGACTGTCCTCCCCTCAGGTACCAGAATGACTGCATCACTCAGACAAGAGAGATGTAGGAGATGCAAAGAATATCCACGGAGTGGGATCTCCCCCATTCTTATAATCTCAAACACCAACCCTTACTACTCCTCCCACTAAAACTCTTGGAATAAATAACCACTGATTGTACCAACTGGAACCAAAGATGGAGAAAACAAATACTCCATATTAAAGCAAATACAACCTGATAGGTCTCCCTAATGAAATGAAAGTAAATTAAGTAGGAGGTTCAATCCTCTTAAGCAAAAATCCAAACCAGACAAGTTTCTGGCTGTTATTACAAGTAACAAATGTTAACAGTAAGAAACCATCCACCAGTGTGAGTTCTTATTATATTTACCAGTATGATACAAACCTATATGAGAATTTCTACTCACAGAAATTATACACTCTTTTTATGACATACTAAAAATGGATCTCTAAAATTCATATGTGTTTTGAAAGCTTCTCATCTACTGAAGCATTCAGGTTCTACAGAGCTACAAACAGATTTATTGTTTCTTTTAAAATGGAAATACTATGTTCAGAACTACAGATTATAGCTAATTTATCTTTAAGGTGAAGACCATTATGAGAATAAACCTTTCTTTGCCTTAAAAAGGAGATACTTAGTTCTTTTTATAAGTTTACAGAGTAACTTACCATAAATATTTTTAGAAAATAATTTCTATATTTACTTGTCAATATAATTTCACAATTACAAAACACAGATTTACACTTTCAACTGCTGATAATTATGCTTAGGGAAAATAATAGTTTCCAACACTGACTTCTTTCTTGTGGTTTTGAACTATTCTTTTCATTCATATTTTCTGTTGATTTCCTGTAATTAGCTCCCCCTCCTTCAGTAAATTCATATGCTTAATATAAGTAGACTGTATTAATTCAATGTTCTCATAGTATTTACCTGAAATACAGTAGAAAGTTCATTATAATGGCACCAGAGCTCTAAATGCTAAAAAGTTTTCCTTTGGCTCCCACACTGCTGCTTTTCCTCCCCCTTTTTCCCCATTTCCAACTGTTGGGCAGCACAACAGGGCCCTCTCCTTCAGAGCCATCCTGACTCCCTACCTGGGCTGTGGTTAGCAGCTGGAACTCTTGGGTTATCATAATCACAGGAGATGCTCTGCTTGCACAAAATTATTCCCAGAAATAAGGAACTGCTTCCTGGAATAAAAAAACAGGTTATAAGCATTTCTATTCAACTCAAGCTTGAGCAAAATCTCTTCTCAGTTCATGAAGCTTTTCTGTATTTTTCACTTGAGATTTTTCAGCATTAAGTTGCCATCTTCTATAAAAAAATGGTTTTGCTCAGGTCCACACAAGTACCAGTTTTCTCCTTTCCCCAAGCGGTAAATTATTAATTGAGGGCCTTCAGTTACCTGGAGAATGATGAAAACTATCCCAGCTTCCAAGTCTGCTCCAGGCAGGCCAGCTTGAGGAAAGGACAAATAACAAGCAGATACAGAGCAATACTAACAAACTTCTAACAATCAGAAGCTAAAATATTTCCCATGAGATGTCTTGCTCTAATCTTAAGTGCTTCCAAAAACTCCAGAGATGGGGAGATTTCTCTTTTAGAAGATACCACTCCAGTGATAGAGCAACAGGTAGAAGAAGCCACGTGTGCTTTTTGTGCTGCCTAGGGCAGAAAGGAGACAGCACCCAGCCGGATTGTTTTACATGGAAAAGGCAACAGAAACACTAAAATACACTCCTCTGAAATTCACTTCCCCACTCCCACCTCTAAGAGATGGGCCACCCGGGTAAGTCCTGTTGCCTTTGACAGGAAGATCCTCTATCACAAGGATCTATTATTACCTGAGGTTTACTACCCCAAATCCAGAAGAGAAGAGGCCAAACAGCCTCTGTGCTATAAAATAAACATTATACAGGTGCATCCTACAAGCCAATAAGATAGAAGCAACATAGTCCCTACTCAATGATGCTATTAGTTTTAAAGTCAAAGTAGCATTTAGCATAGGTGAATAAACCTATTTATAATCTTCAGGGCAGAGCAGGGTTACAACTATAGCCCAATTCATTTAAAAGGCTCAAAATACTGAGAAAAAAAAGCATCAGAAAAGCCACCTACTAATTAACACAAGATGTAACACAGAACGTGGGGCAGGTTGTACCAGGGTGCTCGCCAGGCTCTCCCAGAGGGGAATTGTTGGAATTCCCAGAGCAGGGAGGGCAGCGGCAGCAGCTGAGGCGCAGGCGGTGAGAAGGCCGCTCAGGCCGGCCCCTCAGGAGGGACCCCTCAGGCCGGCCCCCTCAGGCCAGCCCCCTCAGGAGGGACCCCTCAGGAGGGACCCCTCAGGCCAGCCCCTCAGGCCGGCCCCCTCAGGCCAGCCCCCTCAGGAGGGACCCCTCAGGGCAGCCCCCTCAGGCCGGCCCCCTCAGGAGGGACCCCTCAGGAGGGACCCCTCAGGAGGGACCCCGCGCTCCCACCGGCCCACGGCATTCCAGATCTGGCTGAAGCTGGCATAGGTGGAAGATTTCTAAATTAGACTGAACAGACTGTTTCTGCAATACAAAGATACAAAATATTGGGTGGCTTTTTCTCTGTTTTTAACTCCATAGAATAGTCACATTTTAACCCTAATGGAAAGCTGATCTAAAGCTTCCATGTAATGAAGTTATTATTTTGGAACTTTTATTGACAAATTGCGTTACGTATAAATCTAAATGCAATAAAAAAGAGGGAAGAATAGACGTGATTTACCACATTAGCACAGGTAATGATTTACAGCTCCCATTGAATGTCAGCTCCTCGGAACTCCATTGGCCGAGTACTGGTTTGTGTGAGCTGTACTCAGGGAATGCCAGGCACGGCCCCGGGGAGCCTCAGCTGTACAGCCTGAGCAACTAAACAGGGATCAGACACCCGGCCATGCCGCCCCTCAGCACAGAGCGCGCACTCGCCCACGCCGCCCCTCAGCACTGACTGTGAGATCCGGGCTGCGCCCGAGGCTCCGCCCCCCGCGCGCCTCGCCGGTGACGTCACGCGCCGCCGTTCTAGACCGTTCCAGCCCCGTGACGTCACGCGCGGCGTCATTCCAGAAGATTCGGCGGGGGCCCATATAAAGGCCGCGGAAGAGGCGGGGCCGTTGGGCTCGGTGAGCGGGCGGCGGCGGCAGCGGCGTTACTGGCGGCGGAGCGACTGCGCTGGTGAGCGCGGCCCGCGGGGCCTGGCGGGGCGCCGGGCGGGGGAAGGCGGGGGTAACCCGAAGGTAATCCGAGGGTAACGCGGCGCGTCCTCCCACAGGCACCCACCATGGTGAAGGAGACGGAGTACTACGACATCCTGCAGGTGAAGCCCAATGCCTCCTCCGAGGAGATCAAGCGCGCCTACCGCAAGCTGGCGTTGAAGTATCACCCCGACAAGAACCCCAGCGAGGGCGAGCGGGTACGCGGGGCTGGGGGCCGGGGCTGGGCCGGGGCCTGTGGGCCACCCACCCACCCCCCGTGAGGCGGCCGCGCTCCCGGCGGCACCTGCGGCCCTGCGGGAGGCAGGCCCGGCCCGGCCCGGCCCTGTGCGGCCCTTCCGGCGGGCCCGGGCTGAGCCGGGCTCACCGCCGGGCCGCGGGGCCCTGCAGACAGAGCCGGAGGCCGGTGCGGGGCCGCCCGCGGGGGCGCCGTAGGTCCCCCGTAGCCAGGCCGTTGTTAAGTCCAGCGTGCACTCAGTCGTAGTTCAGGTTCTGCTTTGCTCTTTCTGGAACGTAGTGCCAGTACGTGAGGGCTCCTCTACTTGCAGGCCTGGCGGCCCAGCTGTGACAAAGGGATTGTGGCATTTCTCCTCTTTGGATGTGGCACGTACCAGTTTCACCGTAGTTACGGTGGGGCAGATCAGCCTTAGAGGAGCTGCCTAAAACAGGCAAACCTGGCAGGAGTTCTGGTGTGCCAGTGGCCACTGTGCTGTCAGACGTTGAGAAGGCTGTAGTATATCCAGCTGCCAGTGCTGTTGTGCTGGATGGATTTGTGTTCCTGAATAGGATGGGCTTTTTTCAGAGAAAAATGCTAATGCTGACGTCCAGGGTAACTGTCCCCAGGGAATCTCTGGGCTGCACATGGGTGGACTGCTTACAAGAGAACTATTTTACGTGCTGTCAGCATAGACCCACTGAGCTGCCTGTGTTGGCTCGGATGATAAATGAGCACCATAACTGGAGAACTATGGAAAACACGAATTATGGGATTGTTTATCTAAAAGCTGGTCTGCTAATACCTTAATACAGGAATAGAAGGTCCATACTTACATTTCCAGAATACTAATTTACAGAACTCAAACAGTAGCATAGTCAAAGGTAACCTCCTCTGCTTTTATTTTGGGCCTGCGTTTTTTTGCTTGCACCACTTTAAATGGCCATGAGTAAATGAAGTTGAAATTGGAAGTAGTCATTCCAGTAGTAGCAAATTATGTTTAAAAATTCAGTTGGTGATCTTAGTAACAGGGAATTCTTCATAGCTATTCAAGAAAATTCCTTAGTTGTTATGTTGAAGTGGATGTTTTGATTTGTACCCAAGCCCTTGTGTTTGTGATGAGTAAGCAACAGCAGTGTCTGGTGACATAAATCTCTGCTGTAGCTGGATGTGGCAGCTCAGCAGGCATGGGGGATCCCTGTGTAGCTCTAGGCTGATGAGCACTGCTGTGGCCATGAGCAGCTGGGCACCTGCAGGACTTCAGGGACAGTGCCATATTCCTTTCTAAATGGATTTGTTAGAGGTTACAATGGTTGTTGCAGCTACCACAATCAAGAAAATGTAGTTGGCATATACTTGTAAGGTGGATGTGACTGAACTAAGCCCACTTAAAACACTGGGAGGAGGGGGGAGAGGGAGGAAAGGGGTGGTTTTCCTGGACAAATTGTACTATTATAGTCTGTTACCCAGGGAGTTTCCTTTTGGAAACAAATGCTACAGGCGGGTGCTGTAGTGGCTCGATCTGTAGATGGAGTTGTATATGAGAGGGCTACTTTTCCTCTTGGCCATAGTTGTTCAGAGCTTCTTTTTTCTTTTTAGTTTAAACTTATATCCCAGGCATATGAAGTTCTGTCGGACCCAAAGAAAAGGGACCTCTATGACCAGGGTGGGGAGCAGGCTATTAAAGAAGGAGGCCTGAGTGGCGGCAGCTTCTCTTCACCCATGGACATCTTTGACATGTTCTTTGGTGGTGGAGGCCGAATGAATAGAGAGAGAAGAGGTACACAGTTCTAAACAAGTTCTAGAAACTCTAACCATGCACTTAAGCATAAAACACCTGTGCTATGGTACTGCTGTTCTGCTGAGTGTACAGAGTGTGGATATTACTTGTTGCAACAATAGAATAAGTAAAATACGATTTTTCTAGTTACTCTAGCTTTAAGATTCTAATCAAGTAGATAACATGGCTTAGCCATAGCCATTTTTCTGCTAAGTTCTGTTTATTTTTTGTTGGAGGGGGAATGGGTAGTCAGTAGGGGAGGGGGAAACGTCAGTAAGTCAGCAGTTGACTTAGACCAGTTTAAGTTACCTTCTTTCCAAATCTGTGCCTCACTTGCTCATATGCTTTTGGGCAACTTGCTTCAAAAGGACACCATCAACTTAAACTTCAGTAATTTTAAATCTCATGAAAATATTTGGGAGAAATTACATGAAAGTGTAATGCCAAAAGCACGGTATGATTTTTGTCTTTTCCATGCCCAGTGCCTGTTAAAGGAGCAAGTAGTAACTTGCTGTAAGATCATTTGAAATTACACTATGAAGTGGCATGGAAATTCCTAGGCAGGCATAATAGCAACTTCTAAATTGACAGATCTGAAGCTGGTAGTGTCCTTGCATCTTGCTGTTTCAGTTAAGCTTATAAAATTAGGAGTAGGAGCAGGGGTAGGGTGGCTTTAATGATGCTTTGCTTAATTACAGCTCAACTTTTATGTTTGGACATAAATGGGTGGAGCTTAGTGGAAGCTGATGGAACGGCACATGCTTTTAAGGGGGCTGATGTGTTCAAAGTTTGGAATGAACCTTGCATTTCTTCAGTGAGACTGTGCATGAACATTTGCCTTAACAAGAGCTGAACAAGTATTAATATTTCCCTTTTGTTTTTCTAAAGGCAAAAATGTGGTGCACCAGTTAGGTGTATCTCTTGAAGACCTATATAATGGTATTACAAGGAAACTGGCACTGCAAAAGAATGTTATTTGTGCAAAGTGTGAAGGTAAAAAAACCAACAAAGTAGTGGTTCCAAATCCCTCTTCTGGTTCTTTTCTGTGTGTTTGTGTGGATTGTCAGGGGCTGAGAAAAAAGTCTGAAGGCTTTCTTACTTTTCTCTCTCATTTTCTTCACCTGATCCCTGAAAGTCTGCCAGGGTATTAAATTCTTAGTTATGCTTATCCAGCCTCTCAACCACAGTGTTACTGAGTGATTGTTCTAATCACAAACTAAGAGTGTGAGCTGCAGTTAGGGGGTACCTAAATTAAAATTACCTTCACCCAGAACTTGGAGTAAATGTCTATTCTGTAAAACCTCTTTAATTACTGTGGGTGGAAGTCTGATTTTACAGTTATTAAATACCCTAATGACTGGTCCTCTTTGAGGTAAATTTTAATAAGGTCTTGTATCTTAGTACTCTGTCAAATATTTAGTAAACAGATTCTTTTCCAAGTATTAATGGAATGTTTATGTCTTGAGTTTGGTATGCTGACAGGTCTGTGGAAACCAGGATTTACTGGAGGGTGGGGCAGAGGCTGATACAATAAGCTGTATAAGCATTTTGTTTGTAGAAACCTCCAGCTTCTGGGGCATGTTTTGTGATGGCAACTAAATGCCATTACTGAACTACTCTTAAGTTACCCTAAATATGCTCTAGAAGTCGGTGAGTTCCAACCTGAGTACTGCAATTTTTTGAGACTGAGATCCAATTTAACTCTTTTGTCCAAGGTTATGGCGGAAAGAGAGGGGCAGTAGAAAAATGTCCTGTGTGTAAAGGAAGAGGGATGCAAGTTATAGTTCAGCAGATTGGACCTGGCATGGTGCAGCAAATCCAAACTGTGTGTCCAGAATGCAAAGGCCAAGGTGAAAGAATAAATCCGAAGGACAGGTGTGACAACTGCAATGGCTGTAAGGTTGTAAGAGAGAAAAAGATCATAGAAGTTCACGTCGATAAAGGTAAGAACTGTGCATTGGTACTGTCTCCTAATAATGATCTGTAGCAGTCTGTAGTTCTGCAGAGAATAAATGGGCTTCTTTTCTTCAGGTATGAAAGATGGTCAGAAGATAGTGTTTCATGGAGAAGGTGACCAGGAGCCCGATTTGGAGCCTGGCGATGTCATCATTGTGCTTGATCAAAAGGATCACAGTGTCTTTCAGAGACGAGGGCATGACTTAATTACAAAAATGAGAATTCAACTCTCGGAGGCCTTATGTGGTTTCAGAAAGACAATTGAAACTCTGGACAACAGAGTTCTTGTCATATCTACTAGGCCAGGTAGGTCTTTTAAAGAGTTCCAAGAGTATGTGAACTATCAGCTGTTTGCCTGTTAAATTGTACTTGGACTGGAGTTTTGGGGGGAGATTGTTCTGTTTGGGTTTTTCCTGTTCTAACTGGATGATGGAACAGGTTCACAAGGCAGTCATTTAATTTAGTTGGTTCTTTGTTGTCGTTGCTCTTTCTAAAACGTGCAGTTACAGCTAAAGCTGTCAAATACTTAATAAACCTCGGTCCCAGCTGGTGGATAGCCAGGAAAATACTGGAGGGGCAAGAATCTTAAATTCTACTAAATTATCTGTTCATTCAGCCTGAAAGCTGTGCCAAGAAAAGCTGATTTCTCTTCTAGCAGGGGAAATAGTGTAAATGGCCTTAGTTCTGCATAGCTTGGGTTTAGTTCTTTGCTGTGAATTGGTTGCAATCTCCCTGAGGTGCCATGAGAACACTGCTTGTGCACAGCCCTGCCTTGTGTGGCTGTGGACTGCCTGTCCCACCACAGCAGCCCACTGAGAGCTCTCCTCCACAGGTGAAGTGATAAAACACGGTGACCTAAAGTGTATTTACAACGAAGGGATGCCTGTCTACAAGTCTCCAATGGACAAAGGCAGCCTGATTATACAGTTTTTGGTAAGCTGCATGCTCTTCTGTAGCCAATATACTCATGTTTGCATATGAATAAATACTTATTTAAAAAAATCCTGTGAAACTGTAGGTCCAGTTTCCAGAGCACTACTGGCTCCCAAGGGAGAAGCTGACTCTGCTGGAGGCTCTGCTTCCTTCACGAGAAGATGTTATGGTTACAGATGACATGGATCAGGTAGACCTTGAAGATTTTGATCCAAATGAGCAAACCTACCGTAACAGTGCAGGAGAAGCATATGAAGAAGATGAGGAGGGTCCAAGAACAGGAGTACAATGTCAGACATCTTAAAGCAAGGTGGAGTGGATATCATCTGAGATGTAAATTTTCACAATGAAAACTGCATGGCTGTAATAGCCACTGCTTGTGGTTTTTGTGTTCAGCAAATTGAGTTGCTGCGCTGTCAGTATCACCTTTTTGTAACTAATTTATATTGTGTTCTTGTAGTCTTTCTATATAAAGCAAATGTCATACAGCTGAGAACCAACTGAGTTGGTATGCATTTTCCTTGCTGTGAAGGTTCTCAATTTATTTCACCTGTGCTATTTCTATAAGACTTCAGCAATATTGATAGAGGCTAAGTGGAGTGTCTTATGTAAATACTTTCATACTGGAAATTTCATAGAATAAAACATAGCAGAATAACTTCTAATAAATAGTAGTTCACCTTTTCTCATGCTTCTCTTGTACTTTCTAAGTCACTCTGGAACCCCCTTTATTTAAACAAGTTCTAAGCTCAGACTCCTCTCATCTAGTCTAGCTTATTCTCAATATTCAGCTTTGTGCTAGCTGCACTACTCATACCTGTCTGATTTTGTATTTCAGAGCATTTTGTGCATGCCCTCCTCTCTGCCTCACAGCCCTCTTCCTGTGTTCTGTGGGTTTACAGTAGCATTCCTGCAGCTGCCTCTGTGTGTTGTGGCCTAAGGTTACAAGCTCTCCTCTAGTGTGTTACATAGAAGTAAATACTTCCAAATAAAAGTTTGACCTTTCAGAAGCTCAAGCTTTGTATTTTCAGCCTTCCCTAGAAAGGGGTTTTACTTCCTCCTAGGCATTGTATACTTGTGCCTTAAATGAATAAACCAAAAGCACGTGCATGGGCTATACTGCTGCTGATTTATAGTATACGTGATGATACCACAGTACAGTGATCTCATTACTTTTTTCCCCTTTTACCTATTTTCTGGCAGTGTTTAAGTCAGGGTTAGAAACAAGTGGTCCCCTTCAGTGAAATTAAACCATGCTGCATGACCTATGTCCATGCAGTACACAATTGTTGAAACAGGTGTTCAGCTTAAGTGATCTCTTGCAGTCCCTGGTGCAGCATCAGGACAAGGGGAGCTGTCATTTCCCGTGTCTGTCACACAGCCTCAGTCGTTTTCCTTCTGCTAAAATAAGCTGCTGTGACACTGAGCCCCTGCCTTCCAGCTCTGCTCTATTTATGTTTAAAGGCAGGGGTGATTAACTGAGCACTTACTTCAGCCATGACTACATATTTCCAAAAATACTTTTTTCCAAGAATTAGACACAAGGGCTTGAAACTAGCTTTTATTTTAAAAAAGTAAGACTTTCTCTCATGCTAGACAAAATCAAAATTAGGTATAAACATACCTGGTTTTGCAGATCAGTATGAAATGCTTTTATCATACTAAAAAATTACATATGACAGTAGCAGCATCTTGAAACTGCTACAAGAGATTTACTGCAGCATCTGCGTCAGGACATTCAAACTGGACAGTCATAAATATGAATTTCTTGGTCATCGCCAACAGACACAATTTTGGACCCACTTCCATTGTATTTCACTCCCCAAACCTGTAAATAAGACATATGCAAGTTTATCAAGAGAGGACAAAATAATCTTTGTGGCAGTCATATTTATTACAAGCAGTAGAGAAAGGATTGTTGATAAGTCACCTGCTTGGAAGTGGTGCAGTTCTGCTCCTGCCTCAGCAGCAGCTCAGGCTGCCGCCCCGAGCAGGACACTGCCCTCTGGCAGCCCCTCCCACGGACACTGACCTCAGGGCTGAAAGGGACCTGCCCCAGTCTGCATAAAGAACCCAAGCATTTCCTCTCTTGCCCCTCCTGCAGCCCCTTCTGAATACAGTATTTTCCAGTGCAGGAGAGCAAGAGAGGAAGTATTTGTCATGCAGCATTATGACAGACTGAAGAATGACCTGGTTTATCCTTGAGCTCTTTCAGAGAACCATTGACCTACCAGTGCAAAACTTACTTAGAAAAATTCAGGTCAGTCCTCTGATTGAAGAGTTTCACAAGCTCTTAAGTGACACCCATCTCCCTCAAAATGCCATCAGGAAGGGTGAAGGCTACCCAGCCCTTTAATGTGAAATGCAGAAGGGGTGTGCTGACAACAGTATATTCTGGGCAATCTTGTACAGTTTTGCTTTAGTACCCAAAGCCAGCATTGTCAGTAACTGATCCATCTCTGTTTGCCACAGACTGAATGAGATTATCCTCAACAGCTACAACAACAGGGCAAATCAAGTCCCACTTGGTACTTCAATATTAAACCCCCAGAGCTATAGATAACTGAAAATAAGGTTACCAGCAGGAAAGTACTATGGAAGAAAATGTTCAAATCTGAAAGAATTTCAGAATCCTTTGTTTCTTGCTCAGTGATCCATTAAAATATGACATTGTTCTATTTCTCACCTGACATTTGGACAAAGAATAAATGGGTAGAAACCTAACTCCTTCCCTCACAGGTAGCTATCACTGAGCAATAAATAAAAAACCCACAGTATTACAGACACTGGAGGAGGAAAAACGCCCAAGTTTCCAGGCTGCTGCCAAGCATCTGTTTAGGTAATCCCATCCTTTTAAATGTCCACCTTTACACGTGCACATGCTGTGTAAGTCACAGAAATAAGTAAGGCCTGAGTCAAAGGTAACAAATAGAGTCTGGTAAGACTTTGGCCACTCAGGATTGCCTTTATTTGGGCCTGAAAAATGTTTGTCAGTTAACTGGGGGAGATCAGCATATACACTTGGGAGTACTAGGTCAATATGAAGTGCTAAATAACTTCTGGAATTTCATCATAGCAAGCTGGAGTTGCATTACTGCAAGCCTGGAGCTGCAGCACCCAGGAAGCACAACTGTGCACAACTACACCAGCTCTCCTGGGGACGTGTGACTTGGGGATAGCAGCCATACCTGATCTTGGTGGTCAAAGAAAGTATGGACACAGGTCCTTGTGCCAGCATCCCAGACTTTGACACTTTTATCAGATGAGCTGAAAGGAAAATAATACTGATCAATGTTTAAATTAATAGATTCACTATAGTTTAATGCAAACATTGAATGGTCTCATATGGCAGACATAAGAGACCCTCTTTCACCCATCAAATACAGGGGCAAAGTAGCAAAGGACTGCATCTTCTGCCTGGTTACATTACTTTTAAAATAAATGTACTGTTTCAACATCCAAGGAGATTCCTGTTACATATATTGGTCCCCCAGCTGCCTCAGTAGTTAATTTTAAGAATTAATACTAAAGTTCAAGGAGATTAATGTACTACTAGTTCAGGCTGTAATTCTTGATTCAACAGCAATTATTCAGCTACTTAAGACCCAAACTGCCCTTCTCTTAGGTTAGGTGTTTTTCACTTGTCAGGAACTACACTGCAGTGGGATGACTTTGTAAAATGCTCTCACTACAGCTGGTATCAGATCACAGATTGGCTCGAGCCTTTACATTTTATGTTATTTCACTGCAGATCCCACTGCGATTTGTGCACATTTAATTTTTATGATCCAGCTCCCCTTATAAAATCGTATTTTTTTCAGTTACCATAAACAATTAAAAATCCTCAATACCTGGAAACAAAATGGGTATCATCAGGACAAAATGCTACATTTAAAACCCAGGATCCGTGACCACTTAATGTGCCGGCCAAGTTTGCATGTTGCCTGTGGAAAGAACAGGTTAACATTTGCTTTGGGAATTCCAGGGAAAAAGCAATGGCAATACACTCTAGCTAGTGCAATCAAAGATGGTTCAATGGAAGGTGACTTCTGGACATTGGTTCATCCAAGCTGAACTGGTATTACAGCCGATTCTGTCTTTCCATTTCATCAACATAAAAGTAAGTCACTAAGAAAATACACTGGAGGACAAATGGTTTCACCAAAGTCAAAGCAATGCAGGTTTAGGGGGTGAAACCACTGAAGCAGGGCCTTTTCCTCCCCAGGGTCTTCCAAGGTATTGCAAGATGCAACAGAAATAGGCCATAAATATAAATGTTTAGGAAGGGTGAACACAAATTCACAGGACACACACACAGAAGAATTAGCTTATTGCCTGCAGGCAAATATGAGGAAAGTAATTTGGTTTCAAGTTACAGCTTTCTTCTATGCCCACACTTTTAAAAACTACCTAAGGATGTAGTATTTTCTGATTTAAGATTATTTATTACATAAAAAGTCACCAAAAGCTGAAAGGAACTCTGGAGAGCCGGGGGTCTGATCTATGTCTCACAGCATCAGCCTCTCTAAAGTCCTCCTCCTGCCAGCAGGGCTGGGTTCCCCACTCACACGTCGTAGATTTTGATGTAGCCGTCGTCAGAGGCCGTGACCAGCAGCTGGGAGTCGGGGGAGAAGGTCAGCGAGCGGATGGGCATGGCGTGGCCTGCAGCACAGGGACACACAGAGCTCTCTGTGGCACTGCTCTCTGTGCCAGCCCCCAGCAGGGCAGCTCACACACAGCAGCCTCTGAAGCCTTTCCAGAGGCTTCTTCCCACCACAGAAAATGGGAACGGGCAGCAATTCCCAACCGTGAATGTTAAGGCATGTCTGCAACACAGGGTATCTCACTGCTTTCAGCTGTGGATCTGCATTGGAAATCACCTCATATCTCATAGCAGGATTGCATATTGAAGTGATTGGGGTTGGTTACAACTGGGCAGAGACTGCATCAACATTAAAAGCCCGTTTATCTGTTAGAAAAAAATGCATGTCTTCTACAACATAAAGTGTCCAGTTGTTTTTCAGAACAGCAAAAAATTGCTTTAGAGCAAACGCCATAAAAAAGCAGAAAAACCACATGCATGGCAGCACACATTTGGCCTGGCTTCATTCCCTTGTACTCTTCTGCAATACAAGGAGCTACAATTTAAGAATGCAGTTAAGCATTGCTGCCTGTATCTTTTAAAAAGGCATTTAGGATGCAAGCCTGAGTTTACAGTTTGCCTCTAATATTTTTTAAGTGGTTTAGCTTAGAGCACACTCAGTAACTAAACACTGTCCAATGGACAAAAATGTCAACTCACTTTTGCTATGGTTGTTGTAGCTTATTCTGACTTGCATTATTATCCTTTAATTTTGGAAACCAGGGCAGAATTTGGGAACTGCAAATAACCAAACCATACCTTCGAGTGTATGCAGAAGTTTTCCAGTTGCAATATCAAAAATATTGATAATGCCATCTATTGCTCCACTGGCCAAGTATTTTCCATCTGGACTCTGAAATAAAACACAAGAAGTGTGATTCAGCATCTGTGTGCGTTTATGCTGTGTAAGCCCTGACATTCCCTTGGAAACTTTTCACAAATAATGACCTATGCAAGATGCCTGGGCTCCAAAAATCCAGCAGACTATAAGCAAGATCCAAATATATTTTCCAGATGTGCAGGGGGAAACTGTCACACAATTTGTACGTGGAACTATGGCTGTCACTTAGCATTATTGCAGAGATAAGCTGATAGATGGAAACAAGAATACATATATTGCAGCAATAGCAATTTCTCATTGGGAATTATCAATTGTACTTCTTACATATGCAATGCTAAGGATGAACTTTCCTCTGGTGTCCAGAGAATATTCTTTCTTTCCAGATTCAACACCGAAAATATTTACTTTCCCCACGTGACTTCCTGTTGCAAGGTACTGGGAATCAGGTGAAAAAGCCAGGGACCAAGCATCAACTGTATTAAAAAATAAAAACCAATTAGCTGGATCCTGTTCCTGGTTCTTATTCAACAGTGTCAGTTCTGTATGCATCTGTTTAGATGTTTAACCCTCTAAGAATGTACAAGCTCATCAAGTTACCCCTTCTATGTAATTAATGGAGTGCATCTTGAGCCATTTACTTACATTTACTAAAAGATTACATTTCTAGTAAGACCCTGATCTTATGAGACCCTCGTGTAACAATAAACTTAGAATTTAAGACTGCATCAGTTAAGTCTACGTTCTTACTTTTTCCCTGGTACCAAAAGATTGAAACTACTGAAAAAATCAACACTAGTATGTAGCAAAGCACAGAGGATGCAGGAGAAATGCAGATACACAAATGGAACACAGATAACATTCCTGCAATTAAATGTAAAAACCCATCATGTTTCATAGTAGCACAATGTATTTATCTGGCACAATGTAATTGACAGGTTTTGTTCTAAAAGCTTAATTATAATTGCCTAAAACACTGCAAGACTGTTCTTAAATTCATGACTTCCAATGGACTCATGAAATACTTGGAATAAGACCTTAGGCCCTGAATTTCAGCTTGGAGAACACTGGCATTGTTACCATTGATATCTGCTTTGACTTGCTCAGGATTGGACATGCTGGATAAAAAAGGATGACATGCACAGCTCAAATTCACTGCAGTGTTATGAGGAACGTTCAGAACTCCTTTGTAAATCCACCTGAATAAGCACTTGAATTATTTCCTCCAAATATCCCTTTACCAATACATGTGTGAGAGCAAGCTGGCTTCCATTCTGCTTTGTGCATACAGCAAAAAGCCAGCTATGTGTACCTGAGCAAGCACAAGTAGTGTGTAAAAATAAATGTAAAATTGCCTGATGCTGCTTCGTGTTGAGTTCATAAAACCTTTAAGAGTTCTGCAAATACAGAAAAGGTTAAACCCCCCAAAGCCCTTAATCCCCTGGTATACCCCCACCCCCCAGAGCTGAGTGTTTGCCAGGAGGGGTCAGCCTGTTCTCCTGCAGAGCCAGCTCAGCAGGGCTGTCTTACCAGGACCAGCATCGATGGACTTGATCTGCTTGCCCGTCTCCAGGTCCCAGAGGCGAATGTGGGCGTCCAGGGAGCTGGAGGCTGCAATGGCCCCCGTGTGGCTGATGTCCACAGACACCACCCCCAGCTGGTGCCCCTCCAGGGTCCACTGCAGGTCCAGCTTCTCCTCATTCCTTCGGGGCAAGGCAAAGGGAAGCTGTGTCAGAGCAGCTGCACCACCCCCAGCCTCACACCAAGCAGAGAACCCACACTGCTCCCTTGGTCCAGCACAGGGCAAGCCAAGCTCTCCCAGAAAGGCAAAGGGCTGCACACACTCTCAGCACTGACAGAACTGACAAATCAGCAGTTTACACATCCCTGCAAAGCAGGTACTTCAGTCTGGAAGCCATCCCCCCAGACATGCCCATCACACAGCAGTCTGTGGGTGCCCTGACTGACATTTCCACAGCCACCCCACCGAGCTAAACCTGGCACTCCAGGGAAGCAGACCCTTCACCCTGCTTTGCCTGAGAGGCAGAACAACTCCTTTGCAAAAGCACACTTCCACAAGGATTGCCAGCACCCTTTTGCAATGAAAAAGGAAGATGTCATTTCCACTTTCTCACTATTCCTGTTACTGCTTTCACAGTACACATCTCCACATGCACTGTCTCATCAAAAGATGCATATCTCTTTCTTTGGTTTAGAAGTACATCAAGTATTCTCTGACAGGCATTTTCAAAAGGATTCTTGTTCTGTGGAGATGAAATGCCACCTCTCCAAGAGAAAGCACACACCAAGGCTGCCTGGAGAAGCAGCTCTGTGTGCCAGGTACCCTGCCCTGAGGTAACTTCCAGCACCCCTGCAGATTGGGGAAAGTGAAGGCTGCTCCACACTGGCCACCTCCACAGTCATCACAGAGCACTTACCACTTCCAGACCTTCACCAGATCATCCAAAGAGCCAGAGATCACTGTTTCAGAACCATCATTTTTGTTTTTTCCCCAGGCAACTGACCAAATGGCATCATCATGAGCTACAAGAATATAAGCACAGTAATTAAAAATTAGGAAATTTCTTTTGATAGAAGGCCCCAACCAGTTTTAGTAATGCTGAAATGGCTAGCTGCAATGTTGGCAGCTGCCCCTAATGTCTATTGAGTGCTCCGAGAGCCTTGTCACTGTTTCCTTTGTTCCAGAATATGCAATGTGTTGTGTGACCAGCGTCACCGCTGAAGAAGCAGCACAGCTACCTCTGAGTTACTCATACTTATGCCTAATATAAACACAACTAGGTCTCCTCGCACGGATACCTGCCATTATCAACTTTACACCATCCCAGAACACCAACATTGCTCAATACCCGTCAGCGTTTGCTCACCTTGCTCTTGCTTGAAGAGAATACCGTACTAAAAAGAAAAAATAATTAATATTACACATGAGCAGCCTATATATATATATATTTATACACACACACACACCGCAAGCCAGCGATAGCTTAGCTGACGCTGTGTTTTTAATTACCTGCGTGGTCATGTCTTTCTGAAAACAATCCCGACAGGAGCGCGCCGCAAGGAGCCGGACACAGCGCCTGCCGCTGTCGCGCCTTGATGACCTCACTACCACCGAGAGCGCCCCTCCGCAGCGCCCTCGGCTCCGCGCCCTCTACCGCCGCCCTGTGGCCGGGAGGTCCAGGCGGGAACGGCGCGCGCCGCCCGCAGCGCCCTCAGGGACAGCGGGGCTGAGCCCCCGGCCCGGCTCCTGACCCTCAGGGACAGCGGGGCTGAGCCCCCGGCCCGGCTCCTGACCCTCAGGGACAGCGGGGCTGAGCCCCCGGCCCAGCTCCTGACCCTCAGCGCCCTCAGGGACAGCGGGGCTGAGCCCCCGGCCCGGCTCCTGACCCTCAGAGACAGCGGGGCTGAGCCCCCGGCCCGGCTCCTGACCCTCAGGGACAGCGGGGCTGAGCCCCCGGCCCGACTCCTGACCCTCAGCGCCCTCAGAGACAGCGGGGCTGAGCCCCCGGCCCGGCTCCTGACCCTCAGCGCCCTCAGGGACAGCGGGGCTGAGCCCCCGGCCCGGCTCCTGACCCTCAGGGACAGCGGGGCTGAGCCCGTGGCCCCGTGGCCCGCAGTTGCGTCCCGCGGTTTACTCAGCTCGCTCCCGCTCACCCACAGGAGCCCCGGTTGCTGGGTCGGCACCGCCGATGTCAGAAGCCCTCAGGACCATCGGTGTGCGGTACCAGTGCCAGATGCCCTGCGGTGCCGCGATGGCAGTGACAGTGTAAGCTGAGAGCCGCCAGGGACTGAGCCCGCCGGCCCGGCCGTGCAGGAAGCTCCTGACGGGCGGCTGAGCTGGCGGCCCCTTGCCTGAGGTGTGGAGGGGGCAAGGGGGTGGCTGAGGCCAGCACTGACCGCCCCACGCTCCTGAGCCTGCAGCACTGCCCATGGCGCTCACCACAGCACAGGCGGCTTTAACTTCACAGAATCATTAAGGTTGGAAGGGACATGCAAGATCAAGTCCAACCTAAGCTGACCACCTTGTCAACTAGGCCAGAGCACCAAGTGCCACATCTGATCGTTTCTTGAACACTTGTGACTCCACCACCTCCCTGGGCAGCTTGTTCCAATGCCTGACTGCCCTTTCTGTGAAGAATTTCTTCCTGATGTCCAGCCTGAACCTCCTTTGACACAGCTTCAGGCTGTTTCCTCTGGTCCTGTCAGTTGTTTCCTGGGAGAAGAGCCTGATCCCCACCTGGCTACACACTCCTCTCAGGAAGTTACAGAGAGGAAGAAGGGAAAAAAAAGGTATGACTTTTGTTTTGGAAGCTGAACTGCTTCAGTTAGAAGTGGAAAAAATGTCAGAAATTAAAGTTCAGGAGAATAAATCAGATTCCCTGAGGCTTAAAGTTAAAGACAAAGGATCAGTGGTCTTTCACAGCTCTTAATCAGTTTTTGTGTGTACACAAAGCTCTTTGAGATCAATAGAATTTGTCTGAGTAAGCAGGGTAACACCAAAACAGGAATTCTGAATGTGTCTGAACACAGTTCTGCAGTCAAGAATGAAAATCTGGGTAAAACTCTTACACATAAATACAGACTTTTACATATAATTACAGAATCCTTAGTTCTCTGATTAGGCTGAGCTTTGAGAAGATTTTAAGGCATATGGCTTTAATGTCTTGAATTTCAGAAATCCTCCTTTTCTTGTTCGTAATGATGCAATGGTAAACATTCTCCAAAAGTAAAAGAAGTTACTCTATTTCTTGCCAGGGTTCTTCTACAGGGTTAGTCTACAATTTTTTCCATTTAAATGTGCACTTAAAATGTGCTTTTTTCACCTTTTGTTCAAATAATTAATCTTGGTCTTGCAGTTCTGTATAGCGTACTGCAGGACCGTAACATAATCTTTGACAGACAAAGTGTTTCCAGTCCCTCCAGAGGTTTCATATCATGCCATGTGCTCTCTGTGCACTGGTATTTACTCCGCACAGTGAGCACCTTGGGCCTTATGGCAAAAGATTGTCCCTGTTCTCCTGTGAGAGGGTGGAGTGAGACTGTGGGTTATTTCCTACCTCACTTAGGACACAAATCTGTGTTTGTTAGAGTGAAAGCTGATTAGATGGTGCTTTGGTGCATCAAGAGGATAATCTGAAGCAAAGTGTGCCACATGTTTGATTTACAGATCAATTGCCTCTGTGGAGCAGTAACTGAGAGCAGGTTGCTCTCTGTGTGTCCTTGTTCTGGAGCACTGTGTCAGTAGGGGTATTTCAGCCCTAGTCACAGCAATGCCTTGGGAGTGCCTCTGGCTTCCAATGACAGCTTTTACAGCTATGTTACAGGGAAGAAACCTGACATATTAAAAACCATTATGATCACTGTGCTTACACGTAGAAGTGAGTTTGGTCATGTCTTTGGATGAAAATGAAAATTGCAAAAGGCACTTCCCAGCCCATAGCTCAGTTGCAGAGAACACATTGAGAGCAAGGCAATTTAAAAGCACAGGCTGAGTGCCACTGTGGGCTCTTCCCACCGTCCCAGTTCAGGTCACCATTCACAGTTCAACACCAGGCTCACACACAAGAGGAATGCCAAGAAAGCCTTGATTCATTAAGGTCCTGAAGACACAGGAGCTTCCATAAAACAGGAAGGCTAGATAGTTATCTGGGGACTCCAGCTCTGCAGGTACATGAACACTGCAGCATTCAAATACCAGACATGTCAGCTCCTCTCCCTGCTCCATACTAAATAATTCATTTGCTAGTGGGTTTGAGGAAGATGAGAATGGTATTTATGTGGTGGTGTTTGCCAAAGTAAGTAATACAGGAGTATGTATTTTTGTGGCTACTGATGTCGGACCATGTCAGTTTAGAAAAGGGACTGTGTATTACAACTGTACCTGCAGAGAGCTGGATTCAATTCCAGTCTCCTTTCAGCACTGATCCATCAGTTTTGGGTTTGTTTTTCCATCTTAGGGTTCAGTGTAGGATTGGTCACCCACAGGTGCTGCAGAAGCAAAGGGCAACTTCTGACAGAGCATGGAGCCTGTATGCAGATTTATATATATACATATTTCTTTTATATATATATGTAAATGTATATATATATGTATATATATTATATATATATGTATATGTATACCATCTCCATCCTCTTTCCAGGAGGTTGGCATTCACAATGAAACATTAATCATTTCACATCATTCTGTGTCCGGGGACTCTGAACAGTTGTGGCAGGAGCAAAGAATCCTCTGCTTCTGTTGCTTACTGTGTCTCCAGGAGATCATTAAGGGACTGTGTTCCTGGGAGTGTATTGGAATGGCATTTGCACTGTTTGCTCATTCATTTCAGATCTCTGTCTGCTTCATCAAGTCACTCAGACTACCTACAGCTTCTTGTGTAGCCTGTGTCAGCATTGTAGTGCATTAGCATTGGGGCAGTTGAAGCAAAAGACAAGAGCCACAGAAAATGGGAGTCCTAATACAGTCTTCAGTTCCACTTTTGAAACAAGTCATTTCCTTGCATGTTCATCAGATTTGATGAACTTTCAGCTTTTGTTGGTTTTCCTCTGCTCACTTATTTCTTCGTTATATCTTTTTGTCGGCTGCTGTCCTCTTTCTTCCCTTTTCTTGCAACTTCATATGATTTTTCAGTGATAGATTTCTCTTTGATGGTCCCAAGCAGCTGAATTGGAATCTGGAGTCAAGTAAAAGCCTTCTGAAGTTCAAAGAGTTTCAAACAAAAGCTTTAAAAAAGCTCCTGTATTATTTCCAAAAACATCTACTGTACATTGCAAGTGGTGGCACCAAACCCAGCTATCACAGCTCACAGGATATAGAGTTGGAACTACAGTCTCATCTGTAGTCCAAGGGCTGGCCAAAACAGGGAAATGATATAATGGAAAAGCTCTTCTTCAAGAATCTGAAACCAAGTCCAAATATTGATGACATTCTAAGGAAGGATCATTATCCCATTTCACAGATGGGTGAAATCTGAAGCAAGGTGACAAATTTAGTCAGTGGTAGATCGAAGAACGGAACCCATTTCTCAGCCTCTTGGTATGTGCTCTAGCTCAGTGTGTACCTACACGCTGACATTGCTTTAAGTTTACATTTAAATACGAAATAGTTTGCTATTAAGAAAGGAAGTATTTAAATGTGTTTATTCAACAAGCAAGGAAAAGTACTTGGGACAGACGAAAATGGAAAGGAGAATCAAAACAGCCAGAGACTCGGCCTAACAGGAATGAAAATAATACTCAGCACTTGCAGACACAAATCTGTCTCCGGCTGGCCCTGTGTAGTTCCAGCCTGAGGTGTCCTGGTGGGCTTCTGGTCAGGGGAAAGCTTGGCCAGGAGAGTA
The DNA here is from genome assembly GCA_027886175.1 of Phylloscopus collybita. Taxonomy (NCBI): domain Eukaryota; kingdom Metazoa; phylum Chordata; class Aves; order Passeriformes; family Phylloscopidae; genus Phylloscopus; species Phylloscopus collybita. Next base: position 9,637,885 of record JAJNNQ010000033.1, on the reverse strand, counting down.
CTTTCCTTCAGAATGGATCAGGTTCCTTTGGAATGGATAAGGTGAGCAGTAAAATTAGAGTGAATGAACAGCTGCTTTTAGGAAGAAAAGAAGAAAATAAAACAGTTAATTAAACAAATAAATCCTAAAAACAAAACCCCCTTCCCCGTGGGAGGAACTTCATCCCCACTGTCATCTGCAGAGAAGCCAGAATGGTCAGATGTAATTACAGGCCATTTAACCTCCTGCTTATGGCATATATAGGTTAAAGAGAACCTTTCAGAGCAGAGTTGTTTTGAAAGGAAGAATAAAAAAGCAAAAAAAGAGCAAAAGTTATTGTTTTTTGTGAGAGATTTTCTAACAGTTGGTCTGTGCGGGATGATAACTGAACTCAGACATCATTTTCCACCTATCTTCTCTTATTCCCAGTGAAAAGACTTCAGTTCTTCCTTCATTTATTTACTTTATCAGAATTATCTCATTTTATTCTTTATTTTATTCTCTCTCACAGCTTTCATTTTTAAAGAACAAGAGTGAAACAGAGTTTCTCAGACCTTAACATGAGCCTGAAATATTGAAGGGCCATATAGAATGCAACTACAATAAAAGAAACATCTGGTGCTCGTTTGTCAGGATTGGAATAAGGCCCTTTAAAACATCATGCATGTAGTTGGGACTGACTTATAGAAAGCACAAAGTTTCAACCCATACATCAAGTCTAGCAGTAAAACTTTTCTCTGCAGGATGATGAATTTCACATGTTTTACCAAAAGTAATATATGTCACTTGCTATTGTGGCTTCAGATATACATGACATCTGGGAATGGCCTGATGACCTTATGCACCAAAACTGAACCACATGAGCTCTAGGAAAACACTTTTGGCTGTCAATTAATACTTGGCTGCTTAATTGTGGGCTACTAAGTATTGACCACATACTCTAAGGCACTCTTCTAAGCTTGATTATGTCCTTTTTACTTTGGTGTTGTACATAATGTGCAGTGGAAGGCTTTTCTGTGCCATCCTCAGCCAAGTGCCAGTGAATGTCTGCAGCCACTGCCTGTGTGAAGTGAGATGCTGTTCTCACAAAGCAGGAGGAGGAAGGCAGCAGGGATGCCCTGCACATCTCTACCTGGGATGCTGGCTCTGCCTGCATCTGGCTCACTTGAGCTTATGATGAGTCATAGTAAAGAAGACAAGAGAAAGCACCTTTTTTTTTTTCCTTTTTCTGATCCATACAGCCAAAGACTTGAATAGGCTGCTGGGAGACAGAGAGGAGGGAAGGGATTTCCTTCACCTGCTGTGTAACATTCTCTGCCTGACCAAGCTATTTACAATTCTCTAAGGATGAAATGAAGGCAATATGGATCCAGTCTCTGGATATGGTATTTGCTTCACTGTAAAATGTTATTAACTTTATTCTTCTTAGAGGCTCTTTCTAAACTGATAATTCACTTAGCTGCTAAAATTGACTTCTAGACCATTTTTTTGCTGGAGTGGGGATCCAGAGGAATGGCAATGTGGCACATGTGGCACCTTTGTAACATCAAGAGTCTTTTTTATATGATGAACTTTTATCAGGATCAAATGTAGAGGACACAACTCTGGCTTTTTAGAATAATTAGTAAGAGAAAAGCAGGAAGAAAACCCTTCATTCATTGGCTGTAGGTGCTAAGAATGTCCATAATAATTAGCTCAGATACTCTCAAAAACTTTTCGTTGTGTTTACTAAGTATTTGTTCCTATGTATTTTTGTGTCACCATTTGGAATATATTTACATAAATAGGTACTTAGGTCTGCAGTGCCTGGTGTCCATTTGCATGGGTTGCTGGCAGATGGAGTGCATGGATACACTTGGCTCAACCAGACAATTACTTTGCCACTTATCTCCATGTCACTGCCCTGCTTTGTTATTGCAGCCTTCAATGCCACTTCTGTCTTCATCAACACTGTCTCATTCATGCTGTTTGCTTTGATGACTTTGCTGGGCAACCTCTTTCGTGTCCTTGTCTCCATGTGAGAGAGGCTTTTTCTTCTTCAGTTTGCCTGTCTGGCTCACAAACCCCTGTGAATCAAATTGATGGTATTAACCTTACACAGAGGAGCTGTGCTGGAGGATAAATTCCAGTGCTCTCCAAGCTCTGGCTCCCATGGAAGTCAGAGGGAGGACTAAGTATGGCACATCATAAAACATTGTATTCAGCTACCTCTGGATGAGATGCTTGTCTCAAACCATACAAGTTGGTTAAATCACTGTTGTTGCTGGCTGTGAAAGCCCATTTTAGAGTGGTGATTCAACATCCTAGTCCTGCACAGCAAGACCATGTGTTCATGTCTCTTGGATTTTACTGGGTCCTGAACACATGTTCAAATCTCTACTGAATTGGTTCCATAAATACCTCCTATAAAATGCTGGATGCTTTTGTGAGTTCCCATCATAAGTACTTCATTCACAGTTGACATTGTATCAGCGATGGGTGTTTCATATAATGAAAAAATAGTCAATGTGTAATGAGGTGATTGTTTGACTGCTTTGGTCCACCTCTGTTTAGTGATGTGTTACTGACATTAGCAGAAATATGGTATGAGGAAATAGGAGATCTTTTTTTTATGTAAGGTAATTGTCTTCTGGGCTTCTAGCTGTCTCAGTCAGACATAGAACCAAAAAAAAAAAAAAAAAAAAAAAAACCACAGAGAGAGAGGAAAACCAAAACAATTCCTGATTTCCATGAACTTCAAATCAATTACTGTGACTGGAGGATTGTTGCTGAGATCCCATAACACTGTACTGGAATTTGGATGCTGTGATACCAGGAAATCTTCAGTTATTTGTGTTTTCTGTGGCAAAAAACCTTTCCTGTGACACTTTTGACATTTGAGTTAATTTATGAAGTGGCACCTGGAACCCCATGCTTTTTGATTTTTCAGGTTTGATGGTTTGGAAATACTGTCTAAAATGCAAATGTCCCTTACAAACTGAAGTTGCAAATTCTCAAAAACCATGCTGGGAAACTGCTGAGAGAAGGTTTGCTTGCAGAGATTGATGTGTTGAAAATACTGAGAGTGCAATTTTCCCTGGGGTGTCTTGGCCCTTGAGGGTAGACTCAGAGGTACTGAGGTGAGGAAACCCTAAATGTGTTCGTCACATGATGTTTGACAAGTGCCAGTGAAGTGGCTTTTTCGGTGCACAGGAGTCAGTGCTTTCTGTGCTCAGCTGAAAGAGAACAATGAATTTAAGCAGCTGCACTGGGCTCTGTTCGCATCTGTGACCCACTTAGCTACAGCTCTGGATGCTGCCTAATGGAGGGAAGTCATGCACATCTCTGTAATGACACCTAGGCCAGAGCTGATCCTGCATGGAAACAATTATGCACTGACCCCTAAACTTCCGAGGTCAGCAAGGGAGTTGTCTTTTAGGCCCTTGCAAGGCACCACCAGATTCCATGAAGTGCAGTCAGTAGCTCTGATTTATTAGTCCTAGTTAGTGTGTTGTTTAATGGCAGAGATTTAGCAGGTTACTGTTTGCTACAGTCATCATAGAAATGACTGGGATAGTTTGAATCGGAGTGCCACCGCTGGATGTTCCTGTGACATGCACTGCTGACAGTAGGAGTGTATGGGACTGGTACAAGCCTCTAACGGGCAGTTCAACAGCAAAAGCTGTAGCACAGGGCTTTGAACACCAGGCAAGGTGGTAGTAAAAATATGTGAGTCTTGGCCAGCACAACATTGACTAGTCTAGAGCAAACAGACAACACCAACACAGTCTTAGAAAGCAGAGAACACGAGTTTTGGCCCAGAGAAGGGACAGCAATGGTCTTGTCTGGACTGACATTATAAACAGGGATTTTATGAGGGTGCTCAGAGCGTGGAGGGGTTTGTCTGGCTCTTTCGCACTGCGGAGCTGGGTACACAAAAGTGTGCTCAAGTCCTGATCCAGCACAGTATTTAAGCATACACTAGGTGTTTTAGCATTGAAATACAAATATTTGGAATCATGATGTTTAAGTATTTTGCTGGTTCTCAGTCTTAATTACAGGAGATGAAGGTAATAAAGCCTTCTCCCATCTCCTCAGTGAAGATTGTCTCAGTGAAGGTTGTTGCCCAAGTCATGAAGAATCAGCTTTAAGGAGACATTTAGACTGATGTTTTGCCAAGGTCAGATTTGTCAGTTCCTGAGATGGGATTGCTCCTAGTAGTCTCCATACATTTTGATAAAATATGTGTGGACTATGGGGCCCTCTCTGAGAAGAGTCACTTTTCAATATAAAAGGTGTTCTATCAAACATCAGAAGAGAAAATGGAAAATTCAGCTTCACGGATGGTGGTCTAAATATTGGCACATGATCCTCTGCAGCAGTTTTAGATTTTGAAAAGCAGCTTTTCCAGCACGTGTTTAGAATTGGAATAATTTACAATGTGAAGAAAAAACAAATTACAGATTTCTAGTGTAAGTATGAAGGACCAGTCGTCTCTTGTTTCCATATACTGCTTCCTGAGCCAGGTTTTTTCTTCTGAGAAACCAAGCAAGGCTCAGGAAAAGGCCTCTTCTGGGAGAGGAATGCACAAAAGCTAAAGGACACTCAGTAATGTGAGCTGGACTCTGATACCCTTTGGAGCCCTAAACCCTGCATAGCCAGAATCTACTCATCCTCCTCAACCTGTGTGTGGCAGAGTGGTAAACCTGGCTGGCTGTTTGTTCCCAGTTGATGGCAGCTGTGGCCAGTGATTTTGCATTGTGTATTCACCCCTTCTGAGCACATCACAGCAGGAAGGGCCTCTTTTCCAGAGATGGGAAGCTTTTGGGTTTATTACATGTGGTAATAGAATTATAGTAACTGTTGATAAGGTGCTGATTTAAAGACATGCAGACTGTACATCGTGGTCTCAGTGGACAGCTTTACCCTAGAGAGACTGAACAAAAGCAAAAGCAGTTTTGATTGCCTGGAGAAATGATCATCTTGAATTTGAGAGCTAGTTTTCTGCCAAATGCAAGTGGGAAAATCCAGTTTTTAACATAGTGAGCTTGCCTTTGAGTATTTACATTGTCTAGCTCCTTCAAGAAAATATCAGCTTGCTAAGTAAACACAATCCCCTTTGCTTTGCCATCTCCGCATTGCTGTCTGCACAAATTCACTTTGTTGTTGCTACTCTGTTGGGTTTTTTTCATTTTGTATGAATTGGGTCGCTTTCCAGTCTCCTTGCATTAGAGCATGGTAACAAAATCTAATGTGACAGTTCCCCAAATGTTTCGATGTTTTCAAGAGCGGGGTGTGAGGCAGCAAAGGAAGGCTCTGCCCTTGAAGGAATTTAAACCCTTGGAAAATACAATCTCAAGTCCTTCCAGGCTCTTCACTGACTGACTTTTCAGAACTGCTGAAAGCTTAATTGGACAATGCCTTGATTGGTAAAGAGATCTGGGAGGCCGTGCATCAATACATTACATCGTAGGTTGGAGGCAGATTCACGGCTGGAGTCACCGATGACCATGAGACAAACAGCAGGGTTTGTTTATTTAGTTTATTTAGTTGTATCCAGCACCCCCTTCTACAGGGGGTTCAAAACTCCTGGCCTTGGACAACTGATTGCTCGGGGTCACAGCACCACCCAGCTCCCTGGCCAGTGGTGTGTCTGCATTCAGGGCTGAAAGGGATGGCCTGGGGTCCCTGCTGGAGTTCAAGTTCACCCTATCATTGCATGCCCAGGGACTTGTTCTAGAATGAACTAGGCTTAGCAGGGTTGGGTTTCTGTTATGGCCAGAGTTGTCTGTCCAACTACACACCAGCTATGTGAAAGTGCATAAGCAGAGGGGAAATTGAGCAGGGAGATCTGAGATACACAGCAAGTTACTGTGGAAAAGCATCCTGCCAGGCTCATCTGAACTTTCTCAGACTGCTGCATTGTGCAAGAAAGGAAACAGCCCTGTCTACGGCTTCTTTCTTTACCTGCTTCTGTGTGGTGGAATCCACCTAGTGCAAGCCAAATAAACCTCTCTGCTGAGGCAAGAGGAGACAAACTGGGCGGTATGGGCAGCTGCTGGGCTACAAAGAACCAGTACTTTGCCACATTTTGTGGTGGAGAGGAAGGTTGGAGGGAAGGGTAGAGGGGGTGCTCTCTGCTACCCATGATACTGTTGCTTCTTGCTCTCCATGAACTGATGGTGCTGTATACAGGGTGGCTGGGGGACATGTTTACCCCTTTTCCAAAGTTTCCTTCATCCCCCTCTACTCTTTCAGGTAATTAGTTTAAAAAGATAAGAAATTCCAGTGTTTCCTAGAGGATCCTGCCCTAATGCAGTCCAGTCAAGGCACAAATTTTTTTTTTTTTTTTTTTTTTTTTTTTTTTTTTTTTTTTTTTTTTTGTACCATGCCAAACTCATTGCATGAACAGCTATAACCTTTCCTTTTTAGAGTGGCTGTATTTTGTTTTCATCTCTGATGAAACCAATCTCCATGTCCTGTGTTCTAAAACATTACCTGTGTACTGAATTCTGATCAGACTTGTTTTAACCCATCACTGCTATGCATTCAAGGCAAACACACATGCTCAGAAAAATTACTGCTGTAGGCATAGTACTTGTGGTTTAGATGCATATTCTCTTGAAAAATTATTACAATTAAAAACATTGATATGAGAGGTGCAGGAATGTGGAACTGGCATCCCTTTATATCCTATGTGAGGCCTGGATGTGATGAAGGATTCATGTGGAGAGTAAATAAAGTCTGCACCACAAGACAATAAGCATTGCAGAAAAGAGAACTCTAAACATATATCTGAAAAAGAGGAGGAAGAACAAACTTGAGGATTCAGAATGAATCTAAGGACCCCACTCTAGTAGGTGACTGTAGATTTCTTCTGGACATCTCTGTAAAGGTCAGTGTCCCCTTGATGTTTCTGATTCCCCACTATTTCAAGGGAATAGCTCTTGTTGTTCAGTTGTGTTTGTAGGTAGAAGTGACCTTGTAAAATGAGTAGCATTAGTAACAGTTTGTATTTATCAAAGCACATTGTTTGAAATAAATCTCTTCTCTTACATATCTCTGAGTAATGTAATTGCCCCTTATAATTTCAATTGGAGTCACTGTATGTGTTTCTGCCTTTTTTCATTAAGGCCTCACAACCAGCTGAAGTTCAAGCTAGCCAAAAAGAGCTCATTATCTTCCCCATGTCTTTCCCAGTCACTGAGGAAAACACAATAATTCAGTGTATTTCTCAGGTTCTGTTTCTCAGACTTGGACTTCGTTTTTGACTTGCCTCTTTCCTGGGTTTTTATCTGCCTGTCTCTAAAGCCTTCAGAGATTTCCCCCATAACATCTCTATGATAATGACAGCCACAAGGCTAAACTTTCATTCTGGGACTTGAGTCTCTGCTGCTGTAATATTCTTTTCTTTGTCTTGATGATTTAGATTGTTCTATCCACAATTCTCCTATCACAATTCTGACTCGTCTACATGGACTCACTTGTTTTTGTAACTGTATCTTGCTAAGCATAAGCTGCTTGTCTTCACTCTCAAGATTGTTCCTAGCAACAAAAGCTGGCCCTTTTATCATCTGGCACTCAGTACAATAGGTTCTGCAATAATCTTGTAACAATGGCTTGGAATCTGCTTCTCTTTTTCACATGCAACAGTACATTCATTACTCCTGGAGCAGTCTCTTTGGTTTCACTGGGCACCCTTGAGAGATTGCAGACAGCCCAGCCTGAGTCTGTAGGCTAGGAAGATCTGCTCTGAATTATTATTATTGTATAATAAATAATCTCCAGATGAAATAATTGGATTGATGTCAAAATCAATCCAATCCTTTGAAAGAGTCAAGTAACAAGAACAGATGTACCAGCATGTTAGCATGCATTAGAAATGAAGTAAAATAATGCCTCTGCATGAATGCCACGACTGTTGTAACATCCATCAGCTCATGGTTTGTAAGAACTAGGGTAAGAAAACTGTGAATAATTAGCATAATTAAATAAACTCAAATGCAATCAGAACTCTAATACTGCACCATTAGGAAGTTTAGAAAGTTTTCAGAGACATTTATAGACATTTAAAAGTGCTTTACTCAACCAATAAGTTGATTTATTACTCTTTGATCTTTCAGTGCCCAGGGCTACCCTCTTTGGAGTTAATAGCAGTCATTCTTGGTAATGATGAAACTGTTTTAGAATGAGCATTAACAGAGACTTAATTCAATATTGTTAAATAAACTAGAAATAGCTCTTGCAGCCGCAGAGAATCATGCAGTCACAGAGAGATGATTGGATTTAACAGTTTCAGTGAACAGAACACCGCCTTTCAGGTCCAAGATTTGGACTTTCCTAGAACAGCAGTTGAGAGCCATTGCCATGATGAAGAATAATACTTCTCTGTTTGGTTTATCTATTTGTATAGTGTGTCAAGGTCTCTCTCTCTCTTTCTCTGTTATACTTTATCAGAAAGTTAGCACCTGACTGCTTTGGAGTGGATGATAACTAAAAACTTGGAGATTAATATAGCTTATTTTTAAAATCTTGTAGGGTGAAAAACAATGCTTTATGTAGACTCTGATGTAAAAAAGTATATCTAAAGCTGAAAGTGGCATAAATAAGTAATTTTCTGCTTTTCCTTATCTTTTCCCTAGGAGCAGATTCCCCCATTTTCAATTGCATTAGGAGTGTGTTCATATCAAAGCAGCTTTCTAAGCTTTCTGGAAAATATTCTTTGTGTATGAATGTGACATGCATTTAATGGAAGTGACAGCCAATAGCTGAATTTTCATAATGTTCCACATAAAACAGTGCCTTTTCCTAAAAGCTTGTGTAACAGTGAAATCACCAGATCACATAATAGGTAAGGTTGAAAAGGACTACAGTGGGTCGTCTGGTCCAACTTTCCTGCTCAAGCAGGGTCATTCTGGAGAATTTTGTATAGGATTGCATTCAGATGGTTTTTGAATATCTCCAGTGAGGGACATCAATCAGTCTCATAGATAAAGTTTTATTATTGTGTTGCACTATTCTGTGTATTAGGGAGAAATGGTGAGGAGGTGCTGTTTACAGAAGTATATATACATGTGAAAGACATAAATTTGGGGTTTTGTCAAATGAAGTTCTTAGATATCAGTACAGTGACATCCATTCTGATACGAGTTAATCTTCATAGAACAGAAGTGATAGAGAGATAATGGTTTCCTAAAGCAGCAGATCATATTAGCATCTGCAGTGAAAGTCTCTGTTCCTGCCACATTCCTCAAGCAGAGCTTTGTGCCACAGGGGTTCCTCTACAACTGTGAAGTGCCGTACTCTCATCTTTATTTTCTATTTTTGCCTGATCAAGATGCTTATTCTGACATTGCACTTTCATGTGAAGATGGGGATATAACAAGGAGTTTTAAAATTTAATTTCCAATTGTTTTCCCTTACTAAATCCAACTTTGGCCTCTCACTTAAAAGTGTGTGTTTGCTTTCATGCTGTTGCTGAAAATAGGCACCCTGGTGAGATATAGCTGGCAAAAAACCAAATCAACTTAAAGCAATGAGTTTAAAACTGAACTAGGTGCAGCAGGGAGTCCTCCTGGAAGTCTGGTTTTGTTACTACTTCTCTTATTTCTTTAAATGCTTTTGTCTGTACTGTTTATTTGGTAAAGATATGAAATGGGGTATGGAACAACTGAATGCTGTGACACTTCTACTGCATGCTCGTGGGTGACCGTAGTGAACACACATAGTCCTGGCTAAGATTTTTCCTCCCATCTCCAAACTGAAACTAACCCTACAGGGCAGAGCTGGCTCCAGATTTGAGCACAGCAGCAGAATTTACTGGAGCCAACAGATCACAGAGTAAACGAGCTGAAAAGGATATCAGAATAATGCTCTCTCTCTCCAATTCTTTACACTTACAGGAATTTGCAAGAAAATTACAGACCGGTATGATTTGTTTTCTTAGTTTGTGGCACCTCTAATTTGTATCCGCTTTATGTAAGCATAATACTCAGGTAGGTAGAAATAAACCATTAGATTCCTACAGTAGCAGTCCTTTAAGCTGCAGACAAAGGGACGTGATTTTTCTTCATAATCTTCTGATAAGATTCCAAATATCAATTATTTCTTTTTGTCCCACAAGTGAAACAATTAGCCTGGGGGAGATGCCAAGAACTTAAAAACCGTTTCAATGTGTTGGCTTGTACGCCTGATGGCTTTGTGAAGTGTTTCTAATACTGCCATCATCCTTCTACACGTGCACACAGTGCTCTCCTTATATTCTCATCTGCTACAACATTTCATGGTGTCTAGAAATCACAAGGAGTCAGTCCAGCACAGCTACACCAAAACAAGCAGTGGTATCATGAGTAAATGACCTTCTCTTTTCTATTGTTGTCAATGCCCAAGGCCAGGAAATGAAAGGTTTTACTCTCTTCTGAAACCAGGGTTGCTGGTGTGCTGCTGCTAGGCTGTGACAAGGAGAAGTAAACAGGCTTCTGGATATAAGAGTCAGGACTGTCACACACTTAATTAGTGCTATGTGAGCTCTAGCTGGCCTTACACACTATTTACATTCTATTTTTGCTGCACATTTAGAATCAGGACACCATGCTGTAGATCTTTTTTTCCAGTTTCCTGGTGGGTTTATTGTGAAGATCTAAGATCTGTGCCAAAAAAAAAAAATAATCAAGTTTTACAGATCCTGCAAGGTACTGAGGGCTTTTAGTTCTTGCTTCAGGAGGCATACATTGGGTACAACTTCAAGTAGAATCCCACATAGGTAGTCAGCTGTCAGTTTGTCTTTTCAGTGTATCACTTATCCTTCCTGCTTCCATCTCACTTTTCATTGCTATTGGGAATCTGTTTTGTATTTAACATGGTAGCCCATGTACTCTTCTTGTCAGATGTAATTAATGTCACAGCATCCACAGGAAGGAAGGACATTTTGGAGCTGACTGCACAGACTGCTTCCCTCATCAGGATCCTACAGTATGACTGGTCAAATACTTGACCTATTTCTTGCCTACCCTTTTCCAAGATTGGGGAGTCCATGTGAAAATTGTGCCAGCTGAACTGGTGACAGAGGTAATTTCAGATGCAGCAGAGAATAGCTTTATCCACTAATACATTACATGTATTTGTGGGGTTTCTTCCTCCCCAAAGTGACTTGTGGTGGGGCACACTATATATAGCCAGTATCATACCCCTCATTGCATGTGACTATGGTAAAACCAAGCCTTTAGAACTGTCAGATAAAACAGAATTTGAAACCTTTAGCCAGCAGCAAACTACACTGTCACAGTCATTAGTCTAAAAAACATGGGAAGCACATTAGAGATTGTTGTGAAAGTATATTCTGTCTAATCACAGCTACAGGCAGTGTCTTTCTGAAGCAGGAAATAAATCATTGGAATGAAGGTCCCATTTAGCAGCAGAAAGTTGGGAGTTTATTGCTGTTTACCTTCAAAGAGATGGTAAACTTTTTTTTCATTATTATAATTGTTCTAATGAGTAAAGGGTTTCATTATCAAGTCCATCATGCTTAGCCCACGTCCCAAAGCCAAATACTGCTTCTAGAACAAGGACATCTCAAAATCATAAGCAGCAAGATATTGTTCTTTTGCAGGGAGGTTTGTTTTGATGAGAAGACCAGCATACCTGTGACGTGTAATAGTGGACAAAGATAATTGTAGCTGGTGTCACAATCTGTCCTTGTGTGCTGGTCTGGAGAGTATGAGTCCATTGGGACTGAAACAAGGTGCTGAATCCTATCCAGTTCTTAGTTCCCTCCTTTGACCAAGGCTTCTGCTCCTCAATTCCCTGCTTTGCAGGTGCAGCTCCTGTATGTGGCACTTGGAAGCAGAGGTATTTGGTATCCCATAGTCTGCTTAGGCATTCTGTGCCACATCTGTGCTACCCCTACACCACAGCCTGCTGAAATCTCTAGCGGATCAAGTCCTTCCTGGACACTGAGTTCAGATTCCTGGAGCACAAGAAGCTCCTGAATACAGTTTAATTGCCTTGACATTACTCACTTTTCCTGCTGGTTTAGATCCCAGCCAGCCCTCCTGCGCATTCGGGGCTCTGATCGCCGCGGCTGCCGAGGCTCCTGCCCGCAGGAGGCCCCGCGGGGCAGGCGGGCACAGCTGCCCCTGCACGGCCGGCGGGCGGGGGCGCTGGGGCCGCTCGGAGCACGAACGCGGGGGCAGCACATGGGCAGGAAGCTGCCTGAGGGATGGGAGCGTGGGGAGCAGCCTGCCCCGAGCCAGCCAACGGGTGCCCTTCTGCTCAGTTTGGGTTATGGCCAGTTGGGATTAAAGGCATAAAGGGGGGTGATTTCTACAATAAAGGGATCTCCTTGGGATGCACAAGGGGGTCTGTGTCTCCTTGGTCCCCATTGCTACACCCTCCCAGTTAAGCTTGCTGGATACTGGAACATCTCTTTGTTCACAGAAGTAGCCTCCATTACTCTTTGAGTTGGTTGGTCTGTCTTTTCATTACTGGCAGCAGATCATGGAATTTCAGAAGCAAATCCACAAAAACATTAGAGAGACCCCATTCAAAGTCAGTGGCATTATGAGCAGAACCCCTCCTGTTCCAGAAAGGAAGATGCATTCATCTTAGTGGCTTTCTGTCATAGCTCATTAAGCAAAATCAAAATTAATCAATATACCACTTTCTTCATTTCCAGCTGTGATAATCTGAAGTCGTGTCTCTGACATATGGGCTCCATTTCTCTTTAGAGATCCTGCTTAGGCTTGTAGCCGTTATTTTAGAAGTGATTTAATAGCTTGGCTCACAGATACGGACATTGACTTGTTTCTACCAAGAAAATAGCATTGGCCATTATTTCTGAATGGCAGAATGTAGACAGAATTAGGTCTATAGCATATGACATAATGGGGACTTTAATCTTGGGGGGGTGGCTCTTACATGCAGCGTTAGAGAACGGGGCCTGGTTGAAAAAGATGAGCTGTCTGTGGTCATCGGCCCTTCTATGATTTACGTCTGGTTGTTTACATGGAACCATTAATTTTTTTCTTTAGTTGTAGACTATTGCTTTTAAAATGTGCATGTAATTACATTTCTGCTTTTATAAACTATCTGCCCAGTCAAAAACACTCTAAATGTTATAAAAAACAATGCCTTTCTTTTTGTCTTTTCTAAAGGGAGAATCTCTTGCATGCCTGGAAAGCTATAGCCATCTGATTGTCTGGTGGCAGAAATTGGGTTCAGATGAAGAGAGGGCTCTTTATTCAGTGATCCACAGTAATTAATGGTAAAAAGGAAGTGTTTTACTTTTTACTCTAAAAATATGTGGTTTGGGATTGCTGTTTAGGTTTCTGGCATGGAAAGATGTTGCTGCTCTTTGCAAAATAAACCAATATTACATTAAAAAAAAAAATTTAATACCCCTGCAGCTTCACTGTGGTCCCTTTTTCTGTCGGCTTGTCTGAAAAGTAAAGAGATTGCATCAGCACAACCAAGTGTGAATTTTATCAACTTCCCTTTAACCGTGTACCTTCTGTAATGAACTTTCTATTTGTCAGCTTTTCTGAAAATACCCTCGTGGAATTCAGCTGCAGTATTTCACCTAGCCTTACTTTGAGAGTTGATGTCTCGAAATTAGTTGACATGACATCCTGTCCCTCTCCCATGTTTTTCCTGTTAACATTATTGATGGGAGATGCTCATAGGAAACTGCCCAGGGCTGAGCGCATCTGGAGCACAGCTGGAGCAGCTCCGTGGGCGCGGGGACACGGAGCGTGCTCTGCGCTAGGTGGTGCTGCTGGGAGGAGCTGAGCTGCAGCTCCGCGCACGCACTGCCGCCACCTTTGGAATAAGAGCGGTTCAAAGAGGTTTGAAAACGTAGAGAATTGATTCCCTAGATTCTTAGCTTTTTAATGGCCTCTTGTGAGGGAGGGGCTCTTGGGAAAAGTGAGACAAATGCTGTAGAAAATGACTTATTTGTACTAATGGGCTGCACGAACATGGTCTGCTGTTCCTGAGGGACTGAAGCTCAGAGCAGTATGCCCCTGTGTCTTGGCCAGAATTTCTGTTTTTCCAGGATGTATTATACAAGGATCTCATGGATCCTAAACTCTAAACTTAGAAGCCTAATTACAGCATTTTGAGAAATTTGTTCACACTTTCTAAATTTGGTTGCTTTCGGCTGTTCATCTAAGTATATGGTGAGGGACATAATAGTAAAAATATTGCAATTCATAAGGGTGCTGAGTACCCTCTCTTTTGACTGACATTAGTTTTGAAGACTAAGGTTCTTTTATTTAGATGCCTCATGATATAGTTTGCTACAAATTTCATCATCCGAGTTTGAAAACTGTGCCCATAATCACTTAGGTCCCCAGAGATGACCCCTCTAATCTTAATTGCCGAGGAAGTGGCTTGAGTTATCTTGATGCTTTCCAGATAATGTTTAGACAAAGAATGTCTGCATTATTCTTTTTCAGTCTGAAATCTGCAGATCTAGTACTAGGGAGGAAGCCTGGAAAACAATGACCTCCTTGTCAGGGACTCTGGTTTCTGTTGGGAACGGTCACTTGGCCTATTCAGTTAATAAGCCCCAGAAACCTTCTGAATTAGAAAGAGCAAAGGATGTTAGTTTAGAAGGTCAGAGGGTTAACAATAGAAGGAGCAGTTGTACTCAAGGTCATTTTCTGAGCAAAGTTTAGCAGCACAAAACAAAGCTGGGAGAAGAATTGATAGCAGTTAGAACACCTCTGAGTTACATATTTCTAGACTTCATCTTCTTATGGTATAAATTGTTGTGTCTTCCTTGTAACTAGTACAGTTATAGCTGTTTGTATTGGTAAGAACTAGCTCAAATGCTTAGACTTACTATTGCTTCAAAATAGGCTTTCAAAGACATTTGGAATTTTAAATTGAATTAATGGATAAGATTCCTATTTCCTGGTTCTAATTTACATGGAATGCTAAATGCTATGTTTTGTTAGGAAAGGGAAAATGAAGTTTCTTCATCTTCTTTTTGTCTGCCAGCTGTAGTGGAAAGCTTTTGAATTTAGCACATACACAAAGGTCAGGGCACCAGAGTAAAACCTGTGGTTGTGCAAATGGCATGGCCTCTATAGCTTCAGGACATGGCCCTGCTGGGAGCTCAGTCCAGACCTAAATGAGAATATATTCCTTTGAATTCACTCATTCTTCTTCTGGACATTTGCAAAAAGTACCATGGTCCTCTGTCCCTGGAGATGAAGGTCCTTTAAGAATCTCTAATGACCACACATCAGCTCGGTCCATCTGCCTGACTAAGTCAATCTTAATAGACCTGCATTGTCTTCAGAGAGCTGACACAGTTTGATTGCTTTTCTATTGACAGCTATGACTTTATTAATGCCTTTTGTTCAAGAAAAGGAGAATCGCTGGGTTCCTGAGAGCCTCTGAAAATCCCTGGTTTCAAGTGTCGCGGTAACCCCTTACTGAAAAGCAACAACTCTTCTGCATTAGTAATTACAGGGAGCATTTCCAATTCAACAACCAAACTTCAGCAATGTCACAGCCTGAAATAGCAAAGCAAGGCGGTGACACCCAGAGCACGGCTCTCACTTTTCTAGCATTGTTCAGATTTTTGTAGTGACCCCATGGGGAAACCCAGACATGGCTCAAAGGAAAGTTTTAGGAGTTGCTTTATCAACATCTCTACCCTTTCCCTGACTGAAGTGCACATTCAGAAACATCTAATAAACACATCCTATGAGCTATTTCCTTTAAAGTCTCTGAGAGGGGAACAGGAACTTTGTTCCTGACTGTTGGACATACCTACGAAGGACTCTCTGGCTTGGAGCTAGCTTGATTTTATCTCCTAGAGATTTATGTAGACCAGTGTATCCCAGTCTCAGGAGCCTAGGAAGCTCCTGCCTCAGATCCTCTACTCTCCTGGCTGAGTCCTTGTCTTAGGCTACCTGTGAGCAAGTGCAGTGACTTGACTGCTTAAAGGGTTGTTCCTTATTTTGTCTGAAGGGAAGGTATTGTTGCTGAAGGCAAACACCCCCAAAATGAGTCAAATCAATCTGAATAGCTTCCTCCAGCTAAAGGAAAGGAAAGCTGGGGAAAGAGAAAAAGACACTAATGTCTTATTTGCTAGTTTGTCAAAAATCTCTTGGGACTTTTCAGGACCTTCTTCATTCAGAGAGCCACCCTTGATTAGGAGTTCCACAAAAAATCCATTAAAACCTGTAATGCTCTTCACAGAGGATGACTTTCACCCCAGGCCATGGATTCTGAAATCAGTAAATCCTTGGTTTAGTTTTTTCTTTCTGAAGTATATTGTTTTGCCCAATAAAACAGAAAGCTCCATTTAATCATGTGAATGGATTTTTTTTCTTCCTGTTCAGACAATACTGTATTTTTAAATTGTCAGATTGTTAATGTTGTTTCTAAGCTGTCGCTTTCTGCCACGTTGCTTTGTCTGAACCGGAGGGGGTTGGGGATTGATGACTCCCTTTCAACTGCCAAGCCACAGGCAGAATCTGACTTCCAGGAGGCAGGAACTATTCAAGGCAGCTGGTGGTAGCTGGGCAGTCTGGACAGAAGGCAATGTCACTTATGTTCCTCACACTCTAAGTCAATGCTCAAATTTGTTACAAATGCTCAAATGCACGTTAAAAGGTCCAGCTACCGAAAAACTATATTGGATGTTGGTTATTCAGTATGGCCCTTCTACAAAATTATTTAGCAGTTTGTAAGTCATTTTCCAAAACAGTGCTCTAAACTAATTTATATTACAGACAGAACATTAGTCTGAGTCAGAGTGATCTTGATTTTCCTCTTTTCTGATTATTTGTGGCTTTATTCTGGCACTGGCCCAGGAAGCCACACTCATGGGCACCTCTAAAGCACGGTTCATTGTGATTGTGTTACTACATTGCTACTACGCTTTGCTGGATCAGGATCAAATTGCTCAGCAGTCTTCAGAATTAATGCCCAAGTGAAACGACAATCAAACTCCCTTTTGTTTTCAGAAACAAAGAAGCAAATTTTGTTTGGTTAAGGAATAATTCTCAATTTTGTTGTATCCTTGTAGCACATGAGAAGATAGAGCAGGTGGCCAGATTAAAGCCTGATTGTGGGAAAGAACACAGATCAATTAGTTCCCCATGAAAGGGAGTATTACAGGAAAGGCGTTAAGATAATCATATCTATTTTTCTTAATGAACATAAAACTAGCAAACACTTTACTGTTTGCCCCTAATAATGCAGGAATTCATTTACTTTCCTATTAGTTAGGAAAAAACTAAAAAGCATAACTTGGCATTGGAAATCCCTCTAGCGTTTCAGCTTGGGAATAGTCAGTATTCTTTCAACTTAACAAGAATGCAGTAGAATATATGGTGCAACATTGCAGAAATGCTGTTGATGTTGCACACATTCATATTACCTTTCACCTATTGTCCTGCTAGAGGCCCACTGTAAATTAATTTGGCAGATAAATTTACGACGGCAATTTGCCTTCCAGTTGTATAATTTATTCATGTCAGAAGTAATTTATTATATTCTCCCTTAAACCAATCTTTTCTCTTTTCTTCTTCCTAGGGTACCACCTTAGTAAATAAAATCTATTGTTTACACTGAGCCTTGTGTGACTTCACAGTGGTCAGTCAATAACCTCAAGGGGACAGTTTTGGTCACATTAGTGGTCACTTATTTGTATGGATGATGGAGTGCCCTGGTCCCATCTGTACATATATTACTTTCTTTTGTCTTAGAGGCACTGTTGAAAAGATTAATTAGGTCCATCTGTAGGAAAGGATCAGCCTTAGGGGATGCAGGTAAGTAAAATAAATGCCAAGGGGAAAAAGTGCTGAGGAGCATGTTTTGAAAATCAAACTGTTTTTCATAACATTAATGGGGAAATTACATATAGAAGGAGATTGAAAGAAAAGTAAAACTGTCATTTAGTCTGGGTTATTTCAGCATGACCTGATAAACATCTCCTATTGCTGCTGTGGTAGGAAAAAGGCTCTATGAAGTGGGCTCAAGTAAAGCCCATGGGCAACATTCTCAGCTAATGCAAATCAGTATGACTTTCTGATCTTCACTTTATACCAAGTAGAGACTTGAGTCATGTCTGCCTGAGTGATGTTATTTCTGTCCTTCATTTGAGTGATCTGACATGCAGTAAACTGATCCTAATTCACATTCTGTCTTAATTTTTTCATTGTGCTATATACCTTATGGGTCTTACATCACACCTCTGTTTTCCTTTCCTTTAAGCTTCTTCCCATATTTTCTTCCTTATCTATCCTTCCCTTTCCTTCAAACAGTTCAGCATGCAAATGGGTCTCATGGCATTGAGCTAACTGATATGATCACAGCTTGTAAAATAGAAACTCAACTCTTACTGAGTTTTATATCATTTATTAGTTTATATGTAATTAACTGGTGTAACTAGTGCATAAACCATGTAAAATTTGTTGCCATTTAAGTTGCATCTCACTCTGTTGCTTTATCAGCCTAAGTGGGGATTTATGTTCCACCATGCAATGGGATTACAATCCACAATGTTTTCATGAAACACCAAATGGAAAAACAAAAATACCATTTTTCTCACTGAGCTGAGGCTGTTTTAAGGGATATAAATACTGGAGATGTTTTGCTTTTAAACTTTTTTTGGAGTGATGTTGGGTTCCTTTTGAGTTTGGAGTTTAACTCATGATGATTTCTAAATTAATTAGTAAAGCCAGAGAAACATGAAGACTTATTTTTGAGAAAAAGAGAAAAATCATAAATTATTTAAACGAAAAGAGAAGCAGTATGCAGAAAGAATACAAAAAGAAGTGTAACTCAAAGGGTAAGGGGGGAATGACAGTTGGTGATCAGTTCAACTGCTATGTGCACATGAAGAACGAGAGGTGAGAGGGAAGCCATTGGCTTGGAAATGCACATGCCTGTCTCCTGTGCTGGCAGCAGTGTACTCTCACTCTTAGAGGGGAGCAACTCCTTCTAGGGTTGAACTTCAAGGTATAATTGTCAATAGCTGTCAGGTCTGCTTTAGGCAGTGCTGGAAGGAAACTGCCTTTCTGTATAAGGTGTGAATCTGTACAGATTGCCAGAGAGGCAGTTAGACACTCCAGAGTGTAACTGGGTTTGTGTTTTAGAAGCTGTATTGTATAGGTGGTGTTTAGGTAAGATTATAACATATTTAAAAATTTAATTTAATATCACTATATTTAGGATAAATAGCTCAGTGTGCTGCCGTTGCAGAATAGAGCGTTTATTGGCTGAAGGCACTTCTTCCTTTCTGGAGGAAGGGTATTTTGAAGGCTCCCTCTTGGTCAATGGCCACAGTGCAACACCCAGAACACGTGTCCTGCATCTTAGAGACACTCTCTCAGGTGACATCTGCAGGAACAGTTCTTATTTGTATCAGTGGGTCAGCAAACAAAAGAACTTAAATTGTCCTTTAAAGAATAAATTGTCTTTCCTTAAAATCTTCTGAGCCAGTTTATTTTCTCACGTAGAGATAGGAGTTCCCATCTGGTTTGTGCTGCTCATGCTCATTGTCATAGGTACCTAAGGAGTTTGTCCTGCAAAGAGTGAGCCATAACGCTTCCTCTGGGCTCCAGGTATATTCTGCAGGATTCTGGAAGCAGAGCGGACCATGGTAGCATGTTTTTAGTTGTGCATTTGGGAAGTTGAAACTGATGGTCTGAGCAGGGCTTTTCTTCAGTGTTTCATGTAATATACAGGCTTGGTATGTGTTTGTTTGCCTTACATTTGAAAATCTTAAACCTACTTGCAATGGGAAGTTTTTTGTGTGTCTGTCTTTTTTTTTCACAAGTGTTTTTCTTTGAGGTGAATTGAAATTTTCAACAAAGTATTTCAGATGGAGACTAAGTTATTGTTATTTACTCAAACAACTGAAGGATGCTTCATGCTCTGGTTTTTGGTTTTGGTTTGTGTTGTTCTGTTTCTCTTTTTAGAGAAACTCTATTATTGAAAACAGACATTTCTCTCTGAAATGTTCATTTCCTGGAAAAAAACCCCAGATTTTTCATCAAAATATTTCAGTTAAAGAGCAATGGCTGGTCTCCAGGGTGTTTTTCTGAAAAGGCAGAAACACAAATCGGTAGAAAAAGAGTGACAATCAACAGACAAATACTTGGTTCTGCTCTATGGTTCTTACTCAGGTGAAATTCTTCCTGAAATAAAAAATGAGAGCAAATTTCAGCATATATAGAATCCTGCCTAATATATTAAAGTAACTCCCAGAACTATTCATTTTCCAGGAGTAAATGCATTTTATACATAACTCAAGTAACCTACATATTCATTTCACAGAATCTAACAAGTGAAGCATGGTTGTGAATGTACCATGAAGTTGGCTCAGTAAAGGCTTTCCTATAATTAAAATATATCTGGCTCTGTTCTGAGTGGGAAATCACAGGCCTCTGAATGTTTTGAGTATTTCCTTATGCACAACAGCAGCAGAAAAACTCCATATGCCTTAACCTGTCAAATTCTGTTTCACCTTATCACGTTGATAAATCAGCTGCAATAAGGAATTTTAATCTTGCTTCTTTGACCTGAAACTGAGGGATTCAAAGCAAAGACAATTGAAATGGTCAGAGAAAGTATGAGAGGCTTAGAACAGCACTCAAATCTTGAGCACACTGGCGTTAATTTGAGTGTGAAATAGCTTGCTGTGTTTCTCCATAAAAGCTTCTGACCGCCACGGACGCTTTTCCTCCTGCTGCCGGTTCTGCACCTACAGCCTCCTGCTGCCACCGGCGCCCCAAGCGCTGAGGGAAAGCGGGGCTGTGGCCGCGGGTGCTTCAGGCGTTGTGTGTCTCTGTCCTCTGTCCTCCTCGAAGGAGAGGCTCGGGGCAGTGACAGCTTCCTTACAACAGTTCCCTATCCTGGAAAGGGCTGTGCTCCCTCCCTGGCACCCCTTGGGCCTGCTGGCTGCCCAGCGAGCGGTGTTGGGGGCAGGCTGGCACTGGGAGACCCGTACGGGGAGCTCGGGAGAGGTGTGAAGGGCTGCTGTGCCTCGGCCGTGCCGTGGTGGGGTCAGGTCAGCCTGAGCCTGGGGAGACTGACTCTGCTTGGATTGCCCTCTGCTTTCCCTGCCTGCCTCTGGGACTTTTCATCAAGTCCTCACTATCCGCCTCGTTTGTGGGACAAGTGACAATCGGGCTCTCGTTCCTGGGCAGCCCCAGGAGAGGCAGCTGTGGAGTCTGCACGGCAGGCGGCAAGCGGTGATAGATGGAGAGGGCGGGAAGGATGGATGGATGGATGGATGGATGGATGGATGGATGGATGGATGGATGGCCATGACTGGGAGGGGGCTGGCTGTCTGGCGGCGTGCTGCTGGCCCGGGGGAAGGGGTGGGGGGCCGGGTGGGTGTGCCCGGCTCTCCCTGCCGTTGCCGCCGCGGTCCGCCCCACTCACAAGGTGCCTGAGCCGGAGAGCAGCAGCGCCGCGTCCCTGCCGCCCTCCGCAGCGCCCGCCCCGCCATGCCCAACTTCGCCGGCACTTGGAAGATGAGGAGCAGCGAGAATTTCGACGAGCTACTCAAGGCGCTGGGTGAGGCGCGGGGGAGCCGGGCAGCGGGCTGTGGCCCGCGGGAGGGGACACGGGGCGGCAGCCGCAGCCGCGCTCCGGTGCCCGGTGTCTCCCAGGAGAGCTCCGTGCGCCGGCCGCGGGCAGCAGAGGCTCCTGCCGGTGCGGGGCACGGCTCAGAGCCCTGCCCGGGGAGGGGCGGTCGAGGCACGGCACGGTCCCCGCCTCACCTACGGGTGCCGACGGTCCTGCCCGGGGAGCCGGGCTGCCGCTGGCCCGGCGCTCTGCCGCGGGGCTCTGCCGGCGTTGTGTCTCTGCGGGAGCCCGCGTGTGCCGGCTGTGCCCAGCCTGCCGGCAGCTCCCGAGCGCCGCAGCTGTGCCGCGGGGGTACGCGCAGTGCCCCGGCCGCTCGCCCCACTCCCCGATCTGCGTGATGCTGGGCGAGGTCAGCCCAGGGCATGGCTGGCAACTTCAGGCTCTGCTTCCCCCCCGCTTCGCCCAGGTGTTAATGCCATGCTCAGGAAAGTGGCGGTGGCAGCCGCCTCCAAACCCCATGTGGAGATCCGCCAGGACGGAGACCAGTTCTACATCAAAACTTCCACCACTGTCCGCACCACTGAGATCAACTTCAAAATCGGGGAGAGCTTTGAGGAGGAGACGGTGGATGGCCGAAAGTGCAGGGTAGGAGCAGAGGCGGGGCATGTGCATGTGTGTGGGGAGTGTGTGTGTTACCGAGTTCCTTTTAGATGGGACAAACACATCTGCTGCCCATGTCAGTGGGCCAGACAGTGGTACTGCTGCCCTCCACCCTCCTACCAGAAGCACTCTTGGGGGTTCTTGGTGGTCACCACTTCTTGTCCCTCATTTGGGATAAAACTGGAATCTGAAGGCAACAGGACATGACAGGTCCCGAAAGCAGAGTTCAGCTATCTGGTTCCAGCTTGGCAGGGTTTAGGTTCTTCTCTTTTTGTTTCAGTGAAGACCTCGGCTGCAGTGAAACCTCTCCCCAGTTTTGGTCCCTGACAGAAACATGGGAAATGGTGGAGCAAGAGAGACCTCAAGAGTCAGGATTTAGTGCACAAATCTGACACAGCTTTTTCCTAGCTTGAATCAGATGAGTTCTCAGGCAGGACCACAGACTGGTGGTAGTTTGGGGCTGAAATCCTCTTTCACACCCTTGCCAAGCGCATGTGTCTGGTTTGCTGACAGAGAGCTCTTTACCAGTGTGAGACAGACTTTCAGCTGGTGTGATACCAGCCACAGTTACACCAGCTCCTTGAGCTGAGCTGCATTAGAGGGCATTCCTTGGAGTGCTTTGGGCTTGATTCCGTGTGGGAGACCCTGCTCCTCCACCTTTGTAACCACTTCTGTGCCTGTGGAGGGGGATTTAAGTCAGCAGCATCTGACACCAGGTTTTTGCTGGTGTACATATGTGGGATCTGAGGTTTGGGGAACTGGGCTGTGGTCATAGCTGCCTTTTGAAAACCATTATTGAAGGGTTAGTTACGCTTTCTTCGGGCAGTTTACTCTCATAATTATGAAGAAGAATATGTAAGTATATATACAACTCTTATAAAACAAGTATAAATAAAGATTATCAGAATGTAGTCTCAAATGAGGATCCAGTTTTAAAAGTATCCAATGTTGGTGAAATAATCTACTTCCCAAAATATGATCTCTCCTAATTCATGGGTCAGCATTTGAGACAGTTTTTATCACTAAAAATTCAGAACTTACTGTCTTCAATTGCTGCCAACATAAATTTATGAAAAAGAAAGCAGATTCTGGGAATCAGTGAATATTTAGAACATCCACTTGCTCTCTAGGACAAGTTATCATATATCTAACAGTTTGTCCAGGAAATGTTGCTGGCTTTGTTAATTTATCTTGTTCGGCAAAAGTGTCTTCATACATAATGCATATACGATAAATGTGACCTGCTTTCTAGGGAAGGATTTATTGCTGCAGATGGAAAAACAATAATTATGGCTGCAAGCTATGAAAGTTGGAAAAACCTGAAAGAAATGGGTTTTGTGAAGTAGTAAATTTTTCCATGTGTTGTGAAATTATTTATAGTCCACTCTCAGGAATGGGTTGTACTGCTGTGTGTATATAACCAAGATGTGGCTGCAGAGCAGTAACTGACAGATAATAAAATAATGCTCCAGAATGTAGTTTGCAGTATCTGGCAAAACTGCTGACTGGTGATAGATTTTGATATGCTTTATGGGGTGGAGGGTTTTGCACTGCCAACTAACTTGATCCATTGTGCAGACAAAGGGGGAATCATACGTGGTCATACTTCAAGGCACAGCTTCTATAACTGCCATTTGAGATCCCTTGTTGCCTTATAAAATCTATTGGTTTGAAAAATATTTTAAAAGTAAACAGCTAATTTTAAATCAAAGTAAAGAGGTTTTTCGCTTGGAAAGTTTGGGAAGTGTTAATTTGAATTTAGTAATACGTGTACACACATGTGTATATGTATATGTATATGTATATGTATATGTATATGTATATGTATATGTACATGTATATGTATGTATAATCACAGACTAATAAGTGTCTCCCCTGTGTAGTTATAAAGCAATTACTTGAACATTTATTACAGGACATCCTTCTGCACAGCTGTGCCATTGCACTGTGGACTAATAGTTCAGTGCTTGAGTGAAACAGAGCAAGCAACAGACAGGGCTTGCCTGTTTAAACAAAATCCTATAGTTTCATATTCTTTTATTTTTCCATGGTTTCATATTCATTATTCAAATGCTTTGAAAAATGCCCAAGGGTATTTCAATCTCCAGATTTACAAGCTTAAAAAAGTAATGTCACAAACAATTGAATTCTAACAATGTTTCTTTAATTTAGCTGTGATTTATTCTAGTTTGTTAGCTCAATATGTTTAATACCCAGTTAACTTGGCACAGTGCCATAAAGCAGGAAAGATTGTAAGTGACAAATACTGCATTATTTATGGCCACAACATGATACATACAACTGTCTATGCTTTTACTCTTAGGGGACTTTGTAGTGATAAATAACATGTCAGATCAAATCATATGTGTACAAGGATGCTTGAGAATGTGGACACTAAATTACACTTTTCAACATCGAGCATTTGATGGAAACTGAGTGGCTTCACACTGCAAAGATACATTTGCAATCACTTTGTTACTAATATATACCTCTTTCCAAAATGCCCCATCAGACCTTAATTTTTATTTCACCACTTTCCACTGATGACTGTTTGCCTTTGCCTTTATTCTCTCCGTGTGTTGCTCCTTTAGTGGAGCAATTATTCTCACTACTGCTTATTGTTGTCTCTGTCTCATGCTACTCAGGAATATAATGAATGTATTTTCTAATGGTTTTCTTGCCTGCAGAGTTTGGCCACTTGGGAGAATGAAAACAAGATCTATTGCAAACAAACTCTTGTTGAGGGAGATGGTCCCAAAACATACTGGACTCGAGAATTAGCTAATGATGAGCTGATTTTGGTAAGAATCTTGAACGTGCTCAATATATGCACCATATTAACAAGTTTCTTTGTTACCACATAGCATGGGTTAGAATTTTTCCTTACTTGAATCCATCTGGAAGACTACCATTTTCATAATCCACTACTCTACTATTAGTACATTGCTTTTTTTCCTTTCTTTTTATTTTTTTTTTTAAACAAATGGAGATATATGCATGTTCTGACTTGCATTTGATTGTTAAAACTTTCACCATACTTCTACTGGTAGAATAATCACAAGTTCTGCTCCGTAAATTCACAACATCACCAAAGAATTTGCTTGTTTTATTGCAGATTTTCTCTGGTGAAAGTGAGATCAAGGCATTTGACCTCATTTCTGGAGAATCTTCTTTCTAGTGCATAATGTTACTTCTTATCCACAGTCACATGGTATACAGCAGGAAAGATATGCATGCTGTTAGCATGCTCTAATCTCTCCTGTTTATGAAAAATGTCATTTCCTCCCACATCCCTGCCACCTTCCCCAACCCCCTGATCACCTCCGAGTCAGATTCCGAATTGCCTCCGGGAGTTTCTTTCCAGCGCAGGGATGTGCCCGTTTGCTGTCAGCCCCCGCAGCGCTGCGCAGCTCCCAGGCGGCGGCGGGGGGACTGGGCAGCGCCTCTGCGGCCGCCTGGCCTCAGCCTCACGCGTTTGTTCATTCACCTTGTACCTACCTCTGCTCCAGTTCTCTCCGCTGCATCTTTTCTCAGCAGTCACTCCGCAACCATTCACCAGTCCCCACACCTGAGGAAAGGCGCGGTAGCGCAGTTCAGCCCGAGTTCAGCACCATTCTCTTGCACACGTCCTTATTAGTGAGTTCTGGGGAAACAGGGGGTTAGGCTGTTACACCTCAGCAGTTTGGACGTGCAAGACAGCCTCCTGGAGCTGTAAGGAAACATCAAAGCAGGGAGGTTTTATTTCAAACTATCACACTAGAAAACCTCTGCGCTTTAAAAAACAAACAGCCTCCTCAGTGTTTCTCTCAAGCAGACGGAGTTCTGTTTTTAAGACTGCATCTGAAACAGAAACAGGACCCAAACCTAATGAAGTATAAACAAAAAGCTTCTAAGGTGTTAATATTATTGCAGACATCTTGGAATGTTCACCCACCCCTTATGAGGACCTGTGCTGTTAGTGAAATCACACTGGTTTCTAAGGAATGAATACTCCAGTGCCGCATAATTTCTTTTGACTCAACCACTGGAATTCTTTATATGATCACAAAACTTTAGGAGGCAAAGTACTTCGATCTCTGCTTTGCATCTTTAGGTGAAATGCATTGGACAAAATATATTCTCAACTATAGCTTTTCCAGCTTTCTAAGAATACATTTCTGTAGTTTATTATTTAAGCAACAAGCTGATGGGGCAACTGTTAAATAAAGTTCACTGCTCCAAGCAAAGTAAGAAAGCTGCTCATGATACAATTGCCTCCTGGAAGCAGCAGGCAATTGTAATGTGAACGTACCCTGCTGGGGAAGAATAATGAAGCTGGATAAGAAACCAGAGTGATTAAAAGATTTAAAGCCATCTAACCTTTTTTCTTGTTTTACACAGTCTGTTGAACTCTTCTGAATTAATTATTTTTCCAGTTAGGATATAAATTAGAATAACTTACTTCTTATTAAAATATTTCCATTTATAGGAACTCAGAACTTTCGATAACTTGGTTTACTGTTTAATTTCCTTGCCATTAAAATATACACATTTCTTTTAATCTGTGTATGTGTAGATTCAACTTCCAGTCGTTATATATTGTGTATAAAAGAACCTAAATAATATGCCTAAAATTTGTTACTGCAAATACTTCTCTTAACACCACTGATCTAGCCACCTCTTAGAAGAACTTACTGGTTGTGAAGCTAAACCACTGGAAGACCTTGAGTCTTTCCATGTAAAGAAAGCTTTCATTGAATCATTATCTGAGTGCTTTATAAACCCTGTTCAATTTATCAATTTCCCTTCTAAACTAAGAAAACCAGAATGGCATGTACTGTTTTGCTAGTGATCTAGCACTTGATGTTACGGTGATCTCATCTCCCTGCTCTTATCTAAAACGATCCTGATTGATCTGCAAAGGCTTTGTTAACTCTTTTCTGGTTTCCATTTCCCCAGACCGATCCCCTTCCCATCTCTGGCAACCTGGAATTAGGTTCTTTGGTTGCAACGTGTGATTTTACTGTGGCCCTTATGAAAATTTGGTATTTGTTTCCAAGTGATCCAGATCATTGTCTCTATGCTTTTTACCATTCAATATGATATACAGTTTCATTCTCCTACCTCATTTACTTTATTATGACAATAATTGGTCCTGAGGGACAAGCATTTTCGGGACTGAATGTACAGATCTTTCAAATATGTGGGTTGACCTTCAAGATCTGACAACCAAAAGCTCAGCAATGAGGTGTTTCTGGGAGTAATGGTGGTGTGAGACCTCTTGTCCTTTGCAGAAGCTGAAATGGCCAGAATTACCCCTTCTGGGAGGCAACAAAAGGTTCTACTGTTTGGAGAGAGACAGAAGAGGATAAGCTACATTTTCTTGTCTGTGATGCCTAATTTTAAAGCCCCAGAACATTCCTTCAGAGAACTGGGCTTTAGAAGCTAAACTATTTGAAGGGCTTGGCTGAGGTGTGCTCAGCAGCTGTAAAAGGGAACAAGGTAGGAATGAGAGCCCTTAGTGAGAAGACTCTTTTGATCTCTTGCCTCTCCACTGTGTTTGGGTTTTTCATCACTCCAGTGAACAAAGATTCAACAGTAGATTATTTTATGCTTGGCAGATTTCCTTGGGCCTGAGTTACACCTTACTTCTTCAAAACCAAGATCACAATGAGAAGAGATCTCTGTCCTCTGCTTTCTTTCTTCTTCCACCCTCAGAGCTTTCTTAGGGATCTTTAGAACCTGAAATTCATTCTCATTCAGTTTTGCTGCCCATATTGCTTCAAATATTTAACAACTCCCATCCTCACACTTCTCAAATCTCCCTGCTTACCTAAGAAATGTTTTTTGTTCCTTTACTCTCTCTGATGTGCTTCAGTAAGGCTCTGCTTCTGTTTCTCTATCCAAAAAATCTTTCAAGAAATCTTGAAGCTCCTTATTTGCTATTAGATGCATTTGCAGAAAAAAACCAAGAAAAGTTATACCCAGTTTGAAAGAAGTTGCAGGAAAGAATGTAAATTGTTTTAGACTGAGGCATGAATTGAAGAAAGGCTTGGGGTAACAGGCAGGGGGTAAGGAATTAGTTTTAATCTGTTGGTACTGGCTGAATAAATGTTGGAGCTTTGCCACATAATTTTGATCTAAAATGCTGCATTGCTTAGGGGATCCATTTGATGATGGTATTTTCCTAGTGTAAAGGATATATTCTTCTCTCCAACACAGCACATTAAATAAAATGCATTTATTATCCCATATAGTAAAAAAAATCAATGTTTAATTGCCACGACTACCACAGAGCTAAAATAGAAACCATATTACTCTATAATTATCAA
This sequence comes from Phylloscopus collybita, assembly GCA_027886175.1. Lineage (NCBI taxonomy): Eukaryota > Metazoa > Chordata > Aves > Passeriformes > Phylloscopidae > Phylloscopus > Phylloscopus collybita. Next base: position 9,609,398 of record JAJNNQ010000033.1, on the reverse strand, counting down.
TCCTTCTTGCATCCTGGCAGAAGAATTCCTTATGTTCTTCAAAGATATTTCCTTGGAGTAAAATGATGGTCTTCCAAGTCACATCATGTCCTCTGGTACACAGATGCTGAGAGCACACTATTTAGTTAGCAAAGGTTTTCTTTACCTTCAGCTACCTTCAGTTCTCCTTAGCTCCTTGCAGCATGGAGAAAAAAAATGCTCTTATTAGTAGATAAATAATATTTGGCTCATAAAATGACAGATGTAGGCCTGAAGTCCTGTTAAAAAAAAAAAAATTCTTTCAACCAAGGAAGGGAAGGAGGATCAAGTTCTGCTTTATAAAAAAAATGATCTGAAAACTAGAACATTGATCTAAAACTAGAGCATTGATCTAAAACTAGAACATTGCAACTTCTTTTATCAGAGCTGTATATTCTAATCTCATCTGATACACTTGCTGGGATATCAGCACTGCACTTTTAGAATTACTGAACAATGTAGATAAAAACTACATGGAATGTGCAAGCAAGGGAGGTGGAAAGGATAGTTCCCCACCAAAGTCCACATTTATTTCTCTTGACTATCTTTATATTGCATTGTACTTTAGGATTGCAATGCGTACACAGAGTCAGGATATCTGTATTTACAACATTCATAAACTATACTTGGATTAGCATTTGAGCAATCAAGATCAGAATATAACACAAAAATATATATTTCTTTTATTTGTTGGAAAATGATGATCTGGAATTAAGTGCCTTTTCTTCCCCTTATTATACTCATAATGTTTTTGTTGCTGCTGTGTGTTTTTGTCAGGGACATTAATGAGCTATCAATCACTTATGTAAGTCAGAAGAACAAAAGGTCTGCTCTTTGCAAAGTTAAAGAATGCTGCTTACAAATATTGGGTATTCAAATGAGACACATTTATATTCAAATTTTAGGTGCATTACTGCTTTCATGGCCGCTCATGCCTCTATAGATTTAAGTTTAATCTGTAACACACCAACATTTTGAAGTGGATGATTACTGAAGAGGGCCTTTAAAAACAGCCTCTGACCACATTTTACACAGTTCACCTATCACACAGGGGCTCTCAGAATCAATTGTAGCAAGGGTCAGAGAGCAGAACATTGGTGGGGGTTCAAGCGTGGTTTCTATTCTACATTCCCTCCTCAGAAAAATCATGCCATAGTTGATTAAAACTGCTGAACTCTGGAGCCTAGATGAGCGAGTGAACATTTTTTAAATTATTTTGCTGACTTCTGAAATCAAACATTGTAGGTAAGAAGGGCCAATGCAGATTTGGAAAGAGATTTTGCTGTGGAACGCTAAAATGCGTGATGTGCCTAGGCCTTGTATGAAACAGTGTCAAACTATCTAAGTGTTTAACTATTTGATCACTTTTGGAGAGTGATCTTAGACAGAATCAATTATCAGAAGAAGGGTCTAGTCATATCAAGCTCAGAATGAGGGGGTTGCTGCTGTCCTCATTAGAGCAGCCTTGACCGAAGTTCAGGAGCCTGTGATAACGCACGCGTGTGTGTTGCATGGGCCTAATGCTTTAATTTACTCTTTGCCATGAGCAGATTTACAGGGAGGCTTAGGGATCTGCAGCCCCTGCTCACTACTGCAGCCTTGTCTGGAGCACATCCCAAACAAAGAAAGAAGCCAAAGCCATTTGCATTTGGGCTGCACCCAATCCTGAATGCAGCCTTTTGTAAATCACTTGTAGCTTAGATGTCCTCTGGCTTTCAGCTCTTAACTGGGAGATGCCATTGTCTCAGATCGGTGTCATTCATTCTCTGCATGACTTCGAGGAAACTGTAATACAGCAGTGCTCAAACACCAATACTGACAGTTAGGTTCCTTGAGAAATCACCTCATTTTGTATGGTGCTGTCAATTGATACCCTGAGGAACATGAGGTTGTGTTTTGGGTGATTTGTTATTAATAGCCAAGTTTGAAAGTGGGGGCTGCACATTCAGTGACTATGGCCTTCTAAGGATCAACTTCTCTACTAAAATATAATGGGACTCGGGAGGAGAATGGAAATAGGCAAATATGCCTTTGCTGTGAAGATTTTTATCTTTATTCTAGATAACATGGAAGTTTGCACATGGACAAAGCATTTTCTGAGGATTCGTTTAAGTAATACCTTCTTTTCTCCATCAGTTTGCTGATGGATTCTGCCTTCCTTTTGTAAGTTGCCTCTGCATTTTGATCAGTCATGAGCAGATAAAGGGATTTTTGCATACACTGGTAGAAGTGATCTTTCCCAGGTGATTGTTTCAATGACAGTCTTCCTCATTATACCGTGTGCTCCACTTACCACAAAGGCTCCTCAGCCAATGTTTATAAAGAAGGCCTTCAAAAAGCAGATTTGCTCCTACAGAAATATATTACTGCCCTGTAATTCTCTTTTAATCTCTCATGATGTAAGTAGTCATCAGATTTTGAGTGAACTGAGAGAGGTCAATTTATTGGATTATCCCCCTGCACAGGGCTTTGTTTGCAGTGTGCTTTTGGACTCTTAGCTACAGATTATGACAAGCTAAGTGAAGAAAACAATTCTGTAATTTGCAGTCGTTGCACATTTAAAATCCTATTTTAGATTTAGTTAGAAGTCTTGCCTTGCAGCATTTTATGAGATAAGTGGGACCTTTCCAAGCCCATGAGAAGGTGGTGTTTGAAAATCCTGCATCTTCTTGTTACCTCTGCATTACGGTTTGGTGCCATTGCACTTTTTTTAGCTGCTCTTCACCAGCAAATCGCCAGGATTGCTCATTCTCTTTTCATTTTGCTTTGGGTCATGGAAATATTTAAAGTCTTAAAGAATAGGAACTATCACTTCTTTTGAGTCAAGAATTAGAACCATAGACATTAAAGTGCTTTATCCTACCACCAAATACAAGGATTTAAGTGTGAAGAATAGAGGAATAGCACCCTTTGGATTTGGATCCTCCCCTGACCTTGGGCCCAGCCATACATCAGACATTTCTGTGAGTTACCACAAGTAAAAGAATGCAGCAAGTTTGAACATGTTCCTTCCTCCTTGCTTTCTTTAGTAACACTGAGAGGAGTTTTATCAACAAATGACAGTAAGTCACAATAAGATAGGAAAACACCTTTTGTGTAAGACCACATTTAAAGCTGTACATAACTGGGACAATAAAGCCGTTCATTTATATGCTTCAATTGCATTGTTAATCATCTGAATGTGTATAAGGTATGAAATCTAAGTGCTAAAAAATGCAGCTTATTCCTGAATCAGGTCAGAGGTCTCATAACCTAGGCTGGGTCTTCAGGTGAATGATGTCTTGGTTGTTTGAGAAGTGCCCAGTGGCTGCATGGTACTCCAGAATAATTGTGATTGTGCTTTGCATGATTTCTGTCTCTTGCAATCTAGATTTAAAGACATTATTGTGTTAAATTTTAGTGATCTTCCAGATGGTGAGACTGGTGTGTTGCAGAGCGCTTGTGTGTAGCAACGGATTTTTTTTAAATTTGGGTTCCCTGAATATGTCCATGTTTTCTGCACTTGATTTTTGTCCAGAGTAATTTGAATGTAGTCCTTTGCCTGAAATTTTCAGAAGTCCAGAAGTCTAGCTGGAGCTGCATGTTGGAAGTACAAAATGAGGAGCCTGTGTCCTGTGTCACAAACATGCTGAGCTGTGACTCTCAGGGCACAGCAGTCAGTCTGGTGCTGCTACTCCCCCATATGACTGAGCTTTCTCAGAAAGTCTTACATCTTTTTTCTTCCTCCACAAATTTTGATCTTTATTTCCACACTCCCTCCTATGAATCTTCCAAGGAAGCTGCCAGTCAGACTACACTGATGTCTGAGGATCTGATGCCCAGGAGCAGAGTCTTAGAACTGCACACTGCAACTTCAGAAGCTCAGATCTCCAGTGGCTCCCTTGCAGTATGAATCACATCTGTTTCAATCTACTCTTCCCTGCAGTTTCCTTCTCAGTAGAACTGCTGATCTGTTCTGAGGATAACTGCTGTTGCCCAGCTTTAGGGGAAGGAGTTTCTCTCTAAACTCGCCTGAAAGAACAGACATAAATTTGTCAGGGAGGTTACATGAGTTTTGGCAAATGGCTGCTGCAGACTTTCTCATTAAATGGGCTGGTGTGGCACCCACCTCACGTCAGACTGGGGCCCTGCCAGCTCGGGGACAGCACTACACAGGAACTGGTTTATTACTCTTTATGATTTGTGTTGAAGTAGCAGCAGGGGACCCAAACCTCCCTGTGCTTAGCAGTGCCTGAATGTGTGAAAGACAATTACTGTTGCAGGGATCTTACATTCTCCACAGAAAACCTTGAGCCTTAGATGGTTTTGACTCTTACTTCCTCTCTCTGGCAAAACTCCTGCTGAAATAATTTTGCCTTTGTGGATAGTTTGGAAATGTTGAAGGAAGCCATAATAAAGGTATTTGCAGCTGGTGCTGTGGACAGTAGAGAACTATCCACATCCTTTAATCAGATGTATTCATGTATAATCTAAAATATATATATTAAGCACCAACATGATATTGATATGCAAAAAAACCCAAAGTGTGTATCTTAAAAATACTAACAGACTTGTGTCCCCAACAAAGTGAACAAAATATAAGCCAGAGTCAGTTTTCAAGCCAAGTCTTTTCAAAGTATTGGCCAAAACAGGTGTAGAAAGCATTAAAACAAATAGCCCAGCTGAATTTTCGTAACACACTGGGGCAGTTCTTACTTCATGCTTTTCAGTGAGACCTTGGCAGTGACCACAGCCAGACATCCCACCTCAGAGCTCCTTAGTGCTGCTCAAAAGCCTTCCCCGTCAGCATAGCTGAATGTGAAGTTTTTTGCAATCTCTGTTTCCTCACCCTTGCCCCTGTTGTTTCCTTCATGCTTAATTGCTCAGATTTTAGCCTGCCAGACCTGAAATGACATACAAACACTTTGGGATTCAGGTGGCTTTCTCCGACAGCCCCACAATCACTGCCCTGCCTTCATCTCCTGATAACCTGTAGGGCATGCCAGATTCTTGTCACAAACTCCCTGGTGAAGGGCACGGTGTTCTGAAGGAAGGTTGGCATTGGCACTGCCAACCCTCCAGCCTGGAAGAGAGGGTTTGGTATCCCAGCTTGGGCTGTCAGCCACTTGCAGCAGCATTATGTTTGCAGGTGCACATCCTTCTGGTCTTCGTCTTTCCTCCGCTGACTTCATTTTCCTGCTTGGGTTTATATCTGCAAATATCAAAGAATACCTTTGGAACATGCCATCTGAATTCCACCCTCAGCATTTCTAGTTCAAAGTGCAGCAACTGTTTCTAAATATAACAACAGTACATTCCAAATTCACTTTATCTTCTCATGTTTATTTATCAATTCATGCCACGAAACTACAGAAAAAGAGAATTTATGCATCATTTATCATTCTGACAAAATCCATCCTGCCTTGAAAAGCAGGTCATTTACACTGCATTCCTCTTTCAAAATGACTTATTTCTTTACTCTCATCTGTCAAAAGACATAAGAAAAAGTATTTCTGCTGTAGAACGAGTTACTTTAGTAAAAATAACACTTTGAAATAGTGTTAAATGTTTGCTGGTTCTATCTCTTCTGATTGATTTTTATTTCTTTTCCAGACCTTTGGTGCTGATGATGTTGTGTGCACAAGAATTTATGTAAGAGAGTAAAAACATCAATTCACTTGCCATCTGGGATGAAATAGAGAACTGTGAAAACCCCCAGTATATCGAGTATCTATCTGTGTGTGCTGTTACTAATGCAGTGTTGTCTGTGACCATGTGTGCTATATCTGAACCCAGATCCTATGTTAAGTGTATTTTGCTTTCAGTTTTCATTTCAGACACTATTCCTTCCCACTTTTATGCCATCAGTTTTCATGTCTACTTTGTATTTTGTAGTCGTCACTTGCTATGGTTTCCTTGGTTATTAAACTTATTGGGCATAACTCACAGCTGTTTGGGGGTGTTTTTAATTGAAAACCCAGCAGTGCTTTGGTTAGGACTGAAACACTTTTTACCCTCTGCTGAAGTCAGTGTGGGGTTTCCCTGCCTTTGGTCCTGTGCTGTCAGGCAACACCTCCTATGGCAACACCAAGGAATGGAGAGCAAGCAGCTGCTTGACCGAGCTGCAGGCTGCTCCCTTGAACCCAGAGCTCTGCTTCTTTCCTTCCTTCTGTCCTCTCTCCTTCTTTGTCCTCTCTCTCATGTCCCCTCTTCCTCCCTGTTGAGTAATAATTTGGGTATGCTGTGATTGCTGGGACTGTGGCTCAGCTGAATCAGACAAGACAAGATGAGATCTTTCCCCTTTCCTGCTGCGTTTCTGAAGAATGCCCAAACTTCCCCATTGAGACAAGCAGTATCCAAGTACAAAACCCAGCTGTATCTACAGGACAAATAACATTGTGACCATGACTAATAGTTATTGTCATCACACCCAAGCACCTCAGGCCTGATCAGAGAGCCAGAAGAATCTGACAGACTTTACTTGTTTGGCCATAAAAAAATAAAGCTGAGGAATGCTGCTTTTCTCTTACCTTCTCACCTGTGACAAAGAATTTCCAATGGCTTCACTCCCCCTGCACGTTACAACTCTCACTTCTGTTGATTCAACCTTTCATTCTTTAAGCAACTAAGTGTTTCACAAACTAGGGCCATAGTTCAAGAATGAAAGAAACACCAAATTTAATGTATTTATTTTGGCTCAGAGTTCTGGCCGCAGCGCTATCAAGTATTAGATTCAAGCTGAACAGACATTCCACTAATGAACCAGAGAGTCGTCAGTTTTTCAGCCTTGGAAGTGTCTGGAGACTGAGACAAGGAGCACTGCAATATCCAGTCTTATTTCACTGCAATATCCAATCTTATCTGACCAGCTTTTTATCTTTGCAAGAATATTTTTTCTGCTTCATGTTGCACAATAAGATAAGATTTTTAAGAGGTTCAGTGTTAGCAGAATATGTGCCCTGTTCATTGGATTCTGCTCACTACTCACAACAGGAAAATAGGACCAAAACTTGCTCATCTTGGGATTTCCTTGACAAATTAATCTGTCTCTTCATCCCTCACATAGCTATGCAGAGAAATCCCCTTTGACAGGATTGCCAAACTGCCATGGAGAAATCAGCCAGCTGCTCCATTTGTTGCAGTGTGGCCTACAGAAGCACAAGAGGAGAGAAACAAACAGTATTTTCTGTCTCCTCTGCTCTGACAGGTCATGCTTGCTTTCTCTGCCATCAGCACTCAAGATACCATATTGCAGCTGAAAAGAGGGTTCTTTTCTTCCATAGTCTAACCTTAAACCAAATCCTGTTTCCAAGACCTTGGTTCTATTGGTATCAATTAAATACAGTGCATACTGGCCCACACTGAGGCAGGGGCTGAAATTAGTTCATTGAGGATTGGATATAGCTGAAGAACTAAACCAAGAGGGAGGATGACAGGGATCTATCTCTATTTTCTATCTTCTTTCAAGATTCAAATTAAAATAGTTGGGTGTTTTGTTATAAACAAGTTCCACTTCAGGAGTATCTGCTTGTGCAATCAGCTATGCCAAAGGGACTCCAGAAAAAAAGTGCCAGGCTTTGAGCTGGCTCAAAGCTGCTCAGGGATGCAGACAAAACTATCTTGCCACATCAAGGCTGAGCAGTCAATAACACTGTGTTGCAGGACATGTTGGCACAAGTCATATCCCAGAGCACCAGGAGCCCACCAACACCACAAAGGCTTTGCCTCCACCTCCAAGAAGGTGTGTGGTGGAACTGGGGGCTGATACAAGCTGAAGAGGCAAGTAGTAAAGTAGTAGAGACAAAGACAATGAGCAGCAGGGCTGTTTTGCCATTCCAAGAAAATATGCTGCTCTTAGCAGTTCCCTTTTCCATGTATGTCTAAAAGAGCCCTGATGCACAGTTAGTGAGGGTTCTGCAAGGTGTTGGCATGAGCCTCACACTGTCTAAAGCCAGTGAGAGTGCATTTAATGGAAGCAGCGATTTCTGTGTTTCATTTCTAGGAAGGCTCAAGCTAAGCTCTTGTGCTGCTCAAGCAAATGTCCTTCAGAAAACTTTCCCATCAAATGGAAAATACCAAGTCAAGTTTCCATCCAGTTGGCAAGTACTCTTCAAGTAGTAAAACATGAGCTGTGTAACGAGCTTATAGGAGTTATGATTAAAAACAGGCTCTGGAGATACGAGCTACCCTGAATAACTGGGAACTTTCTTCCAGGCTTGTAGCTGTTCATCTTAGCTTCATTTGCAGTCTGGCATGACAGAAGTTCCTTTCTTTAATAATTTCAGTGTGGAAGCTTCACCACTTGACTTTTGTGAAATTATAATAAACTTACTCGTGCATGGGTAAATTCCTATGAACAGAAACTAGAACTGGTCCAGGGTGTTAGTTTTATGGCTCATTGTTGAAAGTGCAAAGGCCAAATTGCATTTTGTGAGTGCTCTTGGATTTAAAAGCCTTCAAATGTAGGCACTCAAGGATTTGGAGTGAATTTATTGGCCAAAAGCCTCGCAGTTGTCTCCTGCCTTTTTTTTTTTTTCATTGCTGAGATTAAGCTCCTTTGGGAAGATGGAAGTTGAACAGTGCTACAGCAGCCAGCAGAGACAGTTTTATCCACTTTTTGTGTAAAAAGTCATGAATTCACACACACACATCCCCCTAGATGAGGTGATGGAAGCAGAGTAGATTTACTGTAGCTTTCATCCACAAAAATTAAGTCTCCTGCTGTCTGAGTGTTAAATGGTTGCTTAGCAGAATAGGTCCTGAAAGCTTCAGGCAGCTGCTCTCTGCACACAGGAGGGAGGGATTTTTATAGGCAAAGGTGCCAGGACAATGGGGCACCTAAGGGTTACATAACTGGTTTGTTGATTAATTGATAGCATGTCAATGTCTGAAAAGGGCCCCAGGGATTTCACAGATATTGTCTTCCAGATTCAAGTCAAAGAGACTGTGGCTCTAGGTAATCAGCCAGGGACAGAGCCTGGCTTGCAGCTGCGTTATCAGTGGGCGAGCAGGAACTTCCCCTCATTCTGCTGTGTGCTAAGCAACACTTTGTCACTTGGGCTGGAAACCCTCCGAGGTTCCAAGCAGTGGCTGGTGACAAACACGGCCCACCTCTGTCTGGATGGCTGCTGATTGACCACTGGATGCATAAGCACCCCCCCAGCTGCTGTCCTGCACGTCCCTGTGCCCTACAAGCCAGACTCCAGAGCTCTGCAGTGCTCAGTGCTGGTGGCCAAAGACTTTCTGACCCTAGAAATGAATGCACGAGGGTGCCTTCCTTGGGAGTGTATTACACACTTCTGGTTATGCTTGAGAGCACTTCTCCACACAAATGCAGCAGAATACAGGCAGCTAAAAAGTGAAAAATATTCTTCTTTGAAGTTTAAAGGCTTTGTCTTGCCATTTTCTGAGCAGCCCTTGAATGGCTACAGTACAAGTGAGTACTCAGTAGTACGCCTAAACATAACTTTCTACAGCTGTTTTAGATATCTGTATCCAAGACATCTGCACAAAGCAGGATCTTCAGGGGAGCTGAACCTGGTTTTGGAAGGGCAGCAGCACACCAGGGACAAAGCCTGAGGGTGGCTGTGACTGGGCTAGTGACGGCCAGCCTCCATGCCTGCTGGCTTGGGACTGAGCACTGCACAGGCCATGCTGATAAACAACAGCTACAGCGAGACAGAGAGGGTGCTGGGGGTATCTGCAGCAGCTTGGCACAGGCTAGCATTGCACAACAAGTCTTGCCCACATGAGTGGAACACTAGGATCCAGCAGCCATGTTCTCTGCCCTAAGGCAAGAAGAGTTCATTTTAGGATTTTCCTTTGATTTTCCATACTTTATTCTTAAGCTGTTTTCATAAAACATTTATTGTTTTTCTTGAGGAAAAACAAACATTCTAACCAGTAAACAGATCAGACAGTGAAGTTGGATTCAAAATAATCCACTGTGGGAAACTCAAAATATGAAAAAAAAATCCTCAGCCAGAAATTTGATACTGCACTGAATAGTTCAGTTCACAGATATCTGTCTCACTGGCTCTTTTTGTGTGGATCAGACCTGTCCCATTGCATGCTGTATGCTCTAGTGCTGCTTTAGCTCAAGTTATCACTTCTTGCACACTGAGTGCAAAGAGAACATTGCTGCTATCAGGAAGCCCCAAATCCCACATGGCTGCAGAATCCAAAGGCTTTGAATATTTTTAAAACACGTGCTTTCTGAGCACTGCCATGTTAGAAGTGGAGCAACCTGATGCTCTGCCTGATGATCTGTGGCAGGCACACAGTTCTTTGGCCATGTTCTCAGGACAAAGAGGAACATGGCAGCTAAACTCATTTACAAGCTTGAGTAAGATTTGCTGCTAGAATTTGCTGTATGGCCACACACTGCAACCAGAGAAGAAGGTGGTGAGGCTTGAAATGGTTTCTGCAGCAAACAATACCACAGTCTTCTACCAGATACTGCTCTCTCCTGCACAAACTGGCTGCTCAGGAGGAGAGGCAGTTCAGCTGCTCAAGCAGAAAGGATGTGACAGCTTAGGTCACTGTCTGAAGTAGAGATTTCTCAAAAGCTCTGCAGATTTTATCTCAGCATTAATCTTCACAGGGTGTTCATGTGGAGCTGGGGGACTGATTTCATCATAAATCTGATGAGTTCACACAAAGCTTTCAAAGGGCTGAAGCTTTCATGTCTAAGTAGCTGCTGGTGCTGGAAGATAAAGGTGCAGTTGGAGTTGCAGTGTTCTTACAGAATTGCAGTAGGAATAGCTGAGAGGGTCAGTGCCTCTCTCCTCCAGAATTCGGTGCCTGACTCTTCACTGAGACTCCTGGGAGCCTGCATATCAAAGTTACTCAGAAAGATCTTTTGAGCACTAATACATAGCCCATATCAGTACTGAGATTCTACTGCTTTTAAGACACTGATGGCTGCTGAAGCTATTGCTTTCCATTTCTCTTGCTGCAGTTGGGAGATTTTTAAAATGTTCCATTTGTGGAAGTTTATGTAGAACTGACACCATGCCATAATGATGCGTTGTCAGTCTGGAACATCAAAATAATGATATTAATTTGCATGATCCTCCGTAGGGTGTGCCAGGACATCAGCGATGACTGTAGTGCGAAAGCCTGTCTCTGAAGTAAGCACCTAATAACTCTTTTTGCAGGAGTTGTTAACACTGAGCTTAGGCATGTGGCAAGGCTAGAGACTGAGAACATATTGCAGTTATTACAGAGCTTGAAGTCCAAGTTCCTTTTAAGACACGTCACTGGTAATATGTTTTAATCAGAAGTATTTTAGTGAAGTAAATTGGAAGCATCTGGACCTGACTGGCATCATGTTCTTTCAAGTGTGATTTACTCCCTAATTCCTTTAATGAACTGGATATCAATACTATCTGATGAACAGGAAGAATAAAGAGTAAGGATCTGTAATGCTTTCCATTAGCACAGGTTATACAGAAATGCTGATTTTGTTGCAGGAAGGAAATCTTCAAAAGGGGTCACAAGGCAGGTATGGGAATGGTCAGAGAGCTGTAAAAGGACCATTTTCAGGGACAGAGCTTTCTTCCTTGCTATTGTTTAAGTAACAGAAGTATTAGTTAATCCACTGATTTACCGCCAACCTTTCAGCCTGCTGGAAAAATATTGGAGAATATACTCCAGGACTTGGGATGGGGGACACCTTGCAATGTTTCTCCTGACCTCATAGCCAGGGTCCCAAGCAGTATGGACACAAAACTGTGTTTTCAGGAAAGAGAAGGAGGCAAGAGAGGTGTGGCGTGTGTTTGTCTGTGTGTGAAACAGCCATCATGTCACTGGACCTGGTTTTCACACAGCTCTAGTAGCCCTAGCTAAAGATGAACACAGTGCTCGCTTGCTTTTCTTCCAGTTTAATTGAAAGTGACCCATTTTGTTCAAAAGTTATTTACTTCTACCTGACTGAAAGATAAAGAGATGGCATGACTGAAAGACCTCCCCGCAGTCTGGGGAAACCAGGCTGAAATACAATGAGACACGTAGGGGTGGCACAGTTAGTGACAGAAGGAGTACTGGACCCTCCTGCAGGTAGGGGGAATGGTGCTATGAAATGAACCACTCCATTATTGTCCCAAGGCTTTTGGATTTTGCCATGGGGGCTGATGCTGTGGCACACGAGATTTCTCATGTGAACACAAATAGCTCTTTCCCCTCTCACCACAGCTAATACTTAGAGTGCTGATATGTCAGTGGGGAAGACTCTGCCTTGTATATCAAAGTCTAAAAAAATCTCAAATATAGTACTTGGAACCATAGAAGAATCTCAGCATAAAGCCCTGAATCTGTTCCAAGGTAGGGAGGAGGAGGAGGAGAGAAACGGAATTATAACTTTTTCTATAACATTTTTCCTTCTTGATTTTGGCTGAGAAACAAAATTTAAGAAAGGGTTTGGATACTTTACCATAATTAAAAGCCTGGGAAGAGCTTCTTTGTAAGCTTTTTAACTTACATGCATTTGAACAAATTGCTGTATAGCTCCCTAAACTCTTTGACATTTGCTCTTGTTAGGGTAAATTATGGTTACATCTACTTCTGGCCCAGATATTTTTTGAAAGAATAAGTTGCTCTCTACTAAGTTTAAACAATTGCATGTGCTAAATGCTTGTAATAAGTGCAGTGGCCTGTTAAATTAAGCCTGAATTTATTCAGGATATGTTAATTTTATGAATATTTTTGAATAAGTAATTACCATTTTGCCTGAAGCCTGTCATTTGGATGCTGCAATAATTAGGGTGCCCATTAGCCAGATTTCACCATCTAATAACACAAAGTAAATACAGAGGAAAATTGAGGAGAAAGAGTTGGTGTCTTGAAGAAGAAGATATCGGGATAACAGTTTCAAATCCATTTCTCTGTCAGCAAGACAGGAGTTAAGTTTCTGGAGCCAGTTTGGGAGAAGCGCGGTGCCGGCGTCCCTCTGGCAGGCACAGCCACCCCAGCTGCAGGGCTGGGGCAGGGGCAGCCCGTGGGGAGGGCAGGGGCCAGCACTCTCTGTCCTGCGCCCAGCACAAGCCTCTGATGGCAGCCCAGGAACATCCAGCTGGTAAAGAGAACAATTCCCACAGCTGGTCGTAAAGGGATGAAATCAGCCTCAAGGAAATGATGAGAACCTACAAACATCACGGTGCTCACCAGCTGGGAAGGGTGTGAATCTCCCTCTCAGTTAACCACTCCTGGAGGCACACAGTCACCCTGTTACACTGCACTCCGGGCAGCAATTTTAAACTTATTCCTGTGAAGCTGCATTGTTGCTTTGCAATGATTTTACTACTGTAGTTACCCACCTATGTGTAAAGGTGCTTTTTAAAACAAAGTTTCCTCCCTGTAGTTTGGACAAATGTTCCCAGTGGAGTCAGCTGAGTTTGTGCACTGTCCAGAGTTCAGCGTTGCTGCACAGAAGATGGAAGGAACCAGCTGGTTCTGGGGAGTCATCCATGGCAGCAAAAGGTGAGAAGAGCTCATGGAGTACCAGGGGTACAATACCCAGAGCCAGCACCATTCAGCAGCCCAAAACTGGCTTTTGGTCAAGGAAGCAGCTCTTGCTCCTCCTCTGGCCCTGCCTGAAGAGAGTCAAGACATGCCTTTCTGGCTGAGCCTAGGAGCAAGCCTTGGGAATGGAGGGAGTGACAGGAAGGTGAATGGTCAGGAATTGCAGCCATAAGCGGAAGGTGTTTGTGTGGAACATACTTCTGTCTCTTCAAAACAGATGCAAGGCTGTCCTTACATTCAGGGATGTCTTACACAGCTTCTTCACTCCTCCTGCTGAGGTTTCAGTCCTGCAAGCTGTGCTCAGTGCTGCTCACCTGACAGCAAGATGGTTCCCTGCTCAAAGCTGCTTAGGATGTGCTGTCTAAGCACACACACTGCAGCACCCAGAGATCCTGCTGCAAGGCTGCTCAGGGAAACTACTGGTGCAGGCGTCAAGGATTTCTTTCAAAGTTCATTTGGAGAGTGCCAGCTGCATTTCTAACTATAAAAATAGCAACACTGCCTTCCTTATGTATGACTCTAAGGGAATAATTTGTCTTCTATTGGTATAATAACTACTGTCTTCTCATGTTGTAGTGTTGCAAGCATAGCCAGAAGGCATTCAGCCTGCATGAGCCTTCACCAGAGATGTTTTCTCCACAACACATGGCAAAGTCCTCTATTGTTTCTGGGAATGTTTGTAGCTTGAATGCATTATTCTGCTGTCTTTTCATCCATGTGCACGATAAACTGGGCATTCTTGATTATTGTTTTATAAAACTGTGGCTAAGAAAACGAAATGCCCTTTTATTTTATTTAGGCAACAAAGTGATTTGTGAGAAGACATGTCCACTTCCCTGATGGGAAGTCCATGTGTGCTTTAGGCCCCAGAGCTGACTGGGCTGAGACCGTGCCTTTGCCACAGTTGTTACCATTGGTATTATTGGAGGGCACAGGGGGACTGAGCCCCTCTACTGCCCCCAACTCTACTGTGCTGGGTGCTGAACAAAGATGCTTTGAGACTCTCCCAAGCTTCAGCCTTTGTAAATGTCCTGGGACAATAGTCCTGGGGACAGAAAGACACACTCCTCTTCCCCACGGGGTTCAGATGAGGTTGTCATCTCTTAAATTTCAGTGGTGAGCTGGAGGGACAGGAGGGGGATTTAAGCAGCACAGAAAATAAATCATTCACACAGCCTTGCTTCAGTGCTTCCCCCCTCAGCTGTCCCCACAGGAAGGCCTTTCTCCAGAGCCACACCATCTTCACTTCACCAGGTTTTTGGCCTCAGTCTCTGTCTGGGAAACATTGCCCCATCTGTTGGGGGGCATGTGTCTCAGGCAACTCTCACTTGCATGAAATGAAGCTGTGCTCAGCTTTATCTGCAGTTACAGCTGAGTGCATCCACCTTGGTTGGGCAGCCATTGGCTGAGGTTGGCTGAGCCTCTTGGCTTCATCTGCTGAAGGGTAAATGACTGAAAGGATGAAAACAGGGTTTTTAAATTGCCAAGCCACTTGAATCAATAGGGAACTCTGCATGTTACTTACATGTGGTCTCCATGGACCCCATATGAAAGATGAAGGCAGCTGTGACCTCGCCTCATCACCCTTGCCTCAATCAATAGCTACCAGCTTTCAAAGTCCCAAAAGGTGTGATTAAGTCTCTGCTCCACGAAGTTAGCATTTCCTAGCACACAGCCCATTGTCCTGACTGAAAGGACCTAAAAGCCCTTATTCTGTGAGGGTTAATGACCAGATGTCCCTGGAAGGAAGCCCACCGGCCCTGGGCCTCAGTGCCAGAAATTAGTGCAGCTGATTTCATTCCCCTTTGCATCCATGTCACAGCTTCCATGGCAGCATGGAGAATTTCACTTGGGCAAAGGAGCCTGTGGGTACAGGGATAACCCCAGTGATGTCCTGGGAGGGCACTGCAAAGAGACTGGTGTTATTCTGCTCTATTGCTCTTAGTCTATGAGAGGGTGCTTCAGAGGGATGCAAACCCAAACCCTTCCCCACCTGAGAGTGTGGTAAGCACATGGTTCAAGTGCCTAAATGGAGCACTTTCTCTGCAGCAGTCCCTCTTAGGGAGTGAGTGCTGGTGTAAATGTGACAGTGCCAGCAAGGCCTGAATCAGACTGTCCCCTTGTAATAGCTAGGCTTTCATAATGCCTGGACAGGACAATTGCATTGTCTGTGTGAAAACAGTAAGAACAAGTTTATGGTTTGCAGCAGCAGATGCCTCAGCACCTTTAACAGGAAGAGAATGGGCAGTGTATTTTGGAGAAATAAATAAGCAAAGAAAAAGTCACCTCATTGGGTGTAGGTACATGACACATTTAAGAGGCTAATATTGATACATCGTTCCCAAAGGGCCATTTCAACATCACCATTTGCACACAGAAATCTAACAGTACGTTCTTTAACTTAAAAGAGCTCTCTGAGTAACTGTCTTTCTTGTATTTTTCTTTCACTCTAACTCATTGATCCCAGATCTCTGGAGGCTGTGAGGACTCAGGAAAACACTGACACTGGGATCCTGCTCTCCACATGTGTATTATTGACAGTGGAACTGGATAGGGAATTTGGTTAGCACAGTGTAACCAGGGTATGTGGTAATTACTGGAGCATCATTATAGCATGCTTTTAAAGTTATTAATTAAAGCTTTTATCTTCCTTTGCACATTAGAATTTTGAAAAACATTGAATAGCATTAATAAATCTTTAGTCCCTGTAGCCAGCAGCAGCTTAGCTTTTGGAGAAAGAAAAGCCCTACAAGTCTTCCTTCCAGGCAGTTGTGCCTTGCAGATGAGCCTGTGTGTAAGGACAGATCATTAAGGATTTGCTGCTCCGGGATGGAGGCAGAAATAAAATTACATATGCACAGAATATGGAACACAGATGAATCCAGCCATGATTCAGTTGGAGAGCAAGATTAGTTTCCTTTGAAATGCCATCAGAAAGCATTTGCTCCCAATGTAGGTCACAGCAACAAAGGCTGTGGGAGGGATTGACTGAAGGCAAAAGGAGTGAAGCTGAAATTACCTATGTTCAACAGCTGTCTAAGTCTAAGCCAGATGTTTGCACCATTAAATACTCTGTGGCAACAAAGGTCTGTAGCCACGTAGACCCTGTAGTGGGAAGAAATTGAATTGTACATTTCTGTAAGTCCACACAATGACCCCATAACTCATCTTACTTGTGCTATTGTTAAGTCTCTGCTTCTCTTCATGCTAAAAGTGTGCCAAACACTCATTTTCACAGCTAGCTTGCTGTTTTTGCTAGTGCCTCACTTCCTTTCCCTGAATAAAATAATTGTTCTTTGAGCTCGGTACACGAACCAAACATTGAAAGAGATTAAGATGACCAGCAGATGATGGGAAACAGAAAATGCAACTAGACTCATTCCACATAAACAAATATTTTGAGGTGCACTGCTCACGCAAACTGATTAGTTTGCCAGCTGTAGGCAGAGCTACAGAGGAAATTAAAAAGGTGGAGTATGCTGAAAACTGCAGAGGGAAAGAAACTGATCAGCAGGGCACACTGATTCATAATGCAGCAGGGAAAGAATGAGCTTTAGACATGGATCTGCTGGATTTTAGGATTCCTGCTTCTTTGAGAGACAGTCTGTCTGCGAGACACTTTCTGTACTGTCACAGCAGCAGTGAAGCGGAAACTTCTTTTTTAAACAGGCAGGAGGAGGGGGGAAAGCCCTGCACAAAGCCCAGGCTCCCAAGCTCCCATAAGTGGAAAACATCATATGTACCTTTTCCAAATCCTTCAGGATGCAGCTGCAGATAATGAAGACAAATGATTCCTTCAAAGTAAAGATAATAATGGAAACAGGCTATGCCTAGAATTCACCTCAGCTTTAGATTCTGATGGCAACAAAGGTAATAGCATAAGAGGCAGAAAAAATGCAGTAAGAGGCAGAAATAGGCAAAAACTGCAAGGATGAAGGGTTACTTAAAAACTTCAAGAGGTGTGTGCGAAAGAGTTTGAGGCAGGAAATCATCAGTGAGATCATGAAAGCATGAACAGTCATGATGAATATCAGAAATACCTTATGACCTCTCTACCTTTCTTTGCAGACAGAAGGAGTAGCATCTCTAGTACCCTCTGCAAAATGAGGTATTTCAGCAAACAGCATTAACTGGGCAACAGTCAGAATGTTTTCAGAAATACACTACTTTTTGTCAAGAAACATCAGTCAGGGCCCAAACTTCTCCTATCGGCAATGGAAGATTAACTATGAAAATTCAATAGGTTTAGGGTTTCTACTGAAAAAAGCAGTCACCTATAGAAAACATCCCAGTAATTTTGGCACTCAACAGTATTACAAGAGACATGGGAAAGTTTGTTCCAAGTTCCTCTTCCTGTTTTGATGATGCCACGAGCTTCAATCAGATCATATAGAAGATGCCTGATTTTGTTAAGAGATTTTGACAGCCTGCAGATTCTCTTAATTCCTGAGACTGATGAAAAGATCTGAGAGAAAGAAATCCACACTATATGCACTTCTAAAACAGAATACTAGTCACCTTACCAGTTCACACTTAGTGATATTTGTGATATATCTGATAACCCAGCAAGGCTGGGGTGTCTTTTTGTATTACTTCCTCTAATTTTTAAGAAAATTTGGGACATAATTTAAATGAAACTGAATAGGAAAAAAAAAAAAAAAGGCATATTTTGAGCCAGAAAGGGAACTGAGAAAATTCAAGGATGGAGTGAACCACATGGGGAAGTAGGAAACCTGGTTCATTTCTGTCAAGCTCCTCCCAGCATTCCTGGATAATAGTGCAGGCACTGCCTGAGCCCCGGTGAGCCCTGAGCAGCAGGCTGGGCCTGTTCTATGTACAAAAAACACAAAGCTGTCGTTAAGGTCTGCTGAGAACAAGGCTGGAGCTGTAAGGGACATGCACCATTGGAATAGCTGTACTTGGAGATCAGTGCTGAAAGAACAGCTGGCAGCCCATAGTAATAAGGTCTAATCTGTTTTCCAAGGAGAAGGTACATATATCATGGGAGTCTGTGACCTCCCAAGGGAGACCGACGGCTGACTTCACTGGGATGCCTTAGAAATGAGGCCCTTTCAAGGCCTCTGCTCTACTGATTGATCATTTCAAATACTTTTGAGAATCTATTTCACACTTGCCCTTAAACCTCAGCCTGCTCCTTTTCAGATTTGCCCTACTAGCTCTGTTAGACTTTCAGACATTTGCAAAAACCCACAGAGCCACCATATCACCCATCTTTGGAAAACCTGCCTGTGCCAGGCGGTGTCTGCCACACAGGGCAGTGCCGTGGGAGCAGAGGGGCTGTGCCACTGCTCCTGATGGCCACTGGTACTCTGAGCTCCCTGCCAGCTCTCAGGTGCTGAGGCCATTGCAGCAGGAGCAGTCTCTGCTCCATGTGCTCGGGCCCTGGTACAGTGGGGACTGGGACTGGAGGCAGCAGTGTATTTCTGCTAAACAGAAAAGTACTGCTACGAAGAGAACAAAGCCTTTCAAATATGATTAACATTTTATTGCCTGGGCGGTAGGTATCAAAGGGCTCTTTGGCTCTTCTGGAGCTACTTCAGTCCAGTTGGATTAAAATCAGCACAGCTGTCCCCCAACTGACTCTAAAAATGCTTCCAGTAAATGCCACGTCCTGCTGTTGCTGCCCCTCCTTCTGGAAGCTGCATCATCCTGCTCAGCTTAGCTCAAATACTTGCTCTTCTACTCCCTCCTCCTTCTCTTCCTCTTCCTCTTCCCTCCCTGTGTGTTTGCTTTAGACCTAACAGTCTCCATCCCTATATCCCCTGCACTTCCCTTCAGCAACAGCCTTCAGCACAACACTGATGAGTGGGATGGTGGGGGTTACCAATAAGGAAATGGAATTGCCCACAAGAACAAGTGGGGCTGTGAGTGTGGGAGATGCCAGGTTACTCCTGCCCTGCTCTCCCCTTTCCACTGGGCTTGGGCACCAGGACTGGATGCTCTACTGGCTCTTCCTGCATTGAGAGGTGAACTCTGCTGGAGCCAGCCAACCCCCTGTGTGCCAGGGAGCTGCTCAGTACAGGCAGGACAGCTATTTCCTTGGACAGGCCGTGTGGAGGTGAAACTTTCAGATGATGAGGACAGTAAAACCAGCAATAACAAGTGTTTCTACCTCTTCTGTGGACAAAGGGGGGCAGAAATCTCTGGTAGCAATGCAGGGATGAAGAGGTACTGGAAGACTCTAGCTGCACTTGGAAGTGAGTAACAGAGAGTATAAATTTAAAAGAAAATAGTTCAGAGTGTCCGTGCAGAAGAAGCCAGGACAGAAGGACTGGAGCAGCTCCTCTTCTGTCAAAGAGCTGCAGATGGGTGATCCCAGTGGATGCTGAACAGCAGAGTGACAGAAGTAGGGTTCAGAGTTGTCTAAGCTCCTTTGATATCTCTCTAACGCACTGCCTGCTCTAGCCTAGATTTCACTCCATCCCTAGGATGCAGATGCCATCTGCAGGAGCCACTCGATCCAGCCTCCTGCAAGCTACAATAGCTGTGAAGGGAAGATCTAATTCTAGTAGTCAAAGATGTGACAGAAGAGACACTCCATCTGCCTCCCTGCCTGCACCCCAGGAAGGAAGCAGAGCCCCTTTTGTGGAGAGAGCTGCAGTGGTGGGTGGCAGGAAAGCTGCCTCTCTCAGCCAGGGTCCAGGAGTGGGGGAGATTGCTTTGCTCGGGCACCCCTCCTATTTTAGGCTGTAAATTGAAAGTCTCTTCCTTCAAAGGAAGCTGGGGGCTTCCTACCTCCAGTAAAAGTGTCTTTGACAGTATTTAGGTAGGAAGACTGGAGTTGTCTGCTCCCACAGCAGATTTCTCTCCCAGTATGCCTCACAGGCAGGTCTGTGGGACTCTCACCCAGCGCTGACCTGAGGACCACTTTCTCAGACAGGGGATACAATGTTCCTAGCTCACACCATTGACAGTTTGTAGAAGAAAGGGTATGGTTTTAAGTTCCTATTAGCTTCAGGAGTTGGGGGTTATCTTGCTAAAAGTGCAATATATTAAGAAATCCTGAGTACGCCTCCGATACCTCTCTGTCCTTTGGGTCACAATGACTGAGCTCAAAGCACAACTTGCTGTGAGCCATATCCCAGGTCTCCAGAAAACAAACACAGGAAGTGGCTTGTCCTTCTGTGTGGGTTTCTGTGGATGACAGAGCACTGTCAGGCGTGGATGAGCTGTCATCATATCAAAAGCAGTTAACAGCAATCAGCAATTAAAAGGAGTTTTAAGACCATCCATACTTCCCTTATGCACTAGGGAATTGCAGTGCCTAGTGCTGAAGGGTGTTACTTAATGATTGTTCTTGCCAACTGACACTAAATCCCACAAATCTCTTTCTTGTGGATGTATACAGTGTGTTCCCTGCTGCCATCACTCTCTGAGGGGATGGAGCTCAGGGCTCCCAGTACCTGGGATGCACCCAACAGTGGTGCCCAGCATTCCACCCCTGGCAGCTCTTCCCTGCAGGTGTGAGACATGCCCACAGTAGTGCTTGCCAAATGGAGCCTTCTCCTGCAGAGTGAGGAAAGAAAGCAATTTGGCTCTCCAGGGCACGTATGATGGCAGGTGAGCACTACCTTCCTGAGAAGGAAAACACTTATTCCCAGAGGCCAGAAGTGCCTCAGCCAGCAGAAAATCCTGAGGTAAGAAAGGTGAACTGTGCCTCCCCTCTCCCTTTCCAGCAGCGTTGAGGAAAGGAGGCAACAGATGCCATCCATTTAAAACAAGCATGTCAGTAACAACCACAGCCTGAACCAAACCAGATGTGATCTCTGGGGCTGTTAAGCCTGATACTTCACAGACTGCTCTAAGAGCTGGGCAGGGTAGCTTGAGGTTCCCCAGTCTCTTGTTGCACTTCCTGAAATGAAGACCTCAGGCTCACAACTCAGAGTTCAGTTAGTCTGCCATCAGCACAAAGGAGTCCTTCTTCTTCCTGACATCTCTGGGAAAGACTTTGCACTCACTTAGACTCTGTTGAGTAACAAGAAAAGGCAATTTTCCAAGCTCCCTAATGATACAGGAGGCCCAACAGTGCTGCAACCTGAAAATAGGTGCCTGGTTTCAGATTAGCATAAGTTCACATCCTATTCCACTATTAGATGATGTAATTGGAAGTAAGCATGTTTACTGAAGTTTGCTTTTGGTGCCAATAAACCCTTCACAGCAAGGCTGTTCTCCCAAACACAGTTTCTGCAGGAACCTGACACAAGCACTTATCTCACAAGTAAAAGTCATCCTGAACACCTTTCCTTCACCTGGAGAATAAAATGTACTGAGCTCAAGAAATAAGTTTTGAAAAGCAGCTTCCATGATACTTGAGTCTCTTCATGTACCCAACCTGAACCTTAGAACAGTGCACGTGCTACCTCAAGATATTCACAAGACAGCATTATCATCTGATTTACTAAGAGTCTGCTGAATGCTAGGGAGGGACTTTTAGAGGGGCATTGGGGTTGTGTACTTCTGTTTAAATGGCAGCTCTTGGAACAAGAGATTGAAGCTGATTGTTGTTGTTGTTGTTGTTGTTGTTGTTGTTGTTGTGTTGTTTTTAATTTCCTGAGTGCCAGCATTTTAGAGGAAAAAATTATGACAGCAACTTGGATTGCCAGCAGTGAATCAATTAATAAAAACCAGTCCAAGGTAACAAATATTCCAGCAATGAGAAATCTAGGGAGTGTTATCTCTTAGTGGAGCTTTAGCACGGGTAAGGAACTTGACTTTCAGTGTCTTTCGTGACACAGGTTCACACAGCACAGACTCGTTGCCGTACCCTTTGTCAGGAAGAAATGCTTTTTCCTCTGGCAGTTATGAATCTCCTTACTTTGACATAAGGGATTTTGTATACTGATTGTAGGCAATATACAGTAAAAAGCAAAGCTGACATTCATATTCTTGAAGGTGACATAGTAGCACTGGGGACACTGTATTACAAAAAAAACTAGTTTACAGAAGAAAAGATTGTATCTCAGACCATGTGGTGTCAAAACCAAGTATTCAGTCATGCTTTTACTGAAGTATCCAGCCTGCCATGTTCTCAGGTCACAGTTCATCTAATTCCTGTGGCTTTGCTACTGTGGCACAAGACACAAGAGAATGTGATCACTTGATTTTCTTCTTACAAATTGTCCAATCTGAATTTTACAAACCCCTTTTCCAGTTTGTGACTGAAATGCAACAATGTCAAAATATCTTTGTGATCTGTTTAATCAGCTGCCCCAACTAGCCCCAGCTTTGACTCTGCATAGATTCCTGTGTGTCTTACCCGCTCTGTACATTCACTTGTGGATTTTAGACTCAGTTGATGGGACTGACCTAAATTTCTTAAGTAAATATTCTAAAGAGGTTTCCCAAATTTTCTTCCTAAATCTCATGTATTCATTCACTTGGAATAAAACCAGGTTGCTCTGTTCTTTCCATCTATAGGTAGTTCTGAGCAGTTTTACTCCCTTCCTCTACAGATGTCTCACTGCCTCACAAGAACAGTGTAAGATTTGGTGCATCTGAGCTTCAAGGACAGCAGTCATATGGGAGCCAGGATTAGAAGCGATTTGATTCAAAGGGCTGTACTTCAAACTCCTGGATCAACCTGCTTCTCCTGCAGAGGAATGGTTGGCATGGGTGCTGTCTGCTTGTCACTGCTGCCCCCTTCCATCTGTCTTTATAGGGAAAACAGAGGAAGACAAAAGAAGGGCACAACTAGAAAAGTGCCTTGCACTGCACTGGCTTCTCTCTGGCTTGCTGTGGTCTCTTCTGTGTGGCAGTGCTGTGGAACACAGACCTGAGAGCAATATTTAGCTCAGCTTTTTCCACAGCAAAACTGCTTTCTCTGTTTGAAGGCTGAAATATAGGGAACAGCAACGCTGAAATTCTCTCTATGGAGTGACTGCCTTTCACACAAGTAGCACAACGTAATTCCCTCTACTCACATTCTCTTCTTCACTAAGGCTCTGCTTAGCCTGCTTCTGTCAGCTCTAATTACAAACCAGCAATACCCATCCTCGCTTTCTTCTGGATAAGCTCTCCCTTGAATTTGACTTATTTCAGGATGTTGGATGCCAGCTGGGAAATGGAAAATACATTCTGGAAACTGCAAAACCATCTTTCTTCCTAGGCAGTTGCACATTTCCTTAAGGGACTTAATTCTATAAGAATCACATGAAAAATAGTAAGCAGAACAGTGCGGGAGCTCAGGTGATAATAAGAAAAAAAAAAAAAAAAGTAGAAAATTTTCAGGATAAATTGAAAGCCAAACATTGTGTTAAAACCAGATATATATAGCTATTTGCTTTTCTGGTATGTAGGAAGGGCACAAACCTGTAAACCTTTGGGGCTAAGGATTTTGTATGTGAGCAAGAAACACTCCATGCTGCCTAGAATTCCTTTCCCTGGATGTACCTGAGACACCTCAGTCAGCCTTTGGCCAACAGAGGAGAGAACCAAGAGCTGCTTGTTTATTCAGCGGCATCCCCAGGGCTGAGCCTTGCCAGGCTGGAGCACCTTTGGCAAAGGAATGGTGCAGCACATCCCTGGAGACACTTCTTGTGGGAGTTTGTCAAGAGACAGAGCTCCAGCATTTGTCTGGCAACGCTTCATGTGCTTGTCCCCACAGCTGCCAGCCCTGACCCCAGACACTCCTGCCCGGTGCCGCCTCAGAGGCAGCCGGGTGGGCTGGGGTGAGCCACTGGGCTGGGCTCTGCCATGGGAAAGGACTGCACTGATCCAGCAGGAGAGAGTCAAAGCTCCACCTGAGATGTCACAAGAGTCGTCTCTTCAAAGACAGACAGCTTCGGGCACCCTGAACGTGCTTTACACAGAATTTAGGGAGCCCCTCTGGACAAGTCTTGGCCACATTCTCCACCACCTTTGCACCCATTTTGTTCCCTCTTCCTGCAGTCTGTCAGAGATAAACCAGAAATCACTGCAATCCGGAACAGGGAAAAGGAGGCCAGAATTAGGGTTGCTTGTGCACTTTTGGGCATAACTATTTGCAATCAGTGTGTCAAGTCCCTCTGTCACTGTTCAGGAAGGCAATGGCAGTTTAGGTCAAAAGAGATGCAGGCAAAAGGGAAAATGGATTGATCAGAGGCTGAGATGAAGATATCTTTTTGGTAATCTTCTTTTTTGCCTGAGCCTGGTGGTAAATTCTGGCTGCATTAACATCTAAACCCCAGGTATTACACGTGTCTTATAGCCTGGAGAAACGAGTATTGCTTGACACATACTGCTACTGTTGCACTAAAGATGAAGAGGAAAATAAAATTCCACCATCCAGTGAAGAAAGAAGCCTCTTATTTAAGAGGAAAGAAAAGAAAGATACGAAGAGAAAAAAGCCTTCTGAAGAAATCTAACATTAGAGACTAAGAGCAAGAGCCAGATCAGGCCCAGCTGTAGGGCAGAACACGGAGCACAGCCTTTCTATGGGCTGTGGTAATGCCCATGCCCTGCACTAGGACACAGCTCAGGGAGACTTCTCATGGCCTGCCCTGGGACGGGTTTGTTAGCGAGTTTAGTTCCTTGAGGGCCGCTCTGCCATCAGAGCAGCGGGAGCGGTGCTGTGCTCCGGGCGCTGCTGCCGTGCCCGGCTGTGCTCAGCGCCGGCTGCGGGGCTGCGCCCGGGGATGGCTCGGGCCGGCCCCGGGGCACCGCCCGGCCGCGCCCGGGACCGCGCCACGCCACCGGGCGGCGCCCGCGCGCGGGCCCTCTGCACCGCGGCCCCGCTGCACCGCGGCACGGCCCCGCCCCGGCACGGCCCGGCCCCGGCACGGCCCCGCCCCGGCACGGCCCGGCACGGCACGGCCCCGCCCCGCCCCGCCCCGGCACGGCCCCGCCCCGCCCCGCCCCGGCCCGGCCCCGCCCCGCCCCGGCACGGCCCCGCCCCGCCCCGGCACGGCCCCGCCCCGGCACGGCCCCGCCCCGGCACGGCACGGCCCCGCCCCATCGTGGGCCCGCCCCAGGATGACTCCGCCCCATTGTGGTCCCGCCCCCAGCGCATCCACACCAGCTGCTCCGCCCACGCGCTCGTCCTTGCTATCGCGAGAGCGGGGGCTGCCCGCTACCGGCTACTTCCGCCCTCTCCGCGAAGTATCGCGCGATCTCGTGCCCTTTCCTCCCGGGCAGGGTGCACAGTCTCGCGAGAGCGGCGCGTCCTGCGGCCCCGGGGCGGGGCGCGGGGCGCAGTCTCGCGAGAGCTGCCGGCCCGCCGGCGCCCCTCAGCCCGCTCCCTCACGCTGACATGGTCGCCGGCGATGGACCCTCCCAGGACAGGTCGGTCACTGCGGGGACGGGGCCGCCCCGCTCGCCGGGACACCGCAGGCCGGGACATCGCCTCGCTGTCTGCGCCGCCGAACGGCGCTGTCCCAGGCCGCGGAGGTCCCTCCGGGGGTAGAGCGGCCCCGTCCCCGCCCCGCTGTCTGCTCCCTCCGGGGGGTTATTTATTCCGAGCACCTAATGGCTGCTACGAGGTTTATTTCTGTGTCTTGTTCCCTTGACGTTGGCTTGGCAGTCAATGCTTTGTGCTTCTTGCTGCATTAAAACCCATGTCTCTTATCTGCGCTGGTGAGATGTCTTATCCTGTGTGTAGATGGCTAACTGAGACAACAAAGGTCAGGTGTGTTCAGGTTGTGCTGGCGACCTGCATTGACCTGCAGGTATCTACTATTAGTGATGCTTTTAAAATTCACCTTAGTCACACATCTACATCTGAGGTGTCTCAATCCATTTAGAAACCTTTCCATACCGCATCTACTTACAGTCTAGAGGAACGTTATTTCTGGCAGAATCAGAACTAAAATCTCTTTTTTTGAGTCCCCAGGGCTGAAACGAGGCGTTGTTTCGT
Organism: Phylloscopus collybita; assembly: GCA_027886175.1. Taxonomy (NCBI): domain Eukaryota; kingdom Metazoa; phylum Chordata; class Aves; order Passeriformes; family Phylloscopidae; genus Phylloscopus; species Phylloscopus collybita. The sequence continues at coordinate 9,583,030 of JAJNNQ010000033.1, read as the reverse complement.
GGCTGTAACTTTGTTTGTTTTGTCCTGCAGGAAGCCCTTACCAGCCCGCCATTGAAACTTTGGAAAGCCACCCAGAGAAAAAGTTTTACAATGTGTCGAGCCTCGGAGGCGCCAAGTATGGTAGGATGCTCTCTGGGGGTTATCGGTGCCAAGGGCCTGTGGGGGCAGGAGATGCAGTTGGGAATTCCTAATGGACGTGTTTGGAAGCTGAGCATATCCTAATTTCTCAGTGCTTTATGGAGCTGGCAGGGGCAATACTTGTAGGGCTCTTTTAGCAGGAGAGAAAGTACAGGTGTTTCTGCCGTTTTCAACAGTATTCCAAATCAGAAGAATTACACTTTTGGGGAAAAAAATGAAGTGACAAAGAACTCCTATTTAATGCTTGAAAAATAAATACAGCTTTTACTGTAGTTTTGTGCATGTTCCTGGTGTTCTCGTTTCTCCTCCCCAGCAGCCTCACATAGTGGGTTTGCTGGAACATGGCTCCTGCTGCAGGGTGATGTTTTGTGGTGCTCCTGCTGTTGCTTAATCTCAGCTTGTCATTAGTATGCGAGGGCTGTCTGTGCCAGCAAGGCCTTCTCTGGGTCTCTGTGTCCAAGTGCCTTTCACAATGTTGCATGTGTGGTGGGAGGGGAGTCCAGGCAGGGGAGGGAGCTTTGCTCCCTGCCAGCTGGAACAGGCTTTAGTCTTGCAGGTAGTTCAAGCACACTGGCGTTATTCTTTCCCTTTGTCTGCACGTTAAACTGGAATACTTACAGGGGCTCCTTAGGAAAGGCATTTGGGATGCTTTTCAGTTTTCTGAAATCTGAATGCTTCTGTGTTCACAGAATTTCTGATATGCTTCTTGAATAAAAAAAAAAAAAAAAGCAGTGGGTATTTTACTTTAAACCCATATTTGACCACAGTTATTAACTCCCTGTTTTTTAAAGAGAAGAGAAAGGGGGGCACAGTGTCTGCTGAAATTTTGTGCAACCGCTGTGTGCTCTTGCAAATTTCCCCTGCTTGTAGTGACAAAGTCAATCTTTCAGATAAGCACACGTGGAGGAAACGATGCTTCTGCTGGTGGCTTGGCCCAGAGAGAAGCAGTGCTGTCTTAGTAACAAAACCAGCCAGCTCCACAGCAGTTTTGTGAAAAGCCTCATGACAAGAGTGGAAATAAAACAACAATATACAGCTTTCTGCTAAAAGGTGCCATAAAGCTTGCAGCAGCAATGGGTATTGCTGAAGATATTCTCAGACTGCACTAATAGGGTCTTTGTCTTTCAATAGAAACTTCTGTGCAGAAGCTGGAAGCCTCATGTTAACTTCAACGTAGCAAAAGACTGAATAACATCCAGGAATAGTGTGGGACAGCACTGGTAGCAAACCCAGTATCTGGAATTGCTCATTGCATTTGTTGCTAGAACAGTTTGAGTTTTACCTGTTTGCCCTCTGCCTTGGGGCTTCTGACTGTGATTTGTCATTAATTACCTGTTGATATTAATCAGTTTACTAACATAAATGTTAATTGATTTAGTTCCCAGTTTTCTAGATTTTTAAGACTTGTGAGGAAAATGAGAAGAGCTCAAAAGGATTTAGGGCAGAGAGGATATGTCGAGATCTCGGCCAGGCTCCTTCTGGGGCTGGAGCTACTGTGGGGAGTCTTCCATGGCTAAGCTGTGCCAGGCTGGGAGGACAGAGATTCCACTGCCTCCCGTGATCCTGTGCTTAACCGTGCCCCTGTGGGCTGCTTTTTCCTTCTGCCCAGTCCCAGTGTCCTTTCCCTCACCTGGGACTCCTCCTGTGCTTTCATGGGCGCTTGTGCCACCTCAGGCCTCCCCTGGGCTGCCGCCTGCTCTCCCTGCAGCTCCTGTGTGCCAGGCACAGCAGCCCCGAGCCTCCTGGAGGGCCCTGTGCCAGTGTGATCTCATTCCTGGAGCTGTCCTGTACACTGGAGGGCCCAGGCTGCACCCGGTGCTGCGGACAGGAGCTGCTGGTGCCTCGTGGAGAGGAGCAGCTGCTCCTCCAGAGCAGCCCCTGGGGCAGTGACATTTGTAACCCACAAGGAAGCAAACAAGTTCTTCTCTGGGAACCTGGCTTTTCAATCGAGTGAGTGGGAGCATGAAGGTGCATGACACCTTTTGGATGACATCTTTATACTCAAATTTACTCAAATCTTAAACTCAAAATAATGATTTGTCTAACTAGACAACAGTGGATATTATCTCAGAAAGACACAGTGAGAGCAGAGTCAGCAAGTTCTATATTAATAGTTTGTCAACAAACCACTGCATTGCATTGTTCACTGGATTTGTGAACAAACCACCAAACTTTTTTTTTTAAATATTTTTATTAAAGCCTGAAATTAATAGTTTCACCTTCTTCCAACTAACTTTTTTTTAGGATTTCTCACTTTTTATGAAGCTGTTTGCCTACTAGAATGATGCTGAAAATAGCGGGATTTGTGGGAGAAATGTCAATCAATTTTGATTTTTTTCCTTAGTGGCTATTTTGTTTTATTTGCAGTGAATAGTGACATTGGGGTGTTTTTTCTCTTCTCTCTTATTTCATTCTCATTTTCATTTCCCTTTTTTTTTTTTCTCAGAAGGAAACTGCTTCTTGTCAGTACCTTGATTCATATCAGTAGCAAACTAACTCAAGTTATATTTAATAAAATGTTCTTCTTTATATTTTATGAGGTGTGTTAATTTTAAAAGAGGCGTATGGCAGAGTAGTTTCTGGTCTTTGTATCACTATTTATTGAAAATAATATTCTTGCATTGGTTGCTTTGGCTTAGTATCCTGAGTAATGGAATGGCAGAATTTACAGTTAAAATGGTTTTCAGTATTCCAGTAGTTGTTGCTTTTGACCCGTTCTGATCAATAATCCCAGGTCTATATTCCTTGCATCTCTCCCCTGCCAGCATGAGGTACCTTATTAAACGTCACTGTCTGAGCAGTGTGCTCAAGCATTGGGCTCCCCCAGTACAGTCCCAGATCAATGTGTACAGTGTGCAGCTCTGTTCCACTTGGTGTAGGGAAGAGCAAACCCAAAGGCAGTTGGAAAAGCAGGCTCCTGAAGCTCTCATCTTTCCAAACCCTAGAAAAGTGGAATTCCTTACAAATGTGAGATTGTAATTTAAAAAAAAAAAACTCTGTAAGCTGCAAGAAGTGCTGCACTCATGGTGTCTGTCCCTTGCCTCACCCCAGATACTCTGCCTTACTCCATCCGAGTGTTGTTTGAGTCCAGTGTCCGTAACTGCGATGGCTTCTTAGTGAAAGAAACAGATGCTATGAACATCTTGGACTGGAAAACAAAACAGAACCGTGTTGAAGTGCCCTTCTGTCCTGCCAGAGTTGTTCTTCAAGACTTCACGTAAGTGTGTGTGTGTGTGTTCGCGCGTGCAGAACCCCCAAAAGAACCTGTGCAAGCTCACTGAGTGTGTGTTTGATTCTTTAGTGTGAGAATAAATCACTCCTCCCCTCCTGGTAGCCAGGGGAAAGCTGTGCACTGGCTCTGCTGTGCAGTAGGTGCCTCATGATAATTCCATCGCATGCCAGGGTAGGAGTTGTTCCGTAGGGTACTGGCTGTGGGCAGGTTGGCAAGGCTGAAACTGCTGGCCTGCAAGGAACACCTTACAGGATAAGAGCCAGAATACAAATGGAAGTGGTGACGTTTTGGCTGTAGCCAGGTGGTTGACAGTTCACACTGTCACTGACAGCTCTTCCTTGAGATAATTGAAGATTAAATATTGCTTACTCCACAGTGAGTAACCTAGTCGAATCCATGAATAATACATACATTGAAAAAGCAACCTCTTAGGATATTAACTTTTTTTGTGATTTGACTATGGCATAGCTAGAAGGGCAGTCCTTCAGCAATTTGCAAATATTCAATTTAAGCTGTCTTGCTGACTCTGTATATTTATTAAGAAGTGAGATAATTAAAAAAAGGAATTATGCTGATAATAAAAATGAGGTAACGTTTGCTTAGCAGGCAAAGCCAATAAATTTACATAATACTGTGTTCTATAAACATTGCCTCTGTCTGTTTTGTACAGCAGTACGAATATTGTGAAATGCTATGAGCTTCAGAAATGGCTCTGTCAGACAAATGATACATAAAGGAGGTGTTAAATGTATAGCAGGAGCTTTGCTTGCATAGCAAGGTTCTGTTAAGGAAAGGAGTATCTAAAGATCCCTTCTGTGCTGAGGTACCAGCACACTTGAGAGGCAAAGCAAGACACAAGAGAGGCGTGGTTCCCTTTGAGATGGTCCCACGTTCTTGTTTGGTACATTGCCTTCAGACAGGCTCTTGCTCGTTAAGAGGCTGTACCAACTCCAGGGACTTTAAAAATGGTTCAAGTCCTTTAAAATTTAGAGAATAACAGGTGTATTTTCTGAAACAGGATATAGCTACTTCTAGACTTGAATGAAATTAAAAAGAAGTTTCTGCATTTCAGTGAGTTAATGTCTCATGATGTTTTACTGTTTTGTTGTTTTGTCTGTCAGTGGAATTCCAGCAATGGTGGATTTTGCTGCCATGAGGGAAGCTGTGAGAAATGCTGGAGGAGATCCGGTGAAAGTCAATCCTGCCTGCCCAACTGATCTCACTGTTGACCATTCTCTGCAGATTGATTTCAGCAAATGGTAGCATAGCTTTTTTTTATTATTATTTTTACAGGCCATACATTTTTGTCTGACACTGAAGTGTGGATTCATTCAGGTCTTACTATGGGTTACTATCCCATCAAATCATTTGCCATGTCTGGATCCCTAAAACAAGACCTGGTGGTATCTGAAAAAGAGCTGGATAAAAATGGATAAGCATTCTTGAGGGGAAGAAAGAACATTTGTGAGGGCTTATGGGTGAAGCTGACTGATAATCCAAATTCTGGGCAAGATTATGCTGAAATAACGGGATCTGGCATGGTTTCCAGAAAATAACCTGTCTCAAGAGAATGAGGCAGAGGGCGTTTGTTATTTTGCTTTGCTCGGATTTTATTGTTCAAGTTAAACAGAACTTTATTTCCAAATGTGGCTGCCTTGTCACAGCTCCAGAGAAGGGGCCTGCAGTTCTGCTGGGCATTTTTAAACACTGTCATTGCAGCCCATGGCTTGTGACTGGTCTGGGTTTTTTTGCAGGCTTTGATTTAACACCATGGAAATGAGGGTGCGGATATTTTCAGAGAGGGAAGTGTACTTGGAGAGGTCTGGAAAAGTGAGGGGACTGGAAAGCTACCAGCGTGGTTTTCCTTGTCTGACAGGCAGTGATGTGATGGACACGGCCTGGGGCTGCCTCTGCTAGAAACATAAATACTGCCCAAGAGGAAAAATTTGGAGCTTTTGTTTTGTGTTTGCTGAAGTAAATACTAAATAATGCAGCTTCCCTTCACCTTCTCCCCTGCCTCTCGGTTGTGGAGACTTCCAAAACCCGTGCAGAATTGCATAAACTGCTCAGGCTCTTTGGAAATTTTAAAAGTTCATAAGGAAAAAGCCTGTGGTCAAAGGACATGGATGTGTGAGTCATTTCTGTCAACCTTCCAAGCACTCGCAGGATTTCAGTTTGCTGAGTGTTAGAAGAGCAAGAAGCTGCAGATGATCTGTTGGGCTGCATGTGTTGTGTCAGTTCTGTGCTCTGTCCCTGCCTGTCTGGAGGGACAGCTGATTCCTTTGCAATTAGGCCAGCCTAAAATTATCTGGCAGACCAAGTGCTGGCAAGAGGTCTCCACATGCTGCTTTGTAATGATAAATCCGGCCTCTGGAGCGTCCCTTTGGAAAGCTGTGGGGGCTCAGCAGCTGCTGCCTGTGATAAGAAACCCTTCACTGAGGGTGGCTGGTGCTGCTTTTGTAGAGAGCTCCCATCTGTGGGGCACAGCCTGCGGGGCTGCCCTGGGATTTAGACAAGGTATCCTCTGAGCCAGGCAACACCCTGCACTCCCAGAGCTGAGGGGCTGGCTGCCTGTGTTACTAAGGCAGAAGAAAGCAGTGGCTTTCATTGCAACTTTGTGCTTTAATAATTGTGGAGAGAGGTGAAAGTCATTCGTTTTTCACAATAAGCTTTCTTTGCTCTCCTGCAGAGACTGAATGTTGCACAAATAGAGGGTAGTGTGCTATATGGGATTTATTTTTTAAAAAACCCCTGGCTTTTCTCTCTTACTTCTGACTGGCCTGAATAGTGTATACATTTTATCTGCACCTTCGAGAGTTTGTATAAAAAGCCTAATTATGATCAGGTTATGTTTATTTCCTTGAGAAGGCTTTGCCTGTAATCATTCTTCTGTGGTTGTAACAGAACATGTACAGCACTGTCTTAAAAAAAGAAACAAATTCAGTCCACCATTTGGATGAGACTCTACCCACAACTTCCAAGTTTAAAACTCTGAGTTCGGCCTTTGCAATGCTGTTTATAAAGATTTCTGGTCTGTTGTGAACAAAGGGAAGGAGTTGTTTGGTTTTAATCTTTGAGACAATCCAGTTCTGTTCACTTCTTACCACGCTACATTACTTACCTGACCTTATCCAGCAGCAGTTTACTTTGCAACGGGGTTGTAATAAAATAACTCTATTTTTCCAGATGCTGATTTATGATCTGTTGAAGGGGTTGCAAAAAGCACAAGGCGGGGTGTGGGGGTGGGCAGGGTGCGTGCACAAAGAAGCCGATTGCCCGTGTCCCGCTGAAGGCTGTGTTTGGTGTTGCAGTGCGATCCAGAACGCTCCCAACCCCGGAGGGGGCGAGCAGAAGCCGCTGGCCAGGCTGTCGCCGCTGAAGCCGCCGCTGCGGAAGCCGCCCCCGTGCCGGGGCCACAGCGGCTGCCGGGGCTCGTGCGGCGCGGGGGAGGGCGGCCGCAGCTCGGGAGCCTTCCCTGCGCAGATCGAGAACACGCCCATCCTCTGCCCCTTCCACCTGCAGCCCGTGCCTGAGTATGAGAGCTCCTTTGCTACTTTGCCTTGGACCCTTGTGCTGTGGGTGCTGCCTGTGACAGCTCTGGGAAATGGGATGGGGGCTTTTAAACATCTTTCTGTAGTTTGCACCCATGCCCTAGAAAAGTTGTTTCAGTATCTAGAAGTAGGTCGGATGTAGCAGATAAGAATTAAATATACAATAAATTTTTCTTTTTAAGAGAAGAGCTTTACTCAACACACTGCAGATGGCCACCTATTGGCTCGTGGCTGTGATTTTTAAATTAAATATTAGTACTTCTCTCATTTCTTTACAACAACAAGTAAGCATAGGAGTAATTCTCTGTCTTGCAAAGTGAGCCTGAGTGAATAACTCAATGAAGCATTAATTTATTTCTAAAAGTAACTCATAGATTTTTGTAACAACTTTTCAGAAGTCTCTGTCTCTGAAAGAGCTAAGAAGTAGCTTATTCATCATCCCCCAGCCTGTACAGGATCTCACAGTCCATCTGTCAACTGAGTTGAAATTCAGTAAATATCCTGCCTGTGTAGTAGCCCAGGGGAGCCTCATGTCTGTTCCTCTCCCCGATTTGTTATTAACAGGTCGTTGTGCTCTGTTCCATCGATGCCAATTACGTGTAATCCTCCTCCTGCTCCAGCTGCTGCCCCTGTCTGATGGACTGTTGAGATCCCTATCTGCCCGTGCTGGACAGGGGTGCAATTAGAGAGCTGATCAGATCTGTGTCCCACAGTGAGGCTGGGCGGAATGCTGTGGTAGGATTAGGGATGTGCAAATACCCCTGCTCAGTAAGAATGCAGGAGGAGGGATGTTTTCAGCAGTACTGCTGTTCTGGCAGCACAGCAGCAGTGGTGAACACTGACTGTCCCTCAGGGCTTGGTGGAGCAGGAGAGCTGCTGACCTGCTGCAGGCAAGAAGGGGAAGGGTCATGACTGTAAAATACACTTCTGAAAACTGAGGACTGACTTCCTGGTACAAAGCAAGTGTGTTCCCTTCCTTGTTCAGCTGCACAAAGCAGAGATCATTCCTCTTAAATTATGGATTACTCTGTTACAAGAGGTATCAGTATTTTAATAAATAACTCATACTAAGAAAACATAGTTCATTTTATGAGACTATACTGACGAGTACTTGTGAAGAAAAACTTGTGGCTTGGAGGGAAATACAAAAATGGAGGATAGTTACAACTGAACTAGTGAACATATTTAATGTATGGAGTTTTGAGATGTGCAGCCTCTGAGTCAACTGACAGGGGGTAAAAAAGCTTCTGTGTATTGTAGCACATGCTTGGAATAGATCTCCTGAAGTATTTTTGAGGTCACACACATTAGGCAAACCATACCTAGAATGAACAGGTGCTCAGACACAGCACATACAAAATCAGCTGTTCTTCACTGTTTACAGAAAGCTTGCTGCAGGGAAGCAATTATCTTTGTTCTAATAAACCTCTTCAAAGAGTCCTGCAGGCTTAAATAAGTCTTTCATCAAACAAACTAAAACTACAACTTGTTCTTCTGTGATTAGAAATAAATTGTGACAGTACTTTTAAACTTGTTTTCTTCCTAGGCCTGAGACAGTATTGAAAAATCAGGAGATGGAATTTGGCAGAAATAGAGAGAGGCTTCAGTTTTTTAAGGTATGTCTGTGTACCTGCAGGCTTCGGGGTTTGGGCTCCTTTAAGAGTCATTTGTCTACCAGTATTCAGGTTTAGATGATAAATTAAATGTAATCACTTGGAAGTGTCAGGTTTGCAAATCTGAATTTAAACAAGAACAGAAAATTTGCTTTCTGACTTGAAAAATTTACTCTGATTTGGTTCTTGTCAGTGGGGATTTTTGAAGCATTAGTGTTTTTAATGCCTTTCATGTTCTCAGTGCCTTAGTCACAGTGAGTTTCTGGCTGAAAGGGTTATTTATCCATAACTGTGTTAACAAAAGTTCCTGAAGTTGGAAGTGTGGAGTGGAGACCAATGCTTAGACATGGCAGCTCTCAAACTGGGCAGCAGAAGTCCTGTGGTGAACATCAGCTTCTCTGCTGCTGGACAGGGCCCTGCAACATTCCTGTTTGATCCTTATCTTCTGTTTTGGCAGGGCTTAGGAATTCACTGTGATGATCTAAAACTCCTCATGGATGTAGACTAGAGGTTTCTGTCTGAAAGTTGCAAATTAGCTTTTACATTATTAAAGAAGGAAATGGCCAGGTTACATCTTGTTACAAGTTTCCATGTCAGCTCTGTTAAACGTATCCTCCTGAATTTGCAAGGGTTCCATGCTGGAGTGTTCGACCTAAATTCAGTTATGCTATAAATATAAATTCTGCTATAGATACAAGTGCTTAGGTTCTGTTGTCTGAATACCAGGCATGTAATCAGTTGTGTGAACTGGAAGGTAAGAGGTTTTTGCAGCCCTGCTTTTGAAAGGGAGGCCTGAATTACTGATTCAGCCTTCAGAGGAACTGAGTGAAAGCTTTTGTTGATGATTAAGAATGCATGCAGGGAGATCACACACCTCTGTTTCACAAAGGGACAAAAGCCACTTGGTAAATAGCAAGGACTCTTCTATTGTGTCTTCATTTTGTCTTTTTAGTTATGTTCTAAGAATTGAATGTAGCTCTGAAAAAAATGCAACTCTTTTTTCTCCTTTTGGAAAAATTACAGTGGAGTTCAAAAGTTTTTGAAAATATTTCCATAATTCCACCCGAGACTGGAATGGCTCACCAAGTGAACTTGGAATATTTGTCCCGAGTGGTTTTTGATGTGAAGGATTTCCTGCATCCTGATAGCGTGGTTGGCACAGACTCACACACAACCATGGTGAATGGTTTGGGTATCTTGGGCTGGGGTGAGTATGCTCAAACTTCATTGCTCTTCAAAAGGCAGCTAAAGCTTCACTAAAAAATATTTCTTCCCATGGGGTGTTGGTATCTCAAGCGTAACAGACTGTCTTGAATTATTGTTTTGAATGTTTTTTGTCTACAAGTAATCTTGAATAAAATTTCTTTCCCTTGAGATACCACTCTGTAATTTAAAGAGAAAACAACCAAAAACCAGCTGATATTCAAATAAGTGCTGTTTGTACAGCAGAAATTTGCATGAAGGTTTCTTTCCTCGCAGAAGATTAGCTTTAAATATAAAATATTTTCTAGTTGACTGTGATGTCTAACTTGAGCAGTAGTCTTACTTGATTTTATTTTTGATGCACAAATATTTAATGGAACTTCTACACGTCTTGCTGTGTCCTTGTTGGAAAGGGAGTGATGCCCTTCATTTGTGAGAGAAACAGCAACACCTTTACTGTCAGGAGCCTTTAGGTGTAGTGCAAAGCAGAGTGTTGTGTGTGTGGAGCTGACAGGCTGGTGCGGGCTGTGAGAGGGGTGTGAGAGGGGTGTGAGAGGGGTGTGACAGGGGTGTGCCAGGGGTGTGACAGCCGTGTCCCGCTCCCCGCAGGCGTCGGGGGCATCGAGGCGGAGGCGGTGATGCTGGGAATGCCGCTGACGCTGCCGCTGCCCGCGGTGGTGGGCTGCCAGCTGACAGGCACCGTCAGCCCCCTGGCCACCTCCATTGACATCGTTCTCAGCGTCACTAAGGTAAGAGCTCAGTGCCCTGGCAAACAAAAGGGATTTCGGCAAGTGCTACCGGCGGTGTGTGAGAAATGAATTAAATCAGGGAGTGCTTTTGCTATACCTTTAATCATGGCAATGCAGAAAGTCACAAATCATCTCTAACCATTTGTATTTGCTAGTCCTTTGAAGTAGTGGGTTGGTTTTTTTCCCCTCTATAGTGGTTTGCTTATAGACTTTCTTTAACTAAAAACAATTCATAATAATTTTATAACTTTTTTTTTTCTTGCAAACGTAGGCCTTAGGGTTTCAACTTTTTGTTTTAAATGTTCATGACTTGTGAATTGTGGCAAAAAGAGCTTGCTGTACCTCTTCATATACCAGGTATTGTGCTTTCTTTCCAACAGCATCTTAGACAAGCTGATGTCGCTGGAAAATTTGTTGAGTTTTTTGGGAGTGGTGTTTCCCAACTGTCCATAGCTGACCGAACCACAATAGCAAATATGTGTCCTGAATATGGTGCTATTCTGAGTTTTTTCCCTGTTGATAATGTGACATTGAAGCACTTAAAGCATGCAGGTAAATACTAAACTAAAGCAAGGATTCATTGTAATTGTATTTTTCAGTTGTGGTCATAACATGTTTTTTGCTCTTCAGAAAAACCCAGTGTAAGAGCTATTGAGTTTTTGTTTAAACTCCTTAATTTTTGCATGGTGCTTTTCTGCAGAGTTCTGATGTGGATTCAATGTGTAATTAGACTTGTGCTTGAGGTTTGTGGCCAGCCTGGTCCTTTTGTCTTAATTCCTGATTTGTGAATATGATACTGCTTTTCAACATCCAGAGTCCTGGTTTTTGGAAGCATATGTAAGCATATAAAATATTAAGGGAATTTTCACTCACTTTGAAATATGTACGGAATGTAAGTTTTCTTGATTTGAAATGAATCCCATAACCACCTGTAGATTCCCTACAAAATCAAAATTTAAAATTATTACTAGAAGCAAGTGAAACTACAGAGCAAATCTGAACGTGTCTCTGATTTTTCCCAGTGGTTAATGTTTCCCTTTGAAGTGCATGATTTCACTGGCATCTCAAGCTAAGCAAGGAGAATGTCAATTCCTTATCAAGCTACTGCAAACAGAAAACCACAGGGTGAGGGTGCCAAAAAAAGCTCATTCATGAGTGAGACTTCCTGAGCTTGAAATCTGTCACTCTCAAATAAGAGTTAAATGCTTTCAGTAGCAAACATTTTTGTCTGATGAGTGCAGAGCAGATGAATGGGTTTGGAAGAGTAGGCAGCAGTACTGCCTATTGTCAGCTAAGCACAAGGCCTGTGGTAAGCAAGGAAGCCCTAACATAGAAAAGCCTTATGGGCTTCAGGGACACAACTGTCAATTTTGGTAGAGTTACCTCTACTGGAGCTGGAATAGCTTATTTTAGTCCTTGATATAAGAAGACAAGTTAAGCTAATTTATAAAAACAGGTAGTAATTGATAAATGTTTTAATTTGTGTGTCATTCCTGAATAGATGTTGGGATATGGAAGTGGTGTACTTGAAAAAAAAGTGTTTCAAACATTGCACTTAAAACAATCTGAGTGTCTGAAAGTTGTGTGATTTTTTTTATTTATGTCTTTAATGTGACTTTTCTCATGTTTGAAATGGCCTTCCTTAGGTTTTGATAAGGCCAAGCTTGAAGTCACAGAAGCATATCTTAAAGCTGTGAAGTTATTTAGAAGTGATGAAAGTTCTTCCAGAGAGCCTGAGTATTCCCAGGTATGCTTGAAAGGAGTTGTTTGATTCTCATAAATAACTACTGATGATTCCACAGTCTCGCCTCCCACTGTAACTTCCATTGCTCTCAGCAAAGTTGTTTTTATTAACTCACAGTTTTGAGAAAGCAGAGTTTATAAAACATAGAGGGGGTGGGGATAAGGAGGGAAGCACAGTAACATTATGCCAATGCAGATACAGAATTCCAGTCATCCCAGGGGCTGAATGGTAGAAAAGTTAGGGATAATGTTGGAATGTTTGGAATAAGAGGAATAGCCTCTTATAGTGAGTGGTGTTGAAAATGGAATCCCAGAGTTCTAAATGTCTGAGAACATTCAGATTTGGAACAAGAGTTCCTGGGTGTCTCAGGAATATGTTCCATGCACTGCTGGGCTGGGGTTGGTAATGCCTGCACTTTCTCTTTCTTGGTTTCTTAGGTAGTGCAAGTTAGTCTGAGTTCTATAATTCCATATGTCAGTGGCCCCAAGAGATCCCAAGATAGAGTGGCTGTTAATAACATGAAAAGTGACTTCCAAGCCTGCTTAAATGAAAAGGTTTGTATTGCTGGTGCTCACATCAAAAGGTATTTCCTATCATTCACATGAATAAATGTTCTGTTACCTATTCCTTGCATGCCTGCTGAGCCCTCCTTACTGCTACACAACTGCTTGTCCAGGGTGTTCTGTTCTTGCCTGACAGGCATCCCAAGGGTAAATCATAGGAGTGTGTGGCAGGAACATGAGTTTCAGTTTAGATTGCTAGGGGGAAAGAACTTTACGTAGTGCATAGTGTGAGCTTAGCAAGCATTTTCACTTTTTTAGGGTTTTTTAAAGAGTTGTGTATGATTTAATTTCCAAAACAGAATTTACCCTAGGAAAACTCATCATACCATAAAGGAGGTGCTGAAAGACTGCCAAGATTTGTAGCTGTGTTCTGAGTTCTTACATTAGCAAATGATTTTAGCTTACAAACCTAATTTGTCTTCACAGAATGAATGGTTTTACTCTGAAGGTACTGGTTTTGGTTAGGGATATCCATGGGTATCTGAAGAGTGCAGCTAATACAGGAATGTATCTTCATTGTCATTTCATTTCTCATTGAAGTTCAAGACTGAGAGCAGTATTAGAACCAGCTTATAATGAGGCCTGTGGTGGTATGGTTCAGTTGTGCTGGGGGAAGGCAAAGGGTGAGGTTGAACGGGCGATCTGGAGGATGTTTGAGTGCTGAGGGGCACTGAGGTGAGTGTGGAAAATGCTAATTGCCCTTCTCTGCTTTAGTTACCACCCTTTGGCAATTAAAATCTTGGACATACTTCTAATTCAGGAAGAAGTATTGTGTAGATTAGACATGTATTCTTAAGGGGAGGTTCTTCCCTGTGTAGAAGGGAGTGAGTTGTGGAACAGCCGCACACAGACGGCGTTGGCTCACAGGTGCTGCAGAGTTAAAGCAGGTGTGAGGGAAGAAGGCTGAGTGTACAGACAGACTGTCAGTGTACAGACAGACTGTCAGTGTACAGACAGACTGTCAGTGTACAGACAGAGAGGCATCAACTGAGGGCTGCTTTTCAAATCCTGTAGGGGTTCCTAGTGGCACGGCTGAGTGTTATTTCAAAACCAGTGTTCACTTGGTCTTGCTGTAATGTCATCCTTTCTGTACTGTAACAACTGCTAACATGTATTTTTGTCATCCAGTCTGGTGTTAAAGGGTTTCAGATTGCAGCTGAGAAGCAGAATGATGTTATGCCTGTTCAGTATGAAGGAAATGAATACAAGCTGTCCCACGGCTGCGTTGTCATTGCTGCAGTCATCAGCTGTACAAACAATTGCAATCCATCTGTCATGCTTGCTGCAGGTATGTTGGGACCAGACAGCTCAGCATCTTAATGGTGCTCCCATGCTTCACAGCCCTCACCTTCACTTTTGTAGGTTCTCTTTACAGGTTTGAAACTGCAGACTTGTAGCCTTAGCTTGTAGGTTCTGGAGGTTATATAGGTAAAGTTGCTTTTCTATAATACAATCTGTTTGCCCCATAAAGCAGTATTAAGGAGAGTAATTATAAAATCTTTATACTTGGTAGTATGACAGCAGGTAAGCAGTTCCAGGGCTCCTGTCAGGTGGATGCACAGGGTGGCACAGCTGATGCAGGAGGTGAGCTTTAGCTTCCAGCCTGTCCTGGATGATGAGCTGTGATGCCACAGCCAGGACAGAAACTCTGTGTTGCTGAGCAGTTGTTCTGTCACTGCTTATGGGGTATCTGCCACACCATCACAGGCTGCAGATGGTTTTGCTGGAACAGCTCATCTGTCAGACATTGTTCTCCTCTTTTTAAGATCCTCTGTAGCCAAGGTGAGCTTCCCCTTAGGGCTGTGTGGCCTGTCTCTGGAGACTGAATGGATTGGCACTGGGAGCTAGAACATGGCAAAGAGATCTGTCTAAAATGGCTGCCTGCCTTCTAGGAATGGGAATAAAACCATGCATGGTATTGTTATGCATTAAGAAACTTTATTCAGGCCAGTGATTGCTTGAATAGTTTGATAAACTGAAAGTTGTCTAATCCTCTGGGGTTTTTTATGCTTGATTTAACTGAGGTAGAAGCATGCAGATGTCCTATGAAGGGATATCCAGATCATAATCAGTGTCCTTTTTCCCTTTTTGTTTGGTAGGACTCCTGGCCAAGAAAGCTGTTGAGGCTGGCCTTGTGGTGAAGCCCTACATCAGAACCAGTTTATCTCCTGGCAGTGGCATGGTTACACATTACCTCAGTTCCAGTGGAGTGCTGCCATACCTCAGCAAGCTCGGGTAAGGCCTGGCTGCAGGGGGCTTGGGCAGGTAGGACACAGTGGGCTTGCACAGGCTGCTAAATGGCACTGCTGTTCGTTTGAGGTTGGCTCATTCCTAACTTACCATGTCACTTGCTTGCTGACTTAAAATTATTCTGCTTCGTTGTATTCCCACTTCAAAATTTATGGTATGTAGCTCTAATACATCAGAGCTGTTTTTCCAGTCACAAATTACTTCAATTTAAGTGACTTGCAGGACAGGATGTACTTGATGATGTATTTTAAAAGTGGAAGCTGGATGCAAATTTGTCAGGACAGGCTGTATTAGTCTTTTCTTATCATTGCTGCTGTCAAGGGTTGTTTGGTATGTTTTTGGTTGCTCTGTAACAGTGTCCAGCTGTGGTTTGCATCAGTGACATGTAGTGTCTGCTGTTCATTTTCTAAGAAGTTTTAACTGTCAAGGGACAAAAAATTATGGGGGATTGTTAATAGAAGAAAAAGCAGTTTTATCAACAAATTGCTTATGACCGTGTGTGATTTGATGGTTTTTCCCATGTAGGTTTGAGGTTGTTGGTTATGGGTGTTCCACCTGTGTTGGGAACACGGCCCCTTTGCCAGAAGCCATCAGGAATGCAATCAAAGAGGTAAAGCTCTGGCTGGCTTGTTGAACACAGAAATGTATTTCTCACCCAGTTAAGCAATCAAGAAAGACAGTTATCCGTGCAAAATACACTTCATTTTTGGCTTGGACTTAGCATGATGTTGTTGGTGAATTTGCTTGTTAGAGGGAGACCATGCCAATTCATTCCTATGAAAAATAAATGTAATAACTAGTATTTGTAGAATACAGTTATAAATTACAAGATAAATATATGTGATCTAATCTTCCAGAGGATGCAACGTGTAGATTTTGTATCATAAGTGGAGGGTTTTAAAGAGCTATGGGCTTGAATTTTAACCTGCGGTGTCCAAACAGCTACAGCTTTTCTCTCTTCCAAAGCAGAAGAAAAGTAATTGAAATAAATGGCAGGAGAGGAGCTGACTGAAGTGACAGGAGAGCACATCAGAGGGTCAGAAGGGAAAATAAGAAGGGTAGTGAGAGAGAGCAAAATGCCTTTCAGTTGTAGTAAATATTTGAAGTGGAACGCTAAAAGCACATCTGACTTAGTCAACAGAAAGAGCGTAAGCTGTTGAAGTTCCCCAGAGTGCTGGAGCAGTGTGTCTGGCTCTGCCTTTCAGGGTGACATCGTTGCCTGCGGGGTGTTGTCTGGCACCAAGAACTTTGAGGGCTGCCTGTGTGACTGTGTCCGTGCCAACTACCTGGCGTCCCCGCCGCTGGTGGTGGCCTACGCCATCGCGGGCACCGTGCAGATCGACTTTGACACGGAGCCCTTGGGTGAGTGTTCTCCTGCAGTTTCTGTTGCTGCACACGGGCACAGGTTTCTGCACGTGATTTCAACACCCAGAGCCAATGTATTTGAAGAGAAAGCGCAGCCATACTTGGTTTGCTCGTGGCTAAAGCAGAGCATTCACTTAACTGATCAAATTCTTTGCCTGTCTGGTACCACCATCTCTGCAGGCCTGAATATATACCCGTCTATATTCTAATATAAATCTCAAGTCTAATATTTTATTCTTCCAAACTACTTGTTGTGTTTAAAATCTTACTCAGGCACTGGCTCTAATGGCAAAAGTATTTACTTACGAGATATCTGGCCTACCCGAGAAGAACTCCACACAGTGGAGGAAGAGTGTGTGATATCATCCATGTTTAAGGAATTGAAAGAAAAGATGGAGGTAAGAGTGGTCTGTTTTACATCATTTAAAGGTTGCATTTCATGGTAGCTTTATAATATCTTGCAGTTGAATGTGATTGGTTTGCCATTTATGTCTGTTGTGGTAATGGAGGGCTTAACTGGGATGTGTGCTTGTATTTAAAAGTGATTCCTAAGTGGTGTAACACGCAATATGTATAGTATATTATTTACTAAATAATAGTCATTAATAAAATCACCAGTATGTCTTTAGTTTTCGAATGTAAAAATACAATAAACTAACTTCTGTTCTTTTTGATTAATTTTCTTGTAGAAAGGAAACAAACGATGGAATTTACTGGAAGCACCAGAGTCAATTTTATTTCCCTGGGATTTAAAATCTACTTATATTAGATGTCCTTCCTTTTTTGATAAACTTGTAAGTACAATGGATCTATCCACCAGATTATATGCATTGCACTGAAGTAAAGGAATCGCTATTACAGCAAAGCTTCGGTGTTGAGCTAACAAATTTAATTATCACTAATATTTCTCAGTCTTTTCAATACTGTTTGTGTCTCTGGGATGAGTGGGGCCTGTCCAGCCAGGGGCCTTCCTATACTGCAGATCCGTTTTATGTCTCTAGTTCCTGGAAGAAAACATTTCATGTTCCTTTTGTTCCCTTGTGTTGTTGTTCCACCCTTTGCCCTGCCCTGCCAGGCCAAAGAAGCAGCTCCACCCCAAGCGGTTGAAAACGCCCACGTGCTGCTGTTCCTGGGGGACTCTGTCACCACGGATCACATTTCCCCCGCCGGGAGCATTGCCAGGAGCAGCGCTGCTGCCAAGTACCTGACCAGCAAAGGGTGAGCACTGCTGGGCCATGCACTGCTGCACGTGCTGAGTGATGGGCCAGCACTGGCACCTTCTGCTGGAGCTGCCTGTCTGCACAAAGGGGACACTACATGTGGAAAGCAAAATAATTCATCAGTGTTAATAGATATGCTGGTAATGCTAAGAGGATTAGTAAGATGGGTTGTTTCCTTGAGCAGTCTCCCCATAATTCTTCTGTAAGTACCACACTGCTCGTACCACTTCCTAACAAAATTGTAGAAAAGGAATTTAAAATTGCAGCTTTTCTCATGAATAACCTAGCAATGACTTACAGGTTGCTCATGATTTATAATAATTACACCTGTTGGAGGACAAGTTCTTTACGTCTTCCACTGAAGACTTAGATATGCTGCAATAATTATTTAAAAAAAACATAATTTTCTTTTAAATCAGATAATTTTTAACTGATTTCTTTCAATTTTCTTTTTATTCCAGGCTCACACCTCGTGAATTCAACTCTTATGGAGCTCGAAGAGGTAATGATGCTGTGATGACAAGAGGTACCTTTGCAAATATCAAGCTTCTGAATAAGTTCATAGGAAAACCAGCTCCTAAAACAGTTCACTTCCCATCAGGACAAACGGTAGGAATATATTTGTTTGCACAGCTACTCTGGAATGGGGAGTGCAGGTTTAGAACTCACTCAAACTGTGTCACTTTGTCATTCCACAGCTAGATGTGTTCGAAGCAGCGGAGCTGTACCAGAAGGAAGGCATTCCTGTAATTATTCTTGCAGGAAAGAAGTATGGACTGGGTAGCTCAAGAGACTGGGCTGCAAAAGGGCCCTTTTTACTGGTACTGCTGGTTTGTTTGAGTTTGGGGGTGGTTTTGTTTTTTCTGGAAATACCTAAAAACACATTGTATAGTTGCTTTGTTAGAATCTTCATGGGAGAGAATCACTAGTCAGGATAGATCTGAATTTCTTCATTATGTAATTTACTGTCTTGGATACCAGACTTTGAGTCAAATCAGGCATTTGTCTATGCTGACCTCTGTTAGATCTCCATGGGGTGTTCAGTATCTCATTGTTGGAGACTAATTTCCACTAATACTGAGAATATATTCTGAGTCAGCCTTTGATTGATGTCCTCTTAACTCCAGCATGGTCACTGTCTGTAACAAACTCCATTTCACAGTGCACAGGTCTGCTCTGGCTTGTTTTCTTCTAGCTGGGAAGCTAAAAGGTGTTACCAGGGTACTTAAAGGACTCTGCAAAGCACTCTCTCTACTCTTGAGTTTGAATTGCGAGATGTTGGGCATAACCTGTGTTTGAGGGTTACCTCTGTGTTTCACTCTGATTGTATTTTTGCAGGGTGTAAAAGCTGTCCTAGCTGAGAGCTATGAGAAGGTTCACAGGAGTCAGCTGATTGGAATTGGCATCGCTCCACTTCAGTTTCGTCCTGGGGAAAATCCAAGTACTTTGGGACTCACTGGCAGAGAGCAATTTTCTATACTGTTCCCTCCAGAGCTGTCGCCCAGAATGACTTTGGATATTAAGGTATCTTAACAATATTTTTAATTTCTCTGTTGAATGTTCTGATGCAGAGAAAAAAAACCTTACATTCCAATGATAGGAAACAAAGCAAGAAAAGACAAAACTTAATTCTCTTGGAAGGCAAGCTTGTAGTCCTGCCTGGAGTTTGTCATGGCTGTTGGAGTTTCCCAAAGTACATAGACACATGTTCTTTGTAGGCAGCCTGATATTCCTGATCAGTCTGGGTGGTATTTTGCCCCTCATGGGCTCAGTCTTAGGGTAGAATTGAGTTTGTCTCTCATAGGTGTGATGATCTGAGAGCTTCAGCTCTCCGTGCTCTGTAAACAAGCCCATGGCACAGTTTGTGCCATCTTAGGGACGTGGTGTTCTTTGGTTGCCAGCAGGCCCCTGGTGTGCTCCCAGCTGGATCTGAACTGCACCACAGTGACCCTTCCTTCTCTCTGGCCCCAGCAGGCCTGGGCTGTACAGGCACATCAGAGGGTTGAATTCACTTGTGTTCAACAAAATTTGGAGTTAGAATGTTGACTGAGAAATAAGCCAGGGGAAGTGAGAGCAAAGCTTAATTGTTTTCTCTTTTTTGCTTTTCTTTTGAAGACGAGCACTGGAAAAGTATTCAGCGTGATTGCCTTGTTTGAAAACAATATGGAGATCACTTTATACAAGAATGGCGGAAGCCTGAACTTTGTGGCTCGAAGGTTCTTGTAGTAGCTACTGACTCTCTGGGTACCCTGCATAACTGGTAACTCAGCAAATGCCTTGTGTGAACCCAGGAATCTGTACTGTGGAACTGCAGACAGTCCTAGTGTGCTCAAAGTTACTTCGTCCATGGATGTAAAAGATTGTGAATCATTGTAACTGCAACGAGATCCTATCTGATTTTAAATAATATTCTAATGGTGCTATTAAACATTGCTAAAATCAACATGTGTATTGTGACAAGAGAGCTGTAAGTATGGAAGGAATGTTTTATCAGACCATTTTGTAAATAAACTATGCGAAATTGAAACTGATTGTGCTGAAGATTATTATGTAAGAAGATTTTCTGCAGTTGTTGCAACTCAGTTTTTGCACCTGTAAATCTGTGTACTGCTGTTTGTTGGTATAAGAGTAGCAGATGGCATGGAATCTTAAAGGCAAAACAGATTTTTTTTTTCCTCATCCAGAGCTTAAAAAAGATACTGAGTTTTTATTTCTTTAGGTTTTGGGCTGAACAAAAAGCAGTCCACATGAGGCCCATGGTATATCCTGTATCACAGATGATGACTTCCTTACCTTTATGGGATTATATTTCATCTGGATCCAGATTTATACTGCTCAAGCTATGAAATACATGAAATACTGTGTGCTTAGGAATATTGGAAACATTGCAGTGTTTAAAAACAAATCTCCCCGTTGTTTCAGTCACGCATGTTAAGCCACGTTTCTTTGTGCCCTTCAACTGAAGTTTGTCACATCTGCTTCAAGGGATGCACTTTGTGACATCTGTTTTTATTGTGCTCTCTGCAATATCATCAAAGTATTGTTTTAACCTTTAAAAACATTTTAAAACATTTGCTAGGGCTATTTAAATTCCTCTGCTTTAACTACAACCTATGTTCATAGGTTACACTTGTCAGATGTTCAAGAGCCAGGTGCCATGCTGCCTTTGAGTGCAGCTCTCACAGAGCATCCATCCCCCCTGAGGAGGAGCCCGGAGCTCTGAACAAGCCTGTCTCTCCTGGCACTGCAGTAGCTGTGGCTGGAGCTGTCAGCACCCTGAGGGTGAAGCCCCTGCTCCCTTGCTCATACTGGCAGGAGCTGCAGAGTTGCTGCACCATGGCTTGTGTTCCCACTTCCCAGAGCTTCCCAGAGTGCCTGAGCTGTGCACGTGGGTCTGCAGCTCCAGCAGCTCTTCCTGTGCTCCTGTGTCTCAAAAAGCTTCATAACTCCACTTACAGTTTGTGCAGAGATTAATTTCTGCTGGAGAACAAAACTGCAATACTTGCCTATAAATTGTCAAGATGTTGCTTTAAGGTTTTTGTTGTTCATAAATGTCTTAAATATCAAAACATTCAAGAGGACTTTATTAGCTTTATTTACATGTGCTTTTAATTTATAACCAGACACTGAGATAGTTGACTTGTGAACTAACAGATGCACTGTTCAAATCTTAAGTATGTTTGACATTCCTTTAAAAAAAGCCCCAAAGCCAAAAACACCCCAAACCTCTTGCATAATTATATCAATACAATATATTATTTTTTGACAGTTCAAAGGTCAAGCTAATTTGATTGACATAAATTTGATACACATTTTTCTGTTTTGTTAGACAAAGTTCACTAAAGTTTGAAGTTCTGTATAATCTGTTTTTATATTTCACTAGTTTGATGTGATTTTCTTTTAGGTGAGATGAAAACCATTCTGGTGACTCCCACCACTCCTAAGGGGGATAAATCAATGCGGTTTTGAATATTATATCCAACTGAATGCTGAACGAGTTCCTGTTCTGTGGTACACTTCCAGTAATTCTAGCCAGAGTGACTGGGCAGATCCTACTTCTTGTACAACAGTGTCTAATACTGTTTTAACCCACCTTGAAGGTATATTCTTGATTTAGTTCAAGAAAATGTTATTGGGGAGAAAATGGGAACATAATGTGCTGGTGGTACATAATGATGCCTCATGCAGATGATACAACTGCAACTCCATGCCTATTTACAACTTGTGTAACTACTAATGCTTAAAGGAAGCAGCCCCCTGCCCTCTCTCCATGCTTTAGGAGACACGGACCCAAAGCCATGACAAGGCAGACTGATGAGGTGAAGTGCAATTTCCAGGCATGTGACTTACCTGCAAGCTGTCACCAGTAAAGCAACTCACCTGTTTTTAGAGACACAGGGGGCTTCACCACCTTAGCAGCTGCTTTGATTCTGCTGCACTTCTGTGTCTTGTAGTTCATGAGAGAAAGGTCCTGAGCTGTGCTTGGGCACAGGGGCTGTGCAGCTGGAGGCTCCTGTCAAAACAAGCCCCAGTCAGTGGCATCTCCAAGGTGTGCAGGCTGACTCTGTATCCTGTGTGGGACAGCAGTGCCCATGGACCATCTGCTCCGTGGTGGGGAGCACTGACCCCAGCCCCATGGCCCCAGCCCCACGGCCCCAGCCCCACGGCCCCAGCCCTGTTCCTTTCCCCTTGTGCCACGTGCAGCTCAGGAGCCCAGCAGCCAACGAGGACATTTAACTTTGGACACTGCTGGGCCCCTGAGCAGCTTCGGTGGGCAGGAGTGGCAGGAGGCCTCTGGCAGGGGCAGAGCACAGGACAGTCAGGATTGCTGTGCTCACACACCAAACATCCAATGAGCCCTTTCTTTAGTATCCTGAAGCGTAGGAGGACATGTACCTGTCTAAGAAGTGACTCAGTGTGTTAGATGTGTTTAACCTAGACCTCTCTCCATTTGCATTTGGGGGGAGAATCTTGTTGAAATTTTTGTAAATGTTTTCTCGCTTCCCTCTTCCTCCCCATCCCAAACTACAAAGCTTTGGGATAGTGTTGATGTTTGTACATTTTACACCTAAGGACAAGAAGCTATGTATATTAATCCTATTTAAGCAACTGCAAATCATTGTCTGCTGTTTAAAGCCAACAGAACAGTGTAAGTTTTAAGTTCAGTAAGTATTGTATAGATATATCTTAAGTTCAATTGATGAAAATTGTGCATACAATGCTACCAATGCTGTAAATTATTTTTAATAAAGAAAATTGTATCACAGTTCTTGTATGTTACTGTCTATTTTGAATAGGTCGTATGGAATACACTTTAAGAAAGGGGATAATATTATCTATATATAATGATGCATGTTCCATTTACTTGTCAGGAGTGAGTTTGGGCTCACAAAGCATGCTTAGGTGATGTAGAAGGATGTTTTCTGGGTTAGCTGTGCTCCAGACACAATTCTGGATGCTATATCAAATGCTTCTATAATAACTTTTTCTTTCCTGTCTGAAAAATGTCTAATTTAGAATCTAGTGGAAATCCTGTATTAAAGCCAAGCTGTTGGCCAAGGTTACAATTCTGAAAAGATCCTCAGCAGTGATTTGGGATGTCCAGCATGAACCTATTCAACCCTCCGTTCAGCACAGGCACGAGGCTGGAGTTCAGCTCATGGGTGTAAATTATTCAAGTCTATCTTTCTACAGATAACAAGACAGGTCAAAGTACAATCTTCAAACTCTGCCCTGCCTCACAAGCACAGCGAGCTTCCCCCAGAGTCCAGGCAGGCAGGAGAAGCACAGAAGTTTAAAGGTTGTTTGTTCTGGCATTCCTGTCTGGCAACTGAGGCGAGAGCAAGGAGCACAGATCTGCAGGGTGCAGTCATCTTGTCTGCAGAGAGCAGGAGCACATTTCTGTAACCACCTGTTAAACCACAGCAAGAAAGCTTTCCCACTGTATCGATTGTATTCCAATGAGCTAAAGCTTCAGGGCCTCAAAAACCAGGAGAGGGAACCCTAAATATTTTACAGAGCTCTTTTCTTTTTGAAAAAAACCCAATTTTTGTGATTTCTAGTGAGCAGAGTTGGTCAATTACTTTTATTAACATCTGTTCTGAAATTGGAGAGAAAAAATTTTGTTTCCCTTTTCTAAAGTCCCTAATTGATTAAGATAATGTTTTCAATTTTGTGTCCTTAACATTACAAACAATACTGAAATTTTGTGATAGGTGTTTTTTAACTGATTTTCTTAAGATACTTTAGGTGCTGTTGTTTGGGTTTGAGGGGGGTGTTGGGTTTTTGGGAGTTTTTCAGAATGCCTTTCCTAAAGTCCTATTCCTTCAGGTTCAATTCTGTCATTGAAGCAGTGTGTCAACTATGGCACATTACTTTTCTTTCGTTAGGAGTTTCAGAAGTTATTTCTATATTAACCTTGAGATTTGTCATTATTTTTATTAAGGATAAAACTTTCTAGGGCGGGACCCATTGTCCCACTAAAAATTTTCTCTGGGACAGTCCAAAGGACATCCTGAGCAAGATGCCTCAGGTTTGTTATATATATTTATATGTGGTCTTCAGCCTAAGCATTTGGTAGAGATTTTGATGTGGTGTGGTGACAAAAGGGTTTAAAATAAAATAATAAACCGACCTATTCCCTCCTGCCCGCTGTGGGCGCAGGGTTTTTTAAGTGTTCTTATGTGACAGGAAGTTGTAGCTCCCCTCCCGCCCGGTGCTGTTGGGAAACAAAGCCCCCGGCCGGGGGCAGCGCTCCGCGGCGCGGGGAGGCTCCGGGCCCGTCTGGCTGCGCTCGGGGCGGGCGCTGCGGCCGCCAGGCGGGCGGCGGGGGCCGGAGCGGCCGGGCCCCCGGCTGCCGCAGCTTCCGCAGCTCCTCGGCCTCCCCGGGCCGGGCAAAGGTTGCCGCGGCTCCGGCCGCGTCCAAGGGTTGCGCTCCTCTGGGGAGCCTCGAGATTCCTGCAGCTGGGCAGGCGGGAGACGAGCGAGCGTCTGCAGGTTCGTGCTGCTTTCCTTAGCACAGGAATTCGGAGGGCCATGACCAAGCGGAAAGATTTAATCTTCTCTGCTATTACGATTTACTAAAATACTGCTTGCCTTTTGCAGGCACGAATTGAAGACCTCCTGATCAGGGATTCAGCAACTCTATTCCTGAGGGAGTCATTCCTACCTATCAACAATACCAGGTTAGGCTGCTGCTAGAAATGAGCTAATAAAAGCTTGGTTAATAAGCTCTTCATGTCTGCTGTTCTGAACAGATTGAGTGCATCTCTCCAGCAGTCTTTCTTTGGAGGGGCTGCAGCCTAAGTATGTGATAAGCTATGATGTAAGGAACCCAAGCTGGCATGAGGGGTTGGTTTTCTTTGCTTGTTTAATAAATGTAGGAAACTCTTCTCCAGTTGCTGAATGCATTTTGTTGCAGTAATTACTGCTTCTGGTGTCAGAATACAGATCAGATCATCCAGCTTTTCTTTTTCTCCTAGAGACACGATGTCTTCTGGAAATGACTGTCAAGCCCAGACCCTGACCAAACCTGCACTTGGTGAGAGCGAGGCAGCTGAACTGGTTGCCAGGGTGTTTGGACTGAAGGTGCTGTGGATCAGGTCACTGCCCAGCTACGATGATCAGAATTTCCATGTGCGTGTCTCAGCTGAAGGTGCAGATGAGTATGTCCTCAAAATCACCAATTCAGAAGACAGCCAGCAGCCTGACCTCATTGAAGTGCAGACCCAGGCCATGATGCTTCTCAGTGCTGAAGGCTTCCCTTCAGCTACTCCTTACCTGACAAAAGCTGGTACCATCATGTCTCTGGAGTCGGGAGGTGAGCCCTGGGGGTGCCTTTACTGCCCCACTCTCGCCCTTAGCTTGGCAGTAGCTGGGAGTATGGCATACCATGTGTATGCTAAAGGGAGGCTCTAGGATTGTGTTTGAATAGTGGGATGTGATCTGTATTCCAGCCATAACAGTCCAAACTTAAAATACCAGAAGCAATGCAACTCAGAGAGAGTAACAATTAACTAGGAAAACACTTAGGAAAACACTTCAGCTTAAGGAATTGGAGAAAACATTTATCTGACATCTGTGTCTATGCAGAGATGGAGCTAAAAACGCCTCATTGACTACGTGGTGCTTGAAATTATTCGTCTTTAGAGAGGTGTAAAATACAGTTCTAGCCCATCTCAGAAGCCAGAATAAATTGCTTTAACAGTGTTTGGAAGAAAAATTGTGTTGGCATTTAGCTTTTACTGTCACTGTAACTTCCATACAACATTTGGGATTCCTGAGGCCTGTTCTGCTGCAAAACTTTATGTGGGTGTGTGTGGGCACTGGAGGAACCTTGCTTGGTGCTGAGTTGGGTCCAAGCACAAGGACTAAAAATCCAGCATAGATTTTTGACATGTGTTACGGTTTGTACGTTATTATAACCATTTGGTAAATCAAATCTTTGCAGTAAATCTGTTTTATGAGCTACATCTGACAACTTCTACACTGGAATGCACCTTTTTTGCCTCTTGTATTAACTAATACTCAGTAGCACATAGCAGAGTGGCTGACTGCATCTCTCCTTACCAGGTACTGGAGCTGGGAGCAAGAAGTACATGGTCAGACTGCTGACTTACCTGCCAGGTACACCAGTAGCAAAAATCACTACCAATGCTCAGATTCTGTTTGAGATTGGGAGACTGGCTGCCAGCGTGGATAAAGTGCTCTCAGAGGTGAGTTCTCATGCTTCAGCCTCAGACTCCTCTCTTAATCAACATCTCTTTGGCATTTGCTTGCTTGCTGCCTGCTTCTCTGACCTGCAAAATGCAAGTTGGTGAGTGCAGGTGTCAGTTTGACTCATGGCTCAGGTGCCAGCCTCCAAACTGGCTGCTACTAAAGCCTTTCCCCAAGCACAGGACAAGTGACATGGTACTGGTGATCCTTCAGTACAGTGCACTTTTGTACCACGAATAGGGAGCTAAGGAGTTCTTTTTACTTATGCAAAGCTCCCCTTTTAGTGCTTCAAACGTGGCAAATAAAGGAGAATGAACCCTAGGGTGCTCAAATGAGAAGAATGCCAAGCTCATTTTAAAGAATTTCTGTGTAGCTGCACAGCTGGCTGATCTACTATTTGAATTCCTTTCTTCCTGCCATTAGCACTGTGAGCATTTCACATTGGTACCCTCCCTACACCAACAAACCGTGCCAGCAAACACAGACCTCTGACACTTCTCATTTGCACCACTTCCCCTGAGGTAGTGTTAATGCAAAGTAAGTTCTGTCTTTATTCTGTAGTTACACAGGATAATAAAACTGATCAATCAGCCAGTAAGTACGTTTGATGCATGGAAGACCTCACATTATTTATTAACCTTTCCTTCTCATGTTCTGGCTACCGGCTTCAGACAATTATGAAATGTGAACTGCCAGTTTTACTAAGCACATTCTTTAATTTCAAGAGCATTTTTCATTGTGAAAGGTAACTTACTGTTGCCTTCTGACAGACTGATCACACTCTTACAATGTGATTAAAATAAACTTGTCTCAGAATACACCTGCTGATCCTGCTAAGGAGGAGGTAGTTAATGAGAAGCAATTCTGATGGAAAACTCTCTCTATTCCCTTAACATATGGATTATCATCTACCAAGGTGGTTTAGGTTTGTTCTTTACTTGTTCGTACACCATCCACTTTTGACTATCATTTAGTGATCTTGAAGAGCCTTAATTACAAGGCTCTTCAAGAGCCAATAGTTTTTGTTGGGTTTTTTATCTTTTTTTCCTACAAGGAAGCCAGCTACTCTTGTGGGAAGGTTTTTGTTTGTTTGGTTGGTTTTTTTAATTTGCCCTATGCACTGATACAATCTGGCCCAGAGATCACCTGAATAAGCATTTGAGGAGTCCAAGATAAGCATGAGGTGTGCAGTGGGAGAGATGATTTTCCTCTCTGAGTGTCACTTTCCAAACCATCCCTTCCATTTGCTAGTGACAGAGAGGTTAAGGACCTTGTATGTTTAAAGTAGTGGGGCCTGGATATACAAAGGCAAATTTCCCTAAGCACAAAGCCATGGTCAGTGTCTGGATCAACGACTGTGCTCAGGATTTTTCACACACTAGCTGTTCCCAAGGCTTGTCCCCCAAAGGTCCCACCTTTCAAAGCACAGAGTGTGCCTGCTCCCAGCATGCTGGCAGGTTCTGTGTCTCTGCTGCTCCCACAGCTTTCTGCAGCACCAGCTGTGCAGGCTGAGCTCTGCCAGAGCGGGACTCTGGCCTTGGCAGAGGCTCAGAGTTGCCATGTAACGTCACCCTATGGACAGTCAACAGCAATTGTACGTTATTCAAGTGACAAATGACTGGAGGTAATCTGTGTACCTAAAACACTGGGAAAAACCTGTGTTTGTAGTATGGCTGTATGTAGATATTAAGACGCTTGCCTTAATCATTCTTCAGGTTCTTCTTTTGTTTGGTATAAAACAACAGCCCAGCTCGTGGTGCTTTTCAGTGAATCTTATTAGAAACCTGTTAAAATTAATAGGGGTTTTGAATCAAGCCCTTTAATCATAAAGTCGGCAATTTTTCTTATGCCTATATTATTGTGTGCTTTTTCCAAAGAAATTCCAGCATCCATCAATAAAAAGTTTGCATCGAGGTCAGTTCATTTGGAACCTGGCAAATGTTCCTCTTCTAGATCAATACATTTATGCCTTGGGCCAGAACAAATACCGTGCAGTGGTGGAGCAAGTTATTGAGCAGTTTAAGGGCAAAGTAATACCCAAGCTAAGCAGTTTCCGAGCCTGTGAGTATTTCATTTTCATTGTAATTATTTTTAACTGAGACACAGAAATTTTTTCCAGGAGTTTGGCTCTGTAGAGAAGGAAAACAAAAATAGCAAAAAAAGTAAATCTTTTTTCCCTAGCCTAGACATGGACAAATACTGTGCTGAATGTGCACAGCACAGAGTAATCCAAGAGGAATGTTCTGTCCAGTCAGGGTCAGTTTTTTTATCTTTCTGATAAGTTTGCTCCCAGTTAAGTTTATGATTTTCATGCTGTTATGTCAGCTTACTAAACATATATGGAGTACAGTACTACCTTTCATAAAGGTCTAAATAAGTTCTTAGTTCATTTTTTGGAATTCAGTTGCCATTGACATTGATGATAATGTGACAGTTGTATAGCTGGAAATGACTGTTGTGTGTTTGCAAACACAGATTTCGTAATGCTCCCCCTGCTCCACTGCTGTCGGTCACCTGGCAGAGCAGTGGAGGCTCACAGGAAGCAGTAACGCTGTGAAAGACAGCACTTGATGCTGCAGGGGACTAGTGGGGTTTTGTAGCTGAGTGTTACACATGCATCTTCCCAAAGCTGTTTCAGCTGTTTAATCATTATTTAATACTGTCTCTGTTTCTTCTGTGTTTAGGTATCAATCATGGAGACCTTAATGACCACAACATTCTAGTAGACTCCAGTTCTGCTTCCCTGGAGAATCCCCAGTACAGAGTGTCTGGCATCCTGGACTTTAGCGACATGAGTTATGGGTATTACGTGTTTGAGGTGGCGATAGCCATCATGTACATGATGATTGAGAGCGCAGACCCGCTGAGCGTTGGGGGACATGTTCTGGCAGGGTTTGAGAGCGTGCTGCCACTCACCGCCGAGGAGAGAGGTGCCCTCTTTCTCCTGGTGAGCGGGAGGTTTGCACAGTCCCTCGTCATCGCCGCACACACGGCTCTGCTGTACCCAGAGAACAAGGAGTACCTCACAATCACAGCCAAATCTGGCTGGAAACACTTAATGACAATGTTCGAGTTGGGCCAGGAAGCTGTAGAGAAGACGTGGTTTGAGACTGCCCAGGCGTACACGTACCACGCACCTGCCCCGTAGGTCCGCGGCTCCTGAGCTACTGGAGGGGACACGGGACTGAATAAAGCAATAATAAAGGCGGCGCTGCCTGGGCTGCATGGGGGGCGTCCGAGGGCAGGGGCGGGACCAGACCCATCTTCCCGGGAGAGAAAACCATCATCGCCCTCACGACGGGCCCAGGGCTGTGGCCAGTACCGTCCTCACAGCGCGGGGAGTGTATGTGACCGCTATGCACCCCCATGGCAGGAGCCGGGCCCTTATCCGCCCTCACATCGGGGCTGTGCTGTGACCATTACCTGCCGTCGCTCCCCCTCACGGCAGGGCTGTGCTGTCACCGTTACCGTTACCGGCCGTCACTCCCCCTCACGGCAGGGCTGTGCTGTTACCGTTACCTGCCGTCACTCCCCCTCACGGCAGGGCTGTACTGTCACCGTTACCGTTACCGGCCGTCGCTCCCCCTCACGGCAGGGCTGTGCTGTCACCGTTACCTGCCGTCACTCCCCCTCACGGCAGGGCTGTACTGTTACCGTTACCTGCCGTCGCTCCCCCTCACGGCAGGGCTGTGCTGTCACCGTTACCGTTACCGGCCGTCGCTCCCCCTCACGGCAGGGCTGTGCTGTGACCGTTACCTGCCGTCACTCCCCCTCACGGCAGGGCTGTGCTGTGACCATTACCTGCCGTCACTCCCCCTCACGGCAGGGCTGTGCTGTCACCGTTACCGTTACCTGCCGTCACTCCCCCTCACGGCAGGGCTGTACTGTTACCGTTACCTGCCGTCACTCCCCCTCACGGCAGGGCTGTGCTGTGACCATTACCGTTACCTGCCGTCACTCCCCCTCACGGCAGGGCTGTACTGTTACCGTTACCTGCCGTCACTCCCCCTCACGGCAGGGCTGTGCTGTGACCGTTACCGTTACCTGCCGTCACTCCCCCTCACGGCAGGGCTGTGCTGTGACCATTACCGTTACCTGCCGTCACTCTCCCTCACGGCAGGGCTGTGCTGTCACCGTTACCGTTACCTGCCGTCACTCCCCCTCACGGCAGGGCTGGGCTGTCACCGTTACCGTTACCGGCCGTCGCTCCCCCTCACGGCAGGGCTGGGCTGTGACCGTTACCGGCTGTCACTCCCCCTCACGGCAGGGCTGGGCTGTCACCGTTACCTGCCGTCGCTCCCCCTCACGGCAGGGCTGGGCTGTGACCGTTACCTGCCCTCGCACGGCGGAGCGCACGCACGCGCACGTGACACTGCGGTCCGCGCGCGCCAGCCCCGCCCCGCGGCGACGGGAAAGGGCGCAGGCCCCGCCCCGGACCGGCACGCGGCACTGCGCAGGTGCGGCGGCCATTTCCGACGCGGCGGTGAAGGCTCGGGCGCGGCCGCGGCGCCCGGTTCTTGCCCGCCGGCCGGGTCTCGCCGTCCCCCGCCCGGCGCAGCGGCTCCCTCTGGCCATCCGTGAGTCAGGACGGGCGGCGGGTGGGCGGTGGGGCACGGGACGCGTCTTTGCGCGGCGCGGGAGGCGGCGCGGCCCTGGCGTTGTGCGGCCCTGAGGATGACAGTGCAGTGCGGGCGCGGGCGGCAGCGCCCCCTGGGGCCGGGCCGGGCTGCGCTCGGTGCCGGTTCCGGGGTTCCCGCTTCACGTGCCCTGTGCTCTCTCGGCAGGCCCGGCGCCGGTTCCCGTGCCCTGTGCTCTCCTGCCCGCGGCGCGTCCCCGGCACCATGGTGAGTGACTCGCCTTCCCCGGAGCTTTGCTGAGCCGCGGCTCCTGCCGAGTCACGGCCCGGGCGGGGGCGGCGGGCGGCGGGCGGCGCTCACACTGCAGGGGCCGGGCTGCGGGCACCAGTGACCAGCCCCAGGTCTCCGAGGGGCTGGGGCTGTCAGAGAGGGGCTTTAGGGCGCTGGTGTCAAGAGAGTGGTGATACTTACTGAGCTATTCTTTTACAGTCTCGAAGATATGACTCCAGAACTACCATATTTTCTCCGGAAGGTATTTTTTAACCCGACACTTTGAAGTAAACTTCAACTGTTATATCTGTCTTCTCAAAACTATCAAAACACTTGCACAAAGCATGGTTGTTAGTAGCATGTTTCCATCTGAATATGAGTTACAGAAATCATATTTACCCATACCCAGTTTTGTAGGGACAGCAAGGGTCCAAAGTGGACACTTTAAAATTCATTCTAATTGAAGCAATACTGAGACTGAGTTCCATTAGTGAGTAATATCGCCTGCCGTGTTTTTGAAGTAACCATTTATCTCTTGCTTGAGTATGGTTAGATTTTGTTACTGTCCCCTGAGAATGGATAATATCCTGCTAGTGCAGTCACGCCTCTCCTTGTTATTCTTGCACATGCTGAAACAAGTACGTACAAGCCATGTTTTCTTACTGCTTAGATGGGATGAACCCAAGAAATCCAGTATAAAATATTTTCTTTGTTTATTGAAAATTTGTCTTGGCTTATTCTACTGCAGCAGAGAGTCCTTCAAAATTTTTTCTAATTTTCTTCCTTTTTTTTTTTTTTTTTTAATAGAACGGGGTTTTTTTTCCCCAGTGGCCATGTCCAGTATTATCTTATTTTCCTTCTCTGACTGCTTCCTCCTTTGCAGCCAGTTAATTTACAATTGGCTGGTAAGAGACTGAAGCCTGGACAAGGAGCGCTGCTCAGGGTCTTGTCCCTTACAGTCACCTGGGGTGGTTGGTTGTGTGCAGTGTCATTCCTGCTGACAGGAATCCCCCCTTTGGCAGGTCGCTTGTACCAGGTGGAGTATGCCATGGAGGCCATCGGGCACGCGGGCACTTGCCTGGGAATTCTGGCCAACGATGGGGTTCTGCTGGCAGCGGAGCGGCGCAACATCCACAAGCTTCTTGATGAAGTGTTCTTCTCAGAGAAAATATACAAACTGAATGAGTGAGTTGGAATGGTGATTCAATGTCCAATCGTGTTATTGACAGCAAAGCGCTGATTAGCACATCGCTTGGTCTTACTTTATTTCAAGTGTTAATGATCTGTTTGTTTGGTGTTTCAGACAAGTATGACTGTTCTGTCATTGCTCCCCTTCTAAAGCAGAAGTATTGCTGGCTTGGTTTTTTTTCTCTTGGAGAATTTTCTGGGTGGAATAGCCTGTTTGTTGGTACTATGCTGTACAAGGTAATGGTATTGTGGCAGTTCAGAAAACTGGGAAATCTCAGTTTTACAAAATACCATTTGAGGGGCAGAATAAAGAATGCAAACAAAAACTGCCATGCTATTTCAGCTGCCCTTCCACATCTCTGTTTTACTTCGGTGGCTTGAAAAGTACAAGATAACTGGGTACAATGTGCCTTAGGCTTCTTTGCCACAATTGTAGCAGAGACGAAACATCTTTCTATTACCATTTTCATTCTAGCTCCTGGAAGTTAAATTTGTGATGTCAGAGCAAAGAGTTTTATGGATTATGCTTTCTTGTTGCAAGGGAGGTAGAGTTTTATCCTTGACAGAAGCTGCACATGAACACAAATAATTTTCATCCCGTCTGCCTCCCATTCTGTGTTGATCTTGAAAGCACCTGGAATGGTAGGAAGTACTGGATTTTCAAGGAGGCAGTGTAACATCACACTGGAGTAGTCACTTAGAACAGCCCTTTCATTTTTGGGAAATGCCTAATTTCACAAATCCTTTTTGTGTAGCAAAAGGTTTGTAGCATATCAAATTGACCTACAGAGATACTAAATTAAGATTCAACAAAACAATCAAGGATTGAAGCACTTATTTTTCTTAGGTGCCTATCGAGACTACGAAGTTTCAGTTACACAGATGCCACGTGCAACTCCCACTGAAGGCCTGTCACATCTGTGTGGCTCCTTCAGTGTTGAGGTGTGCTGTCAGGTGGCCTCCTGAGAGGCACCTGTATATATGGATGTGCCTAATGGCTTTTGTAAAACCACTCAGAACTTAATCATCCTTGGCATGACCCTCTTCTTAGAACTACGTGTATAATTAACATCCTGACTTGCTGACTTTTGCTGTCTGCCTTTGCTCTTAGCCAATGGTTACTGATATTTTTGGTGCACCCTAAAGGCAGGAGCTGATGAACCCATTTTGTATGGCAGCTGTGTAGTTTTGATAAGAAAAGCCCGACAGTAGATGCTCTGCTTGAACCCCTGTGTGAAGATGTGAGTGTTGATTGGGGATTGACAGGGATTCAGTTAATCTGTATGCTTTTCTTGCAGGGATATGGCATGCAGCGTTGCAGGAATAACTTCAGATGCCAATGTTCTAACAAATGAGCTGAGACTTATTGCACAGAGGTAGGTCTGCTGACAGCTGACGTGGTTTTACTCACCTG
Organism: Phylloscopus collybita; assembly: GCA_027886175.1. Lineage (NCBI taxonomy): Eukaryota > Metazoa > Chordata > Aves > Passeriformes > Phylloscopidae > Phylloscopus > Phylloscopus collybita. The sequence goes on along the minus strand of JAJNNQ010000033.1, from coordinate 9,549,238 downwards.
TGCTGTCACATGCAGCTGGATTTATGCATTCGATCAGAATGAGCATGAATTTAGTAGATCAGAAGTAGGTTGAAATAGAATAGTTAGATTATAGGGGCTCTGACTTGGGAACTTATTTCTTCTTAAATGTTATGTGGTCAGGAAAACAAGTTTTGAAAACTGTTTTTTTTTTCCTTTTTGATATTAGGTATTTGTTACAGTATCAAGAGCCCATTCCTTGTGAACAACTAGTAACAGCACTGTGTGATATCAAGCAGGCTTATACGCAGTTTGGAGGTAATGAAGTGTCATGAATCATTGTGCTACTAAATGTCTCAAGAACAATTCTCTTACGTAATATGTAGGATCTAAGTCTGTGGATAGTTCTACTGAATTCTCTTAAAAAATTATACTTAGGAAAAAATAGCCTAATTTAAGAGGGGAATGAGTAGTCATGGTTACTGTTTTTTGCTGCTGAGGTTTCTACTTCGTTAGGCTTGGGAAATTGATAGCTGAGATGCTGGCCTATTGCACAGAATGCTTTGAGTGCTTTTTTATTGAATGAATGCCTTCAAAAGACCTGGAGAGAATTGTTTAGGCAACCCTTCAACACTTTGGGGCCATCCAGCATAACGGCACAATGAATCAAAAACAAGGCTGTATGTAGGAGTATCAATATTCCAACACTTGAAAAAAGTACTGCTTATGTGGCTCAAGCAACATGATAGAAAATGGTATTTTAAGCAGTGTTCCTTAGTATGTGAACTGATAATTCTGTTGTTTTACATATCTGTAGTGGGAGAGAATTACCTTTTAAACTATCTGGCTTTTGGCACTGCTAAGTTAAATGTTTTAACAGCTAAGTTACATACTTGAAATATTATGAGATGATAAATTACAATTTGGAGACATAAATGAACTGCTCTTAAGGTTAAATGGGGTAAACCTCTGCTGCCTCCCACCCCATGACTTAGAAGGAAGTGCTGGCGTGCTTATCTCAAGCAACAGAAGTGCAGAAAACTGTCTGTTAAATCCTAGTTCACAGGAATAGATTGAAAAACTAAATCAAAGAAAATAATTGTCACTCATGACCAATCTTGTTACTAAATTTAGGTTGCTAATAGCCTTCTTTTCAACAGGAAAACGTCCTTTTGGTGTTTCATTGCTCTATATTGGCTGGGATAAGCATTATGGATTTCAGCTGTATCAAAGTGATCCTAGTGGAAATTATGGAGGCTGGAAAGCCACATGCATTGGGAATAATAGTGCTGTAAGTTCTCGGTTTTTTCTTCTCAAAAAGACAAGTTTAAAAGTGTAAATTGTACTGTATTAATGAAGCTGAGTTGATGATTAGTGTGGGAGAGATTTACAGGTAATTGTAGAAATGCTGCTGCTAACTCACGTGTTGGTACTACCTGGCAAAACCCCAGCTGTGTGGTTGATTGCCCAAAGACACCATTTTAATTTCTGTGACATTTACAGGCAGCCGTGTCAATGCTGAAGCAAGACTACAAAGAAGGAGAAATGACCTTAAAGACTGCTCTGGCATTGGCCATTAAGGTTCTAAACAAAACCATGGATGTCAGCAAGCTCTCTGCTGAGAAAGGTGAGTGCTCGCTGACTCGGGCGGCGGCCTCTGCTTAAACAGAGGGAGCAGTGAGCGCACACATTGCAGATGTGGCTCACTGGAGTGTGAGTTGTCACAAAAAACGTTCTCAGAAGGTGCAGGAGTTCTCAGCCTTAGCCTAAGAGGCATTCAGATAGCTTAGTCCAGGCTGCTCCCTGCTGGCCAGCCCCAAAGGTGAGGCCGCAGTTTGGGGATTGCAGTGCCTGTGTGTCTGGGAGCAGAACCCTGAGAGGAGCTGCTGTGCTCTGCTGCAGGAGGGGACTGTGGGTGGCTGCCCCCAGGCAGGCTGTGTGGCACAGGGAGCACTGGAGCCTGCTGCCTCACTGTCTCTTGTGATCTCAAACCTTGCCCTGCTGATGACTGCTCTGCTGTCTGTTCCATGTGTTTCAGTTGAAATTGCAACACTGACAAGAGAGAACGGAAAGACAGTAATAAGGGTTCTGAAGCAAAAGGAGGTGGAACAATTGATAAAACAACATGAGGAGGAGGAAGCAAAAGCTGAACGTGAAAAGAAGGAGAAAGAACAAAAAGAGAAGGATAAATAGAATATGAAACCAAGTGTTCTCTAGATAATAAAGGACCTGCTTCAGCAAAAGATAATCTGGATTTCTGTGCTGTAGAAGCCTGCAGCTAATGCCATGGAGGACCCAGAAGTACTTTTGATGAACCAGGTCTTTAGTCATCATTTAGATAATTAGTTTACTGCTCCTTACGTTGACCAATAATTGCTTTAATTCTTGAACACTCTTTCTTTCATCTTCTCTTTTTTATTATGGAATAAAATTTAAGAAGAATAGTGATGGGTGTCTTTATTTCCTCAGTAATGTCTGGATATGCACAATCTTGAGGAATTTAATTGCTTTAAACCATTAAAACAAGGTATATGCTAGTTGGTGAAGAACAAATATGGTGTTAGAATTGTTAGAATTTTGTGTGTATGTGTGGGTTTTCCTTTTAAAGGTAGTGCAAACAGCTCCTAAGTTTGAAAAGTCATTTCACAAATACAGAATTAAAGTGTGCTGGCATGCCAAGTTTTAGTTTTGGCCTATTTTGTTCTATAGCAGGCTCTGTCAAACTGATGGTCTTGCAAGCAGTAGTGTTTTAAAAATGCCCTGTAGCAAATGTGTTCAGTTTATCATAGCCTTCACAAGTGCATGTGTTTTCTAAGGAATTAATCATACAACACTAGTTATAGTCACACAAACTAGAAAGACATTTTACAAAGGCCACATGAAAATGTTTTATCTTGTCAAAGTACAAAAAGGTAAGTAAAATAGTGCATGATTTTTAGGCCATGTTGACTATTTCACATTTTATCCTGAAAGGAAATAGAGATGTTTTATGTTTAGTGTTGCTGATACTTCCCTGGTTGAATTTGGTTCCTTTCTCTGACACAGCAGTCAAGAAAACTAACTGGTTAACCACCAAGACATCATAATTGTGTGTGAATTAGGAATCAGTCATTTTTGTCCAGCTTGCCCTTATACTGAATGCACAAAAGTATGACTGTCAGATTAGCAAAAATCTCTTCTACTGCTGAAAAAAAAAATTATCTGAACAAAAGAAATGAAAACAAGTTACTGAAAATTACTGTGTACCCATTCAGACATCAAAAGCAAAGTGAAAAGTCTGAGTGCCATGCTTAAAAGTGGGGCCTGGCTGAATTTCAAACTATGACATTTGTGCCCACCCCAGATTGAATTGATCTTGTAGGGTGGTTTGCTTTGGTTTTCTTACCCCAAGGGATATCTGATGTACACAGGATTTAATATGACCACTTGGAGAAACTGGGTGAATCCATACAGTGTTTTGTTGGTTTTAATCCATCTCAAACGTTTTTGACTAAAATGTACTTTGTCAACATGGCCAGAAATGACCCTTCCTCTCGACTAAACCCATTTTTGAGCTCACTGCTGTAAGAGTCACTGTTGAGAACAGAGGGAAGGAATCTGACTCAAGATGTCTGTGCTGCAGCTTGTGCAGTTGTCCTGCACTCACTCTGGCAGCCTCTGTACAGAGAGGGGGAGGCTGTGGGTTCTCTGCAGGACCTGCTTGGTCATTCTCTAAGTCTTGGTGCAAACTAATTGCTTTAGTCTTTAGCACTGAACTTAGAAAGCACTTTCTTAATACTCACATTTTATAGCTAATGAAAGTTCAGCTGACTTACTTACACCTTGTGCCACAGTAGGTCTTCCAAATAGCAAGATGGGAATGGTATTTCATGTAGGAAGTCCTGAATAGTTGCAGGGGTAACACACAATGGGTAATATTTAATCTCCATTATAAAGGATTGTATAAATACCTCAAGCTCCATTTGATGTAGAAATTCAGTGCTCAATCTTTCTATTTTTTGATACCATGAATGCAATATATCAGCATCTTTTGCAGATTTCTGGATCACTGATGATGGTTATACAAGTACTGGGAATATGCTCTAAAAGCAGCAATGCCAAAATGGAGTTTTTTCTCACTTCTCAAAGATTACTTGCAACAATACATGATAGATTCCAGCAATGCTTTCTGTCTTCTAAGGAACTGTTAGAGCATCTGAGCTTGTGTTCATCAATGTATATAGTTCATAAAAGGCAGTCTGTTTAGTGTAATAGTGTAAGTATTATCAGATAGCTTAGAATATAGAATTACTAAAATATTTTTCTTAGAGGCATCTTTTTCTAAAAAAATGGGGATAACACAAATATGCATATCTTGGTGTAAAGAATTACCAATACCATTTCTTTGCCAAACATGGCATTATTTGCTGGTAAAGGGGAACTTCTTAGATACTGTAATAATAAAGAGTTGGAATGACTTTAATAAATGTATTGAAGCATTGTGATAAGTTTTTAAAAGATCTGTTTATTTAAGGGTTTTGTTTGCACAAAGTGGAAGAAGTATTGTCTAATACTTTACGAGTATAATCTTTGAACAGTAATTACCAACTTAATTTAAAAAAATCATCTCTCCTGAGTGCCATTGAGGTGACTGTTAGGTGAGCCTCAGTACTGCCTTGGAATAGGCAAGTAACTAGCTGGCAGTCATGTCCAAGATGTACAGCCAAGTTCTCCTAACCAAAATTTAATTTGTGATTCTTTTCTGCATTTGAGCCTAGGGCAGTAAGCAGATGCTGGAGATCTTTCATGATTAGAATCTTCCTGAGCCATCTGGACACTAATGCAAGTTTCCTACCTGTTCTTCCTAGAAATAAGAGCAGTGTTTGACTGCATTGGCCTATTGTGATGATTCTGGCTTTGTGTGTTTAAAAAAAATGAAAAAAAAAAAATCACCACCAACTGTGCCTTTTCTGGGAGTGGTTTGGGGATAAGTCATAAGAACAGAAAAATGATTCTGGCGATACAATTGAGGTATCTTTGCTAATCAAAATGATCTTCCTGTTCTTTGTATGTTTTTTTTTTTTTGGTGTACTTAGTGTTTACGTAGAGTTTACAGTGTATTACATAAGTATTTAAAATATTTAGCTATTGCTGTGGATTTAATGTTATTTTAAAACAAGAACTTCATGTGGTGCTGTGGAAGGTGACAGATTTTTCGAGCTAGGTAAAAGTATTTACTTAAAATTGTTTGCGTAATATGGTGTTTGTAAACTTAAAAAACTGGATAGCTTATATCTCACTTGAGTGCATGATAGAACTTGTTAGGGCAAATATGCAAATATTCACAAATAGATTGTCCTAGGAAATTGTAATGTGCTTTGTTATTCTAAGTAGTTTGATATAATGAAACTACCGCTTCTCCAATAATTACCTGTGCTGTCTCTTGCATCTGTCAGTGTTTAAAAATAGTTAGCTTGTTTTCTAGGTGACTGTATTCTGTTCAAATAAAGTCAAATTAACTTCCAAGACTGCTTCTTCTATGACCTCCTTTAGGTTTGTTTCCCTCTTCATCCAAATATTTTACTTCCCAGTTACAAAACCACCCAAATTAAGAGACAACAAAAGACTCCTGATGTTAAATTTGACAGCTGCTTCTGGTTTGTTATGTATTTCCAAGGTAATTATTTATTCTTTCTGTTCATAACCTTAAAATTAGGAAAAAATACTTCTCCACTCTGTTGTGAGAATGAATATAATGATTGAAAGGTGTTCAGTGGCCTCAGGACTGTATGTGATACATGGATAACTCAGTATACAAGACATGAAAGTCCAAGAAGCTGGTGCACTCAAATACTTCATACATGAGTACATATTGTAGTGTGTATTAAACTACATATATTGTGTAGTTTCAGTCTGGAGGAGATTCTAAGACTTATTTAAATGTCTTTCATTTTCTTTAAAGAGTATTTTCCACTACGGTTCTGCAGTAACAATTATCCTCCTTTTCAAGTTTTAATTGCATGCAGTTATTTCTACTACAATATGAAAACCTTCTAAAGTTACTGGATCTAAGAGTAACCTTCACTGGCTTTAATCTGGAGAAAATTAATCTTCAAGTTTTTTGGATATTTCTCGTTTTACAAATAGAACTGAGCAGCTGGCTATTTTTATCTGGGTTTAATTTGGCATTTGGCTTTCCAGTTAAACTACCCTTCAGTGCACAGTAAAAGCTGCCATCAGCCAATTTATTGCAGCTTCTCTTTAGCAGGGACCTTCAGATGTCACCTCCTGCTGACAAGGGCCCTTTGCAGGAGCATTACTCGTGTAACTGTTTAGGCTTTCCCTTAATGGTAAATACTAAACATGCTGCTGACACTATTAACATTCTGCTCCAAGTTCAAAGCAGCAGGAAAAACCAGCTACTTATTTGTAACTACTGTTTTCTAATAACACAACGTAATTAATGATGATGCTACATAAAACATTTAGCAAAACGTTAGGCATGTAACCCAGACAGTTTAATCCTTTTATATCCTACAGCATCTGTGTTGCCTAGTTAGGACCCAGCTGCACACAAAGCCACAGTTATGTAATAAAAACAGCTTCCTCTGTCCTGCACGTTCTAGTGGCAGCTATGTTCAACACTGGTAGTGACATGGCTCTAAAATGCATCTACTGCAGGGCCCAGAAATACAGATTGTACCTGATAATCTCATGTTAGGAACAGCAGGCGCAGGGCAGTAGTGAACCAGCTTCCATCAAAAACTACACAGTTGCAATTTCAGTACAAATATTGCCCAGTAATTCCTGAAGCACTCAGAAAATATCAGAGCTACAGTGTCACCAAAAAAAAAAAAAAAAGGGGGGGGGGGGATGCCTTGTTTTGTGCTAAAATATATTTTTCATTTACTATCAAATCTTGAGTTGACCACTGCGTATACACTGAGCATTTTAAAACAAGAGCCCTGCTGCATCCTTTACACAAATATTTTGATCATGGAAGATACGCCATATACAAATGGATTCTCAATACATAAAATGACCATATTTACTGCAGAGCATTCAATCACTACAGCCTGTCACTGGAAGTGTGCTGGAAGAAACTCCTGTGTAAGCAGCCTTTTTTGTGTGCTTGTACAGACAGCATTATGTCTTGCCAGAGACATGCAGAGCCCAAATACGGCTGCAGGAAAAGATAATACAGAAAAACACGAGTTTAAAAATTAAGAAAGGGATTGAAATGCTCCAGTATTCTGTTTTGGTCATTGAAAAGATTCACTGTTTACACAGAGAGATGCAGTTTTTCTGTAAAAGAAACAATTGGTATGAAAAACTGTTGACAATTGATACCATGCTTGATGAAATTGTTGTTCGGGTAGTGCTCATTTTAGAAAGGTATAAAGTTGCTGAAAGTATTTGAGTTAAATAAGGACCATTTTCCTATCTAGCACTTTCCATGTAGTAGCTAATTAACACTGTAAAGTCATTTAGCCCTTCTTTCCAAGTCTTTTCCCACTATAAAATAGTGAACACCGTCTTAGATGTAAAAATGCGTTCATGCCAGCTGCCTCTATTTTTTGTGGCAATGTGTACACTGTACATTTCCATTAGGATGATTTAGGAAAAACCACTGATTAAATTTCACAGTTTGTGTATTGAAACTTGTCTCTTGTAACAGATGTTATTTATCTCATACAGAAAAAAGTGGTGTTTTGTACAGAGTACTTATTATATATGTAGTATATCTATAATATACCTAAATATACCTCTATAATATATCTATATCCTGTCTTCTTAGCTTGCGTCAGTCTATTTATTTTAGATTAAAAGTTCCAAAATATTCTGAATTAGAAACTTTTAAAAATCGATTTTGAAACTTAAAAAAAAAAAAAAAAAAACAAAACAAAAAAAAAAAAAAAAAAAAACACACCACCAACTACTGAGTGTTTCAAATGCAATGGAAATTAAAAGGTTTGGTTTTTTTCGCCAGAAGTCACTTACACTCGCACCCTCCCAAAGGCACGGAGCAGAAGCCGCAGGCGTTGCCCGGGTGGATGCGCCGCAGCCGCTGCCCGGGACAGCGGCCCCGCTCGGGCCCGCCAGGAGCCGCTCCCGGCCTGCGGGACGGGCCCGGGGGGGCCGAGCCTGTGGGGGCAGCGCCGCCGCCTCCTCCCTGCGGTACCTGCCGGCAGCTCCTCCGGCGGCGGCGGCTCCCGCACGGCGCCGGGAGCGGCTCCTGCCCCCGGGGGCCGGCCCGCGGTGGGCGCCGGGCCCGCGCTGCCCGAGGCTCCCGCCCCCCGCGCCCCTCACGGCACCGCGGGGCGGAGCCGGCTCCGCCCGGCCCCGGTGGCTCCCGGCTCCCGCCGCCGCCGCGCCCCGTCCGCGCCGCGGGGCTTGGAGGCAGCGGGGGCCGTGCCCCAGCCATGGCCGGGCGCGGAGCGCGGCTGCGCTGCGGCCGCCCCCCGTCCCTGCTCCTCCTCACCTGGCTCTGCGCGCCCCTGCTCGGCCGGCCCGGAGCCTCGCACGCGGGTAAAGGCGGCTCGGGGCGGCCCCGAGGGGTGAGGGTCGGCGGGGCCGCGGGGAAGAAGAGTGAAGGGTGCAAGGCGCTGCGGTGAGGAGCCGGCAGGGTGTCGGAGGGGAGGGCTCGGCCGGCCGGCCGGGGGTTCCGAGCCCGCTGGCCGCCGGGGAAGGAGCGGGAGGTGCCGCGGCCGTGCCCGGCCGGGAGCGGCTCCTGAGGGGAAATGAGGCGGGAATTGGCGTGAGGGGGGAACGCGGCTGGCGATGGCGTCTCTGCGCGCCAGCTTCGTTTGCCGCGCCATCAACTTTTCCCCGGACGAGGTCGAGAAGCTAAAGCTGGTGCCGGCTCCGGAGGTGGCTGCTGAGGGAGGATCGCAGGCATCCTGCAGCCAGGGATGCGCTGGCTTTGAGCAAAGGAGCGGGACCTCCGGAGTCCGCTGTCAAACGGGCTCTGCAGGGCTGCCCCTCACAGAAGAGGGACAAAATGTCTTTGCTAAACTACAGCTTTTCAGGCGCTTTGTCAGTCTTCACTGCGTCACATTTCATCGCATTACATACACTTTCTAAATGGATATATACATATCCATTTAGATATGGATATGTATATATCCATTTAGATATATACATATATCTAAATGGATATATACAATATATCTAAATGGATATATACTCAGCTGCCATAGCTTTCAGTTTTTGCTCTGCTCACTTTTTGAGAGGAGGTGCAGTTTTACGTTTGTGGCGTGTGCTCTGTATCTGGCACAGAGGTAAACTTGCAGAATATATTTTAATAACTGTAATTTTGCGTATGGATGTGACTGCGCAGGAAACAACCCTCTTAAGAATTTATAACAACTCTCTTTAGTTTGGTCGTGCTTTACTTTGACTTCAAAAGGGGCAGTCTCATAATCAGGATTTAACTTTCTGAGTTGAAGGATGTAAAATAGCTTGTGAAGCTGGAGTGTTTATAGAATTACAAAGATTAAAGGAGCAAAATCACTGCTCTGCCACAGATTTATTTAGAAACAGTTGTTGCAAAATGTTGCACTTACATAATTTATAAGTACATTGCCAAGAGTTTCGCAGAAAGTCTTGAAACCATAGCTGCAATAATTGCAGGCAGAACGAAAATGAACGAAAGATAAATTTGACTTCTTTTCTATATTAACTGAAAATTGAAAAAGTGGTGGTAAATACGGTTTATGGAAATCAATGGATACGTTGATTGTATCGATGTCTAGATTTTAATTCAGCCTACAAATAGTCAGTTATTGTTCAATGTGATTTATCAGATTATTCTTTGTCTCAGCATTTGGAAAAGTAGTGTTTTTCATGGTCTTCATGACAGAAGATGCATAATCATTATGTCACATTATATGATTTATATGACTACATGGAATTAGCTGTAGTCAGGATAAGCCAAGATTTGCCTTTTGGCACAAGCCAGCAATTTTGACTTCACTGAGAACTGGTTGCATATAGTGAGGCTAAAATTTTCTTTTCACAACTTGTTTTTTCTAAAATAAAAGGAAATTCGGTGTAAGAGTGCTTGCAAATTAATTTGGTGTTCCCTTCAGTTAATAGCAAGCTAGTATCTTATCTTGGATAACTCTGAATTGTCAGGAGAAAATACTTGCTGATTTAAAATACAGTCAAAGGATAGGTTTTGTTCTTGCTCTGAATTTCCAGCTGCCAGGTGAGGCTGGGATGCCCAAATGCAGTTTTTGGGGGTTAAGAGCAGCCCCAGCCCTGCTGTGCCGTGCTGCAGAGCTGTGGTGGTGTTTCCTTGGCAGTTCGTGCACCCAAGCGTTTTCCACTCACTTTAATGGATCAGATCCTTCTCCCTACCCAGCAGGAAGCCGCAAACCTTCCTGTTTGTATGGGTTTCTTGTGATTTTTCTCTTAAAATATTTTGTGCTTTCTTTAGAGATTCTTAGAGGGATAAATGTGAGCGTTGATTGGTGGAGAAACGTCTGTGTTGATTTGTAGAAGGAACTGTGGAAGGAAGCACTTGCATAGTCTCCCACTTTTTACAATGGTAAAACCTGGGGTTTGTGTGATATTACAGGTTTTGAAATCCCCTACTCTTTGTCTGGTTTTGAGCAATGTAGCTGATTGCTGTGAGCTGTAGGGTTCTGTGTTCCAGTGTCTCCAGGACTGGAATGGAGCTGAGTGGGCAGAATGCTCCTGAGGCAGCAGGTAAGGCCAGTGCCCAACGTCTGCAGCACCCCGGGCTGCACTGGCAGCTTGTGAGAAGCCCTGGCCTGTTTCTTATTTCCATCAGATCTTTTTTACACACATTTCGGATTTGTGTTTAATTCCATGACACATAGCCTCTAAATTGATATACTCATCAGATTCTTATACTTACCAGGTTATACCTATCAGATTCTACATACTTGTTCTTCCTTGTGCCCCTTGTGCTGTCTGCACTTCCAGAGAGCCTTCTTGCTGCTTGCTTTCAGCACTCCTGGTGCTGCCTTCACAGCCCATCTTCAGTCTGTACTGACAGGTCAGCAATCAGGGAAAACGATGCAGCGATTGAAGTGGTACAGACTCTGACTCTGAAGACTGACTGTCAGTTCACGTTTATTTCTTGGTTAGCTTACAAACTACACGGCAGCCTATTGTGGTTACTGACCAAACTTGCAAATGGATTTGGAAATATGTGCCATAATTATTCCTTGTTGCTAAGATGTTAGGGGATAGTTTCATTCTCCTTTACAAGTTGCAACTCAAACATTTTGAGTGTAAGAAACACCTTCCCTGCTTTCTGTGAGCAGCTCTTGTACCTCTGTGCACATTGGTAAGTAGTATTGCAGTTCAAAATTCCTCACAGTTTCATGTTCAATATATGTAATTTTATTTTGCTGCTGGTTGGCTGGAGGTTGATGTGCTAGGTAAGAGAGAAGGCACAAATCCTCCCAGTAACTTTAAAGCCACCTTTTCCATGCTTGTAGGTGTGGTGACAGGGTTTGCCTTTATTTTTTAAACAGAGGAGGAAAAGGTAGTTCTGGGAAGTTCAGAATGTAATAGTTGGCTTTCCTGACTTCTATTCAGTAAATGGAATAGTGTTAGTATTGCTGCTTTGACTTACAGACATCCTAGTTAAGATGATTGTGATCTTTCTAAATGCTTGCTGTTAATTAAATGCTTGACTGTGATTGGATTCTGGGCAATTGCTAATGCATAGAAGGAAAAGTAGGCCAAAAAATTAAAGACCATACAGGAAGCATGACTCATGATCTTTTTCAAAGGGTCAGAAGAATCAGTATAAAAATAAAACTTAAATTTAATACCTTACCTGTCTTTTCTACCTAATGAAGTAATGATCAGAGATTATCTTAATAAATACACTAGAGTACTGAAGGCAGATGTACTGAATATATTCACTCACCTTCCAGATTTCTAAGCAAAGGGCTAGTTGTAGTATGTAGCAGTTAGATTTGTGGATAATAGTTTGTGTCATAATAGCCCAGAGTTAAAGAATATAATGTTAACTGCAAAGTATGGATATTTTGCAATGTTTATTGTCCTTAGTGTTTTTTTTTTGTTCTTGTTGTTGTGATGGTAAATGATTGTAAACATGCATTAGTAGTATATATAACTTCTGAATATACATCTTAGCATTAGACTTGTAAAAAGTGACCCTTTCCCCATGGGCCTCCTTTGAAACTGCACCCAAGACTGAGGCAAAGAAAACCTGAAATCATTAATGCTCAGTTCTGTCAATTAGAAAATGCTTTAAGTGACACTGTTTAAATTACAAAAATGCTTTGAACTGCACTGTTTAATGTGTAAGGACCAGCGTTACACCTGCACTGCCCATCTGGCTCTTAGACTCTTTATCTAAGGAACTGCAGAGGAATACAGAGTTCAAAGAAAGCTTATTATTTAGAGAAACATGGAGTGTGATGTTCTCCTATCCAAAAACAAAGATTTATGAAAATGCTTCTGGGATCAAGCCTGTAACACCAAGTATTTCACTGGCAATTCTTAAAAAAGGAACAATGTTGTTAAATCACATTAAGATGCTAGGAAATTTAATCCCAGTAATGGTACAGTAAATTACAAAAATGTTAGTCTTTTGTAAAACCTATCTTTTGTTTCTTATCCACAACATTTTAAAAATCAGCCATTAGCAGCCCATGAGAAATTTTGACTTGAGAATCTTAACAAGATAAATAGAGATGCACATGTTTCATCATGCTGTTCATGCATCTGAGGCCCTTGTAATGTTTTGACCTATTTTCTAAATAGTTCTTCCAAAGTACTTCAATAAAAAAGTTTGTTAAATACTTATGGAGGAAATGGTAGAACGGAATTTTTAAATACAATGTTTTCAAGGTCAAGTGTTTCATTAGGATTTTTACTTAGCCTTTTGGCAAAAGTGTTCTCCAGCTACTTCAGAGTTTAAAAAAATTGAATCATTAGTCTGCTTTGTGCATAAACATTTGTCTCCTTTGTTCAGGATTAAAATTTAGGCCATCCAACATCATATGTGATTTAGGTGTGTTTGTTTGTTTGGGTTTTGTTGTTGTTGCTTAATACGGACTCATGCTGAGGGGCAGAGAGAAGAGTTTAAGGTGTAAATAATAAAGCAAACATTGTCATTGGGAGTTACCACTGAACAGTGCAGAGAGCTACTTCTGATTTAAACTGCAGAGGTTACCTGGCCTCAATAAAAATGAAGACATACAAATACAGACAAGCTTAGAACTGCCCTTCAAGGGCTACAGATCTTCTAAGTATTTTTGAGTACACTGAGCTAGTGGCAGGGGTGAGTGTTGCCATAAGCTCTTGCCATCTGATTTAGATTGAGATTGTACTCTGAGCTGTTTGCTTGCTAATCTTGCTAGTCATAGGTTTTGACCTCTTTCTGTTTTTCTCCAGCCAGCATAGCTACTCTGCTGCCTTAAGCCACTCAAACTGTTTTACCTGTTTTCTTCTCTTTACATTTTTCCACTTGTCACCAGCTCTTCACGATTTTTGTAATTGATGTTAATACAAGGAGTAACTAAGAATCACAGCCCCTTGTTGTAATCTTAAAATCAGAGATACATGGAAAAGAAATATAAAACATATACAGTCTGTGTGACAAATTATTGGAATGGCCCTATTAAATAAAATGTACAAGATAAGGGTGATTACTTACTTCGTTTTTGCCAAGCCTTAATATACTGTTACCATTCCCAGCCTCCTCGTGGAGCTCTCCTTTGTTTAAGATGTCTTTTCTACACCAGTTTGCCCCAGCATGTTAATAAACAGAATAAACTAGAAATATTGAAAAGTGTGGATACATCTGTGATCAGAAAAACAAAGAAAGAAATCATTGAACTATACTGTTAGTAAATAATGGTCATTGTAACAGATCAGTGAGTATACTATAGGTCTAAAATGTTTGAAAAATAATCTGTAATTATATAAAAGCAGTAAAGGAAGACGTTCCCTTTTAGCATAGCAGAGGAGATGCTGTGTGTTAAGAGAAGCTTGCTCTGGAAACAACTCGTACCCTGAAGATGCTGTATCGTTGCAAAGGAGGTTGTCTTACAGGAACACAGAAATGGTGAAAGTGCAACTTTGCCTCTGCATTGCTTCAAGGTCAATTAATGGAGAGATAATATCCTGCTGCATAGTCAGTCTTAAATTGTATGAAAAATTCAGTTGAGAGTTGTAACTGGAGGAGGGAAATATAATTAATGCTAATATAAAAATCAAGTATTTATGAAATATTAGGTTGAAATATACACAAACCCATAATTCATAATTCAGGAAATAGGGATATAGAAATAGAGAAATTAAGTTGTGTCTTCAGGAAGCATTCTTTTGGACATCTGTAAAATGTAGGGCTTGGCAAATGTGTGTATAGTTACAAATAAGAAGAAAGTCCTTGGCTAATGAGGATATACTGAACCAGTTAAATATTTTTTGACACTTGTAACATTAACAAGATAACTTATACATGTGCAGCATTCTGCTGCTGCATCCTTTTTGGCAGCAATTCTTATGTCCTGTGAGTTTTCCTGTATCCACCTGAGCTCCCTCAAGTTGCCCATCAGTTCTTTGCACATCCCACAAGTCCACAATCTTGAAATGGAGATGTGTCAATTGCAGAACATGTACAAATAATACATCTCAAAGAACGGTAGGTTTGTGAGCAAATGAAATGGACTCTAAACAAAGAGAGTTGTACTTTGAAACAGAAGGGTGACCTGTCTTACACCTCAAATATTGATTTGGCCCATAGCAAGAACCATTCAGCAGCATCAGTAGGGTAAGACTATTAGGAAAAAGGGGTCCTGCTGCTCCCACTTTGCTGATCCTATTTCTTGAGCTACATTCTGCTTTTGCTGCTACCATGGCACTTCAGAGAAATCTGATTAGTGTGTAAAATAATAATATTTCTTCTGGACTGCCCCACACCTGCAGTACCAAAGGCAGGGAACTGCCTTGCTGGGCTCTGCAGTGCTTTGGGTGTTTTGTCCTAAGGACCTGTACATGAAGCCCTTTGCAGCACAGCAGGAATCCTCTGCTGTCACACTTTGATGGATGGAAGGGAACTTAAAATTTAGGCTGCCCATCCTAATTTGTCTAGGCTGCAGTGGCTGCGGGCACGTGGGACTGGGTTAGGTCAGTTCAAATTAATGGCTTAGATGGTGTTAGCCAAGCCTCTGCCACAAATGCCAAGTCATGGAAGTGTTGGTCAGGCTCTGAGGTAGCCTTTGCAGGTTCTGTGGGAATGAGAAGGGATCCCTGTGCAGGTGTGACACTAGCTGGCATACAGTGTAGTCATCCCAGGCAGTTCTAATCCTGCTCCTCCTCAGTATCTCTGAACTGCTGATTTACTGAGTGTGGGTGGGAATGAACTTCAAGTAGACATTATTTATGCTGCCTTTAATTGATGCATTGTTTCCTTGAGCTTCTTTTATGAGAAAGATGAAATACCACCAATGTTTTTTTGCTTGTATCGTTCCTAGTTGATCTACTTCTGTTATGTTGACTAAATTCACCTCCTCTCCAAACAAAGTAATATTAATCTTTTAAATCTCTCCTTGTATGGATGACTGTCTATGGTTTTAATCTGTTTATGACATTCTCTGGTGATTTTCTGCCTCTGATATATCTTTTTTTAGATGGATGCTGTTAGTGAGCACATGATTTCTGGAAAGGTCATGACATAGATTTATGTAATACCATAATGTTTTAAATCTGCATTAAAAAGAGATGGTGGTGAGCTCCTTTCTTTTGTTTATGCTGTCCCTTAAACTGATGATAATAGTTGCTAGGTCTTTTTTTGGCAGTAGTTCCCTTTTAAATTTCATTGGTGTGTAGTAAAAATCTTTATCTAGAACATCTGTCAGTGTTTTCTGGTGGTCATCCTAACTTTTGTCTGGAGATTGGAGACCCTTGCATGCAAGATGAGTTTTGTAGTTTGTGCTTCTTGAGGCAGCGGCCATCTTCAGGTCTTTCACACCACCCCTGGAAGCTGTTCTTACTCAAGTTATTTAGCTAGGCTCTGATCTTCCCTTTTTGCCTCTCCTCTCTCTCCATCTTCCCCAAAATGACCCCTTGAGAGCTATGAAAAGGAACTGGAAAGGTGCATTCCAGTCAGTGTAACATCAGGATGGGAAGAGAGTCGATTGGTAAATAGGCTGGCATATGCATCTGAGATACAAAACAGTGCCAGGGAAGGTGCTCTACAAGAGCAGCAAAATTCATACCTGGTCAGTGTGCCCAGCCAGGAGAAGAACTACATTAAACATGAAGGTTCAAACTGGACTGCAAGCTGTGCAATATACTACAGATGTGTAACGTGGATCAAGGTTGACAGAACTTCAGTCCCTCCTGGATCAGCTTTCAGTTTTAGAGCACTTCCATAGCTGCATGGCATTGGGTAAATGATATAAGAGCTTTTTGCCCACTGAGATCATCTTAATGTTCTTGAGTCATCAATTATAGAAGTGTGATAATGGTATGAGGATGCTAATAAAACCAGGTAAGTTTATAAAAATAATCTACCTCTGCAACCTTGGGCGTGCTTCTAGAGACAAGGGGGTGAGATGAGAAATTGAACTCTGCATAAAAAGGTTGTAACTGTTTGGACACGAGAATGCAGATCTGCACTGCTCATTTGAATCAATGTTAATTTTTTTTTTTTTTGAATACAGCTGTGTCTGAACCTTCTTTTATTGCTAAAAGTGAAGATCGTTTGTTTAAGCATTTATTTGAGGACTATCAAAGATGGGTTCGTCCAGTGGAACGCTTGAATGACACAATAAAAATCAAGTTTGGCCTTGCAATCTCTCAGCTAGTAGATGTGGTATGTACAGTAAATAAGTTGTACTTTCTTTCCACTAACTTTAACAGGAGCACAATTTCATGTGAAATAATTGTGCCTGTTAAACACAATAGATTAAACATCTTAAATTATTGTCTGTGTAATAAAAATGCCCTGTAGATGGATCTATAATGTTCTCATATGAACATACTTAGTGATTGGAATGCTATTCACTGCTTTCAGCAGTGTGTTTTGTATTTTAAGCTACGACCTCTGTGAACTAAAGCAGCTATTTCCTATGGCTAGATTATTTTTTGTGATATATGCTTTATTTTACAGGATGAGAAAAATCAATTGATGACAACAAATGTATGGTTAAAACAGGTATGTGTTAAATATTGATGAAAAATTCTGAAGCTTCATAACTGCAAATCAAAATTTGGGAGAAACTTGTCTGGTTAATTGTATATTCAAAAAACTTAGTACTTGCATGAAATTTTATTTCACATAGTGTCTTTATAGAATGTCCCTGGAAAAGCTTAGGATTAATTGTGACAAACCTCTTAAAAAAACCATATCAACAAGGTAAATAAAAATTCACCAAACTAAAAGAAATCTGATATGGCATTGCATGGCCATTTAATTTACCAAGGTGTACATATCCAACCATAAATTGCTGCTTCAGTACAAAAGTTTTAATTCAAAAGCTTTATTAAGAGAAGCATGGATGATGTATTCTTCTGTATAATAGTTTTGAGGTCTTTTTCCTGTGGGATATTTAAAATTATTGGATATGCATTACTGAAGAATTCCAGTTACAAAGTTAAAAATGGTTGCTAGAAAGAAATACTTTTTCTCTTAAAAATATTTGGGTTTGGGCAGGAAAATGCCTCGAGCTTTGTAATTGTAAGAGTCCAGTGCTAAATTTAATTGCCACTATTTACTTGGGAAATGCTGCTCACAAATCATTCTTGATTTGACTGAGAAGAGTCTTTGCAGATGCTGGATATACTTACTTATGGAATTATTTTTGTTTGGGCTAATTTCTTTCTGTTTATTGATTGATTTTTTTTTCCTTTTGCTTCCCATTTCCTTCTTTTCCAGTAACTGTTTTAGGCCAAGTTTTTATTTTTAGGAAAACTTTGAGACTAGTCAGCAAACATGAGATGGCCATGTAGGCTGATGATTCTTTGTCCCCTCTTTAATAGTTTCTACAGATCTTCCTGAATCTGAACCAGTTTTAAGAGTTGGAGCATGATGGTTTTTTTTGTATAATGAAAATGTCTAAATTGCTTCTGATTAGCTTCCAGTCATTGGTATCTATCCAGAACAAGCTTTTTTCAAATTTAATTTATACAATTAAATTACATTATAATAGCTCTTACTTATAAATACATGCTCTGAAAAAGGAACATCATATCTTAAGTTTGGTACAGAAACATTATCAAGCAGTTCTTATAACAGAAAACAAATACTGAGTGACGTAACTGCATGCCTGTTCAGCAAAGTCATTGTTTCATGCAAATTTTAGAAATCAGTTTGATTGTTGTTAATTGCCTTGTTACCTATTTTCATCTGCTTAAATCCACTTGCCAATAATAATGGTTTTTACATCTCACATACCCACAGGAATGGATAGATGTAAAATTAAGGTGGAATCCTGAAGACTATGCTGGAATAACATCCATCCGTGTCCCATCAGACTCGATTTGGATTCCAGATATTGTGCTGTATGACAAGTAAGATTTGAATCATTTCATACAAAATGCATTTACTTTATAACTTCACTGACCAAATTGCTTCCAGGAGGCTCAGTGGGTAGACAAAACATGTACATTTAGTGGGCCAAGAACCTGTGGAAGAACTTGCTTCTGAATGCAGATGGACTTTGTTGCCATCTTAAATGCTCAAATGTTTTTCTTTACTTCTGAATGGAATTTCTAGTCCCTTTGAAAAGGTTATTTCTGTTTTGTTGTGTAAACCTTCTTCTTAATTAGAAAAAAACGTCTTGCACAGTGCTGTCTATAAATAATGTGGAGTTATGGGAGAGATGGGAGGGAAGCAACTAATTTATGCTGTTGTAGGTCATATTCAGCATGGAATTAAAGTCAGGCACATTTAACTGTAGGGGGTGGTTGGGTTGGGGTTTTTTCTTTTGAAAATTAACAGATCTCAGAAACAATAACTTTTGAATTAACCCTTTTGCACCACTCATGCTGTGTTTTTACATTTCCTGACTTGTCAAGTCAGGATAAAAGGCTTTTGCAGTGATTGTAAATTCAAGTCTGGACACAAGTATTATTTTACCTGTTTCGTGACTCTTTTTCTTCAATAATTATGATTTGGCCAAAATTAAAAGTACTTATTCTGTCTTACTGATAGAAACACCAGAGCTGGGTCATGCTGTTAAAGATCAGGATTTTCCAATCCTTCCATAAGTCATTGGGACCATAGAAAGTTGCACAGATCTTTTCAGGGCTTGAAAATATTCTTCAGTCTTCCAAAGCTGTTTACCTATGTGAGATTCAGACTTGAGGAAAAAAGCTGACTATGAGGACAATACAAAATTTTGGCTATCAAGGGATAGACAGCTGAAATGACAACAACAAAGCATAATTTCTTCTTTAAATACACCCCCACACCCCATTGTAATTGTGTGCATTTATCTCTCTTCTTCCAGTGCAGATGGACGTTTTGAGGGAACATCTACAAAAACTGTGGTAAAATATGATGGCACCATTGCTTGGACTCCCCCAGCAAACTACAAAAGTTCTTGTACTATTGATGTAACATTCTTCCCCTTTGACCTTCAAAATTGCTCAATGAAATTTGGTTCCTGGACTTACGATGGCTCACAGGTTGATCTAATTCTTGAAGATTATGATGTTGACAAAAGAGATTTTTTTGATAATGGAGAATGGGAAATAGTGACCGCAACAGGGAGCAAAGGAAACAGGACTGATGGATGCTGCTGGTATCCTTTCGTTACATATTCATTTATAATTAGACGTTTGCCACTTTTTTATACTTTGTTTCTCATTATTCCCTGCATCGGGCTTTCCTTTCTGACTGTCCTTGTCTTCTATCTTCCTTCAAACGAAGGTGAAAAAATCTCACTCTGCACTTCCGTACTGGTATCTTTGACTGTCTTTCTTCTTGTTATTGAAGAGATCATTCCATCGTCTTCGAAAGTGATCCCGCTGATAGGAGAGTACCTGGTGTTCACCATGATCTTTGTGACCCTGTCCATTGTGATCACCGTCTTTGCCATCAACATCCACCACCGCTCCTCGTCCACGCACAACGCCATGGCCCCCTGGGTGCGCAGGGTGTTCCTGCACAGGCTGCCCAAGCTGCTCTGCATGAGGAGCCACGTGGACAGGTACTTTGCTCAGAAGGAGGAAGCAGGCAGTGTGAAGGGGTCCGAACCCTCCAGGAACACCCTGGAGGCAGCTCTGGATTCCATCCGCTACATCACCAGGCACGTCATGAAGGAGAACGAGGTTCGCGAGGTGGGTGTGCCGCTCCTGCTGCCCTGACCGTGGCCAAGGGCAATCAGGAGAGCAGGGCAGGTGTTTCACTCTGCAGCTGGGTGGGTGCTAAAAAAGGGGTGCTACAGATTGCCAGCGGCTGTGCTTCGCTGGGAGCTGCCTAGTTGTTTCCACTGGAAAAAAGTGCAAATAGATAGAGACAGCACTGAGAATATTGGGCTGATACAGGGCAGTATTTGGGGTCTTGAACAGTCTTTTGTTTTCTTCTGGAAGTTCCTGTCATTGTGAGACACTTGTCTGTGAGAAGAGCATGTAGTGTAACTGTTCCCTACAGCACTGTTGAGATGATAGGAGAAGGAGCTCTTTTTCACTTCAATGTTGTACCTGAAGGCTATCCTGGAAAATGCATTTGCCTTTTGTTTTCCAGATAAATACTGCCAAGACTTACCTTGCAGCTTTCAATTCCAGATAAAAACAATTCAGTGCTCTAACTTACATTTGTTTAAATACAGGCTGTAGCCATACGTTGGTCATTTTGTGCTCAGATGAAACATGGACTCAATGACTTCCTAAGTGTTGTCTTCTACCCTTACTATTATTTGTCCCTAAGTCTTATCAAAAGATATCAGAGGCTTCTTTTCAGTCTGTGCATATGCACTCTGAATTATCCTTCATGAACGTTTACAACATTTGTGTAAGAGCATTAGGAATCTGTTTTCTTTACATGCTTTTTAAGCTAGCACCACTGGTGTATCAGAGCCTTAAATACTGTTTCCAGTCTAGCAAAGTTTGTAGGAATACAGAAGTTTGTGGGGTACTGTCTGTTTCTGATGGCAAAGCCTGACTGAGGTTCTTTCACTCTGTATGGGAATTGCAGTCCTCAGGAGGCTCTGGTTGCTGAGAGTGTGTTCTCCCATACCAGACGGGGAGTATTGTGCCTCCTCTAATGTGCCTTCTCAGGACTTGATTCTGACATTGTCACAAGGGACGTGGCCTAGATTTTTAATAAATGTATCTGATGTACTGTTACAGCAGCATCTAATAACACTGCATTGTATGAAGAACAGAAATAGAATAGTTTGCTATCAAATACATAATTTCCTGTAAATT
Organism: Phylloscopus collybita; assembly: GCA_027886175.1. Taxonomy (NCBI): domain Eukaryota; kingdom Metazoa; phylum Chordata; class Aves; order Passeriformes; family Phylloscopidae; genus Phylloscopus; species Phylloscopus collybita. The sequence continues at coordinate 9,527,908 of JAJNNQ010000033.1, read as the reverse complement.
AAGGGTTGACTGTGAGTGATGAGAAGTAAGTATTTTGCTTTTCAAGTGTAATGTTGTTACTATAAACCTTGGAAATTAATATACAGCTGACTGGGGATTCACTTATTTTATTATTACTGGGCTCCAGAGAATGCAAGCTTTAATTGCAAAAGTTGTTAATAAACATGAGACAGTGTGCTATTGTAGCCTTAGGAAGCATTAGTGGTTAGCCCCAGTTCAAATCCAGGACAATTTTTTGGCAGGGTTTTAATTTTCTTGAACAGTTATATCTGCCATACTTGCAAAACTGTATATAGATATGCATAATTTTATCAAAAAGGAAAGTAGTCTTGAATTTGCTGTGAGTCCTTTCCCCAGTGTATGATTCTGTGCAGCAGTAACTTTGCAGCTTTCAGCAATTGTGTGCAACACAACAGCTGCTCTGTACTAACAATTTAAAAAAAATAATTATTATTACAATTTGGGAGGTTTGGTTTTGGTTTTCTGGTTAGTGGTTTTTTTTTTTGTTTTGTTTTGTTTTGTTTTGTTTTTGGTTTTTTTTTGTTTTGTTTTTGTGTTTTTTTTTTTTTTTTTTTTTTTTGTGGGTTGGTGTTTTTGGTTGTTTGGAGGTTTTTTTACAGCTTTTGCTTCCAAGTCCTGCTTGGGAATTGCACGTTCTGATGTCGTGTGCCATGAATTCTGCAGTGTGTTAGAAAATGACAGACCAGCCTCATCTCTCTGTAAATGAGGATGTTTGGTGCCTCTCAGGGTCAATTTGTGCATCAAAATCTACATACTTTATGAATCTTCACAGAGCATGGCTTCTGTTCTAACTCTCAGTATAAATATAAAATATTGTTCAAGAGGGTTATCACATGGCCATGGTTGAAGAAAGTGTACTTTGAAATAACTAAGAATTTCAGGCTGTGGTGCTGTGTTTTCACCTGTTCTTGCACACACCGACCAACTCTTGTGCTCTTTATGTTTTAGGTTGTTGAAGACTGGAAATACATTGCTCAGGTGCTTGATCGAATGTTCTTATGGGCTTTTCTTCTGGTTTCAATAATTGGATCACTTGTGTTATTTATTCCTGTCATTCATAAATGGGCAAGTATAATAGTCCCTACCCATATAGGCAGTACAAATGCATAAATCACCTTGGGAGCCATGGCCTGCTGATCTGACTGTAAGTTTTGCAGTAGCTCTCTTTCCATGTATGTTCTTTGTAGGCATGTTTCTGATAGAGTGAAAAAAAATATTCCAAAACTAGAGAATTAGGTTTTTCTTAAAGCATGGCATTCCCAGGACACATAGAAGTCAATTTGCTTATTGCCAGTCTACTGAGTTACTGCTAAGCCAAGTCAGAGTTAAAATGAACCTTCCCAAGCCATGGCATGTATAATTTATCAAAAAAGCATACACTGACACCTACTGTGGTGTAGAAGGATTTAATTTTTTTTTGATGATGATCACTGTAGTCCAGTTATTAAATTACTATATAAATTGTTGTACTGAATATTAAATATTTCATGTTAAACAATAGAGTTGCTTATTTTAATTTAGTATACAAAGGAGAATTTTTATGTTCTCTTCAGTGTGTTGTAGAAGTCTTAAATTTTACCAGAGTAATTCAAAATAATAATAATAAAAATAATAATAAACTTCCTGTATATATAATATACAACTAAGAACAGCAATTTAGCCATGTTTGGCCTTTATAAATTTTCAGTGGAATTTGCTGCTAAATTTTAAAGCTTGTTAATTCTGTGGTACCCACATAAGCATTTAATAAGCCTTAAAATGCCTAAAGCATGTGTGTGTATTGATGTCTCCATCACCTTTGGAAAGAAAGGCAAAGGCAGGTAACTGAGTTCTCAAGGTGCATAAGGATTCCAAGGGGCTGGGATATTCAGATTTCTTTACTCTCGATGAAGAATTTGATACAGTATGTGAGAGTGCAGAGGTTCATTATTTCCTGTCTTTGGGTGTTTCTCAGGATTAAGATTTTAAGCACAGGCAGAAGGAATTTGTGAAAGAAATGAGTTATAAATTATTATGCTTTGGAACCAAATGGAGATGATTAATGATTTTCACATTTGTTAAACTGAACTTCTGAGAGCTACCTTGGATTACTTCTTCCACTTATAAAACCATATGTCACTCTAAGCAGCAAGGACTTAAGAGTTTTCAGTATTTCCTTTTTCCTAAGATCATTGAAAATGAACTTGCAATTTTTTCAGTTATTCCATTAAAACATATGCTTTACATTGATTTCACTACCACCTTTCTTCCTTTCTTAATAGCTTTATTTCTGGAAAAGACTCTAAAGTAGTTGGATGTTTTCCTACACTAAAGTTTTTTCGTGTTGGTCATAATGTAATTGCATCCTGTAGGCCTAATACAGAAGTGCCAGGCTGGAGCAAATCTTAGGAAGCTTTTGTTTGCTTAAATTACTATGTGAATAATAACATGTTTAGGTGAGAAGTTTTAATGTGAACTGTGGTATCTCCAATAATTTTAAGTTTTTATAGTAATTATAAGTTTGAACAACAGATACATATTTCTCCCACAGCCTCTCCCAGATCTCCTGTAGAATAGCTCTGCACTGTGATTACTTATGACATAACTTATATATAATTGAATATTTATTTCAGAATGTTTTAATCTGCAGCAGATTCTTGGTTTTGTGAGCTTTTAAAGTCTCACAGGTAGGGAAGTTACATCAGGCAGGCCTTTTGTTTCCTTTTTTTAATAGCAGTTAGGGAGTCACTCTTCTTCAGTTACACAATTACATCTGGCATGGGATATCCATGTTTCCTCTATTCCCATCATAACTTTAAGTTGAATTTGCAAAGATTATCTGATTCATTAATATAAGAGCTCTAACTTCTCATTATTACTGAGGTTAGACAATGCATCAGTGACTTTCTCTGTGTGCAGGTTGCAGAAATACTTCAGATAGCTTGCTTCCTCTTCAAAAACAACATTTCTTTTTAAAGTCTTCCATGGGTTTGAATTACTGAAATTTTCCCTCACCTGAAGAGAAAGCAGAGTACAGCTGTAGCTTAGATACATATCTTATTTTTTTAACTCTCCATTTTATCTCTTTTCCCTTGTTAAATGATGTCTCCAGGCTGCCCAGTTACATCATGATGGGCAGCACATTGCCCAGTGGAGTCACTCTCTTTATTGGCAGAACTCACAGTTTTTGCAAATGCATGAACTTCTTTTAGTGGCTTCTAGTCTGATCATGATGGACTCAGATAGCATAGCTGACACTGGAATACTTGGGCTCTTCTGCTTATCAGGTGTGTCTGAAACAAAAGAATGTTAATGTACTCAAAAGCATGGACTTTTACTTCTGTAACTTGAACTGTATTGAACTCTAGGCAATGCTACCTTATATAGATTTCTGTCACTCGCTCAAAATAAATGAAAAAAAAAGGCACAATTTTCAACAGTTTGATTCTCTTTATTTTCATAAGTGTTATATTACTTGATACACTGTATTTCCACAAAGTTTTCAGTTTGGTACAGAGAGAAGAGTTTGTATTTTTACAAAATATGATCTGATTACAGTGTTTTGTTGCATTCTTCATTCATGCTCTTAAACAATCTGCAGTTACTGATTAAAAAGAAAGAGACTATATATGTATGTCTAAGCAGCAATTTAACACACTTCACAGGACTATTTTTGTCTACCTGCCTTCCCTTGGCATAAAACACTTCACTCCAGCAGGATGCCTCTGTCTCCCAACTATCCTGTATTATTATCAGAGTGTTAGGATGCTTTGCATTGCTTGTAGACTGTCTTATTGTGTGTTTTACTTGTACACAATCCTAAACATCCTTAGGTTTGAGCAGCTTGTTTTTTCTGACAGCCTTCACATACACTGCAGTCTGGGGATACACAGAGTTTACTTTATGGCTGCTGTATTACCATCAGCTGTTACTTACCTATTGGCTTTCCTTTTGTAACAACCTCTGCTCAGTGCTTTCTTGCCTCTGTGTGGGTCAGTCTGTGCAGCAGTTGGCAGTGTCTGCATTGCAGTTGCTTGCTACTTGTGCTTCCCACCATTCCATCCTCCTGAGGGGATCCATGGGACTCACTATGAACTCCTTCCAGAAGATCCTGGCAGGCTCTGAAGAGCCTTGGCACCAGACTACAAAGCAAACCCAGCAGCCCACAGCCTTCAACCCATCTTGACTTTCCAAACCTTCATGTAATTTTAAATTTCTTTATTAACCCCTGCTTAAATCATTCCTATAAAGTTTAGCATACTGCCTCCCTCTTCTCCAGTTATTGCAGGAAGTAGCTGTAAAGCATAGCTCAAGTATTACTTTGAGATCAGCTGTCACAAAGGTTCCCAATCATTTTTTCTCCTGCATTTTGAACGAAGCTGCCTTGGTCAAGTGAAGTTGAAGCCAAGAGAGATCCTTGTTCTACTACACATGGAAGAGACATGAGGTGCTTGGAGGGGGATGCAGAGTTGGTTGGCAGTTTTGATTTCACAACATTTTATTGAATCTTTACATTTCATCTCCAGCCATGAGAGGTTGTAAAAACAATCCTGCTGTTCCTAGAATACATACCAGGATGAAAACCCATAGAAAAATACGATCAATTACCATGGCAACGTATTTCCAATCATCCTGAATCTGAAAAGAAAAAAAAAAAAAAGAAATAGCAAGTTGGCATGTTTATTAGATGAACAAGTTGCATTAGCAATAATACAGCTTCATATAAGAAGCAGAGTTTTCTCTGTATGTAGATACCCTTATGAATACACAACTTACACATATGTTTTCACTGACAAATGGATTCATCTTGAAGAAGCTTAATTTGAATAAGCTCTTTGGAGCAAAGCCAAAAGCTGCTGCTTCAAATCCAAAAGGTTGTTCACCAAGACACTGGACTTGAGGAGACACAGCTTCTCTATCCCAAAAATGAAAGTGTAAACCTTTAAATTCTTAGGTGAACAGGTTTGTCCAGAAAACGTTACTGAAACAGACTGTTCCTGTTCTTTAGGCAGTATGTAAAAAGCAAGTTAATTGGTATATAATTATTTGGTACTTTATTATGTAGTACTGAAATGTGACTGTTTTTTATGCATGATGTAAAATTCATCTCTGTACTTTTCATGTAAAAAGGGAACCAAGTTTCAAAAAAACACTTGATTTTTCTAATTTTCAGGTTTTTACAGTGGATTTTATAGCAAGAATGACAATGAAGTATTCTATATGTTATATGTTAATAGTAACTCGGTGATCATTTTAGTTACTACTGAGATTACAAATTCAAAGTTTTTGTTCTTCAAGAATGATAAGAAATGAATAATGCATTTGTTGGTTTTGAAATTTGTTGGGGTTTTTTTTAGCTTAGAACTTGTTTGTTAAGGGAAACTTAAAACCCCAAAGCAATCCTGTATTGTCTGTACCAACTAAATCTAAATAGAGTTCTGATTTCAGTATAAACAAAGTGAAGTTAGAATGAAATGCCAGAGTTTGGGGATTTAAAAATTGTGATGGTGTGACTACTGTTACAGTATATTTGAGTAATATGGTAGGAAAAACCTTTTCTGTTTTTCTCCTTTACTGTATTAAGATGCACCTTTATGAAAGATGCTGCTCCCTGTCTTGCAGTAGTTGTCTCATTTAGCTACAGCACTTTGCAGCAGCAACAATGAGCACCATCATCACTGTGAGGGACTTTCAACTTACCTTTCTGTTGTTCAGCTGTGGGAGGGAGAATGTAACTTTCTAGAGTCCATAGGGTCAGCAAATTCCATTATTAAGATTATAACTTGGAAAATCATAACTTCAGCTCTCGTGGGATGGGTGCTTCGGTATGTTCCCCTAATGGTTGCCCTAATGTGCCTCACTCAGTACATAGATTGTCAATAAAGAGATCACTCTGCAGCAGAGCTGCTTCTCATTTATATAAGTTCAAAATCACACATATTTGTAATACAGCTTGTGTAATTTACTTCCATAAAATAACAGTCTCTTTCATCTTTTTTGTCTGAGATCTTTTTCTTACCAAACACTCTAATGGCAGATTGAGTAAAATGTGTTCTTACCTCTTTTGCTTCATTCTGCATTTTCATATTTTCTGCAATGTATTTCACACTTTCAATAGCATCTCTCATTTCTGGTGACAGAACTGAAAATGAAAGCATGGGCTCTACAGACTCAGAGCTTGAACTCCTAGTGAGGTTGCCACTGCAATCCGAGAACTTTGTGCGCTGATACTGACAGCAGCTGCACGCCATATCTTGGCAAACAAAGCCATCCTTGCAGCATTTGGTTTCAGAACCGTTGATGCAATTTAAGTTTGAAAACTCAGAAGTGAATAATGGTTTTGGCTTCTGATTGTTCTCTTCATCACTGGCAGGCCTTGTCATGAACATGATCCGGGGAAGTAAGTTCAAGAAAATGGTTCTCACCCACACGGGCATTGTGTGTGTCTTGGGTGTTCTGTAGTGCACATTTAATACAAATACTGTAATGACAATTGATAGAGTTACAAATATCATGGTGAAAAGGAGGTATTCCCCAATAAGGGGAATGACCAGGGAAGTAGAAGGTATGGTTTCTGTGATAACAAGAAGGAACACTGTTAAAGAGAGAAGCACCGATATGCAGAGTGTCACCTTCTCACCACAGTCTGAGGGCAAATAGAAAACTAACACAGTCAGAAAAGAAATCAGCAGACAGGGAATAATCATATTGATAGTGTAAAATAAAGGTAAACGCCTAATGTAGAGAGAATAGGTGATGTCTGGGTATATCTCTTCGCAGCAGTTGTATTTGATGTCATGTTTATAGCCAGGAGCTTTAATTATAGCCCATTCTCCGCTCTCCCAGTAATCTTTCAGGTTCATTGTAGAGCCAATTAGAACTAAGTCAATTTTGGCTTTGTCATAAGACCAGGAGCCAAACTTCATGGTGCAGTTCTGATAATCAAATGGGAAGTAGGTTACATCTATTTTACATGAACTTTTAAATATAGCTGGAGGTATCCAGGTCACATCACCCGTGTATTTTAAAAGAGCCTTTGTCTTGTCATCAACCTGGAAATCTCCAACTGCACTGTAAAGCAAGTAAAGATAACAAAAATTAGAATGGTCTGCTCCAGGTAGTTTCTTACATTCAGATTGTATATATTAACTCTTTAATCTATTTAGGGGAAGTCAGCAATTACTTGTTTACTTGGAGCTGAATTGCTCATGCAAGACTAAGTGACCATCATAAATTTGCAGAGTTAAACTGAACCAAACAGCTCTATAAACTCACCAGGGAGGAGCTGAAAGCAAATATTCTCCCTTATTAATAGCATCAATAATCAATTAATGGTGCAATCAATATTCAAAATGGCAAATAACAGATTGCAAATGGCAATCCGACTAGATGAGTCTTGTAGGCCTCTTCCAACTGAATTATTGCATTCTGTTCTATTCCAGATTGATCAAGCACTTCAGAACTCAAGGGATGGTAAGAACATTACTGGTATTTCCACCTCTTCCATGGACAGTGCAGGTAGTAACTATGGAAGGAGAGATTAGGGTTGGGTGTATCTTTCCATAAAGAGTGTATTTGGCAAGAGGGTTTTTTTAAGTCCATTTTGCTAACTTATATGATCCAGCTGAGTATATGAAAAAGGAAAATTAAAGGGTAATTTCAATTTTTAAGGCCCCAGTGAGAAAAGGAGTGTCATCACCGTTGATCCATAGACCTGAGTTTTGGATCGTGTAGCTGAGTCCATTTCATTGAGAATTGCCTTCTTACAGATCCATTTCGTTATGGTTTGGCTCTTTACAGTCTCAGAAGTTGACATCTAAAGTAAACTTCATCTGGGGCTTTTATTTGTCAAAGGAGTTAAATTGAATTTGACTGCTAAAAAGCTGGAATTTGCAGTTCTTTCAGTTAAAGTTGTGACTCGCAGGGGCGTGTGAAGGGGAAAAGCCAAGTTCACTTTGGCCTGCTCACTTGCAGCTCCAGCTTAGAGCTGGATCCTGCCAGTGATGCTGATGTAGCTGCCACGAAGGTGAGAACAGCAGTGGGGGCATGCAGGACACAGGTGTGTTTAAAAGCAGCTTTTCAGTGCATGCTGTGAACTTGCTGCTGATTTTTTTTAGAACTGGTAAACCCCTCTCTCCCTGAAGTAAGAAGTTAAATATGCAAGAGCCTTACTTGTTATATAAAACAATATCTGGCTTCCAGATCTGGCCAGATGGAACTCGGATGAATTCAGCACCTCCATAGTCAGCTGGATTCCACCGAAGCTTGTAATCATTCCAGATCTAATCATGGTAGAAAGGAGTCCATGTTAGGTTTGTGAACAAATTGAAATTCACTGGACTAGATCTGAACCAAGTGCTGTCATATCACTTCCTAGGTTGATTTATTTTGGATACTACAGTGTTTAGATGCTTCTTTAACAAACACATATGCGTGGTGTTTGTTCATGTGCAGATTGTAGGTGGGCCTAGCTATCTAGCCCTTCTTGGTCATATCCATATATGACTTAAACATATGTGACTGCCCCAGGAATGCCTACTCAGTAGGTGGAACGAGCTGAAAGAAGGAGTAAGACACTTTTTTCAGAGAGCGTAGGATTGTAATAATAACTTTGATCTCAAAAAAACCCCTGTGGGACAGTGAAAACAAGTTCCTGGAGGCTGTTGCATCATTGTGAGCATCAATGGAGGGACCTTGGGTCAGAGAGAGCCCCAGCCTGTTAGGGCTCAGGTAACAGCCTTTGTCACTAGCACTTGCTCAACCCCATTTTAACGAACTCGAATATCAAGGTGGAGGTGGGAACGAAGTTGGGTACTAAGCTGACTGCAACAGTGAGTAACTGCATTTTTAAAAAGCCTTTTAAACATGAAATACACATTTTTGGCTTGTTGTCACTTTACGGGAGCTAACCAGCACCAAGTGGCGGTGTTGGGGACCTCCGTGCCGAGGTGCTTCCCTTGCATTGGTATCTGCTAAGAGTTTGGAAGTCTCCCGAGCAAAAATCCTGTCTTTAGCGACTGCAGTAAATGCAGCAGCCGCCTCTGCTCCGCTCCCGTCCCGCTGCTCCCGCCGCGCTTCTGTCCGCGCCTGCGGGCGCTGCGCCGGCCGCTGGGGGGCAGCAGCGCCCCGGGGAAGGGCTCGGGCGGCGCCGCCGGCGCGGAGCGGGGGCTGCGGCTGCTCCCCCGGCACCCTGTCCGGGGCTGCTGTCCCGGCACCCTGTCCGGGGCCGCTCCCCCGGCACCCTGTCCGGGGCTGCTGTCCCGGCACCCTGTCCGGGGCCGCTCCCCCGGCACCCTGTCCGGGGCTGCTGTCCCGGCACCCTGTCCGGGGCCACTCCCCCGGCACCCTGTCCGGGGCCGCTTCCCCGGGATCCTGCCCGAGGCCGCTCCCCCGGCACCCTGTCCGGGGCCCGAGGGACCCGGCACCCTGTCCGGGGCCGCTGTCCCGGGATCCTGTCCGGGGCCGCTGTCCCGGGATCCTGTCCGGGGCTGCTGTCCCGGCACCCTGTCCGGGGCCGCTCTCCCGGGATGCGTCTGTGGCCCGAGGGACCCGAGCCGCCACCCCGCAGGGCCGGTGCTCCCGGTGCTCCCGGTGCTCCCGGAGCCCGCGGACGCCTCTCTGGGCGGGCGGAGCGGGTAACGCTTCCGCGCCGGAGGGGAACTGAGCCGGTGCCGTCCGGGCTGTCACCGAGCGCTACTTACGTGCTTCAGCCACAAGTTGGTTTCCATGATCTGGTTGACTTCGTCCTGGAAAAGAGAGCTGTGTCGGGAGAAGCGCCGGCCCCGGCGCGGTGCCCGGCGGGGCAGTACTCACCACCTTCACCAGCTGCGACATGGACACCTCGAACTGGATGATGACCGGGTCCGAGACGTTCTTGACGGGGCGTACGAACTGGTTGTAGCTCTGGAAGAGGGCCGCGTAGAGCCGGTGCTCGGCCTCGGAGCCGCCGCAGCCTGCGGAGGGCACGGGGTGAGCGCGGGCCGGCCCCGTGCGGGGCAGAGCCGCCCCCGCGCTGCCCCGGCCGCTCAGCATCCCCGGGCGCCGGGCACAGCCCCGGCCCCGCCGGAGCGGGCAGCGGGGTGCCGTGCGGGGCACTCACTTGGGCTGCGAGAAGGAGAGCAGTGCTACCAACAGGGGGTTTCTAACACGTCTGCAAATTAGGTAAAAAATTCCTTTCGAGGAATTACTGGAGAACTAGGGGTGCAAAAGCCCTTTCCCCTCACAGTCCCAGTCCCCCAAAACTGGCAAGGCCACAGGGCTGTGGAGCAGAGGAAAAGGAAAGTGCAGCCCAACAGACCAGGCCTCTGGTAAGGGGTCAGAACACCTCGCAGCAGGAGTCGTCCCAGGAAATGAGAAGTCTGCTTGCTAGTCTGAGTCATGATTGATTACAGTGAGGATAACAGCCTGCTTCTTAAAATACATTTTTAAAAAAGGAATAAAATTTGCTTAACTGTTGCATTCAAAGACTTTTCAGCACACTCAAATAAATATGCTAATTACCCCTTTATTGTTCTCAATAGTTTTTATTTCTAATAGATTGCTGTTGTCCTTTTGCCACTCATAAGTGCAGTTCATCAAACCCTGTGGCCAACAAAAAAGCTGCAAACTGCAATTCTTAAACAACAAGGTACTTGACCTGTTTCAAGATGAGGTGTGAGAGCCTGTATTTCACACTGCCATTTTACTATCAAACTCTCTAGGCAATAGCCATTCTGACACTAGTAGAAGCCAGTGGCTTTTTATCTTTAGAGGGCTGTCTCTTAAACTCTCTTCTGGACAACACATCCTCATGAATTCCAACTGAGACACCAGAAAAGGTCTGTTTTGTCATTGATGGATAGCACTATGCAAATTTGTCAAAGGCACAAACTGAAGTCTGTTGAACATATTCTACAGTTCCTTTGAAAAAGAAATATGGATATAGATGAAATATGAATATTTGCAAGGCAGGACATGTTCATTTTCTGCCAGTTGTTTTTTAGTAGAGAAAGGGGGGAGGCCGAAGTATCTGCAGGTGACAGACTACACAGAGCAGGTGTTACTTTTGAATCTGAGAAGCCTCACCTCTCTCCCTAAGACAAGGGTTCCCCTCATCTGAAACTATTCAGCTGAAAGGTCTTTTGCTTATTTTTGGATTTGATTTTTACTCCTTGTGCTTTCTCTTGTTCACTTGGAGTGCAATTTTGTTTTCAGATTAGTGAAATCATTCAAGCCACCTTGCTAATTAAAAAATGAACACACTTTAACTGCCAGTCTTGCCTATATTATTTGTTGATATCTTCTATCTCTTAGATTGAGATTTCCTGGAATAAATACCTCCCAATCTTTTAGGTAAATAATTTTAAATCTAGATCTTAACAACTATTATAGTCAATCCCAAACTGCCAGCCTTTTTACATGTCACTAGCACTCTAATCAAATCTTGCATCCACTGTTTCTAGAGAAGCATTCTAGCACTCGTGGTTTTTGTTTAAATATTTTGTGCTTTCCATATCTGCAGAGAGAAGATGAGCTGTTTGCAGCACGTACTTAAAGCTCTTTAATGTTGTCACTTTGTCTTCTCTGCAATATGTGAAACCACACCTTTGTGTGTGAGGTGCTTTTCCTTCATATTAAAATGGCTTTATGTGTCTTGTTTGGCACCTTTAATCAGGACTACCTAACTACTTTCAAGCATAAACTTAACACCCCCCCCCCCCCACTGAACCAGCAGCTATGGAACAGAAAGAGCTACACCAAAATTCTGTACATCTGCCCCTTAGGCTGGAGAGCGCTTATGCACTTCTTAAAAATAATTTGCAGCAAAACCATCTCCTGCTCCCCTTTTCAGCCCTCCCTTCACCATCAAAAAATAACAGATGAAGGATCACTCACCTTGACAGAGAAAGCAAACAGCAGCAGTTAGAAGGAGAGCGTTCAGGCTCTCCATGGTGTTAGGAATGCCTGTGGACAGGGGCTATTGAGGATAAGCTTGGCTGCCAGGACTGTAGGAGCACGGGGAGCAGGCAGGGCTCGCCTCCTCCGGAGCGTGAAATGCCTGCAAGCAGCAGGACCCTGAGCGCGGCTCTGCGCACTGAGCTCCCATTAGCTTTGCTGTGCTGCCCCCTTTCAAGCTACCCAGGCAGTCAGAGCTTCGGAAACAGCAAATAAAGTGCAGGAAAAACAGATGTTATTGTAGGCAAAGAGCAGTCTTCTGGCACAGATAGTGGGCAGGAGTCCTGAAAATGGTGCATAAATGAGCCTGGTAACCCGGGAGCGCTGAAGAGTTTTGCAGGCAGCTGCTATACGGGATCCTTATCTATCAGGAGCTCATGCCGATCTGCTAGGGGGAGTTTAATTAATACAAATCTTGTAATTGAATTGTTCAGAAATGAATATTGACATTAGGGATGCCTGATTTAGCAGTGAACTGAGATCATGGGACCTGATTTCCAATTATGCTGTTGAGGTTTTTTTCCTGCTTGTGTCTCATCTCACAAGAGCATGTGCTGGGTGCTTGACCATATAAAAAGGCTGTGCTATTCCCAAGGAGTAATTAAAGGCATGAACAATTGCTGGTGGGATCTGAGCCCAGAGTGGTAAACACAGCAGCTGGTATCTGGCAAGAATCTGGGGCTTTGAATGGAAATCAAACTTGACCAAACCTCTGAGAGTAACTGTCTTTGGATCATTCCTATTTTGTAGATTAGAAAGGTGAAATTTGAGAAGGGGAACGTGAGCACAAGATCCCATTTTGATCCCACAAAACCTTATTGTTCATGAGAAAGGACACTAGAAAGAAAGAGGAGTTGTTTGAGGTTCAGTCATAAAATCACAATTTGCAAGGTGAGGCATTTCCAGGTGCCCATCTGCTTCCTTGCTCTCTTACATGTCACCTGTGGCACTGCCCTCCCCAGCTGTAGTGACCAGGTGATGCAAGGCTCCTGCAGTGGTTGTTGCACACCGCTGTGTAAAAGGAGGAAGTGGGGAGAGGAAAATATGGGCTTCTACCCTCAATTCTAGAAGCAATAAGAAGGAAGCCCTGTGGGACAGGAGCTGCACCTGCCCTTAGGGAAGGATAAGCAATGAGCCCATTTGGTGCTGTTAAGAGTGAGAAAGAGTACCAGACTGGGTTCAGCTCTTGGCACTGAGCTTGTTTATCCTGTTAGCCCTATCTCTCAGAGCATCATTCACTTTGTCCCCAGACACATGCTCTTATAATTTCTGTAATTCTATTAGCATGGAGGAAATAGGCTTTACTGTCCATTTGATTTTATTTCTTTTTTTTTCCAGAGAACTCGGCTGCTTGGTATTTTAGCTTAACCCTTTGTGGATACTTTTGGTTTTGTATTTCCAGGGCATTGAGGCTGAATGTTTTCCCTTTCTGTCTCCTTGCTATAAGCAGCCTTATAACTGAGAATTTTATTTGTTCTTTTTAATCCCAACTAGAAATGAATTAAAGCTTCAAAGATCAGATCATAATCTGTGTTCCCCAAAAGTCAATGTTTAACCTGAATAATTTGGAAACACTGATCTGCAGAGGAAGAAAAGAGCCATAGCATCAAGAATTTTAGCTTAATTTGCCTAGTTATTGGAATTTTCAGTGGTGTTTGTATGGCACAGATATTTTGTTTCTAACATCCCATGCTGGATCTCCTGGTGAAATCAGCTCAGAATTGTGGTAGAATTATTTTTATAGCTGGGGAGGGTAATGTGATGAGAACACGTCACCATGACTGCATTGCAGAACTACACAGAAGAATTTGTATGGGTAGGGGGAAGCTGATCTACCCAGGAAGATCTGCAGTAACAAACTATGCAGCCTTGGTTCTTTAATAAGCACGCTGCTATTAGAGGGGGTTTGCTTTGTTAAGATTTGTTAAAATCAAATCTTAATCAACTCAGATGATGAAGAAAAGACTCTTTTCCCACCTTTGGTCTGGGGCATTGATGCTCCCAGTTGTTCCCAGTTTGCTGTGGCTGCAGGGATGCAGAAAGAGCCCCCAGTAAACTCATCTGAGCGCAGGTGGTGCACGTGAGGGTGGTGTTGGAATTTCTACCTGTTCCAGTGGAAGGCAAGATTGCTTCAGGATTAGAGTTTTGCAATGGTAGGGAAGGGAGAGAAACCAAACAAAGGTTTTTCCTCACTGGTGAAGCAAAGGGAAGCAAAGACTGGTTGCACACTACCATGGAAAAACAATTTTAGTGTGAAATGACATATTGAATGTCCGTGCTTTTTTTAATGGAAAGCATTGTGGTAAAACCCCTGAAAAGTAGAAATGCTGAAGTTTATTTTGTTCAATGAGCTGGGACATTATCATATTTGTATTTGCCTTCAAGAAGACATTCTTGATATTTCCTTTTCTCCATCTTTTAGTTTTAAAATTTTGCCAAAAACTCAAAGTGGAAAACCCTGTAATTCTTTGATAAGTTAAGCTGGGAGCAGTTCTACCTATTATGTAGGTGGAGCTGCTGAGGGTTAGGCAAAAATAGCATTTGCCAATTGCAGTTTCAGAACAGATTTTTCAGAATTTTAGAACTTTGGGTGAATTTTTTCATTCCGAAGTTTGCTATGGATTAAATTATATCTGGAAATGCTAAAGATGCGAGGGTGGTTTCCAAGAACATAAAACTATATTGTTTCATTCACGATTAAGAAAGGAGTAAGGTGGCCACAGTGTATGGAAAGCACCAGAGCCCACCATTGCCTGGATGAGGAGCTCTGGTTCTGCAGGGATCCCCCTGGGGCCAGAGATGTGCCTCTTGAAAGCTTTTTCTGGGTTTGTCAAGTCTGAGGCCTTCATCTGCTTGGACTCCGTGATAGCTGCTAACTGAGCTGCCAAATCCTTTCTAAAACTTTTGTCCATGCTGAGGATAATTCACCTGAAGGCTGCAGTTACAGAGTCAGGCATTATAAGTCTTTACTGCTCATAAAGATAAGGCCATTTCTGAGGCCTCATTTCAATTGCATTCAGGCAGTGAGAGGGAGGGCAAGAAGGGGCAGGGGAAGGAGAGTAATGAGGGTAAGAGTGGCACAGAGCCCAAGGTGCTGTTGATGCTGGGTGAACACAACAGAGAGGGGGTCTGTGCTCTGCACAGGGCCATGTCAGTCGGGGGCTGCAGCTGCCTTGCTGCATCCATGGCTGCTTGGCTGGGTGAGCCCCTCTCCCTCCTGCCCTGGAGGAGCCTGCAGCAGCTCTCACAGCACTGCCTCTTTCAGATTCCCTGCTCAGGATTATTTTGATATTTAAAGGGCCTTCACCTTTACACTGCCTGCACACTGCTGGCAGCTGCTCTGGCTTCCCTGTGCCTTCTCTGTAAGCAGAAAAAGCTGTTCAGCAACTGGGGCAGGTGTGCACCTGTGGTTGGGATGTAACCTAACACACAGCAGCATCTCCTTGCTTGGGGAAGGCAGCCCTCTTCTCCCAGGCCTGTCCGTGCCCCGTCTCACCTCACAGCCGTTGTTTCAATTGCCTGCAGACGAGCAGCTCCACTCTCTAGGTCTGAAAAGGAGAAGGAAACACTTGAGGCAAGGAAAGCTCGTTAAACCCATTTAAACTTTACACCACCCACTGGTCACCATGGGTGTGTCCAAATAGTTAATGTTTGGAGCGGTGGGCAGGGGCCTGCCCCCTCTGTGAGAGGAGGGTGTGGTGATCCCAGGGTGTACCTGCGTCAGTAGGGCCGGCAGGCCTGCAGTCCCCCTGAGCTGCCCGCGCTGTCTGTGTGAGGGACGCAGTGCTTAGAGGAAGGGCAATGGAAGGGAGTGTGACGGTGTGAACCCTTCCTCCTTCTAACGGGGGGCTGCAGACAGCCTCACCCACCTCCCTTGTGCTACTTTCTCCCCATCTCTGTAGTGGTGTGTTATTTTTTTTTTGCCTTTTAATCGTTAATGGTTTGTTCTACGTACCCCGGTTTCATTCCCCGTTTGGTTTATCCCACAGCCGCTTACCCTGTTCCATGGCACCCCTTCCCCTCAGACCTGTCAATCCGGACCTGTCAATCCCCCCGGCTCTGGAAAGTTCCAGGGAGGGCGTCGAGTGATTGGCCGGGATGTCGGGGTCCCTCCCCGCCTCCCCAGGGGATTTGTCCCCTCTCCTGTCGCTCACCCCCGGAGCGACTCTCTGGCCTTTCCTGATTGGTCCCTTCCCCTGTTCCCCGCCCCCCGGTATCAAAGCACTGGGCAGCCCGTGCTTCGCCTGAGGAGAACGTGTGGGGTGAGGTTGTGCTTGGTGTTTGGGTTTCCTGTAAAACTTCATTGATAAACCCCTGCAGAGCCCTCCTTTCATCATTCCTTGCCATAGTCAAACTGCTGCTAAAGGAGCCCACAGGGGTTTGCCTGGGTCGCCAGCGTAGAGGGCAGGACCCGGCAGGCGCGGGGCGGCGGCGCGGCTGGGCCGGAGCAGGTGGGAGAGGTGTCCCGGAGCCCCGCGGCTTCACATCCCCTCAGTCTGCTGGGCAGCCGGCCCTGCTGAGGTGCTCCGGCCCCTGGGGAGCCCTCCCAGACCTCAGGGATGGGGCGGTGTGCCACTGCTGCAGGGGGTTTCAGCCACAGGCTGGGAGGGAGTGAATGCAGTCCTGCAGCTGCTGTGGACAATGGCATAGGTGTGGATGCAGCTGTTCTGGCACAGCTAAATCTGTGTATTTATCTGAGGCTGCCTGGGAATGGCAATCTAGGTGGAAATACAGCTTGGTCTTGATGAAGGCAAGTAAGAGCTGGAACTATCTTCTGCTTGGCTTGTTGAAGAACACAGGTTTAGGTGTCAGCGAATCCTCCTGGGACAGGGTGAGCCTCAAATCCCCTTCACAAGTAATAATGATTTCAAGTTTCTTCACCAGGCATTAGTTGTACTTACAGCTGCTGGTACAATTGTGTGTCCTCACAGCACCCCAAGGAAAAACTGAGATTGGTTTAACTTGAAACGTGCCAGGAGCCCACTTCTGTTTTTGCATGTTACCTGGAACAAACTGTGATGGGATTGTCCTGTGATGGGGGTGTAGGACCTCGGTCTGCCCTTTGCCAAAGATTTAAGGCTCTACGTGCTTCCCCAGCTGATCAGTTGAGGGTTGTACTTAAATCCACATTAAAATCTCCCCAGAAAAACACACGGGTCTGTGTGTTCTCAGGTGTCCTCTCATTCTTGCTGCCTTTCACTGTTGTCTTCTCTTTGTCTTCCTGTTGCTATCCTGTGCCCATAGCCTTAGACTCATTACAGTATGTTTGTGCCCCAGATACATGAGCTGTTAGGTCTGCAGGAAATTTGAGGACTGAATCTATATAAAGGAAAAGTTACTGTTTTATTTGTATTTCATCATCAGAGTACTATGTACATGTTTGTTTATCATACATTACTTTGGCCTTTGTTGATCCATTGGCTACCAGAGCTGCTGAGGCAAGAAACCCTGCAGTGGTTACCTCAGACGTGTTTCTGTTTCTCAGTTCAGATTTAAGTATCAAACCCACTTGCAAAGTTCTTTATAAATCAGACACAAATAGTTTTGATGTATTTGAAGGAAATAAATTTCACAGCAGTACCTTCTTTGTAATAGGGAAATTGCAGTATTCTAAGGAATGAAAATATACTTCCTAAGGCAATATATTTAAAATACATAATAATAATATGATGATGATGCCAGGATGACATCTTGTACAGTAAAAGACTTTCACTGTAATGTTTAGACTTCAAATAATTGAAAAAAGGGCAAGATATCACCAGAAGTACTGGACTCACTGGAAAAAATAGTTTTCTGTTTGTTTTGCTTTTTTTCCTATCCCAGTAAGTCAAGTTCTACTTTCCTTTTCTCCACTCTAAGGGATGTGCAACTCACTTGGCACCTCTGTGGAGTTAGCAAAGGGGAGCTGGGAGCAGAACGAGACCAAATGTCTGTGTAAGTATTGACAATTTTAAATAATAGCTAAGGGTTTATGGCAGCAGTGTGGTTCTGAAAAAGTGGTTGCAGAAATAATCCAACAGTCCCCAGGACACAAACAAGGACAAATATCCAGAGAAAGAGCCTGTCCACTACCATGGCAACATACTTCCAATCTTCAATGACCTGGAAGAAAAAGCCAGTTAAAGATATTAGCATTTTGTCATATTCTTTTGGTCTTCCTCTTGCTACTGCTGAGTTTTTGTTAACCAAAATAAGAGGAAACAGGTCCCAAGGTTCAGGCTTTAGACTTGGTAAGGGATTTTTCTCCTACAACCCATCTGAGCACTGGAGAAAAATACAATTAATATTTCTTAGCTTTCTTGGATACATCAGATACTGAGTGTGGCTGCCTGGTGTGGTGCCAGCCCTGAAGGATCCACACTATAACCTAATTAAGGAATTTTTTTCTTCAATTTTAGTTTGTAAATGCTATTAATCTCAGTGGACAAAAATAGGTGGTGTTTACTGCTGTTAAACAAGATTAGCTTCAGAGTTCTTTCCATATCAGCAGTCACCTTATTCATGGGGTTTAATGCATATTAATACTGTTGCTTTTATTAAAATCTCTTTTTTCCCTGCAAGTGTTGTCTGTGAAAGTCACAGCCTTAGATTCTGTCCCAGACTGAAGTGACTAACTGAGCTATTATTATAAAGGGGAAATACATCAATCTTCATTTGCATCTCAGGAATAATTTTTCCTCTCTCATTGATTCTAGTTACACATGGAATGTCCTCTCATCAGTGACTTTATCATCCTTATCAGTTGAATCATGTCTGGTATTAGAATATTACATATTTTTCCTACTGTGCACACTTTTAATTCCCACTGCTGCTAATGGGAATTGAATGCTTCTGCAGTCAGGCCATATAAATGTACATGAACAGTTGTTATTAGACCATTGTGATGAGGGAAGGGAGCAGAGAATAAAGTTATGAATCTAGAAGAATTATATGTAATATCAGAGGACCCTATGTGAAAAGCAGCAAGTGGATTTTCAATATATATAAAATGCTCTTCGAAATTGTTCTTACCATCAAGTGAAAGCTTTGTAGATCCTTTAGGATCAAGGATGTGCAACACATCCTTGCAAGAATTTCTGAGCTATTGGAAAACCTTTTCCTGCACTAGGAAGTCAGCTTCTGTTCAGTCACTTTCAATGTTTACAAACTCATGTCTGATGTTAATAGCTGAACCTCTTTATTTATATTGACAGTAATTTCAGTTAATAGAAGACATGAACTACTCAGCAGCATGCTACTCTAGGGACTTGTGCAAGGTCAGAACCAGACTTTATTTACTCTGCTTGGCTGAGGGAGGGAAAGCACAAGAGGAATAAAGAACCTGGAGTCTCACTGGGATCTGGATTAGAGAGAGGACAATGGTAGGTATGAGGATGATTTTTCCCAGCTGTGGTTGCTTGTCTAAAAAAACCCCTGTGAGCCACCTGTGTTTTCCAGGCATTACTCACAGAGTGTTTCTATCAGCTCTATTGTGCTAGCTAGGGGCCTGTGAGTAGGGCAGGGGAATGGAGCAGCAGCAGCACTGCTTAAATAAAGTATTTATTCTAACCAGCAGTGAGTCTGGTATATACAAAAATAACTCCAATGAAAGAAGTGTCAGCTCTGCTGAAGTTCTGATCCCACCCGTGGTGTTTGCCTTATACAGACAGGTGTTTTAGCCTGGAAAGGAGGTTTGCAAAGGCCTTCTACCAATTTTGCTAAATTTTCCTGCTGTGCTCAGTTAGGTAAATAAGGGCATGAGCTGCAGGTACGTTGTTTCTGGTTAACTTGGCCCAGCCATGGGTTGAATCACAGTCTTACTGATTCACAATGGTGAAAAATATTCTATTTCTAACCTGGAACTGAATATTGTTTTCTTGCCCTGCCAATCACCACTTGAATGTGACGACAGAGCTTTTTTAAGAGTGTTTCTGGACTTACTGAGCCATCTCTTTTTGTAGAAATAGCCATGTTATTTATCAGGAGAGTATTTGTAGTTACCAAATTGCTATTCATTAATGGCATAAATTATTTCCTCTTATGAGCTATATCTAGAATCTCTCTAAAATCTTGAAAATAGCTAGAGAGTTCAAATATGCTTTCTGAGGAACAGCATGTTAAGGAGGAGGACAGAAGATGAAGTTTGGCAGGACAGGGATTTCTCATTTTTACTTACACTCTGGTCGTTGTCATCGCTTTTCATGTGCTCTGCTATAAAACTGACTCCATCAATTGCTTCTTGCACTTCAGGAGAAAATTTGGTGCCTGTTCTTAACCGAAAATCTCGATGACTGCTGACATTGTCAAGTGTCTCAGAGACTTTCATGTCATATCTTTTGGTAGAAGCTGTATTCAAAAAATAGGTAGAGTTCTTGTAGAAGTCAGATGGCTCCATACAAGGATTCTCTGCTTTTGTCTTTTTGCAGTTGCTTGGCTTTTGCCGTGGAGAATTATTTTCTGGGCGCTTCATGAACAGGTAGGCCGGGAGCCTTTCAAGGAAAACCAGCTTTACCCAGGGGGGCATGGTGTGAGTACTTGGAGATCTGTGGTGGACATTGAGCACACAGACACTGGTAACTATCGAGAAGGTCACCAGCACCATTGTAAACATGAGATACTTCCCGATCAGCGGAACATCTAGAGATGTTGGAGGGACAATTTTGGAGATCAGCAGCAAGAACACAGTCAAGGCAAGCAGCACAGATATGCACAAGGTCATTTTTTCACCGCAGTCTGAAGGCAAGTAGAATACTAGGATGGCTAAGGATGTAATTAGCACACAGGGAATGATCAGATTGATGGTATAAAAGAGTGGTTTCCTTTTGATAATGAAGTCATATGTCACATCGACATAGCTGGGGTCCAGAGGGTTTACAGTCCTCCTTCCTGGGAGTGCTACGATGTCCCACTCTCCGCTTGGCGTGAAGTCGTCCATGCTTGCCATGGAGGTCTTCAGCACCATGTCGATCTCCGTGTGGTCGTAGGTCCAGGAGCGGAACTTCAGCGTGCAGTTCTGTTGGTCAAATGGGAAATGCTTCACCTCAATCTTGCAGGCACTCTTGTAAATGGCTGGTGGCAGCCAGCGGATGCTCCCGTTGTTCTGCACGATGGCGTTTGTGTACAGCGACACCTCGTACGTGCCGTCCGCACTGAGGAGAGGGGAGAAGAGAGAGGGGGGAATGTGGTAAAATACTAGGAGGAAAAACAGTTCAGAACAGAAAAGGTCTGGCATTCTTGGTCTTGTGAGCCCCAGTTCTTCCAAGAATCAAAGTTTAGTAATACTTTTATGCTAAAATCTATGCTGTAGGGAGCTATAGCTTGATAGGGAGATGAATGTATGCATTTCACCCAGTCAGAGAATTGATTTTTGGTCCAATACTTACAGAAGGAAAGTTATAAAATTATTATTAAATACCAAATGCACACTGCTATTTCATCTGAAGAAATAAATGTATTTTGTAGATGTTTGCTCATTAGTTAAGGCTTCCTACATCTCTGAAGGCTGAGCAAAAATGAGATCATCCCATGTGAAAACAGAGATGGAACATAGCCACTGCTAAGAACACAGAGCATCACTCCTAAATGACTTGGACAAGGAAATAAGGATGATCAGCATTAGTTAGAAATGCAGGGAGAGTGTAGGCAGAGGAAATGTAATTATATGGGCTATAATTTATTGCGTCACTCCAGTTAATGTTTACTTTTTACAAAACCAGAACAGACAAGCCATGGCATTCTTAGTGCCCACAAATAATCTTGGCTTTTTATCTCTTCCAACTGCAGAACTTCCACCAGGGGAGTCTTCTATGTTGTGATGGGCCCTTTAGCTCAGGGAGAAGATCATTATCAATCAGTAGGACCTTCTCCTGCCCAGCAGTCTGGGCAAGCAAGGCAGGGCTGTTTAAGCCATCAGGAATCCTGAGCTGGTATTCGTGTTTGTTGACAAGGCATCATGGAAAATAGAGTGACTTCAGTGCTAAGGGTGATTTTTATTTTTTTTTTCCTAAGCAGGGAAATACTACAAATATCTAAGGCTTGGCTCTGGAAAGGGCTCACCTGGGTGAGGCAGTGAGTGCCTGGCACTGAGCTGAGACCTTTGCAGCTAATTCATGCAGACAGTGGAACAACTGGATGCAGGAGTGGCTACAGGCACTAACAGGGGTCGTTAGATCATTGCCAATAAAATAGCTCTGTTTTGAGAAATGAATTGTATCTTAGTTCTGACATGTAAGTACTCCCTGAGCTGGCTTTGCCATTGTGCTGTGCCATGTGCTGGGCAGACTCCTGGGCTGGGGATATGTGAGTTCTGGTGCTGACTGCCCTGTCTCAGTTGTGGGAAGAGGCTGGGCTGCACAGGCCACAGACAGAGCTGTGGGCATGGGGACATGCTTTGTGTTTTCCTGAGCACCTTGGACTGACTGATGCCTGTGGAGCTCTGCTCCAGCAGCAGGAAGTTACATGGATCTGTCCTTCAGCTAAAATTTAATTGAACCTTTATACTAATGTGGAAATTCAATATAGTGAGGCTTGTTCCTATGCATTTCAGAAACCTTTTGAAACTATTCCTTTCTATTTTTACAAACTATTAAATGGTATCACCTGGCCAGCAGCAAAAAGAAGCAGAGGGCAGAGGCACAATTTACCAGAACAAGCTTTGAGCAGGCACAGTACATCCTAATCCACTAGCTGAATTATTTTGTGACTAATACATTAGTTTTAAGTGTTCATCAAATCTGGTTTCCCGTAGTAGGATTCCAAGGACTTAGCTCAGTTATATATAGACTTCCTGGGTTTCCCATCTGTATATGTTCATAAAACATCATGTGTTCATGAATTCACTGGTTTTCAAAGTATCATAAAAGTATAAATTTTGATTATTTAAAAAAAATTATCATCCACTTCACGGTTTTGCTAGAGACTTAAACCACAGGAAAACAAAATTGTCAGCTGTTTGAAAGAGGAACTGAAGTAAGATATTTTTCTCAGTACTATAAAGCAACAGGGTCAAATGTTGGCAGATTTATTATGTATTCATAGAATGGATTTTTTCAATGCTTTATGAAAATGGAATATAATTTGGTATTCTACATGAATATGAACTCCTGGAGTTTGGTATGTGTGAACTTTGTAACAGATTTATGTCCTGGGGTCTGTGGCAGAAGAAAGAGACAAAACTGAGTCTCAGACCCTAAGATGTCTGATAGGATCACAGGTGTCTCCTTGCAACTGCACTTATACCTACAGTTTATTCTTTCCATACAGTCTGTTTTCATATAAATCTGTCTCAGTTGTGAGCCTTCTCATGGATCCTCTGCTGTAACTGCTCACACTGCAGACATCTTCCAGCTCTGCTGGAATTTGTTTAACTGGATGCTGATGTTACTAAAATTATCTTTGAGCCCAGTCAGATACACTTGCTACTACTTAAAAGTGACAAAATCCACTTTCAAAATTTTACCAGACCTACTTCATTGTTTCTGATGTTTGTTCCTTGGTTGAAATTTTGTTCATTGTCTGCATAAACTACACCAGTTTTACTTACTTATTGTAAAGCACAATGTCTGGCAACCAGATGTGTTTTGCAGGTATTCTCAGCTTATCTATTCCTTCATAGTCAGAGGGCTTCCAAGCCAGCCGATAATCAATCCACTCCTAAGAGAAGAATTGTACAGTGATGGGAGTGTCCTGACCAGCACTAACAAAACAATCATGTGATGGAGTGAAAGCAGTCACATTTGTGGTTTGCAAGAGCCAGTTCTCTGTGGGTTTGTTACCTGGTTCAGCCAGACGTTCGTAGTCATGATCTGCTCCCGTTCGTTCTGCAGGGAAAAACAGAGACAAATCTGGCCTCTAAAATGTCTCACTTCATTGCAGGAATAAGATCTATTCAGTGGGGTTTTGAGCATGATTTTGCCTAGTGTATTTCAAGACAGACATTTCTCTGAGGTAGGATGTAAGTCTTGTACACATACTGGTGATAAATAGTAACCCCATAAATGAAGAATTCCAAATGCCTTTTAACAAGAACAGTTATGGCAGGAGTGAGTGTAGTTATTTGGAAACAATGACCACCACCTTGCTAAGCTGGTTTCCTCCCCCACCCCACCCCACTTCTCCACCTTTGATTTGAAACAGAGCAACATTTGACCATTGAGGAGGCCTGTGTGAGGTTGTGTGAGGTCGGTGTAACGTTTGCCATTTAATCTCTCAGCTGGCAGGCTCTGCTTGCTGAGCTGCTGTCTCTAGGCAGCAGTCCAGAAGAGAAGCCACCCTGTAGAAGATCTGTCAGGAGGATTTCTGTAGGAAAATGTGTTGATTCTCTGATCCTGAAGATGCTTGAGATTGTTGGAGCCTACAAGATGCCTAATTTTGTTCTGCTTGAAGAGTGAGGCAATAGAGGGTTAGGGACTGAGCTGTGCTAGTCTTGATCCTTGCTCATTCAGCCACCTTGTTTGTTGTTGATCACTGGGGCCTCTGGAGCAAGACACCTCCCTTTTCATTGCCCAGAAGCTGCACTCTGGGGGGACACTGTTCTCCTGGTGGTAGTGCAGGATGTACAGAGGCATGCCTGTGTCCAGATGGAGTTCCCAGGACAGAGAGAGTGCTTAACTAGAATCACCTGGTACACATGCCATTGAATCCTGTGTGTATACACATCTGTGTGTATCTATATTTGTTATATCCAGTCTGCATGTGTGTATGAAATCTCTGCTGTTTGTACAGGTTCCCTTTCGTTCCAACAGAGTCTCATTTCCTCTTGAATTTCAGAACATAAATTCTCTGTGTCTCTCTAAGTTTGCAGCAGTCCAGTCACTAGCTCTTAACACAAATTCTGACAGGGAGGCAGTCATCTGTATCTCCTTGTCGTGCAGGAAGAGAGCAGCAGAGTTGAAAGCCCCAGTTCAGGAAATTATTCCCACTTACATGTTGGCTCTTGTTCCCACTGCAGTTAACGTCCCTTAGCAATGATGTGTTTATACCTTGGAATAACTGTCAAACACATACTAACCTTGTGGGTGAGAGTGTCTTTTAGACCCACTGAAGTAGTTTTTATTGAATATGAGGAGTTGCTTTCATAAGGATTGTTTTAACCATGTTAAGCTGTTCCAGCCAGAACTAATGTGTGTTTTTCTTTACAACATTCCACTGTTCTTTATTGATGTGGCTGATCTGTTACATGGTTTGGATGTGGCTTTGTAGCTTGTTTTCAGGCCATTGAACCACCTCAGTAGAAGATGGATTAGCATTCCACTGACAGTGGATGGTGTGCACAGTCCAGGACAGGTCCTGACCTGGGGTAACTTACAGTAACTGTACTGAAATCAGTGGGATGGTTTTTAATTTCAGCTAGATGGAATTCTGTTGGATGCAGTTCTGGCCTCAGTCCTTCAATGCTTAGGCATAGACTGATTTCCCCATTGTAGCTCCATTGTGAGGTGTAAAACCAGTTAATGGCATGTGTGGGCTCTGCCTATTAATAGTGTTACACAAATCAGAAGAGAGCAGAGATGTAGCAATACCACTATAACTCTTACTTAGAGTGCTGTGCAGTAGTATGGAATGTAAAGGCCTAGCCCAGTTTGAACTTACCACGCTGATGAGCTGTGCCAGGGAAACCTGCAGTTCTATGGATACCAACTGGGAGGAGTTGACAGCTGGTCGAATTAACTTATTGTATCTGTCAGGATTCAGTAGGTGGTTCATTAGTTTTTCTTCAGCATCGGCTGCCGTGCTTCCTGTAAAGCATCACAAAACAGGATTATGGGAGGAAGATTAAAGTGACATGATGTAGGGGGTCACGGAATATTCGTGCATCAGATCATCTTTGAGAAATAATGACAGCTTTTGATTTTCTAAAGACTGTAGGTTTGTGTGAACAGGATGATATGGTGCTTGCCCTGATATCTGCTCTGCTGAAGTTGACTGTCCTTCACAGAGCACAGATCAAAGCAGATCAGTCAGAAACCTTTTGGGGTTTTTTGCAATAAAAAGAAATGTGAAGCTGAAATTGGTAGATACTTCTGGGATTACTCTCAGAAACTGGGAGCAAACCACCCTCTTAATAGCAGGAGACTTCTCTCTTTAGTGCTGTAGGAGACAGAGTTTCAGGTACACATACAAATTTAAAGACTCTTATTTATGTAGAGAAAACCAGGGGATAAGCTGTAGGAGTCATAAAGGATTTTTTTAATGACTGTGGACTCTCTGGTAGCTAGTGATGTTTCTGTTTCAAAATTTGAAAACCCAAGGCAGTATGTTAGACTTGTTTTATGTGGAAGTAAAACCTGATTTGTGGACTAGCACAAAGATTTACAAATACTGTAAATCTTCGATTGCCAAAGCTGGAGTCTGGTGAGTACAAACTATGGTGTTACTGTCAAACAAGCCTGAACATTCCCCATGGAGCAGAGCAGCTTCTGGCACAGCCCCAGGGTCGTTTGTTCCTGTGTTCTTTGTGAGCTTTTTAAAGTCATCCCTGTGGACTTTTCAAAGCACTGTTGACCACCTGACAATGCTGATGAGCAAGGTGCTGATAACATCCTGCCAGCAGAACTGAGTGAGAGACATTGTGCTGTGTGTTGGGCAGTTCTGTGTTGTGATGCTGATGAAATGACACTGTTAGTGAAGGCAGGTTCCAATGCAATTGATAGAATGACTCTTTCATAGAAAAGATCACCTAATTCAGTTCACCTCTAGATATTGCAGAAATGAGGGTAGTGTCCTTACAGCATACTTGCTTCCCAGAGCAATTCCACACAGTAAAAAACACTGGTTGTGCAAGTATTTTAATTTTTGGTACATGAATTTGTTCTGGGTTTTTTAATGTTGTAGCATATTCGTGAAATCTGGGGAAAGGCAGACACACCAAAAGGCCAGGATCAAATAAGCAGCCCAAGTTTGTGTGCATGTTTTGGAAGGTGCCACGTGTCCTTGTGAACTGGGCTGCAGGTTTCTAGGCTGAACAAGTCTCTCTTGAAACTTGAAGTTCTTCTGAATCCAACCCAGGTTAATAAAATGCCCTAAGACCTTCTTGTTTGTTACCCAGTGAGAAAGTGGAGTGAGGTAAGACAAAAGATTATGAAACAGAGATTTCACATCTAAGAACAACTTTTACTCAAACTCTGTGGAAAGGTTGAGGTAAACACCAGGCTTGATTTAATTCTTGTGAGACCAGGTAGCATGGGCCTGGTAGCCCAAATTTTTCACCTACACTTAAGTATAAGATAGTTCTTCAGAATAGGCTTTTCAAATACTTTCCAAGGCATTTGGGAAAACAAATTTGGATGAATGTATCTGCGTTTGCTTTTTGATTCACACTTGCTTTGTACCTCTCTGCAGTCCTTAGAAAAGCCCTATCCCCCTGTGATATTTTAATATGACATTTGTTTTCAATGCAAGGTGCCTAATCAAAAGCTTATCAAGCTAGAGCTACGCTGAGTCTTGCTAAGCTTCAGATGCTGGGGTGGTTTTTTTGTGTATAGCAATCAAGGGAAAGCTAAATTTGGTACTGTGAAGAGAAGAGGACCATGTTCTAGGAATGAATCTTCTTGGGGCTATAAGGTTAGATAGGTTAGAAATCCTGTGGTAGTTCAAGAGAGAATCCTTCTTAAAGTTATTTTATTGTGTGCTTTGGTGGAGTTCTATGTTGGGTTTATTTGTAGTAGGTATTTTTTTAGTAGACATTCCCACTGTTGCATATTTAAGTGGTGTAAACACATGGCTATAATTCAAATATAAATAAATTGTCAGTTGGTTTGTTTCATTCAGTGGTCACTGAATACTGTTAGCAAAGATATGAGTTCTTGTTTGAATTGTTTGTTAACTATGTTTTCACTGCACTGCTGCCTTTGTCTGTGAATATTCCAGCACAGAGAGTATTTGATAAACAGGGAGTAAGGAACAGGAATTGTAGAATATTTGCAGAAAGCTAATTCTGGATTTGTAATTAGTTTTTACTCTGAAACCTGCATTTAACAATCACAGTCATCTGGTCTGCAAATCCAAACATGGTGTGGGGTCTGCATGTCTGATGAGAACAGCTCAGATTTCCAAGTACAAGAAACTTTATGTGGATTAATGACAAGCCATGACTTTAATTATAAAAAAATATTTATTCAACAATGGATCTCTTTGAGAAACTATTACCTGTTCTTAGTGAAGGCATTCCTTCACTAGGGATAATCCTTTATAGAATTGCCATTCCATTCCAGCCTTTGTAACTTAGGGAGCAGAGGTAAAGAGGCTCCTCTGCCACCTGCCTGGGAAGCCCGTACCGCACACCACTAGGTGTCAGCCCTGCACTGCCTCCCAGCTTGGTAAAACCCATCTCTAAGTACTGGGGCGAAATGAGTGCTTCTTGTCTAATTTTTATAGCCTACTTTCCATTAACAATCTACATATAAAGCAGATGGCACTTAATGAGAACAAAATTACCAGGCTTCCAGTTTCATTTTTATGTGCATTGTGCGTCGGTAGCCAGGCCTTTGAAACGTCTTTTTGCTCTCAGGGTTGGAAGAAATGGAAGTGCAGTTTCCCCCACAAACTGTTTGGTTTTTTTTTCAAAATAGCAGTAATCACCAGAGATGTTGAGGAGGGTAGACTGATGCTTTTAGACAATTGATTTTAACAATAATGATCAGGCAGTCCTAATTTGGGAGTGGAGTATCCTTGTGTACTGAAAGCAGTAATAAATAAAGCCCACTGGAGCAGATCTTGAGCTGGGGAAATTATTTTAGCTTCACTGACCACACTACACATCTGCTCTGTGACAAGGAGAGCAATTGCCACATAACTTGCAGTACACATTCCCCAGTAAGTTTGTTTTCTCTGTGGGACTATGAGCATTAAAAAAAAAAAAATTGCACCAAGATGCTTCCAGTTTCACAGCAGAAGAAACAAAACCACAGACTTCATTCACTCTGCTGTGGAGACTTTCCTTTTTACATAGTCTAATTTAAATATATGAAATGAACTAACTAGACATCCTGCGTTATGCTGTTTGATTTCAATGTAATGACAAATTTGTTGGAGTGATTTCCACAGGAAGGAAAAAAGGAGCAATGCTGAGAGATACAGGCAAGTTATCACTGTTATCACTGCCTACATTTCAAAACTTAACATAGGACATATTTCTAGTGTTTCTCTGAATTCAGTTACTGTAATAAATGTTGAAACAGTATTTGCTCAGAAGTAGCATTGTAGCATGTGTAACCATTTTAGTTCTTTACTTTCTCGCGAGCAAATGACATAACAAGTTCCCATCTGTAATTAGTAAAGAGCAAGTAAGAAGCAGCAATGAAACAATCCCATTATCTTCTCTGAAATTACTTCATGATGTTGTTACTTCTCAACATGATCTCAAGCTGAAGGATTTTCATAACCTCTTAGAAGAACACATGCTGATTTGGAATGCTTATTGTTCCAGTGGAAGTAGCAGTGAATTTACTGTAATTTTAAGACTTTTAATTTTTACACTGCAATGAATGCAAATAAAAAAGGAAATACTCGGGGGTTTAGAAGTGTATAATTTAAAAATCTGAAGTGGGCCCTCACTCTTCCTTTCGTTACAAAGCAGATGTTTTCTAAAGTTGCTTTTCAGAGACAGAAGAAACAAAGTAAGTGTGGAATGCATAGGTAGGAATGGGAAGTGTGTGATCTGATCTTGGTTCAGTTTCAGCCAGTTTCTCTCAGAGCACTTCAGTGGAGCCTCTCCGTGGGAAGAAGCTCCCATGCTAAATGCACTCTTTCATGCTGCTGTCAGGCTGTTTGTGTTGGCTAAAACATATCCAAGGAATCCTGACAGACTGACATATGCTTTTTATCTGTTCTTGCAATAAAAGCATAAATATGTTTTTCATAGCATATAGTTACATATGACAACTTAATTTAAACTGTTT
Source organism: Phylloscopus collybita (assembly GCA_027886175.1). Lineage (NCBI taxonomy): Eukaryota > Metazoa > Chordata > Aves > Passeriformes > Phylloscopidae > Phylloscopus > Phylloscopus collybita. The sequence continues at coordinate 9,498,098 of JAJNNQ010000033.1, read as the reverse complement.
CCGTTGTAATTTTTTTAAAAAACCCCAGGAATTATGAACTTTGGAAAATATAGGAACTTGAGAAAATACTGGTAGAAGGATAAGGTCTGTCATATTTATGGATCCATGTCATGGTTCATTTTTTCACCTTCAGCACAATATCTGCTTTTCCTATCACAGATGATCCTGGGAGCATCTAAAGGGATATTATTTGGTCGTTATCATTGTCATCTCCTACAGTTATGTAATTTTATATCCAAACTGTCTGTCCGTATCCATCGTAGTGCATGAGCTGATACCAAACAAGCCCAAAACAACACTAAAAGAATCAATCTTATACAGCCTCTTAAAGTCAGCAACGTCCCAAGAGGATGGTTACAGAGCCCATGCCACTGTCCTACCTCGTACCCCCACAAGCTCTCACTGTTCTGAAACTGTATGAGAAAGAAAAGGTCACTTACCGTTCAGACAAAAGGAGCCCACTACAAAGAGAACGAGGGTGTACATTTTCCTCATGGCAGTAAGGAGATGTCTGTTACTGTTCTGCAGCTTAGCCAGCTGGTAATAGGCTCTGGTGGCAGAGGGAAGAGATGTAAAAGCGAACCTGAATCTTGGAGGTATGAAATGCCTGGAAAGAGACAGACAGTAGGACCTGACAGAAGCGTTCTGCAAAGTGGAATTTTTGTGAGCATAGTGGTCCCTCCCCCTCTGCAGCTGTTTAAAGAGCTTTGTGAAGAGGAAAAGCAAATAAGAAGAGTGAACATAATGTGATAATGTTGAAAAAGAGGAAATGGAATAGCAAGCTAAGGGACATGATGTGCAAAACACAACTGCTTCATTCTTGCTACTAGATCACATTTAAAATGCTTTCTGATTAATAACTGCACTGCATGGGAATAGCTGTGTGAGAAGAGCTGGTAATAAATTTGTACCATAAAACCTCTTACTGTCAATAAATTATAGCCCCAGCAGAGGGTTACTTTCTGTGTCAAGAGAGAAAGTTTATTACCTATTGCCAACCCTTTTGCACTCCTGGGCCCACATGTGATCTCTTTAAACTAGAGCTCCAAAAACTTTATGGGAGCACCAAGAGGGGAACAGAAAATTTATTGTCTTTAGCATCTGATAGGACTTTTAAAAGAAAGCGAAAGCATTCTGTGGTGAAGTAGCAGTAGGGATAAAGACACTTCAGAGGAGCTTTAGAGGAATTCTGTGGAATTCGTCTTTTAGAGCTGAAGGGCTTAGCAGACTGTAGAGTGTCATGTGTTTTGGGACTTGCTGTGGGAAGATTTGTGTAGAAGGTGGGGGCAAGATCTTAGGTGCACTTCAGCACTGTAGGACAGGCTGAAGTCCATGGATAGAAAAAAAACCAAACCATCTTTGATTCCCTGTAACTTCTAAACTTTTCCATACGTACTTGTAATCAATTTGTTTAGAGGTGCTTTTATTGTATTTATGCTATGCAGATATCTCAGATAATAAGTAGTTCTGAGGACCATGTAGCAGAATTGATGGTTGATGACTTCTGTGTACTCTAAAAAAAATCTCAGCACACTGTTGCCTTGTTGTTAAACATACCAACTTTAATGTGCTGGGTTTGCTGCAGATCTTAACTAGTAACTTGAGCCTGGTATCAGGAGTCACCTGTGCAAGTTCCTGCCTGTTAATTTCAGTCCTTTTTTCTGCTTTCATTACTCCCTTTTCTCTCTTATTCACTATCCATTTAGCTAGAATTGTTTTAAATTGGGACTGTTTAGCCTGGAGAAGAGAAGGCTCTGGGAGACCTTCTTGTAACCTTTGGGTACTTAAAGGGGCTTATAAGAAAGATGAGGACAGACGTTTTAATAGGACAAGGGGTGATGTTTTTAAACTAAAAGAAGTGGATTCAGTCTAGGTATAAAGAATTAATTTTTTACAATGAGGACATTGAAACACTGGAACTGGTTGCCCAGAGAAGTGGTAGATGGTAGAGGCCCCATCCAAGGAAATAGAGTCAGATTGGATGAGGCTCTGAGCAACTTGGTCTAGTTGAAGATGTCCCTGCTCATTGCAGGGTGGAGTTGGACTAGATGACCTTTACAGGTCCCTTCCAACTGAAATTATTCTGTGATTCTAAATAGTGTGGGACCCAAGGGAGGTGGCTTGTGGATGGTTTCAGTAAGACAAACAGAACGGTCACAGTGGGGAAATCAACTTGACTTAAAAAACAACAGTGCAGTCCTAGTGAGTACCTGTAAATAGGCTAACTGCATGAAAATACAACACTATTTCTCTGTTTTTCTCATGTTTAATCAACAGCATGTAAAAAGACACCTTAAAAATTGTTCCCTTGCAACGGTCAAAAAACGCAGGAGATGTGTCCTGAGTAAAGTCTTTATCTCAAGCCTTCCAGTTTGTGCTTCTCACGACAGTGTGCTTGTACCTTGTCAGGGGCTTGTACATCAGACACCTTGCTGCACTCCTGAGCCTGCTGGGCAAGGTTGTCTCTCGTGATGTACAGGGAATTGCTTTCACAGAGCTGAACCTTCAGTTAGTAATTGTGTGTTTGAGCAAAGTGCCAGTGTGATGGGGAAGAAAGACTGCATCTGTTTCTCAGTTGTTACTTTCTGATATCTGACCTGTTTCTCCCCAAAGGCAAATCTTCCACCTGCCAACCCAGCCTCTGTGCTTTTGCAGTGCTTGGAGAAGGAACATATGTGTGGCCCCTGAAGTCTCTGTGCTTGTGCCATCTTACGCTGCTTGGTGCTTGAGAGCTGAGTAGCAGTTCAGGGTGACAACAAAACAGGCTGGGATTGCTTCACCAAAGCGGTGGGCCCTCCCAGAGCCAAAGGGACACAGACCATGCACGGGTTATCCTGCTGAAGCTGAGGTGGAAGGGAGGAATTCCCACAGCTGGTTTTTATGTTCCTTCCTTGGCCATCCACTTGCATTCACTCATTCGGACAGAGCACTCAGGGTCTTCCTTCATCACTCCTGCTCTGCAGTTGTTTTCCCCACAGTGATGTTGCAGGATTCCATTTGTTCATTAAGTTGAGGTCCCGAAATGAAAAGCCTTTTTAGCAGACATTATCATATGTGATATTGTGGATTTGCATGTTAATGCACTGTGAAGGCGTGGGAATGGCAGGCAGGGAGCCATCCACTGAACTGGCTGGGGCTGCTCCTGGTGCTGTGATGCTTTGCATGCCTTAGGGTATTAGAGCTCTTAGATGCATGAGGAATGCAAGATGTTCAATGTCCAGGGAAACTGGCAGTCCCCTTCTGTGGATTTATCACGGTGATGTCCAGCTGCTGTTTGCATTAGGGAAGAGCCAGTCAGAAGTGCTGGAGCTTTCAAAGTGGAAGCAACCTAGGGTAGAGCTGGCTTCCTTAATGACACAAGTACAGGTACAAGGAGTTTGCTGCAAAAATAAATGCTTCTGGGTGGAAGGGCACAGTTAGTTTCCAGTAGTTGTGATGCTGAAATGAAACTTCAGAAAACATAGAACTGACTTAATGTTGCACTAACAGAACAGCTGTCATTTGCAGTTGAAAATTGTTACAGGAAATGTTAACTAATGGCAATTTTTTCCCCTAGCCCCTTATAAGGGTGAAGTTAATGATATCTGCCAAAGTCCTGGCTCATGTCATCAGCAGCAAGGCTTATGTTGCTTTCTGTTTGGTTGAAAATTTGAACTTTTTACAGGTAACTTCTGCAAATACCCAGAGGGCTCTGCAGGTAAAATCCTGGTTTTCCCTGCTCACCACTACCGAGATGAGTTCATTAGAACAGCTGTACTGGAGCTAACATTTTGCATTCCTGGAATTTTTTTCTTTACAAGTGCACTTACAGTCCTGTTAGGGAAGTGGGATGCCTCAGTCATTCTGGTGCTAATGTTTTTGGGTTAAATTGTACTGCTTCATTTCACAGTGCTGTAGTGTAGCCCGATTTAAAATCTGCAAGGCAGACTGAAACTGTGGCACTGTAGTTCCAGTAATTGTCAGCTGGATGAGCTTAGCTATGCCCTCACAACTGTTAGCAGAAATTAGTGGGAAGGGCAAGGGTATGTGGAACATTTAGTCCACTGTAATCTAAAGCTTTGGAATTTAGTAAGCTTTTTTTGGATTAGTAGGTGCTTTATACTGGAGAACTAATTTTCATCCAGAGGCTTTACTCTACAGTGATGGACTGTGTCCATGTGGGTAATCGTGTCATAAAGTCTGTTTCCAGCAGTGTTTCTGTAGATGCATTTGCATTCCCAGATGGGTTCTAACCAATTTGTACAGGTATTTGTAATAAGCTGTCTTCAGGCAAGGCAAAACAGCATCAAGCTTTTGCAAGGGGCCATGCAGAACAGATGTGGGTGATACCAAATTATCAGGTAAATAACACTCCTTTAGGGTTTCAAATGATGATACTATATGTTATCCCATCAGAATCTGCTCCAAACTCCCAAAATGTTCCAGAGAATTGCCACTCATAGCAGTGGGACAGTGTTAATAACAGGAATGACTTGGTAGCAACGGATGCAATTCCAGCTTTCATGGTTAAAATACAAATTATTATGGATAAACGAAAAGCCACCTTTCTGCTCTGGAATGCACCTGATGGCAGACAAAGCCACTCCTGGAAGAACAGTGCTTTCCTTTTCTGGTTAATTTTGGATGTTGTCACCGTGTGCTTTGTGAGCTCCAGGTGTATTGCGTTTGTGGAGTACTTAGGCAATAATGCTGAAGCCTCTAACACTCACTGGTTACCTTCAACATCTTTAACCTTCGAAGTGCACAAGTGTAACAAGTCCAGAGAGTCTCTAAAGCAGTGCAGAAGCACCAGCTGGATGATCAGGTGCTTATGCTTTTCTGGAGGTGATATTCTTATGAGTCTTCTTTTGCTGCCTCTTACTTGCTTTGAGATTGATTGCACAAAAACCTGTTGAGTGCCCAGTATGTGACTGACAAAGAGTAATGCATTCCTTGAAAACACTGGAAGCTGTAGCCTTTCTTGCAGTGCCTGTATTTTGTATGAAGTTAATAAAAAGGGGCTAAATACGGGCACATCCTTGGCAATATCAGTGTGTTCTATGTGCAGCATAAGCGTTTTTGTGTGCTCTTACTTTCTGAAGTAAAAACTCTACATTTAGATTCCGGGAGTAGGAAATAATTTCTTAAGTTTATCTAACTAAGAAACTGTTCTTCTTTACCTGCCAAATCAGTGTAATTGCTGTGCAATTTCCAGCTTTGGTGTAACAACAGAGTGTATTACATCTCTTGGTAAAGGTCCATTTGTAAGTTTTTAGTATTCACAGTGTTTTCTAGATTCAGTAGAATTGCCCCTCTTAATCCTCATCACTTTCTTTATTATCAAACAAAGCCTAAGAATCAGTCACTAGATTTATTTCCAGCTTTTTCAGTATTTACACTTTTCTACTGAAATATGTGGAAAGCCCTATAGGAAAAACCTACAGCAAAAAACTATTTACTATAGATTTCAAAAATTATAATGCATTTAACATTGCTGTGAAATAAAACACAATTATTCCAAGAGTAAAGAGTAAGCAGCCTGTGCTAAGGCAAATGGCACAACTATGCAGATTGAAATTTTAGTACCATTTACTACTGTGTTTTCTGCAGTAATTGGTAAGCTTTTGAGAAAAGCTCTACTGTCTACCAAAAGTAGATGCTATGAGTAAATCAAACATGATATTTTCAAGCTGTTGTGGAGTTTAATGTTGCAGGGCCAGACCTGCATATCTGCTTGGACTGTAGAGTGTTAGGAGTTTTATCCATGAGGTTGGCAAATTTTGTACTGGCCAGACTTTTCTTAGTAGGATCACTTTTTTGGCAGTAAAATGATTTTCCCTCTCAAGATGCCTCTCTGTGCTGCAGGATGTTAATAGCAATAGATAAGTACATACCCGGTCATCTGGAAAAGCCAGCAGTGCTGTGGTGCAGAACACATTTCACTGCAAAATTGTGAAGAGTTTTACTTGAATTCTACCCATTGTTCTTCAGTGAGACAGACCTGCCCACTGCTGCCTCCTTCCTCGCTTTCATGCTGGGCCCATGCCAGGGCAGTAATGGCTCTTCTGTACACTGGTCTTTTAGGATGAGACACTGGCATTTGTGGATTCATCTCCTGTTACTGAGATCACTTGTGTGCCAGAAAAAACCCCCAACTCTCAACTGTGGCACAGTGCAAAGGTTTCTCTCTTGCACCCATGGTGGAGGGAATTGTAACTTCTGTATCTGCACATCCCTTCTAATGGAGAAGGAAGAGAAGAGTGAAGGACAACTATACTGTCTGAGCTTTTTGTTTAGAACTGCTACATTTCAAAATGAGAAAATTGAAAAAGTGCACTAAAGAAATAGGGCTTTAGGATACAAGACTGAGAACCAAAAGACACGGGCTTTGTTCTCAGCTCTACCATGTGTCTCTGGGGCTGTGTTTAAATAAGTACCATCCTTGCTCAGTGCTTCATTTTCCCCAGGTGTAAAACAAAGATAAGGATTTTCAAAGGATTAACTAATGTTTGTAAAGGGCTTGGATGGCAAGGAATGAAAAAGAATCATGAAAACACAGGGAAGCTGTGTAGTACCTTGGTTTTCACACTTCTACTACCGAAGAAGCATTTGCTTTCCTTAACAAGCAAATTAAATGGATACTGGGATTGTGTGTCATGGAGTTAATTTGGTCTCTCTAAATTGATTAATTAAACATGTTAAATGTAAAGAAATGTGACCAGGATAGATTAGCATGGCATGTGGTTCTGTAAATATGGGAGGCCACTATACATAAAATTTTCAATATGACTTTCCTCAAGGTCACTCAAAAGTGTTTGGGTAAAAGTCAGATTGTTCCTGTACTGCAGGGAAGGATGGAACTGAAAACACGGGTGGAAAAGGTCTCACAGGTAGAGAGGTGGATGTAACCTTAATTTTTGCCTAGAGAAAAGCTGCAAAACTAATTCTTGAAAATTAGGGCTTTTATACCTTCTCAGCTTTGGAAGCAGCAGGCACTGGGAGAATTACCAGATGCAGTCTGATACCAGAGCAGATAGGTGGGAGATGGAACTCCGTGCTGGATGCAGGAGGTAATGGTGCCAGAGCTGAAGTGTAAGTCCAAGCAGGATCTTTTCTAGTTCTGTCCACAGCCAGGTGCAGGGCAGGGGCACTCCCTGCTGCCAGTCACACTGGGGGCGAGCACAGGCCTGGCCTGGCAGGGCAGGCAGCCCTGGCAGGGAAGGCTTTCCTACCAGTGCCCTGGTCACACAGCCATCCATAGCCAACCTCCTGGGTCTGCTGCTCCCCAGCCTGGGCTCCCACTCGTGCTCTTCATTTGGGTTTGAGGGGGCATTGACCCCTCTCCTGTGGCCAGCTGCACCCCAGGCTGTGTGTGAGAGCAGCAGCTGTGCCTGTTCTAACAACTCTTGGAGCCTCCTTGCCGTGGCCTGGCCGTGCTGGTGGAAGTGCTGGTGGCAGGAGCAGGAACAGCAGATGGCAACCAAGAGCTTGGCTGCTGTTGCACACAGGGCAGCAATGGAAGAAGCATAAAAGGATATTATGCAGGATAATGAGGCAGCTCCCAGGTCTTGGATTTGAAAATTCAGTATTTCTATCTCAAGTAACAAAAAAAAAATTATAGAGTCACATGTTTGACAACCTGTTTTGTGGCTATCTCACTGGATCTAGTAAAAGATCCTATTACTGCCTGCTAACTTTGCCACATACAGAACTTGTGAACTGTCATGTAACCAACAGCATTTCCTCGGCCCTTCCTTCAACTTTGATATATTAAGAAAAACTAAAAGAATAGGAAGCCATTTAGAAAAGCACTCAAATTGCATATTCATTATTTTTCCAAGCTGAAAATAGGGATCCTTAGTTTGCTAGATAATAACTCAGTCTCTCAGTATTACACATCAATATACATTTAACAGAGGGACATGGGCATCTAAAGACAGGCACTTCTATTTTATGGGGTTTTTTGGTAATTTGGAGCGAGAATCCAAACTTGAATTTAGATTTCTAAAAGTCCCAAATTAAAGGTTTTTTTCTTTTACCTTACCCGCCATACCACAGCAGAATTTGTTATTTCCAAGTCAAAGGAAGCAGTTTCTTCTGTCTCTTCACATTTAGCTTTTGTAAGTTTCTTTAATGCCTCTGGTTCTATCATCTGCACTATGTGGAAAGCAGTAATTTGTGCTGACATCATCTAACTGCCCTGAAGAAAAAATATGTTGCATATCACCAAGGAAAGGGAGAAATCTATCCATAATTTAGGGCAATAATGGGGTTTAATTCACAAAGTGTCACAGCATCTCACATACTGACAGATTCTACTATCATTAGCAACGTCTTGGGATTCTGTTGTGTGGATTTAATCAGTTATGACTGAAAGGAAATCATTACCAGGGCCTCAGTTCTGTAACCACTTCTGGGTTTTATTATCCTTTGTAGCAGTTGTGCTTATGAGAACTCAGGAGACGTTTCTTTCTCCAAGCAAGGAAACCCACACAAATTATTGAATTTCAGGGGGTTGGTGGTAGTGAGGTGCTGATGCTGAATAAAAAGCAAGGTCCTCCCCAGCAGCAGACTCCTGTGACAGCCCAGATTGATGGATGGACATTTGTTGGTTATTTGTAGTTCTTAACCTTCCAGGGCTGTGCTGCTGGCCTTGCCTTCAGCACACAAGCGGGTTCCAGGCAGGCAGCTGCAGTGCCCTAGGCAGGGCACCTCCTCTCTATTTCCAGCCTGTGCTGTCCCTGAGCCACACGGAGCTCACCGGGCTGCTCTACCCAGCAGCATCTGTGACCTTATCTTTGCCTTCCGTGTGCACCTCACTGCTTCCCTGGTTTTTCTCAGTGGATGGGAACCATGTTATATGACGTATAAGGCAGTATATTGCCTCTAGTTTAAGAAACTAGATGTTTCTGTTTGAAGAGATGTGGTATCTGACTGAGCAGTAAAACATTTGATTCGGCAGGTAATAGATCCGACTCATTGGGTCATCTGTTTGTTTCCTAAGTAGTCATATAACGTGATTAACCAAGCATCTGGCTTACTACATGTTCTGATTTTCTTTTTTTTATCCTGTATAATTAACTTATGTATGTCTGTGTGGAGGCTGTTAAGCCAGACAGTGTTAACATAAACACACTCTGCTGGAGAGAAGATAGACAGCTGTTGCACTGTGTCTTTAAGGTTTTCAAGGTGGGCTCCCTTTGGGGGTTTTTCCCCTCCCCCAGGGTGAGTTTCTCGAGCTAATCCCAAGGGGTTGATTTTCATATACAGGGGCTCTCTACCACCCTGGAATTCTGCAGGGGAATTGGCCAGGGCAGAAAAATTATATTTTTCTCCTCACAGGTGATTTGACCCTTCGGCTGCCCTTTAGCCCTCGGGTCACGCCCTGTCCCTTTCTGATAGGAAGCTCAGTGCCCCCCCACCTTTCCCCTCCCCAGGTAAAAACCCGGGACAGCCGCATGGTGCCTTGCTGTGCTCTGGGATGTCACACTGTCCAGAGGTGCTGCTGTAACTGGAATCAATCACTGGACGGGACTTCCCACGCAGATCCGTTTCCTTTCTTCCCTGGGAGTGCCGCAGCTGTGAAAGGGTCACGCAGGATTTACCCTGCTGCCTCCCACCGCTTCACCCGGTCCGATGCTGTCTGCAGCCTTGGAGCAAGTCCAGACCTGTTCCCAGTGCTCTGTGGCTGTGCCAGCAGTGCCAGGGGAGTACCCCGGTGTGACCTGCCACTGGGCTGTTCTCCCCAGCACAGCAACCACACAAGACTCCTCAATAGAGCAGTGATTAATTGCTGTTACAGACAGTAATATAAACACGCTCCCCTGGAGAGACAGCAGTCAAGCTGGACAGTATATAAACACAACCCCCTAAGGGAGAAACCCTGGCAGGCAGCTCTCTCTGCTCTGGTGAGGAAATGTGTTACCCCCAAAAGGCTTTGCAGCAGCTGTGTACCCTGCTGGCCCTTTCCCTTTGCTTCCCCCCTGACCCCTCCGATGACTGGTCCTTCCTTTGATCCCTCAGTTGGTTGGTTCTCCCCTGAATCCCTCAGCTGACTGGCTCAGATGTTTTACTCCACCACCTGCCTTGCCTATATAACCCTGTGTCCCCGGCTCTGTGGCACTTTGTCACTGGACTCCTCCTCAGAAGCAGCTGGATAAAGCCTCCTGCAGAACTCCATACAGAGCCTCCATCTCTTCTTCAGCGTCACCCCAAAGAGCTGATTTCACTGAAGAGCTTGAAATCCCTCAGCAGGCAGCAGAAGTGCCTGTGCCTCTGGGCCATCCTTCTAAGGTCGCGGCACTCTGACCGCTGCCCACCACGGCATGTCTGTGAGATTCCTCTCTAGCAGTCCATAAAATCTCTGTCAAATTGGGTTTGTGACATGTCTATCCCAGCGTGTGGTCAAAAACAATAGTGGCCCTGTTGTCACATAAAACTCAACAGCAGTCGCTCTGAATGTGGCCATGAGCTAAATATAAACAAGGGAGACATTTGCTTGTCAGTAAAGGTGGTGTATTTTTAGAATTCAACTGGAACCTTACAGTTTCTTATATGTTATTGAGAGGCTTCAGAGATGACTGTCTTCCACAGCCAAAAACCTATTTTGAGTTCTACACAGTGCAGTCTGTATTCCATCTGCTCCTGGTTTATGGCAGTCAAGCATGCCAGCATGCAAGGGGACAAAAGCCATCCTGTTCTGACTAGGCTAGAACCATCTCTGTTATATTCTTGTTGCAGTTCCATTTGAGGCAGTAAGAGTAATTGATTTAGTGGGACTGGCACAAAACCAGACAGATCAGGTCAGATCAACACTGAACTAATTCTGTGCGGATTTTTCTTGCTGAAAATGTTTTAATAAATATTTTGTATTGCCATCATTCCAATCAAAATGCTCTGATTTTGAGTATTGTAAATATTGTAATTATTGTTGTAAATATTGCAGGCACTGAACTGGAGATACCCTGAGGTGAAATGCTTATGGTCTCTGATTGCCACTGATTTCCTTTCCCAGAGTTTTAAAAATACTCACAGTCCTCTTTTTAAAAGTCTTTTCATTTAAATGGCTGCTTTCCACTGGGAGCAGGAAGATGCTTGGATTGAGGCATGTGCACTCATTTGAAATTCTGAGCTAGGTTGGGTATTTCTGCCTGCCCCTACCTTGTGTCTGACAGATGCGTCCTGACTTCTTACGATTTACGTGACTCTTTTCTGCCTAAATACCATTTTGTTGAGGTTTCAGTCAGTTCTAAGAGCAATTATCTTTTGTAACAGCTGTCAGTGAAGAGTTACTTTTCACCTGAAGGCAGCTGCTGAGTGTGAGCACCTGAGAGAAGCGTGAATCCTTTGTCACTGGAGCTGGGAGTGCTGTTTGTCCAAAGGAGGACGCTCCTCCCAGCCCTCCCGGTGGCCTGAGTTCCTTTATCCCTGCACTTTGAGAAGATGATGTCCCCGAGGCTGCTGGCATTGGAACACAGAGGTAAAGCAGGCTTAGAATGTGACATGAAAGGAGTTGGGAATCAAGGTGTTGGAAAACAACTTCTTCAGGGTTCAGTTACACTGTCTGAGAAAGGGGGACAAGCTGCTTGGAGAGCTTATAATTTGAGCTTGATTTCTTTATAAAGGCTGAATGTGTTGGGACAAAGAATTTTAAATTCCTGTTTGCTAAAAATTTATCATCATCCCCTAGTATATGGGAATGGCTAATAAAAGAGGCCACAGGCCTTTCATAGTGTCTTTAGTAACATCAAGGGAAGCTAGCCTTGATAAAGTGTATCATTCCAAGATTCAAAAACTTCTCTTTCAGATAAATCCCTTGGGCTTTGCCTGATTCTCACAAGAAAAAGCTCTTTTTTAACCTGCAAAATTTATGATCCACTTATAATCAAACTGTCTTGTTTTCCTCTGAACCTAGTGGTTCTTTCTGGTTTTGGGCTACCAACACTGGGATCAAGGAGGCTGCAGAAGGTGAGTGATTGGCACAGGAGAGCAGAAATGTGTGGATTATGAAGATACAAATATCTGTGCTGGAATGAAATTGGATTTTCAAGTGAACAAAATATCCCCACTGCTCTCAAAGCAGATCTGCAGGGGTTTGTTAACTGGAGCTGAGGAGAGAGAGGAAGGAGCTGTTCATTAGTGCACAAGGCTTTCAAGAAGTGGCTGTGGGAAACTCATGTTGTATGGAACAGCTCTCTGCTGACAGAGCAAGCACAGGAATTATTCCAGACTTTCTGTGACCAGCTGGGTCTCTTGGTAAAACAGTTTCAGAGAAGGGTGGTCATGAGGGAGCACAGAATATTTGCATGTCATGTATTAGCTTTTTTCCCCCCTCCTTGCATTCCTCTCTGACTGAAGTCAGCTGCTGTGTGGTGAGTAGGAGGAAATATCACATCCCCCACCTTTCCCAAGTTCTGCCTCTGCCAGCTTGTGTTTGAAGGACTCTCCTGCTGGATGTCTTACTTCCCACCACCCATCCCATGTCTGTGTGGATTCCCTTCCCAGGGACACCTCCAAAGCTGCAGCAGTAGAATTGATTTCTGTTTCTCTAGACTGAGCACACACACCATTAGTGTGAAGTGCTGCTTGCTTTAAACCAGGAGCCATGTTGTTTATATTCCAGTTGTACTCTCCGAGGCACGGCTGTACTGGAAATGTCAGTGCAACCTATTTGTCCTGGGCCTTGTGTGGTGTTTGAGCAGAGGGCAGCATGGATGTGAGCCTGCAGGAAACTGCGCATCCCACAGGTCTTTTTCTTCCTTGTGCTTTGCCAATTATTGAGCTTTATGTTGGCTTCAGTGCTTTAAAAAAAAAATATCTTCAGAGTGTTTCATATTACCTTATTGTGTACACTTGGAAAATACTTCAATTAAAGCAGATTAGCATTTTATTAGTATTACTTGTACAGGCTGTTTTCAGGCAGCTACAATAAAAAGAGAGGGAATCTCATAGAAGGTGGTACAGAGGATAAATGACTCCCAGCTGGAACTGAAACTTCACTTTGTATTGCAGTCTTCACGAAAGATAGCTTTGAACTAACTAGGACCCACACTCCAAAACGAGAGATACTCCGGAGTGAATCTCTGTGAGTGTGTGGTGAGTGCTGGGAAGGATGCAGTGCTTTCAAATCCACTTGAAGGGCTGCTGTACCACCTGCGTGTGCCTACGCTGCCATCAGGAGCACTTGGGGGATCTAAACCAGAAGTACAGAGGACTTGGAGCTTGTGCTTAGAGCCCTGCAATGCTGCAAGCCAGGCAGGTGTCTGAGGAGACAGACTCCCCAAAACTGCAGGCAGCCAGCTTGGCAAGACAAGGACACTTGTGTAGGTGAGAGCTGGAAGTGCTGACTGAATACCAGAATGCCTGGGGGGGTGTCTGTGTGTACCCAGGGGAAAATCCTTTGTCTACTGTCTGTCAGCTCTTCAAAGTAACTGAAGGCTTACAGGCTGCTTTGCCTGAGGTCATGCAAAGACCCCCATGATAGGTGGTGGGTTTTTAGAGAGAGTAAGCTAAGTATGTCATTTGGGGTTACACCCAACTACATACAATGTTGTGCCATAATTTAAGCAGTTTCTGCTGCTAAAAACACCAAGACACCCCAGAAACTCTGATACCCAGCCTTATTGTCTTTAGTTGCCTGGGGCATTCAGGGATTGTTTGCAGTCATGAGTAGGTCAGACCCAGGAATTTTGGAACTGGCTGAAAATGGGGTCTGGTTTGCAAGGTTTCTAGTGCAGGCCCCCTGATTAATCAAGATGAGCATATTGGGATTTCTCTCGCTGCTGGTTGCCTGTCTGCAGAGGTATTGAAGTGGTTTGAAGCCTTGCCCTTCTGGTGAGCACAGCTTCAGTCAGCTGTGAAGTTCCAAAGCAACTGGGGCCAACTGGGCAGGAATGTGACATGAGTAAGAATTCTTGTTTTACCAGGAAACTAGGCTTAGAATATAAAGCATAAGGTCACTGCCTACAGAAGTTAAGAAGATGGGATTTTCCTTGTTGTATTTGCTTTTACTCATAGGGTGTTTTTTCATATTAGGATGGTAGTTACATTGGATCTTGTTTTCCCAACCCCTCTGTTTTTGCTTTTTTAAACCTCTCACAATTTGCTAATCCCAATGTTTTTGTGGATTAACTATCCACAAGACCTCTTCTATGTTGAGTTTCTGGAGATATTTTTTCCTTCTCTAAATTGATTATTTGCACCCTCTTACTCCTTTCTTGCCTTTACCCACCTCCTCCTCTTTTGCTTAACACATCAGCTGGTTCTTCCAATTTTTTCACAGCACTGGGGGACCAGCAAGTTGGCAAATGCATGAAGCCACTTCACTGATAGCTCTTGCTATGTTTGCCAGTACCCAGCTGGAGAACTAAATGCTGGTAAGCCAGATACAGTCTAGTTTAATTGAACTTCCTATTACTGTGAAATCCAAACCACCCCGTGGTTTCTGTGAATCAGCTGGTTCCTTTCTGTCACGGCTCTGAGAGCAGCACTCGAGCTGGTTTTGAGCACTCTGGGTAGACAAGAGGCACAGCAGAGCCAAGGGTGATCTTCTGTCATGTTCTGCTGGCACAGAATTACAGGGGAATGTTCTGTGCGAGCTCTTCCCTTTTATTACTCACCTGTAGATTTACAAGTGCTCTTGTAAAGGAGGAAGGAGGCTGGGTTCAGAAAGCAGCAGGTGCAGCAACTGGTAGCTCTCCACATGAGGAAAGCTGAATTTTACTTTTGCTTTACATGATTTCTTTCCCCGCTGAGATCAGTTATGCCATTTCTGCAGACCCAGATCCTAACCTGTGCACAATCAGCATCACCTTAATCAGGTGGGATGAAAAATGTGCACTCTAAGTCTGGCAATAAGGTATTAGAATTCCTAATACTGGCTCAGTATTTATTGCAAGCAATTTTTGTTTAAATAATTTAAAAAGAGAAGTCATGTGTTTTATTTTTATTTCTTTCACCACTTAGAGAACCATTTGGGTCCATCACTAGGTTCCTGCAGGGGGAATTTTCTGGTGACTGCAGCATAGCAATAGCTGCAGTCAGGCAAACAATAAATAGCCCAGCTCCTGAGCTGCTGAGCCCAGGCCAGCTGTGTGTTCTTCTAGAGAGATTGCTGTTCCTGTGTAGCTCCCAGGGGACACAGTATTGAGCTGACTTCATGGGTTGTGTGCTTCTGGGGAGGCATGTAATGAGCTGCTCCTGTTTGGCTCATGAGTCTGCACGTTAATTTGGGGATTTTTTTTTTTTTTTCAATCTTGCAGCAATTAAAAAAATCAAAGTAATCTACCATTTTAAAGGGTGGTTAACTGGCTAGGTTTTATTTCTGATAATTTACTTAATAAGTCATCTAATTAACAGGAAGATGGTAGCAACCAAAATGTGAGACAGTTCTTAATTATTTTTTCTATATTCAGGAATTTTGTCCTAGAAGCATAAAAATACTTTATAACTGAATGCAACAGAGAATAGAGTTGGTTCAGATGTCTCCTTGGTCTTCCATTAAGAACATTTGGAGCAAGCCTGAGCCTTGCTGAAATCACTGGAGCAGGCAACCAGCAGTCAGAGAGGAGAGCCATGGAAAGAAATCTTGCTTTTGCCCAAGATTCTTGTGTGATGTTTCCTGTGGTTCCCCTCATGACTTTTCTTTCTGCATGGACAGTTCAGCAGGTGGGTTGGCGCTGTGGCACAAGCAGGGCAGGCTCTGCACACAGAGCTCTGTACCTGGTTTGTCTAGGTTGGATCCAATCCAGTTTCTGTGTGCTTGAACAAGTCCCTTAGCTTGCCTCTGCCTCCTCGCTGGGATGTTGAGAGGATAAGTGACTTACAAAGCTGGAGGCTGTTAAATCCTACATTAACAGGGATCAGATACATGCATTATGTAATGTCTTCATGTGGATTTTACCCGTTCAGCTTGATTCATGTGCCAGTCGAGCTTCACTTTACCCCATAGCTTTAGAATTGTTTCTAAAAATTGCTCCAGTTGTGTCTGCCTTAGGCTAGGTTTATGCAAACAACACTTTCTTAAGACCAAAAAGAGCTATTTGCAGCAGCTTAAATATCAAACCAATGGGGTAAAAACTAGGATGTTTTGTATTTGAGGAGAATAGAAGTTCCAACTCCCAGTCCCACTGGTTTATTGACAGAAGGGTTTGGCATCCTTTCTTGAATCTGTTCTGTCAGGGTGTGAATGTTTTTTAACAGAAAAATTCACAAATACAGGCAGAGGAATGGAAAAAGAAGTCTGAATTTTGGACAGTATACCTTTCAGTTATATTTCTGCATGCCTGCTTTGGTAGAGGCCAATTATTTTGCTCTGTGAGATTGAGCTAAACTGACAGAAATGAGAGATAATTAATTCTAGTAAGGCGAAAATACCCAGTAAGTTGCAGTATACAGAGCATGAAAAGTGCAACTATGCATAGAAGCTCCTGAGCCTGAATCCTCGTGCAGTCAGCTTCTTAGTAGGTCAAGTAGCACCTTACTCTGGGCCATGGTAAATTGGCCTCTACAGAAATTCAAAGTGACATTCACTGCATGTCCCCTTCATACATTTATGAGTTCATTACCAGCCTAATAAGGCAGTAGGGCTCACACTGGACATCAAGACCTCTGAGTAATACCTAGATGCAAACATCTTGGCAAATAGTTACTGATTTCAGACTTAGGAAAAGAGGACATTTCAGGTTCCACTCCTGTCTTCTATGCTTGAAAGGCTTTTGTAGGTGGGTGCAGCAGGGCCTGCTCCTGCTGAGACCCCCTCAGTCTGAGCAGGAGCATTCCTTCAGTGCCTGAAGTCCCAGGCTGTCTCCTTTGGAAGGAGAACTTCATAGGGAGTCTGCACTGATGGAGTTTAACACGTGGCTGGAGTGTTCTGAGCCCCTGTAAATGTATCAGTCTCAGGGTGTCCTAAACTTTTTAGAATGGCTTGAAATAGTTGTGAGAGGGCTCTTTAGGGGTGTCTTGTGAAGTAAAGGTTTCAGTAAAATATAAAATAACAAATTATACAGAAACAAAAGAAGAAAGCTGAGCACAGGTGTCAGAGAACACCTTGCTAAGACACCCTAACAAAAAGCACTTGAGCTCCTTTGTGCACCTTTATAAATACTTAATGTTTTAGGAGGAATAGTTTGGCTTGGTGCCAGTAGAAACAGTTACAGGCTTTGAGAGCCATTTCTAAAGGCCAACCAGTGCTCCTGTGCTGGCTCTGGGCCACTTACAGTGAGAAGGTTGTGGAAAATTCTAATTTAACTACCTTACATGTTTAGAGGTAAACTGAAACTCTTTTCCTGATGTAGAATCATATGCTTGGGTGTGGAAATGCATTGCTACACTGGACAAGACCATAATCTTGTTTATCTAAGTCTCTGGAATGATGTTTTGAAGCCTCTCTTGTTGGGTTTGTCATCACACAGTGTCTTTATGTTAGGGTGTGAGAGAGGTATATAATAAAAGAAATACTTTGGCTTTTTACCAGCCAGTGAGGTTATTCTTGGGGTGTAATACATGAAATACATGATCCTGTTGTGTACACAGGAGAGTGGGGTGGCTGGGGAAGTCACCTTGGTTTTACTTAGGCAGTTCTTGGCAAGGGCTAGGTAAGCATGAATTGTAGCTGAAAATTAGTCCAGCCAAGCTTTGAGGGAAGGGGTGGTTTGGTTTTTCTTCAGTACTTTCCATGTACTAACAGGACAAAATCAGGGAAGCCTTTCTAGGCTTGTACATGCTGCAAGCACCCCTCCCTGTTAGACTCTTCTCTGTTTCTCCTGTCAACTGGCACAGCCTTTTAGAGCCATCACCATGCTACACTTGGAGCAGAATTACCTCTGTTATAGTCTCCTTGAGGTCAGTGAAAAGATGAGGCTGAATTTCTGGAAATGGATTTTCTGTCCAGTCTGCCTGTATTCATTTCTTCCTCTTGCCTTTGTCCTTGAGCTCTCTCAAAAGCAGTGTAGTTAAGTTGGGACACTGGATTTGTGCAGCCATGCACATGGAAGGCACTTAATGCTGGATAGATTGTTTTCTCTAACCAGCATGTACATTAAGTACGAAGCTAAATCCTTTTGGATTAGATAAGTGAGAGGAAAAGAGATTATTTCTAGAGGGAATTTTCCTTCTATGCCCCTGATTTTTGTGTATTTACCATTTTGCTCTAAAATGGAATCAGTGTATTTGGCACACTTGATCTTTTCAATCTATTCCAATCATTAAGATTTGAAGTAGCATCACAAGAAAGTGCTGATTCCTTCAGGATGACACTGAGCAGTCAGCCCAGCACTTTGTCACAGCTCAGTCTGCCAGCATGCTAAATGCTATTTATATCTTTCCCAAGTCCTGTCTGGAGAAGAAATACTACAGGCTGGAATCTGCAGACAGACCTCATGTGAGCCCTGGTGTTCCCATTCACATGTTGTGTCCTGTAATTGCAACCATGTCCTTCACACAAATGCTCAGACATTCCCAAAAACAGTCTTCTGGAACACTCACTCAGGGGTTTCTGCCTTCCCCCTTAGGAAAAATCTTGTGCTTTTGCAAGAAGTAGTAAGGGACATCAAAGATCCAAATGTGCATGGGGGTTGAGGCTGGTTCTGCCTTTACAAAAAAAGAGTTTATTCTGAAATGTGGGGTTGGTCACCAGCTAACAGGGAGTAAGGAGTCTCAGAAGGGAGTGTCAGGCAAAGTGTGTTCTATTACCTTTTTCCACAGCAGTAAAATACCAGGAGAACTACAGCAATTGATACACACTCCTAATTTTTATTTTTTTTTAACAGAAAGAAATACTGCTAGTGAGTAATAAGATACAGACTTGTCAATTTACTTTGCTGAGAGTTTCTTTAGATCTCCTCTCTATATCTCCTGCTTTTCTAGACAGTTCTGAAATGGTTCAATTTGCTGACAGGGACTTCAGCTGAGATCTGCTGTGTGCACTGTACAACATCCTGCACTAGCTGCAGGATCAGCAACGAGTCTGTCCTTCCAGCTTCAGTTCAGCCAGGGCTGGAAGCAGTGTGAAAACAACATACTTGCCTGCAGAGAGGATGGAAGGTCAGGCTTGCATCATGCTTCAGTGCTTGCTCTCAGCTGAGACACAGCTCAGACTCATTTCACAGCTGCAGGGTGAGCATAGAAACAACAGCTCCTACAGGAAGGAGCAGAGAAACATAAAATGTTAGGGCAAAAGCTATTGTGTCCAGAGACACGGATCGAAATCTCCAAGAAAATCATCCATCTCTGGTCTTTGCTCCACACACTCAAATAGACACATATGTGCACGGGCACTCACTGGGAGCCTTGATGCATGAATAAAAGGAACAAAAATCAATATGTTGCCCACATTAGGAAGATAATGATGGGTTATGCCTCTAGTCCTGGGATCAGCCCTCTAGGGTGTAGTGGGCAGAGCCCTTTCTAATGCTTTAGAGCAGTAAAAGTTATTAATATTTAAATCTATGTGCCTTTTCTGTTCCACTTTTGCTGAAGGTGTGCTGTTACAGATCATGCTGTCCCAGAGACCAATAAGAAAACAGACACACTGAGTGTCACATTGATGTCTTTGTTGTTGTTGTTGTTGTTTGGGGGGGTTGTTGTTGTTGTTAATGCAGTCTCTCTCAGTCTTTCCTATCCCAGCAATTGCTGGTAGATCTGCAATGCTGTCCTTGTAAAAATTCCGAGATGGAAAACTGGCACCAAAAGGAATTGATAACAAATGAACGCTGCCTCTCTGACCTTTGCCTGCGTGCCACAGCTCTGCACTGTCTGGGTTGGAAAGTTCATTTCTGCAGAGCACGTGCAGAATCATAGCAAAGGGGTTCTGAAAGTACATCTTCATGGTTTGGGGCTCCGGCCTTCATCTAATGATAGGTTCTTTTTAAAAATCACTGCTGATTTCAGGATGTTTGAGACTTGCAGGACATTGAATGAAACGTCGATGAGTAATGGGAATAGAGACATTTACTCACCCTACAAATGCCTTTAGGTGTTAGAACACTGGCCTCATGGTTTCTGGCCACCTGTGGGTGCTGTGGGGTGCTCAGATGCTGGGAGCAGCCATCCAGAAGCCGTTTGTTTCGCCTGAGGAATGCACTCCAGACACGATACCTGTACCCCAAACACTCCCCAGTCTGCTCGGTACAAAGTGCTCAGCTTTGCCACCAGTGAAGCCTCTGAATGTCCAGCAGCTCCTTGGTGAAAAGCTGCTTTGTTCTCCCCTGGGGGGCTGTGTTTGAGGGGCTGTGCCCGCTGGGGGCTGGGGGCAGGGCTGGGCCATCGGTGTGTGACATGAGTTTGTGCCCCTCTGTGAGCTGTCTGAAGCTGAAATTTGCGGATATAACAGCTCTTCTTTTTGCATCATAAGTGAGATTGTGACCTGAACCAACCCAGGAAGGATTTCTTGAGACCATCAAATTCTTTTTCACTTGATGTGAAAACAAATCCGTTTTCTAGTCTATGAGGTTAATTCCCTAAGTCACTGTCTCTGCTTTGTCCTTTTTGATTACTTCATTTGAAAAGCAGTGGCTATATTAAATAAACTCCTATTAAAGGGGTTTGGAATGTCTCCTTTCTAGCACATCCCCAGGGAAAATTATTTGAGAAAAACAGAGAGAAGATGACTTGGCAGCACTAATTCACCATTAGCTGCCAGTTATATTTGTCTATGGTCAATATCAGACCCGAAATAATGCAGGGTGACTTAATTATCTCCTTCCTGATGCCGGCCTGGAGCTGCCCCTGCTCTCAGACACACACTTCTCATGGTGTGCTGGGCTGGCTCAGGTAGTTCACTTGAGAGTAAACCCCTGGAGTGATCTGGAGGAGTGAAATGTCAGTAAGGCTGGCATCCTTATGCTTTTAAGCCAGTAGCAATAGAGCTAGCACTTAATGTGTTTGTCTTCCTGTGTGTTTGTTTGGTGGGGAGTTTTTAAACAATTGGTAAAAGTGATTACACTTGGGAGGCTTTGAATCTCATCTGCCAGCCCTTTTGATCACATTTGGTCACTTAATAAAGAGAGGGCATGTCTTTAAAAGCAAAATTCCCACTTACAGGTTCAAATATTTTTTTACTGTCAAAATACCAATTAAAAAAGCCTCCGAACCCAAATATATAGGCTTGATTTGTGATGTTTGGTGCAAATTTCTAGTGTCAAAATACCCTGCAGCTCTACATCAGCTTCTCAGAGACCTGTACAGAAAAGACCAGAAATAATTGAGTAGTAAATAAATCCAGATTGGCTACTGGCATTAAAATATTAGTCCATAATTTATAACTTTCAGTGGATGGTCAGTCCACAGTAATTTATAGTGCTGTGATTTGTTCCAGCTTTCCTTCTGGGGCCATGGTTGAGAGGAAACTGTGTACTAGCCTTAAGTTATTGTTCTGTCATTCATTCATTGCAATGTCCTACTGAAATACTTTATATTTTTATGCTTACCAAGGCACCATGTCTCAAAACAGCCACCTGAAAATAAGAAATTAAGTAGGGAAATACAGAAGGAGAAATGAATCTTCTCTCAATAGCCCAAGGCTGAAAACATTTGAAGGAGAGTTCTCTGCCCTGCTGGTTGTTGCAGCAGCTCCGGGATGCCCTGGCTGAGAATTGGACACGTCTGTGCTGGGCCTGTACTCACAGGTGTGCAAAGTGCTCTTCCCTCAGCTCTGCCCTTGGAATACTCACCCTTTTGCTCACGCTTTGTGATGCTGCCTCGGGGATTACCTCCCACCAGGTTCTCAGGCACAGGGAAGGCAGGAAGAGGCACGAAAGCCCAGGCAGGTCCCTGTTGATGAAGCTGCTGCTGCTGTTGTTATTGCATTTATTTGTCAAGTGCCAGCAGATTTCTTGATGCTGTCCCAGAGGGAGGAGGATGCTTCCTGTTGTCTTGAGTTTAAAAGCTAAGTGCCACCTCTGTGAGCAGTGCAGCCTTTGTTGCTGTTGTTTGTAGTTGCAGTAACAGCAAAAACCATTGCAGCATTGGGTCCTTGCCAAGCACCTGGGTACTGATGGATTGCAATGCTGTGGGAAAGACAACTTACAGACAGGATCTTAGTGTGCTTTTTTAACTTGGGGCTGATCTGAAAGCGTTTTCCTGTGAGGTGTTTGACATGGTGGGCTTGAAACAAGAGAGAGTAATGCTGGATTTGAGTAGAGGTGAGAGCTGGTGTGTGGAGCATGGAAGGAAGTGAATGATAAGAGAACAACTTTGGAAGAAAGCTGGAGAGGAAAGTCTGGTCAGAGAAGGGGCTTGTTTTGCAGAGGAAAGAGGGTCATAATTAATATATGACCTATAGGCAGAGCCATCAAATAAAGGAAATAATGGAAAGTTAGCACTGTTCAAGGAGGGAGCTGAGTTTTTCTGCTTCTTTGTGCCTTTGAGAAATATCTTGCTTTGTGAGTATTGGATTCCTTCCAGAAAGGATAATTCTGTTGCTCCCCAAAAGCCTCAGCTGTGCCTGCACTGCTGTGGTGCCGTGGGAAGCCGTGGCTGCCCTGCTCTTCACTGTGTGCCCACAGCAGCAGCAGTTCTGTGCCCTGCAGTGTGCTTCCTTTGGCTCTGGGGCATTCTCAGCAGCACTGTAAATAAATAATGCATCAGGGCTGCCCATCTCCATCAGAGCAGACACAATGGAAAGGTACTTGAGGAAACTGGAAACTTGCTCTTTTTTTCTCTGGATCTTTCTAAATGCTTCTGAGGCTCACATGGGTGTTTCTTCTCCTGTGTGCACAG
The DNA here is from genome assembly GCA_027886175.1 of Phylloscopus collybita. Taxonomy (NCBI): domain Eukaryota; kingdom Metazoa; phylum Chordata; class Aves; order Passeriformes; family Phylloscopidae; genus Phylloscopus; species Phylloscopus collybita. The sequence continues at coordinate 9,475,403 of JAJNNQ010000033.1, read as the reverse complement.
AGACATTGAGGTGGGCTATCATATTCACCACTGCTTTTGAATATGGGGAATGCAGCTGATCATGTTTCAGCCTTCCTGGGGAAGGTCTCATCTGATTTCACCCACCAACTGCTGCTGTGTTGGGTCCTGTGCAGTTCTGTAGGGTGAAAGCAGAATAAGCAAAGGATGGCATTAAATCAAATGTAAAGACCTTTACTGGGCTTTTAAGAGCTTGGGAACAGATTTTCTGCAGTCTAATTCAGCCAAATTTTACACAACACATTTGCAAATAGTTTACTCCTTTGTGCTCCAGGACTTGGAAGTCACATCCTAGGGTCCTGCTCCAGTACATACTGATCTACAGTTATCCCAGGCAGGACAGTTTATACCTGCAGAAACTTCTCTGCATTAACTTCATTAAAAAACAAAACAAAACCAAAACAAGCAAACAAAAAAAATCCTAATACTTTCCAAAAATTCAGAAAATGAGGAACTTTGTATTATCAGGTGGTACTCTTACTATTGTACATAGAATGCCTTCTGAATATGCTTTATTTCAGAACTACTATAAACCAAGGTGCAGAATATGATATTAATTATACATGTAGGAAGAACCTGAAAACTTAACAATGTGGGTCTTGCCCTATGACAGCACAGAGTCTGTTCAGCTGTGGGTGAGTCAGAGGCCCTGGAGCCAGTATTGAGTTTAATCCTGGTTGTGCAGTGACCTCTAGAGCTGGAGGGATGACAGAGGCTGCTCTGGAGCTCTCTGCTGCTCTGTGACTGGCATCTGCAAGTGCAGCCCACATGTCAAAAGCAATCTGCCTAAGTGGTGCAGAGAAACCCCAGGGCTTCCAGAAAAAGTTAAACTGGTAACAACCTGTCCCCATTTTGTTATGAATGACAATCATGAGATAGCTTACATGTGCCAGTGACATCAGTGTTGTAAAAATACCACAGATACATTCTTGACAAAACCCAACAAAGGGAGCCTAAAAATGTACAATGATAGCAAACTTCTGTATGTGCAACATAGAATTCCCAGCACAGTTATTTCCAGAAGTATAGCTACAGACTGTTTTACTTGAAATTATTTCTACTTATTGCTCAATTTTCTTTGTTATGACTTCTTTTATTTCCTGTGCAAAGGTTCTAGATCATGTCTTCTGGTGGGGTGAGTGCTGCTGATGAGCAGAGATTTGTCAAACAAAATCCCCCGTCCAGAGGTGGTTGTTGTTATGTACACTGTGACACAGTGTTAGGTTTTAAATGGTTTAAAATCAGCCTTGTTGCATGGAGTGCTGCTGTAAACTCTGCAACATCAAAGGAGCATCCATTTGTAATGTCCCACATGGGGACACCAGCTGGTGAAGGAAGAGTTTTCTTCTCTCTCTGCAGGATGGGCAGGGAGCAGCTTGGCCAGACCATGCAGGAAGTCTGGGGCAAATACAGTTTTTAATTGAGCTGGTGAACTGCATCAGAGTTGGTAACCTCAGCATTGTCCTCTCTTTCAAACACTGGCTTTGAAATTCTCCAGAATTACAAAGTTGTTGTATATTAAGCCAGGAAAGATTAACAAGATCCTCAAAGGTTTTAGCAGAACTTCCACTATATCCAAGTGAGGTGTAATTATGTTATGCTTGTAGGATAAGCTGCTCTGTTCCAGGCTAACACAGCCACATAGTTCCTGGTTACAGCAAACAGGGTTTAAGGAGTGTTACAAGCAATCCCTGCAGTAATAATGGTCTGACTTCTCTGTAGCATTACTTCAAGCTGTTCTGTCCCCTTGGCCCACACACAGACCCCTCTGTCAAAAGACCTGGTGATGTTTGGCCACAAATATGCTTCTCCAGATAGGGGTGTTGGCTAAAACGTGATTTTTGCTTCCTCCTTTCTTGTTACCTGATCCATTTTGCACGGTGCTAGTGGCACTTTGGTGCCTTTCCACATTTCACCATCCACAGAAAAGCAGGCAAGCCTTCTGACAGTTGAGATGCAGCAGAAAGCTGGGATTGCAAGCAGTGCAGGCAGTGCCCCCAGGGCAGCTGTGGGACCAGCACAGCCCGTGGGGTAGGGCTCTGTGCTGGGCCTGCCTACACCTGGCTCAGGCTGCTGTGCTCAGACACTTGTGCCTGTCAGACAGCAGCTCTGAGCAGCTGCTTCCTGACATCTTTCAAATCTCTTTGGAACAAAGCCTGGCAGTTCAGTAACAGAGAGACAAATGGCGCTCAGAATGGCAATCCTGCTGTTCCGTGCTTCTTTCTGAGTGAGTAAAAACCGATGGGGATAGTCTGTTAATGAGCACTGAGAGAGGGATGAGGAAACCAGCCTGCCCTGGGACACTCCTTCATCGAGGAAAAACGTGGTCCCTCAGTCTGCAGATGAAGTACCTGGGGTGTGGGACAGAGTGTGTGCTGTGGGTGCACCACAGAATGCTGGCTGGGCTCTGCCAAAAGGCCTCAGACTGTGGGTTACTGCCCCAAGAGCAGCCCTGTAAGCTTTGTAGGGTACCCACAGCTCCACAGGATGCTGTGGAGTCAGCCTGGTTCTTGTCTTTCCAAAACCAGGTTAATTACTATTTCAACACAAACACTAACTGGTTGTTTTTTTGGTTTGTTTTTTTCTTCCAACAAGATCTGCTTAAAAACACGCTGCAAAACCAAAAGAAGCAGCAAAATAGAAATCAAAGATGTTACTTGACATGTATCAAATGTTACCTGCTTCTGCAGGGCTCTGAGCATGCTCAGCATGGCTCTCAATTTCTCATTCCCCAGAATGAAAACAGCGTGTTTTTCACAGAGCAAATATAGCAAAAGTAAGCAAGAAGAGGGTCTGGTGGAGCAAATGCTTGATATAGTCAAGAGCTCAATTATGCATCAGTGGATTCAATTTACAGAGTAGAGAGCATCAGTCTTGGACATAGTCAGTCTCCCACACAAGAGCACTAAAGTACACGCTGACAGAATGAATTAAGCAGAGTGCTAGCCAGAAGTCACTTCTTCCAAAAGGTAATTTGATTCACTCCTACAGAAATTAGACTCCAGAAGTGGATTATTTACATCTCTTGCTTGAAACCACTTGGAAGGTCCAGGAAAAAAAAACAACAACCAGACATGTTTATTATTGGGTCACTTGTTTTGTGGTGAAAATTTTTCCTTGGATAGAAATGTATCTCTTCAGAAGTAACTGAGTGAGCAGACACCCCTGTAGCTTAGTTTACAGAATCTAAGCATATTGGACTATGTCAGTGATAATTTTTTCCCCAGATGTGTTTTGATACAAGTGAGCAGTTTGTGTGACATTTGGACAATGCAGGTGGTAAAGAGCATCACAAGCCATCATTATCTGCTTCTCTTCATCACAGGGCCAAGAAAATCTTATTTGTGAGAGTGATAAAGTTGGTCTTTGTGTTCTTGGTACTGTGTGCACTGCTTTATTGCACAGCACCAAACATCACAAATTATAAAAGAACAGTGTTGAAGGTCCAGGATGACATCAGTAGTGTCTCTCTTGGCTTCTGTGTGACAATAAAAGCTCTTGTATGGCTGTGGTCTACCTACATGTGAGCCTGGGAAACCAATGCACCTTATCCTCTGTTGTTGCAGACAACCAAATCCTGCCTTTCAAGCATTCCTCTATGGACTTGTGCATCTGAACTGGTTGGGTTTGTTCCCATTACTCCTGTTGGAAGGAGGATTATCTTCCAGAACCACCTGTCAGATTTGGAGATTTCTGCTTTTCTACTGGAAGAACTTTTATAGAAGCAGAATGCATCAGGAAGCCAAACCAGAAGATTTTTGCTTCAAATGCAGAGGACTAGAGAGTTGCAGTCAAACTGCCTCAGCCCTTCAGCGTGACTGAGGCCTTGAAGTTCCATCTCAGGTCCTGGATGATGAAACACTGGTTTGCTGCCAAAGAAGGGAAACTTTGCATTTATCTCTGGTGTGTTCTGCTAGAGAAGCTGCCATCAGTTTCTATTAACTGACACAGAGGTGAGCAGACACAGTGAGCTGTGGCAAAGGACTCTGTGTTCTGTGGCCTTTCACAAGCCTCCCACCCATACATAAAGGGCTTGGAGATGGTTTGGATCTTCTCCAAAACACAGTGCCTCATCTTCTTCTTCCCGCATCTTCATGCCACTAATGAGCTAGCAGCTCCACCTGAGGTTGGTAACAATGTGTTGGCATCACACCTTGTTTTTCTGTGGCCTGAGCAATCTGCTTGGCACATGATCTGAGGGTCAGGTTGTTGCAGTGAGCTGTACAGTTGTTTTGTAGATATTTTTCACTGGGTTGTTGGCAGGGCCCCAGGCTACTGCGGCTTACTCCATTGACTCCTTCACTTGCATTTCCAATTTTCTTTGCATGAAAGCTCCATCTATCACAGGCAGCCTTTCCACGAGGTATTAATTCTCACTGGCTGCCTGACTGACTGGGCTCCCATGCTGCATCGCTTTGGAGGTTAATAGCATTACTAGAAATGCAAGAAACAGCTCACACGGTGACTTGAAAAAAATACAAAAGGAAGGAAGGAGGTGATAGCCAATTTGTCAATATTCATACAGTGAGTGAGTTCACCTCCTCTGACATCTAAAATTGCATTTGACTGCCTTAATGGGCCTATTGTCACTTTGATTGACAGCCCTACAGCAGAGTCTAATGAAGGTGGTACAAATTAAGTGAAGTTGCAATGACAGTGGTGGTTCAGGGCTGTCAGCAGGGTGCATCCAAGCTGCAGAGCAAGTGCTCCAGCCCAGCCCTGGCAGCAATTCCTCCCTCCCGCACACCAGGCTCTGTCACCTGGGCCCCCAGAGCCTCTCACACTGTGTGCCCAGCCTGCCCTGCAAGCAGCAGAGCATCCCTGGGCAGTCCTGCACCATGCAGACAGGACTGGAGGGCAAACTGAGCCTGCTGCTCCTGTGACACAGCCCAGGCCATTGGCTTACACTGACAACACAGAACACAGTGAGAGATGAGGAGTCACTGGATATAGGCCATGTTTTAGTCTACACAACAGTCTAAAGCACTCTTTCATGCTGTGTTCCTTTTGCCTTTGAATTAACTAACTTAAAAGCTGTGGAAAGGGCTGTATGTTTCCCATTGCTTTGCTCTTCTGATTGACAATGGTAGTTTGCATCAATGGTTTGGTTTTTTTTACTGGATACTGAGGCAGACTGAGAAGCAGTGAAGGCTTATATGTCTTCTACCTGGGGCTGAAAAGAAGCTTAATTCCTGAACTTCCCTTCAGCTCCTCCTCTCTCAGTGTCCCATTTCTTCTTTTCCCTACCTTGGGTGCTTGTGTCCTTTTGGTGACACTGGCATTATGGCCAAAGAGCAAAGCTGAAAGACAAAATTGCTCACAGCCCAAGAGGGATGTGGCTCTGTTGGGAGGTTTGAAGGGAGCAATTTGGGCAAGGAAAGCAGCATCTTGTCCTCTGTTGGGAATAAACTGAGGAAGAGTTGCCACTGCCTTCTTTTCCTCACAAAAACACTCAGCAGCTGAATTTTTGCTGGAGGGGAGAGAGGATCAATTGTTTCTCAGGCTTTACTGTCAAGGGAAGTGTTCTCTCAAGTGGGCATTACTTTCCTCTCTGCACCTGGAGGGTGTGTTGCCATCAGCTTTTATATCAGTAAGGCTGCTCTAATTCTTTCCTTCTGATTTTACGAAAACACTTCTGTGTGATCCCTTTGCTGTAACTTTGCAGTTCCAAAGGCAGCAGTGTGTGTGAGATTTCCCCCAGCCACAGGAACAGAACTGTTTCCAGATCCATCTGTGGGTAACTCCATATGCCAGAGGGAGTGCAAGCTTCTGAAATTGTGTATCCTCACATGTAAGAAGAAAAGGGGCCATGAGGATGACAGGTGCAATTGGAATATGTAGCTAAGGAGAACTTCTAAGACTGATAGTGGTAGGGGATAATTTGGGAACTGAATAGATCATTCCTCTCAGAGCAGCACTTTCAGACTCTCTGCATGCATAGATTTTCATACCAGGAACAAAGTCTGTAGGCAAAAAAAGTGTTGGTTTATATTTTTACAGATATATTTGTATGACAGATTGATTGTTGTGTAGTTTATAATCAGTCAAATTAGATTTCCTTTTATCAGATTGGTTTCCTGTGCAGGAACAAGCTTTTCTTTAATCCTGTGCATACACACTGGGGACAGTTGCCTGTATAAAAACAAGATAGCTAAAGTGCCAAAGCTTCTGTGTGAGAAAAAGCCTCACACTCCTTTCTGAAAGTTCTTGTTTTAGTGGCAGTGCAGCCAGGCAGGCAGCACTTGTGTAGGTCCCCAGAGCCTTCCTTTTCCTCTTGGCTTTGTTATCTAAATGCACTGAGCTAAATACAAACCAACAACCTCATCTGCTGGAGTAGTAATAAGTCAGCAAACTGCCATCTTTTACCATGCACAGCCCTCAGAGGAACCCTCTTCTTTTCATTTACGAATAGGCAGGAAAGGATGAGTTTAGAAAAAATACTTCAGCTGTAACAAAATGAGAGACTCAGACACAGACGCTGAAACTGAGCTTTGTTAATATTTTTGTTGGGCTAAAGAGGCTGCATGTAGAAGTTTATCTAGTTTCAGGGCAAAATGAGGTTTATATGGTTTCCTTTTACACAGAGCACAAGAGTAAGCTTTTAGTCTTGTCAGGTTAACAATAAAGAGGAAAGAAAAGCGAAATCTCCAGGGGGGCATATATTGTGTGCTTGCTGTCTGCAGTTATGTGCATTGAACTGCACAGGTTTCAGAGGCGCAGCTCAAAGAAAAAAAGGGCTACCACAGCTCTGCAGGTTATGTGGGGTAATGCATTTTTTTACACACTGATTTTTCACAACTGCATTTGAGGGGAAGGGACATTCACGTGGGCAAACCTAACTTTGGAAGGGGAAAAAAATGGGTGATCCTTCCAAACTGAAGTAAGTTATATACCCAAAGCAAGAGCTGCTAGTCCAAGCTAAGCATGGAAATTGCATGAGAGATGCAGAGACAGTCTGAAATGCACATTTCTAAGTCGGGAGTGCAGGTACCACGCTGTGCAGAGCACAGCCCCATCGGCCTCAGCTGTGGCTGCAGTGCAGCAAAGACCCCACAGCAGCTGGCACGGAGCAGAGCTGGTGACACCAGGCTTGGCACAGCCCCTCATCCACACACTCAGCCACAGGCAGGGCTGGAGCTGCTCTGGGGGTGCTCCCAAGCAGCAGCTGCAGCCTGAGCACTGCACACCCAGCTGCCAGTTGGGCAGCATTTCCTTCCACTGCTCCATGATTCCTTTGTATTTAATTTATGCTGTCTTTAAGGACTCATTTCATTGCCAAGGGAGTCTGGCTGAGGAACCTTCTTTTAGAGACACACAAGGGAAACCCTAACAGAAAAGCAGGTACTTAACCAGCGTGTCTCACCACTGCACCAGTCTTGAAATGGATCACATTTTGGTTTCTGAACCATTTCTGTGTTTAGCAAATGGATGGGGTTTTATTTGGTGTTGGGGTAACTTCCTTGGACTCCTATAATCCAGAACCCACTGGAGTTTACCCTTTTTTTTCCCAGTAAACAGCAGGAAGGAAGTGATAACCGTTTGCCTTCCATTTCCTCATGGAGTGGGAAGCAGCAGCAGATCAGAGTACAGTGCTCTAACTTTGCTGCTGCTGCTGATTGTATTATCTCTGGATATGCAAGTCTTGCAAATTTTGTATCTGCAGAGCTTCTGGAAATACTCTAATGACATTTATGATTTTCTTTTTGCCTCATTGGCCTTTTGAAATGTATGTTGATAGTGTAAGAGGATTTTAAAAGGGTACATACTGTTTATTAAGTATCTCCAAAGTTTAGTGGAAAAACAGTTCACCTTGGCAGTGAAGGTTATTTCTACCAAGATGAATTTATTTGCTTTTAAAGCTGACAAAGTGATTTCTTGGTGTCTGATTTATGGTGATGACTTGTACTTTGACTTGCTCTTTCTCTGTATACCCGTGTGGGGTTTTTTATAAGGATTTTGACATTTTTCAAGAAAAGAAAGAGGAGTTATGTTGGAAAGGGAATTTGTGTGCTTTTCTTCTTTGGTGGAAAAAATAACATGGACAAATCTGTTTCTTGTCAAATGCTGAGATTTTCCAAGAGCCCTCAAAAACTCCACTCTCCTGAAAATAGAGCAACAGTGAAGAATTTCGCATTTAGAAACTGGCACAGTAAAAGTAGTTTTCCAGACAAGACACATGCTAATCTTGTATGGTTTTGAGCAATTCCTCATGAGGTCCTGAATCATATTATAAAACCATCCACTGGGAATAATAGTACTAAAGATCCAAAGAGTTTATGAGCCATCTAAAAATCCATGTCCACTTCTGTACCCAGTTTAACTGAGCCTCAGGGAGTGCTGGAAGGTTTTAGCTCAGTAGATGTCAGGTCCTAGGAAGTTTTCCTAGCACATTTGGAAAAGAAACTGTTGGAGACCAAAAAGCATTGAAGGTCCCAGATGGGCCAGAAGTGACTGTGGTCGTTCCTATTGACTCATCTAGTGGAAATAGATGTTCTCAGGCAGATTATGCTCTTCCTGCCCCTGCTTTAAATCCAGAACTTCACTCAAAGGGAAGGAGAAGAGGTGAGCTGAAAATGAGGCCTGGTGGATTTACCCTGCCACAACTCTCTCTTTCCTGCAGACACTGTGAAGCACTGCTGGCCCCTGGCTGCCTGCAGGCTGCAGTTTTCTGGGGAACTTCCCCAGCTGCTGGTCTGCCCTGGGACTCTTGCTCGCCCCAGAGTCCTGAGTGCTGCCACATCTGCTGCAGGAACACTTTCCCCACTTGCACTCCTGATCTTGGCTCACAGCATGCAGGTCCTGGCTGTAAGCTCAGTGGAGCTGTGCTCCAGTCTGTCTTTGTGAGCAAGACTCAGACACTGCCTGTGGCTTCTTTTAGTTCAGCAAGCCTTGGGAGCAGCTGCAGTTAACTGGCACCCAGCTGCTCCTGGAAGAGGGGAAAGAGTAACAGAGCAGTTGTAGTCATTCAAAAATAAAATCATCCCAGGAGATTCTGCTTCTCAGAAACTTCAGAGCAGCAAGCAGCTGGATCCCTGACTCGTGGGAAATGCAGTTTCTGCTGTTCTTGTGTCACTGGGGCAGGACAGGGAGGAATCTGTCACTTGATTGAGGCCATTCCTTTAATTATCATTGCTTCCATGCCCAGTACTTCTACATCTGCCTTTTGTTCCCAGTAGCTCAGATTAGCAGTGCCTTCCTTTAGGGAACTTTTATACTGCAAAAATAATTTTCTGGTTTGCTATTTTTGCTGCAGACATAATGTGAGAAGAAAATTATGGGGCTTGCATGCCTGGAGTGAGACTTCATTTAAAAATGTCATTCAGTTACACAAAGAAAATCCCAATTTCCATTGCCTGCCCAGCTAGGAAAGTGCTTTTGTTGATTCTAGTAATTATTGCATACTTTATTAATCTATCAATTTTATCTAATCTGGTCTTTCCTCTTTTACTCCATAAACTCTATACTGGCTGGGAAAAGGGACATGGTTGAGTCTTGTGCTTGAGTAGAAATTATTTATGTGTGCATGTTCTCCCTCCCTCCTGATGCCCCACTTTTTCTTTATCTGAATTGCAGTGTGACCGATGATCTCACTTCTGCCAAAGTCAAGAAAAATGCTGCTGTTGGCCTCCCTGTGCACACAGGGTAGGAATGGTCTGTGTAATCTCTTTCTTCCACAGGGAAGAAAGAGTTGTTCTATCAACATCTCCTTTTGGCCATAACCATTGGGGGAAAGAGCACTAGCAGCATTTCTGGGTGGGTGATCTGTGCCAGAGATTCCTTCATCAGCTGAGTGTGTCCTGAGAAGCTTCCCCAGGCCCCAGAGACTCCTCCAACCCTTCCTTCCTTGTCCCTCTTTCCCTCCCTTTCTCACTTCCAGATTGGGAGGCTTCAAAACACTTAAACTGTGCCTTCTGTGGGTTAAGAATTGGGTCAAGTTTTTTTAAGACTGTGAGCCCAAGAGCAGGGAGTCTTGCATGGGGGAGAGGAGTTTCCTGGGACACCTTTGGCGTGTGGGAGAAGCTGTGGTGTGGAGCCCTGGGGCTGTGCTGCCAGGGAGGGCAGGGGACACTGCTCTGCCTGGGAAAGGCCTCTCCCTGCAGGCTAGGGCAGTGATTCTGGTGTCCCCAGGCAGGAGCTGAGGGCCATGTGGTGCCTCAAGTGAAGGCTGCAGTTTCTCTTTGACTTGGGCCAGGCTCCTGTGATACTTCCCTCCCAGGTTTCCATTGCTGAGCATCCATTTGGTTTGCTCTGAGCTCACCACTCTGCCATACTGCAGTGTTTGCATGGGCTTCACTGAAGCTCATCACCTGAAGGGAGAGGGCTCAGTGGCACCAGAGTGGCTCAGGAGGGTCATCAGGTTTGCTCCAGGATTCTGGCAACAGGGCAACATGACCAGAACAGCAGAGACTGTAAGGATAGCTATCTGCTCCGTGTGGCTGCCCTGTCAGCAGGCAGGCAGGCAGAGGCACTGCCCTCCTTTCTCAAATGCAGCCTTGCACCCCAGGCCAGGTTTTGCTTCTCTCTTTTGCACAATCCCTGAGAAATCCAGAGGCAGATTCCGTAACCTAGGTCTCCTTAACTGGTAAATTACTTTGTCGGTTTTGCTCCTCATCATATCCTGCAATTTCCTGTTCATTTCTGATCTGTATTGCTGTCCTCTTCTTTGTCTGATCTGTGTTGCTGTCACCTTCTCTACTTCTATTGTGAATAATCTGATAGGAGTTTAAAAAGTGGTTTTTCATTCTTACATTTTTATGTAGCACTTCCAGCTAGTGTGCAACAGAGCACTTGTGTAAATAAGACAGGCAGGAATATGAGCAATCAATAGCAATGCTCACTAATGCTGTGTGTTCTTCTGCCATGAGAATTCTCTGTCTCCTAATTATTTTTCCTTCTTCGAAGTCAATTTAATGCAGTAACAGGAATTTATGATGGTGCTGCCAAACCAGATGTGTCTCAATCTCCATGAATTCCCAGCATGACGTTTTGTTCTGCACTGAGCAGTGACAGATGTGTGACACTGAAAACATCATTCAAACCTCTTCCACTTTTCTCTGCCTTGGGGCCAGGATCAGTTTTAAAACCCCCACGGGCTAGCAATAACAGTCCATTAACTGTCCTTCCTTGGTCCTGTAATGATTCCTGTGCGTTCTGGTGTGCAGATGCAGACAGGTCCATTGAACCTGCCTGGACTGAGCAGAGATAAGGAAAAACATGGGAGTAAATCCTGCAGGGATCCTCCTAAGGACTGAAGCCCTAAACTGAGCAGATGACAAGGCTACAGCAGCTGTACAGCCCAGTCTAATCTGGGCACCGTTCCTGAGTGCAGGGGGCTTTAGAGGAAATTACGACACATCCATGACACTCCTCAGAGGTCCAGATCATCTGGAGGCATTTCTATAGTGACAAATATTTTTCCTAATCTTCTTCCAGCCTGGGTTCTAATGCTTGGGAGCTGAGATGGAGCTGAGGGTTTGAACAGACGTAGCACTTCTCTGCAGATTGCTAGACCTGTGATACTGATAGATGCTATTGTTTTGGCTGTGCTGCACTGTCAGCACTTCCCACACCACCGATTTTTCTATTGTGACCGAGATGTGCAGTGCCAGCTGAAACTGTTGGCAGCTGAATGGGACACATTTGTGATTGCTGGCACTTGTTCATGATGATTTGGGGCTGGGTTTGAGCATTCCAGCTGACCTTCTCAGTACAATATTCAGCTGGGATATGATTTGCAATTTTAAACTTTACATTAAACATTTTTCTTTTTTTTTTTTTAATGAAATAGTGACTACTCAACTCAGAGCTGATGTCTGAAGCTATCTGGGATGTCTAGAAGAGAGCACTGAATGTGATGACTTGCAGGATTTGTGACAAGGACTGTGCTTGAGTAACCTTGTCAACCAGGGAGGGCGTTATTTATTTTTGCACACCTTCCTGGGTTATGTCTTGGCATATATATTGTATTCACAAAGAAACTTCTCCCAGAAAGAGCTTGGAAGAGCAAACCTTAGTTCTGGAATAATCATTCAAGTTTGTTTTCAATTTATACACCTGCTGCAGATGTTTTATCTGAAAATGCCCAGAGCATCTTCTTAGCAAAATTCACGATGCTGTCCTTTCAGACCTTTGCTGATGTTCTTTATTTCTAGTGGTGCATCTGGGCATAAGCTGCATTTAATGGTTGGATGGAAGATTGTTATCTAGGCATTTATCATTTCACACAAATCTTCTCTCTCTGTAATCAGTGAAGTGAATGTAGCTTTTACAGACACTGCTTTGTGCTAGCACCTCTGTCCCTTTACAGCATTTCAAAGAACAGCTGTCCCAGTTCTGCTCTATTTTGGGCCAGTGGAGGGTCCTGATACATTAACTGAAAGCTGGTCTGAGACCAGAAAGAGGCATTACAATTAGGTTTGTTTTGAGCTCTGTCCATCTAACCTTTCCCTCAGCACTGGCTTCAGCATGGGTTTATCTTTGAAAAAAATATAAACAACAGATATAGAGGGTGTTTTACCATATAACCATTTTAGAGGATCCTAGCACTGAAGAGGAGAGTGGATTTCAAGGATTATTCAGAGGGTGTATGTTAAGCTAATGGAAAACTAGGATGAATATTGGGGAAAAAATAATCTTGCTACTGCAGTCCAGTGGGACAGAGAAGAAATGGAAGGATTATTGATTGGCCTATTTTAAAATGGCTAAGAAATATACTACATCAATAAAAATCTTTCCTTGGTTAAATCAGCCAGACATTATTTGCCTACTCAGACTGAAGAAATATGTAAATACAGCATTTATTCCATCTGTGTTAGGACCTTGCACGAATGCCCACCCCCTTTTGGAAAAGTACTGACATTTGAATGCAGGCTTAGAACAAAACATCTGTTTGGAAGTTTTGTTGGATTGAGGTCCAAAGCTGTAGGTGACTGGTGAGCAGTTGTAGGTGTTGTCTTGCAGAGCATCCTTTCTCAGGGGTGCTTTCCCTGCCCAGCCCCAGCTCTGCTCACTGGGCTCTGCAGCATTTCTGTGCTGCTCTCCTTCCCTGTGGCTCAGGCAGTTCCTGGCCAGCCACGTGCCCACCTGACACAAGTGAGATCTGCTGTGCTCAGTGTCATCCCCCACGGCAGCACTGACACTGAGATGGTGACACTTGGACAGGCCAAAAACAACCAGATGCAAAAGCACGTGCCTTACATGCTGCTGGGCTTTACTGCCTGTAATACAGCAGTCATTTAAATTACAGTCTTTAATTCTTTGTGTTCTTCTTAAAAGCTGTGGAAGCTGTATTAAAACTGTTCCGTTGGCTTTGTGATTTCATTTTCAGAGGAAGCTTGTTATAATTTCATTCTGAAAGATCAGGGGTCTCCGCTGTATTGCACAAAAGTTGGTTTTACATTGTAATCTTATATAATAATGGGCTTGTAATGACTTTGCTAATGGACATCCAGGATGCAAATTGTCTGTTTCTCAAATTTATAGTATTTTTTGTAGAAGGAGTAGCATAATGGAGTCATCAAGAGGAGCTTGAAAAGTTCCTTCCCTGTTTTTCTCTGTGTGCTTGTACTTACACATGAGATCACTGAGCCAGTATTAGGAAACGAGATTTAGTGTCACTTTACAAAAGCTGTGTACTTGCTAGGCAGTGTAATTTGTGGAACAGTGGTCTCGTCCTAAATGGAAATCCAAATGGAATTATGAGCACTCTTGAACTCTCAAAATTGTACACTTAATGATGATGGAGGTTCATTTTGTCATCTGTGCTTTGTGGCTAAAGCTGCAGGGTTGGAAGCAGGCATTAAAATTTGATGAAAGAGATTTTCCCGTGGGGAAGGTCTGTTTCTGATACTGACCAATCATCCAGACTTGGCCCTAGATTTTTTTTTTAGGACAAGTACAGGGCTGATGGCTTGGAGGTACGTAGAGAGTTGTTAGAAAAACAGCAATGGTTAGAGGCCACTAGGAATGACTTGTGCAAGTGTAGTAGCATACAGGTTTTAGAATATCCATGGGGGATGTGCCTGGAGCTACAGTGCAGCTAAAGATGATGTTTTTCTGGCACATATGGGGCCAGCTACTCCTGTCTACTGTGAGGTAGGTAATCCTCTAGTCTAGTTTATTCTTCCTCTAAATCATCACTTCTGTAAGGAACTCTCACTCACATCACACTTAATGTGATTAAAGATCGTGTGACTTCAATGTGTTAAAATCACATTAAGTGATTCTTCACCATGAATCTCAACAGAAATTCCCTGTGGCCATTTCTCTGTGGAAGTTGTGCATTGGTTCTCCTTGGAAGTCCAGCACTAATTGTAAAGTTTGGGGGTTTTTCCCTCTCTTCTGCTTCTACTTATCAGCTTTGGCTCCCAGTGGCTGAGAATAGCAGCTGGCAATGCTCTCTGTCTTTGTAAAGCCATTTAGGTGGAAAAAAAATTATGCTTTCTTTAGTTCCAGTGTCATTTGACTTTCCCACAGTTGCAAGGATTTCCAGGTTATTTGTTTCTTCTGCTTCTCCCTGTGCCGAGGACTACAAAGGTGATATTTTCATCTTGGCTCAAATCTTTCTATTTATTGTGAGCTTAAAACTTGTAAGAGTTGCTAGAACTTCCTTCTGTCTCCAGTGCCACTGGCCCAGTGCCTAAGGTGTGCTGAAACCTGGCTAGTGAATACCCTAAACTTTGCTTGGTAAATGCACATCCCTCAGGCCAGCAGCTCTTCAAGCTCCAGAGCCCCTCTGTGGACACAGCTCCACAACTGTGCCTGCAGGCAGGAAGAGCAAGCAGTAACACAACAAGGAGTGAGGCTGGGCTTTTCAGTGTCTGTGTTTCTAGAGCTACCAGGAAATCTTGATCAATAAATGAACAAATTGTATTAAAAGTAGAGCTGGCTGGAAATGTTTTGATGAAAACTCTCTCATTGCAAAGTATTACAGCTGCACCTGACTAGAAATGTTTTGGTCAAAGTCTGTCAGGAAATTTCTCAGGCACAAGACAGAAATGATTGTAAAAGCAAGCAATAATTAGAATTTAATTTTCAATCATGAGTTTGGGCTCAAGATATTTGTGTTTTAAGAGCAGATATTCAGTCTTTCTCTCCCAGATTCCCAGTCTGAGCAACTACTTTTGCAATAGAAGTGATGATTTGAGTGATTTGACTTGCTGTGGCAGCAGTGTAGTTTATAATGCATTTATGGATTTCAGAGCTGACTAAAAGGGAGGGATCTATCAGAAGAAATTTGTATAATATTCCAGAATCCATCAGAATCAAAGGATTCAGAATCAAAGCTCCAAGTTTCCCAGGTCTCACATTGCTATTTCTTTGAGAATTAGAATCAGTATAATCCATGGGGACAACATATCTTTACCTCCATGTGGTAATTACATATACAATATATATAACATTCATTAGAATAAATGCCTAGGATTTAAGTTTCTGACTGGAAGAGTTAAGAAAGAGTGACAATTAGGAAAATATATGTACCTGGAGATTGGAACAAGATTTTTTCCTTAAGAGAGTTAGAAAGCTTTTTTTTCTCTTTTGGCAGCCATGTGATCCTCTTCCACTTATGGCAAACAAACACTGTCCTCAATCCTTTAAATAGATAGAGGCTTGAATAATACTTGTAGCAAGTATTTCTGAGGTGAATTTTACTAAAAAACCAAGCAAGCAAACAAACAAACAAAACACTAAAAAATCCAGACCACATCCACCTGTGCAGTGTGCCTTCCTGGCTGCATGCTGGGCTTGTTTCAAGCCTGAGTTATGAAAGAACAAGCACAGTTCTTGCTTGTTCTCCTCACAGTTCTCTCCCAGATGTGGGCAGGGTTTTGTCCTGGGTGCCAGAAGGGTCCAATCCTACAGGCTCACCCCAAGGCTGCCTTTCAGCAAGAACCCAGGAGAAGCTGTTTTACCTGTGACCTCTAGTTCCTCTTGCAGATGTAATAATTGAAATTACAGTTGCTGCTAAATTGCAGTGACTCTGGCAATGCTGGGGTCTATGGGATACTTGTGCTTGTGGCTTGACCTTTCCACAAAAGATGAGCCTGAAAGGTGTTGTTATCATCACAATCCATCCTGTATTAACCTCCCAATAAAACTTGAGGGGAGCTGTTCTGTCAGCTGCAGTTTATACCTGCAGCACTCGATGCTGAGCCATTTCACTGCTTGCAAATGTCAGCAGTTCCAGTTTATCTGTTACAATGCTTCACTGAATTCTAACTACTGCCATGAAGTATGAAAAGATGAATTTCTTTTCAATGTGAAGTAGACCATCTGTGCATTGTTTAACTTCTCACTCGTTAGAATGCTTAAATAGTGTCACTAATGAGTCACAGAAGGGTGTTGGTTCATGCACTCAGATTCTATAAAGTGCATTAGTATTCATGGTTTTCTTAACACTCCTGCACCTTAAAAATGGAGCTGCATGGATTTCAGTCCAGCTGTCAGTCAAGCAGATGCTGCCATGCTGATGCAATGATGACCTCAAGTAAGATATCAACACGTGGAATGCTATTTTAAAAAGTTTGCCTAGTTCACTTCTTGCACAGTGCTGGAGAAGCTGAGTGAGTGTCTGTGCTTTATATCCCTTGGAGGTTGCAGATGCAGCTGTGTTTATACTGCAGCCTGTTCCACAGGCCTGCAGGAGAGGAGTGGGGTGCCTGAGCCAGACACAGAAAGAGAGGGGGGCTGACCTCGGGGGAGCCACATGGAAATGTTGAATGGTGGGAAACAAAGGGAGCAGCCAGCAGATGCAGCACTCAATGGGGCAGCTTTTGGGAGCAGCTTCTACGGAATCAGAGGCAGCAGAAACCACTGAGAAGGGAAGTTTCAGTGTGGGTAAAGTGTGGGTACAGCCAGAGCTTCCTGTCCGGTCCAGTTCTCTCCCAGATGTGGGGAGGGTGTGTCCTGGGTGCCAAAAGGGTCGATCCTACAGGCTCAGCCCAAGGCTGGGCTTTCAGTTCTCTCCTGTGGGTCGTGGTGGGACTGTGGTCTGGCAGCTCCTCAGGTCCTTGGCAGGAGGTACAAGGTTGTGCAGTGCCACGGGCAGTGGGCTGGGAAACCTGCCCTGCACCATGGCCTGCAGCACCAAGGAGTCCATGAAAGCAGCACTGGGAGGCTGCTGTGCCCAGCTCAGAAACTTCTGTGTGCTCTTCCATCTGGAAAAATGAACAGTGTACTGATCTGTGGCAGTCCTGTGAGAGCAGCCAGGTGCACACATTGAGCTGTGAATGAGCATAAAGATGAGCAGCATTGTCACTGCTGTTCCCTGAAGAAACGATGTGGAATGGAAGTGCAGCAGGAGTCTTGCTGGATTTGACATGGTGCTCATTCACCACACTGCAGATGCAGCTCAGTTTGAGCCATGTGAGGCAGGGTGTTTTTGCATTTAAATGTTACATTTATCACAAGTATGTGACACAATGAGATTCATTTCTCTCTTTGCCGCTACTTTAGTTTTTGCTCTTGCTTATTCTGTTTAATCTCTCCCCACCATTTTGTTGCACAAAATATAAATACATTACTATTTTCTACAGCATAGGGTCATAATTGAAATTTTTGCTTGTGCTTGAGCAGGGTGGTAGGGTTTTGAATCCAAGACAATAAAGTTTTTCATGTTCATGGTTTAAACAAAAACGCTGTATATGCCCCATCCCTGACGTGTTCCTGGCCAGCTTGGATGGGGCTTGGAGCAACCTGCTCTAGTGGAAGAATGTTGGATCTAGGTGACCTGTAAGGTCTCTTACAACCCAAACTATCCCCTGATTCTGTGAGTCTATACTCTGAATATTTATAACTTAAAGTTGGGTAAAATCATGAGAGATTTTCCCTTGCTCAGGCTGGATTCCATTGGCTAGGTAGGTGTCATTCCTAGTTCACCCAGAGGAAAACAGAGCTGCACAAGGTTTTGTATACTCCAGCGGCACACAGGTTTTGTGTTCACTTAGCCTGAGGACAATTCAGGCATAATCTCATACCGTGTAAGCTCAAAATAAAAATAAAATTAGCAGTTCTAGATAGCAGAGCTTCTCTTGCAGAGTTGCTGAGTGAAGAGCTGTCAGGTTACATTAAGAGCACAGTTACTGCAGCTGATTGCTTTGTATGGGGTATTTGCCAGTCTGTCTCCTGTGTAATCATGAAGAGTGCACTGATTTAAAGAAGAGCTGCACATAAGTAAGACATCCATGAACAAGTTTGTGGAAAAGACATTCATACTCTCTAGGTCCTGCTAAATACCTCAAACCTAGGAAGTCTCTGAGCTGCAGTCTGTAGAAGGGTATTTGGGGCTAGTACTTTCCCTCTAGCCTTCTTCCCTGAGCATCTAGCTTGGACACCAGGAGATCCAGCATAGTGGGGATGGAGGGATACTTAGTCCAAATCTGCATGGCTGGACCTTACATATTCCTAGCTAGAAGGTGAGAAATGGGTTTGTTTGTGAATGTACCTAAGTGACCTCTGGAGACTGTGCCTCATGGAAGGGCTGAGATGCATTATCAGTCAGTGCCACACAACACAATCTCCCTGCACCTGCAGTGCCTGCTCTGTGCTTCAACATCAGGCTGCAGTTTTGAGTGCTGGCAGGTCGGCACCTTTCGTGAGCACCAGATGAATTTTTAAAGGGAAAAAGCTGAACCATTGCCAAGAGGTTATAAGGCTGGTGAAGGAACACGAGGCTGGGGAGGAGGTTGCACAAAAAGAGCAGTAAGTGAGAGATTCTTCAAACAAGATCTGTGCTCTGAGCTGTACTAACTGCACTGAACTGGAATGTGTTAAATGATTGAGAGGAGATGGAGGCCATCTCCAGGCAGCATAGAACCCCAGGGACTGGTAAATAATGAATACAATTCTTCTGCTGTTAGTGGGATGACTCATCACTCACTGTCTGTTTTAAGCCCCTGCTGCAGGGGTTGGAGGACTGGGCCTCTTAAACCTGTATTGCAAGGCTAAAACAGCTCTGAGCCCTGGCTGCTGCTGGGTCATTCCTTTATCCACCTAGATAAGATAGAAAAGACACCAGCAGTAGGTGCTGAAAGAGGGAGCCTGAACAAGGAGGACACGTTTGTCCGACTGTTTTGTTTGAAGGATTTTAACCCACAAGTTGTTGTTTTCCTTGGCTTTCCTAAAACCAGGGAAGCAGGAAGGTGGCTGCTGACACGAAGCTCTCCAGACCTGTCTTGGAGCTTCTGCTGACAGGCACCAAGGGCTCCCCTGTGCACAGAAGCCCAGCAAAGTTCTGGGACTGAGCCATCCTGCCAAGGGAAAGCCCAGAATCACTGACCCAGATATCAACTGCTCCATGTGTAGTGGAAGTGGCACCAGCAAAAACCTGATACTGTGCCCCATCATTTGTCCATTTGACCAGACCCGGAAGAGTCAGATGTGAGGTCTTCAGCTTCCTGCCCCAGCTGTGACACGTGGAAAACCAGGAGCCATTTCCAGCTGGTATTTCCAAAGGTAATGTTTTTGTCAAAGTTAGTGCCAGTTCCACTGTGCAGGTTTAGGGGCAGTTCAGAACTTCGTAGAGTGGCTGCAAAACCAAATTTTGTTGTACTAATGGACTGGTGTTGCAGGATGCCTAGACCAAAGAACAGGTCACAGTGGTCCTGGTCTGCTTTCATGCACCAGTGTCTGTAGTGGTGTTATTTTATTTGCCTTTTAATTGTTAGTGGTTTGTTCTATGTACAAACAAAGTGGTTTGTTCCGTTTAACCAAGGGCATTGATCTCCCTGTTTAGTCCTCCTTTCTTCTGCAAAAGCATTTTCTTCCTTCCTTTTTAAGAAGTTGAAAACAAAAATCCTTTTAGGTCATTGAGAATCTTAGGGCAGCCAGCAGTATGTATTGGTTAGATCATTTCAGTGAGTGCACTGTCTGTTCATTATCCATGACTGTGTGTATCACAGTTGTCTGCCCCTTAAGTGAATTTAATGACTGTAATGTGCACACTCATTTGCTTTTAGATGTTAAGATGAGCAATCTTACTCGTCATGAATTCTGCCCTGACACATCCTTCCAACAGCACTTCCTGGACCTCCCCAGCCTCATGCTGTGGACAGTCTCAGACAATAGCTCAGCTCTGCTTTTGTGCTTCCCATTGTGCTGCAGCTGTGTCTAGAAACCACACCTGTGATCTTGAATGAGTTTATTGTAAGAAGAAACCCTTGCTCTGCAGAGCTCCCAGTCTAAAGAGATGAGACAGATGACAGGTGGAAATGAAAGGGAGGCACCAGCAGGCTCTGTGACTTGCTTGACCTCCTGTGGCAGTTGTGAGGTCCCACGTGCAGGGCGTGTGACAAAACTGGGGCAGTGATCCAGCTGTCTGGGTCCCCATGGCTTTGGCATAGCTCCTAGACCAGCCAGTCTCCCCAAGTATCAGGTAGTGAGACCTTAGAAAGAACCCAACAGTGCAGTGTGGCTGTAAATCAAAACAAGGCAACTGTTCATCAGCCCAGGAAAAATGATCAGGAATAAGTGTATAATCTGTAGAGTCTTTATGTCTGAAATGGGATTGCTAGGGGGTATTTATAGTGGCTTTTTTACAGGACAGTCGTCATGGAGAAATTGTGGAAATATCAGAAGTCATGCATCTACTTCTGTAAAGATCATTCCCAGAGGGAGTGGTTTCTGGGAAGACAGCAGTGAGGTTACAGAAGGATGTCTGAAATGAAATAGCCTGTTTAGGGACCAGCCCTGCTGCCCCTGCTAATTCGTAGGGTCTCAGCAAGAATTTTCTTTGACCACAGTAGGAAATACTCAACATTCTCTTTAGGTTTCCAACTCTGTACCCAACTCTGCAGGGCAAGCACGGAAGTGAACAAGCCCAGGTGGGAAAGTCAAAATCCACAAAGAGATGGAACAGCTTCTTTTGGAAGGGGAAGCTAGAGAAGACTTCTGTTTTCATCAGCTTGCCCTTTGCCTGGTTTACATGCAAGCCTCATAGTCTTGGGTGTGTGAGACTTGGTGTAATATGAAGAGTACACTTCAGATACTGTGTTATTTCTGTTCACCTTGGTTCCTGTTCCTAGAGACATGCCTGGAGATCATCTGCTGAGAAGTTTAATTTACAAAACCACTTTTTTGCAATGTTGACAAAGACATAGCCAGTACCCAGTAAGGAATTGTGAGTTAAACTACTAGAGTAGTTATTCTTTCGTTGTTAGCATGTTAGGGAAAAGGGTAATATGGCAAAGAAATCTTCAGAAAGTTGGTCAGAGACATTGCTTTGGATATTGCAATACTGCTTTGTTTTTCTGGCAGTGTTTTGTTAGTGTGCCAATATACAATACCTATCTTAAGTCTAGTTACAAGGCGTTTCCTTACCCTCCCATTGCTTTGCTATGCTATAAACCAGACCTTTTATTAAACGAAGCATTTGCAAACAGCTGCTGCTTGGGAGCAGTGAGCCCTGAGTTGCCTTTACCACAGCTCACAAGGCAGCTCAGGATTCAGGGTACCTTGGTGCTGCAGCAAGAGGAGTGTGCCCGGTGCAAGCTGCAAGGATGCACTCTTGTGGCAAAGAGGTGCTGTACAGGGAATGGGTGGAGTTGGAATCACCTTCTGGTTATTAGGAAATTGAAGATTTTCATACTCAAATAAGCTGAAGAGATTACCAGCTGTACTAGGGAATTTTCACTGCAGCATCCGTGTTTTGTATTAGTTCTCATTATGTTTTCTCTGCTGGAGGAAAACTTCTATTTTCTGAACTTCTTACGAGCAGCTGCTGTTCTGCATGCCTCAGTGTTTGCTCCCCTGGGCACATATTCATAGCAGCCTCCCAGGCAACTCTTTCTCTGCATGGCTCAGAGGAGAGGAGCTGTCAAAGGGCAGAAGCTGTCTCCCTGAGGAGTGCCAGCTGCCTCAGTGAGCCTGGCACCCCCCAAAACCCTGTCCCTGCTGCCTTTGCTCTGCAGACAATAAAAACCCCACAGCTGAGGCAGTGCAGCATTGTCTCCCACTCCTGCCTTACAGCACTTCCAAGGTCAGGTGGGGAGGGAGGGTGCCAGGAGAGGATGGGATGGTGTGGGCTGGCTGGTGGCTGTGGGGTGTTGCGTTAACCACAGAGCAGCACCAGCAGAACCACGGCGAGGGCTGTGTGTCTGCAAAACCAGGGACTGAGAACCAGCCAAGAGGAACCACAGGTTGATTGGGGTGAACTGCTGAAAGACTCTGAGCCTCTTTTAAAGGTGCTTAGGTGCCTGCTGATATGGATGGAGTTTTGAACTTCCTCAGAGAACCTACCTGGAGGCTATTTTCAGTCTTCCCTCTTGGACTTTTTGTCTTCTCTGTAGCTCACAGCTGATCATGTGCTCTTTCTCTGCCACTGGTTACCTAAGTTGTGTGTTCAGAGCAGTTCTTTTTTAACTGTTTGCTAATGTGTGACTGAAAAGCCTTTAGCATGAGTCTCCCATGTCTATCTCTGTCATTTAGGGGGCCTGTTTCTACTACTAGATGTGTCTTGCAAGAGTTTCCCTGTGGAGGAAGCCGGGGATGTTTGCAGACTGTTTATGTAAGGTGGTACTGACAAAACCCACTTGAAACAGTGTGTGGTTATGTCATTATAGGGTGTCCTCCAAACATCTCTTACCACATTCTGCAAGAGAAACCACAGTCAATCAGCAGCTAAAGCAGGAATGCAGAAGGGTAATAGCAAACAAAAGTGCCGAGCAGTTGGCTCCGTTCTGAGTGTGACAGATGGATCCCAGGTACCAAAGCGAGCAGCAGATCCACAAAGGCAAACACAGTCTGTAACACTGCCTGACTTCTCATGGGGTGTCTGAGGATGAGTGCCTCTGTTTTCCAAGAGACCCAAAGCTGTCCTGGCAAAGTTCCTTGGTGTGGGACTTGGCAGGAGCAGCCCTCAGGGAGCACCAGCCCGAGGAGTCAGATGGGTTAGGAATGATCAGGGCAGCCAGGGCAAAGCTGGGGGCTTCCAGGGCTGATGGACTTGTTCCTGATGGAGCTGGGGACCTTCTCACCTGTATGGCCCCCAGAGTTCATCTGCATACCTGAGTGAGAGTGCAAGGCTCCAGGACTAGCACTGAGGCCGTCTGGATCTCTGTGGATGGCCAGATGGAGTAAAAGCCACTGGACACTGGGTGAGTAACTGAAGTAGGTGATGTTGAAGATTCCAGTTTAACAGATAATGGGGATTATTCCTATGAAGTCCTTCTTATTTTGAACATTTAAGATATTAGCATACACACAAGATAGGAACATAGGGTTGATCAGGACAGATTTGAACAGTTTCCAGTGTTCCTAGTTGAAAATGGGTCAGGAAAAGTGAAATTATTGGAAATAAAAAGGGAAGTCATGAATAAATATTCAGCAACATTGCTTCTCCAAACTGAGTTTTTCCCCTGTGAAAATGTGGCATTTTAATAAAATGGAATAGACTAGCTTTGAAACATCAATGTGAGCATACTTTCCTTTTACACTAAATTATAACCACTGTCAGTGTATCTGCACTGAAAGCTGTTTATCAAACCACCTTGTGCTGCACCCAGATGGTAAAACTCCACACAAAACAATCATAACTCTGGCTATCATACAGAATTTATTCCCTGGCTGACTTCAGTCTGAGCCAAAGCAAATACTGGCGAACAGGTGAAGGCTTTATGAACTGCAGAAAAATAGATTTCTGGGTGCTTTTTCAGAATACAAAGTATGTTGTAGATTCTTAGGAAGACTAAAATTGTCAGAAACATTTAATCTCATACTGGAAGTACCCATGTGGTTTTCCCAAGATGTTGAATAGTAAAATTAGTGTGACTTAAATTAAAAGGAGCTGTTGTCTAGAAATGGAACTCTTTGTTTGAACTTAAGAGTTTAGTTTAATTCAAGGAGTGTTTTCTGAACTGGCACATCAGCTCAGTAGGAGAATAAGCATGGCAATATATAAGGAATTGTCTTTGAATGTCCAGGGTTCTGACAGCCTCTGGGTGAAAACTGACCCACAGCAGCTGCAGTGGTACCGTAAGAATGCTCGTTTTACCCGAGTGTCTCTGGCTTCCTGTGTGGGGATACCTGCCGCAGAGTGGAGTGCCTGCACAGCCTTCTGAGAAACAGCCATGATGTCTTCAGGATATGAAGAATTATTTTCTCCCCTTCTGCCTCAAAAGGTCTGCAGATAATATCTCCTTTTTGTATTCAAGTTTTACAGATTTTCAGAAAACTTCAGCTTCCCGGAGCGAACGGGATGTGAAGAGCAGAACAAGAATACCCCTTGAATTCACCGGCTCGCTCGCTCTCCATCCCCGTGTCCCCGGAATGGGGCTGGCCCTCCCCGGCTCCCGGGGCCAGCTCCGGGCTGCCGAGGGCTGCGGGCAGCGGGTCACGGCCCCTGGTGCTTCCAAAAGTGTTCCTCTCCCGCCATCTCCTGGTCGGCTCTGGGGCGTTCCGCGCACGTCCTGCTGCGCAGAAAGCCGGCAGTGGGTACCCTGCTTGCCCTGCTCTGGGGGAGGCATTGATTGCCCTGCTCTGGGCCTCCTCTCCCTGCTGCTCCCCCCGGCTCGTGGGGAGCCACACGTCCTTGGTGTGGATGGCACCTGGCTGAGTAGGTGTGTGACAAAAGCTGCTTGTATTAAACACCAAGTCTGCTCACAGACATAAAAGTCACAAAAAACACTAGAAGCTCCATCCCCGTATAGAATAGGAGCTCTACCCGTCCTGGATGGTTTTTCTGAAAGCAGCTCTTCTGTAAAAGGTAACAAATACTAGCATCGAGGTGATTTCTCCAGAGCTGCTCACACTGGGGGCCATGGGGCTTCCTGTGCCTGAGCTCCCACGTGCAGCCCCTTGGGTCAGGTCGGTGTCTGGAGGAGCAGCTTGAGCTGCTGGGACAGAAGAGCTGAAGGAAGTGTCCCTCCTTGGAGGGGTGCAGATCTTAGCTTTGGGGACTGGAGCCCACCACTAGTTAAACCAACAGAAGTTAAACTAAAGATTGTAAATAATCAATAACTGGGGCTGGGGATCCAAAATCTCTGGCTTTCCTGCCTTGATAACTACATACTTCCTTCCCATCCTAAAAGAACAACGTGTTATCCAGCTTGTGTTCCTAAACATGTAGGTACTAAGCAGAAGTTGATCACTGACTTCCTATGCTCATTTATCCTACATAGCCATATATAATTTAGTCAATAGAGATGAAATTGTGTTTCTTCAGCTGATTTTGAAATTGCCAGACAGTCATTGGCTGATGACTTGTGCTCGTTTGTTATAGAAACTGTTTTCTACAGCTAACTAGGCATAGTGAATTTGAAATGCATTCACTTTTTTCTGAAAGTCAGAGGAGTTCTTGGTTCTGCACATCCCCCTGCTGGCTGTTTTAAGCAGATTATAATCAAATTTCCCCAGTTCTTTTTAGTGTTTTTTCTTCTTCTGTGTTGTGTGTGAAAAGCCCACACAAACAACAAGGAAAACTGACCGACAGCCTTGGGGAAACAGTGGAACTCTGCAAAATGCCAGGCACACAAAACAAACTAACTGAAACACCAGGAAAGCAGGCAATTGTTTCTAGTCACTATATGTTATAATGGGAGCCCAAGGGATTCTAACAGATGTGGGATTTTTGAAGCAAGATGTGTCCTCAACACAGATGATGCTGTACTTCTTGGTGAAAGGTTGAGTGTAAATGCTGCTTCTTACTTCACCACGACTGATGTGGTCCACAGGAAATTTTAAAACATCAGGGTGTGATGTAGACTCCAGAAGATCTTTCTTTGGAAGAGGCAGCTGTCTTTGGCTCCCTTCCCTGGATGGGAACTCTAAGGTGGAGTTTTACAACTGAAGCCATGCGGAGTTCACTGCCTCTGGGCACACCGCCGTTTCTAAGTGGGCCTCGTGCTTCTCATGAGCCAAAGCCTTTGTAAACAACCTCCAAAGGGATTTTAAACCAAACCAACCAAACTTGGTACCAGAACCAGCAGGAATGGTGGGCTAAGGTGGCCAGAGACAGAGGCAGTCTGGAGAGCTCAGTGCTGCAGCCCTGTCACTGCTGCTCCTCTGCAGCTGTACCTGGCACAGTCAGGAGCCCCCTGTCTGGGGGCACGGGGGGCTGGGGCTGGGGCTGGGTCACCCTCCTTATCTGAAGGAGGCAGAGAGGAGGCCCAGGGCCTGAGCTGCAGCTCAGCAGCTTAAGAAGTTTTCTTGTGCAGGTGCCATCCTGGTATGAAGAAAAAAACTTCAGGAACCCAGCTTCAGGTTATGTATTCTCAGCTAAATCCCATCTGAGCTGTGTGAGCTGCAAAAATCAAATTAGAAATTAAGACAGATGGGAACCCCTCAAAAATAGTATGCTGGTTTGTTTCCTAAAAGGATTTTGACAGCCTGTTCAAAGCTGTGCAGCCTACTACCTATCTCTGCCTGGTCTTTGAGACACAATTCAAAATAAACTCATTAAAGGCTTGTGTTTCAGCAGGGGAAATGCAGAGTTGCCTTTTTGCATTTCTAGTGGCAACATCAGCAGCAGATAGGTACAAACAGCTGAAAAGCTCTGTTTATGTCACTGCCTGGCCCCATAGTGGGCTGTATGCATGGGATGACTACTTCTAAGTGTGAAAATGCACCTCTGTGTAGCTCCTCTAGTGCGTGTGCAGCACCCGTTAGTGCTTGGTAGGAGGCTGCCTGCAGTGAACCTGGAGAGGAGACTTTGCAGTTGTATTTCACATTGGGAACTTCTCATGGAATGCTGCAGGCATCAGGAAGAGGTAATTGCTTCTGCATGGGTATCTGCAGCTGCTTAAAACCCTTTATCTCCTGAGTGTGGCAAGTGCTTGAAGTAGAAGTATGTGATTCAAAAAAGAGGTTTGTGGATGAGTAAGTCTGAAGTTCAAGCATTGGCCTTGTAGCAGGTTAACGAAACTTCTAAAAGGCTTTGGCAATTCTAGTTGGGGTTTTTAATTGCAGCCAGCAATAAATGCTCCAAGCCCCCTAATAAATCTGTGCGGGCTTGTCTTCCCCACAGCCCCTCCCCTGAAGCAGGGCAGGGAGAGGCTAACCTGAGAGATTTGTTTCTTCTGGACCTGCAGTAAAGTTCGGCATTCCGAGAGATTTTCTGTGGCTCCTGAGAATGCCCTTAATCTGTCCCAGAGAGCAGGTCAGGAACCTGATGGCTGTACCTACAGCCACAGCTTTACACAAGAATTCCATTCTCAGCTGCCCTGAGCTTCTGCCCTGGGAGCTGCCCAGCTATCTCCCTGGTAAAGCTTTTATCCTAATCTGAAGGGAGCTGTTTGCACAGGGGCTGGGGGCAGCGGCCCCGACGAGGAGCAGGAGGACTGGAGGCCCAGTTTGCCTTCAGTGCTGGCTGCAGCTGGGCCCGGGGGTGAGATGGGCCCTTCGGGTCACATTGCTGGGGCTGTTCTGGGAGCTGCTGAGTCTGGAGTTGGAACTCCCTGTCTTTGGCTGCCCTGCCAGTGTCACTCCCTAACCTAGTTCTGTCAGAATGATGCAGGTTAGGTTAGGTGTTTTTTTAATATGGGAAAAGTAGCCTCAAGCCAGGTTCTCTTGCTCAACGTCTATTACAATAATAGCATGCGACATTCATATTGTGCTCTGCTCGAGAGTGTGTGATCAGCTTGTGATTGGACTTTAATGCCTCTGTAAATAAAAGAAACACAGAACAAAAAGCATGATAGTCTCTCAGAAATCCAGCTGATTCCTGGAAGAGTTAACTCATTTAGAAACCTTTTAGTGGGCCATATTGATTACATGGATGTGTTCAGAGCAGCTGTGGATATTGCAGTAACAATGAACTGAAGCAGTTTATCAGCACGTCAATTACTTTACTGGTAAAAGAAGGAGCTTTAATTGGACTAATGATGATGGGCTCAATCTTACGTTGAAGCTATCTGGCTATCACAAAATTATCTGTCAATGAGCTCATCTGTTTTGCAAGGAAGAAGCTCATAATCTCATAGCATGGAAGATGTTCTGGCTATTTATAGTCACTGATTTTATTTGTAGGGAATATCATGACTTCACAAGTGCAGTGGCACTAATCTCCCTGGTAAAGCATTTATCCTAATCTAAAGGGAGCTGTTTGCTACAAAGCCAGCCTGTACTTAACAGGGCCATTGAACAAATTTGCAACACTGGCAGTCATTTGCCTGTAAAAGCAGCAGGTGAAGCAGTGTGTCCTGAATGAACAGCAGCCCAGAGCCAGGCTGCTCTCTGCAAATGAGAAGATGTTCCTACCCGCAATGGCTGAAGTGCCGAGATGAATTGGGCAGCAGCACATGAGCAGCTGAGAACGTGCTGCAGCCTTCTGGCTGCTGGGGCTCTGCAGGGCTGGCTTTAGGCACTCTCAGTTAAAGAGCAGGCTGCTGTTCTTACACCGAGGACAGGGAGAGTTTACCTTTTCTCAGGTATTTCTCACCCTGTTCCAAACTAGCTAGTCTGGGCTAGCTTTTAGCACTAAGTCATACGGAATTGCTTTTGGCACCTGCTCCCAAGGGATGAAAATACCTTTCTGGTTATGTTGCAGAGATCACTGAGGACCACTGAGATAGCTGAATTATATCTCCAGGAGATCAGACATGTTCCCTGCTGAGCCAAATGGAGAATAAGTTAATCAGAAAGCAGGGGGGAAGTGGAGTTTCTGCACAGTTCAGGGGTGGAGGAGCACTGAGCCAGCAGAGATCACTGCTGGGGTGGAGGAAGGAAGCTGTCAGTCTGTGACCTGCTCAGACCAGGGCTGGGTTAACAATTCCACAGCTCAAGCCTTCAGCAGGACGTGGATCCAAGCCCAGGACAGGCTGGGGTGCAGGAAGCCCTGTCAGGGCTGTGAGGGCTCTGAAGGGAGGGAGTGTGGGTGCACAGCACCTGCTGCCTTCCACCAGGCACTTCATTTCTTGCATGGCTGCTGCAGTGTCCCTCAGCTCTCAGCAAGCTCCTGGGCTGCAGCTCTGCCTGAAAGGATAGTGCAGCCCCACGTCTGAATTTATTTTGCTCCTTGAAATCTGCAGGAATAGAATGCACTTCACTCACTGTGTGCCTGCTCTGCTGAGGCCTGCCCTTCCTGGCTGTGGGCTCCGTGGTTCCACAAAGATGAGCAGATTTGTACACAAGGTACATACAGGATAAACTGGGACCACGTCAGGGGAAAAGGCCAGATGTGTGTTCCTTTAAATCATAATCCTTCATGTAGTATCATACTTAGTTGTCATAGAAACCATGGCATCACTAAGACTTGCAGCTCTTGATCCTGCAAAACAATTGAGCATTTGCTTTTAATATAAAGTGTGTGCTTAAATTCCAACTATTTCTGTGGCACTGCTTGTATGCCTAGAACAAAGCCTACACTATTTTTTCCTGTGTGAGAGTGATGTGGCCCAGTAAAACCTCCTGGTTTCTTTCATTAAGCCCAAACAGTATGCATGTTTCACAATCAGAAAAACTACTAGCACAGAAAAGGTCTAAAGAGAGTCCAGACAGAACTTTTAAAGAAGATGTGTTGAAACTGAATGCTTGATTAGATCATATCACTGCTTGTCTCTGCTTCTGCAGCCTGGAAAAGAATTAGAATGAGATTTTTCACAATTTCTTCCAGTACTTAGAACACTGGACAACTCTTAATTCTACTGATTGTATAAGGAGAAATTTTTTTTTCAGTTAATCTAGAACATACAGAAGTTCTATGATAACTTCTAGCAGAAACATTCATGTTCCCAAATTAAATAGCCTATTTATGGTAGCTGTTCATGAGGCATTTTGCATTTTTCTTTGGTTTCTGATTTAAATGTTTAACACTTCTGTTTTAATTTTAAGATATGTTTTAGCATTCAAAGTGCTGAGGAAAGTATGAAAGTATCCCTTGTGTCTCCAAGAAAACAACAAGAAAAGTTTGAAGTTCTGGGGGGTTTAAAACATCTTTTATCCGGGTCTTTGAGCAGGGATCCATGTGGAATATTCAATTCTACTGCAGATGCATTTGAAAGATGACACGGGATATTTCACTCATTTACAGGAACTACAGGATTTCCCCCAGCTCATACTACAAATGAAATGCTCAGGGTACCTTTTCAGTGACTGAATATTCCCCTGCAGACAGCTCATCCCAGACTTGCTGGACTCAGTGGGCTCTTTATCAGAATTAGGTGGTTTAGCCTATATATGCCTGGTTTATAATTCATATTTGGTCTCATGATAGACAGGGGCTACTGCTTTGACCGATTTCAGCTGTTGCTAACTGGGTCTGTGCACATCTGTTACAGCTGTTCTGTACAAAGTTATACATTTGCATTTGTGCCAAGGAAACCTGTTCTGTAGAACTTCAGTAGGTCAAGGTGGTGGCGACTCCACAGTAAATTCAGTGCATTTGTAATGCTGTCTGTCAGCAGAAAACAAAAAGCAGCAATATCCCAAAGGCATCAGCTTTTGTGGAAATTAAAGCAGAAGGTTAATAAAGGGGGCTGAGTCACAACTCTCTTCCAATTCAGGGGATGTTTGTGGACAGATCTCCCTGTTATTTACTGAACTCCACCTGCTGGTAAATGACTGTGTGTTTCTAAAAGCCCTTTTTGTAAAAAGTTTAAATTTTGTCAATGGAAAAAGGGCTTTAAAATCTTCCTGACTTATCTCCTTGACTGGAGAAGGAGGTATCACCATTTGTACGGCTGCAAAGATGAATTAATGAGTGTGCTGCTGATTTTGCTGGTTTCAGAGTCCCTGGACAAAAAGAATCTCATCCCTAAAAAACATTTCATGAAATAGCATGATTCACACAAAAAATGAATAAGAATTTATGGTCAGTCATATTGACCAGCAGACACATAAAGGAATATTCCCCAGATTAGTTTTCAATAATACTGTGTAAATGCAATTAATTTAAGCTGAGAACAAGAGCGGGAAAGGGGACAGTAAGCTGCTTTTCTCTTTTATACGTACAGGGCTGAAGTGGGGCTCTTGCACAGCTCCCCAGTGTTCCCCCAAGTCCATGGGAGGCGATGGACACAATGCTGGACGGTCCTGAGCGCTGGAAATCAATTTCAGAGCACAGAAGAGCGCCAGTGCCCTCTTTTCTCGGTCTCTCCCTCGTTTGCCCTCCCGGGTGTCGGCGATGCGGGGGCTCCGCTCCCTCCCGAGCCCGGGGCCCCGGCGGGCTGCGGGGCCGGCCCGGGCCGCCAGGGGGCGCCTCACCGCCAGGGGCGCCTCACCGCCAGGGGGCGCCCTGCGAGCGCAGCGGGGCCGCCGAGGGAGCGACAGCGGGACATGGGGACATGGGGACAGGGGGACAAGGGGACAGAGGGACAGGGGGACAGAGGGACAGGGGGACAAGGGGACAGAGGGACAGGGGGACAGAGGGACAGGGGCACAGAGGGACAGCGGGACAGGGGGACAGGGGGACAAGGGGACAGAGGGACATGGGGACAGGGGGACATGGGGACAGAGGGACAGAGGGACATGGGGACAGAGGGACATGGGGACAGAGGGACAAGGGGACAGAGGGACAAGGGGACAGAGGGACATGGGGACAGGGGGACATGGGGACAGAGGGACAAGGGGACAGTGGGACAGAGGGACATGGGGACAGAGGGACATGGGGACAGAAGGACACCAGGACACCGGGACATCAGATCAGAGGGACGCTGGGACATGGGAGCACCGGGACATGGGGCAGCTCCTGGACACAGCCGGGACACATCCAGGACACACCGGGCAGCTCTTGGGGCCCGGCGGGGGCGGCTGGCGGGGCGGTCCCCAGTCCCCAGTCCCCAGCGCTGCCCCGCACTCCGCCCTCTCCAGCCCATCCCACCGCCCTAAACCCGCAGCTTTTCCCTTGGCCTTCCCCACCGTGCCCACTTTGGGCCAGCCTTGGCCCGGCTTGGCAGCTCTTCTGCCCTCTGGCATTGCTCCCTCGAGGAAACAATCCTTCTAGGGTCTCTTATGTCAGAGTGGCAGGAGGCTTTGGGCCAACACTCAGGTTATGTTTTCCTCTTCGCGGTTAATTCAACTTTCCTTGCTTCTTTGCTGCATCAGTACCAGATAATCCCTTGCACAGTGCTCTCAGCCTGCAGATCTGGGGAGCCAGACCATAAATGCCTGTGCTACAGCTCTCTGTACCATTGGTTACGTGGTACAGCCATGGACTGATGAAGGGGGGGATGATAAAGGTCCTTTAGCTCCTGCCCTCCAACCCTGTCCCTGTGGGAAGGCAGTGTACCCCTGTTTGACTATGCCCTAGTTAAAACTGTTTACATGAGACTGGTTCTCCAAGCCAGAAGAATCTTCCAGATTTATCTCAGCCAGAGAGGGGACAAGTTAAGACTCTTGTCTAGAAAAAAAAAACAACAATCCCCTTGGTGAGTACATTGCCATACTGCATTCTTGCAGGTGTCACACGGATGTTGTTCTGAGGTTTGCTCAGTTGTGCCTGGAGCTAAAGTGAGTGCAAGGCAGGGCTAGGATTGGGGTGTGTAAAGGAGTATCCTAATGGACATTGGCTGCATCAGACAATCTAGCTCTGGTGTTTAATGCTGTTAAGTCTCATGTCAGAAATCTGTTCTCCAAGTCCCACAGTCTGATTTGTGGTGATTTTCTGCCAGGATCACAGCTGCAGTGTTCTCGGTGAAGAACACAATAGGATGTACCAAAGCAGGGTGGAATCTGGAACCAGCAGCAGCATCTGCTCTGCCTCCCCTGGCCAAAACAGGCGGTGACTGTGGGTGGAAATCCGGAGAATCCTGTGGAAAGTAAGAAGTGTGGATGCATGAGAAAGAACTGGGAAGGGGGTGGAGGGGGTTGTAGAATGAGCCCAAGTGTGATGGTGATATAAAAATACAATCTATAGGAGAGCAGGAATCACTAAGTTTGCAGCTTCAAGGGCTTGCTTTTTTTTAATTGATTTTTCAGCACCTCTTGGAATTATTTTCTTGTTCTCATTGCTATTCAAAATGTCTCCCTATGTCATCTGATAATTTCATCAATTACAGTCTCTTCTAAATCACAATGAAAGTCTTGATCTGAACTCTAACACAACACTACCATGATCCATTTTAAACACACTAAGTACCTTTTCCTACTCAGTAACTTGGTATTTTTATTCCTTACTCACAATTCTTAAGCCAGTTCTCAAATTATGTGGGTGCTGTTATGTCAAAAGAGATGTAAATTAGTTATATTCAGAATTCTGTGATTCAGTCTTCCAAATGTTTGTTTAAAGGCAAGTATGTTGGTTCTGTTACTTTCCTTTTACTCCCTGCTGTTGTAAGTCTGTGTGAAAGTTCCCTTCCTTATGAACTGCAGGGCACATATAACTGCCTGAGTCTGCTTCAGCAGCTTTGTGTGCTTGGAATTTGTTTCTAGCAGGAAAAGTGTCAGATTGACAGAAATTGCTATGATCTTTTTTTTCCTGAGCTTTGGTCTCTCATTTGATTCTGAGACTGCTGTTTTCTGTGACTTTTTCTCAGTCATTCTGAGGAAAGATGACTTCAAGTCAGGTTTACAATGGAAAAAAAAATCACCTTATATTTTCTGTCCTCCTTTCACCAATAAAGGTATGTGGGTTAGTTTTCCAGATGTACTTCACTACCTTTTTTTTTTTTTTTACAGTGTTGTATCTACCAAACTCAATTTTGTGCATTTGATATTTAAAATCTAGGCGATGCAGTTTAGGTAAAAAAAATAAATCTCATACTGGGGCTTGGTAGATCTTGACTTGTGGCCTGAGGACACTTGTGATTTCCAAATCAGCAAATGGTTGGAAGGCACTGGTTTAGCCCCCCAGGCTGACCCTCCCCAGGTATCAGGTGGGGCTGCAGCCTGGGCCTGCTTGGTGTGACACTGCTCAGGTCAGAGTTTGTGCAGCACTTGAGTCTGGAGGGTTTGAACAGTACTGTCCCAGGCACCACTCTCTTCTCCAAAATCTAAACTTATCTACAAAAAGAGATAAAAGTAAATGAGAAGCCCTGGATAGCAGGGTTGCTGAGATGCATTTGATCTGTCTTTTCCATGCTAAGTGATGTGGTTGCAGAATCTGAAACACTAACACTGGCCTGCCCAGTTCACCTCAGTGCCTGCCAACTCAGATGCCCTCAGATGCCATATTTTAAATATAGACAAAGTTAACTATTGCACTGCCTATCAAAATAGGAAATCAAAAGGGGGATGGAGGGGCTGAGTATTCAGCTGTGGATAATTCTATTTCAGCCCTGGGAGCACTTGAGCTGGGGGGCTGCCCATTCCCTGCTTCCCACTCCAGGCAGAAATGTATTTAGCAGGACTGAGCCTGGCATCCGACCTCTGCTCCTGAACATCCCTTCTCAGCATCTCTGTTGGCAAGGGAATACAAGCTTGCTGAGCCCTGTAAGGCTTATGAGCTTGTGGATCCCAGGGAAAGGGTCCAAGTCCTAGGGAGTGCAGGGAAGGTGTGTTGGTCTACTCTGAACAGTTCTGTGCAACTACCTCTTCCCTCACCCAGCTGGGTTTGGAAAAACGATATCACATTTTCCTTTTTTCTCTAGCTTGCTCAATTTTTTTATCAAATGGAATGCCTGTGATATGGTTGCATGGCTCCTTATTTCTTTTCAGAGATGTGTTTTTCATCTGTTTTCAAGAAGCTGCATGAGCCATTAAGGAGAGAACTGGATGTGTTCCCTCCCTGTATGCACAAGGAGTTTGGTTTCTGATGTGTTTGTATAGTGATTTTTAATCCCCATCTGCAGCACTGCATGACTGTGATTGGCATGGCTTGGCTTTCCTGGGGCACCTTTCTTCTAATAACTCCCACAACTTTCATATAGAACAAAAACATATTGACCTTGCTTTGCAACAGACACCATCCAGCTTTTTGACAGTTCAGAAATATTCACTGTTCAGCCATAGATGTAAGTACAGCCAGAACTACAGATCCACAAACAGTAATATGATCTCCACAAACAGGTTTCCTCTGCAGGATTACAAACACTCCTCAGTGGATGAGCCAAGGCACTCCAAAGAAGGGACCTAATTGACTTAATTGCTGACAGCCACAGGGATGGACTCAGAAGAACTGGAGTTGAAAACTACTCTGACCATCCTGGGTAAAATCGTGCAGCTTGGGGTTTTTTGATGTTAAATTCATGGCCATGTATGTGAGTGCCTGCAGACATCTCCTTGACACCTATCACTGAACATCTGGGTGACAGTGTCCCTCTCTGTCCCAAGCTGCTCTAGGATACATTTGTTTGGCAATGCCATTCCTTAACTGTTAAAGCCTTTAAAGGTGAAATTGGTGTCTGAGGGACGAATCAGTCCCTCACACCCACTGCACATGATGCTTCTTGGAACCAGCCATTTCATCACCTTTCATGCACTGATGTATGTTATTTCTTAATGCATTGAAGGTGATTTCATTATTGAAACAATGACACTGGTGCTGGGAGCTCAGAATGCTGTGAAAGCCTGCTTTTGGCAAGCAGGACAGCTTGACTTGTGTCTTGGCAAAGCAGGATCCTCCTTCTCCCTTTGTCCACGGTTTCAGGTAGGGTCCCTCTCCTGCCCTTCTCTTTATGGGTGTCAGGTATTATTTGTCTTTTCTAGTCTCAGCTTCTGCTGCTATCTGTGAAAAAGTTTAAGAGTCTACTTGGGGATCAGCTATTATCAAGTGGTGTTATCCATCAGTAAAATCAATTTACACTTCCTCCTATCTCAGTAACTTTATCCTTTACTTTCTCTGTCTGCTGAGGTTCAGGGTTACAAAAGATCTGGGACTGACTTCCTTATTTCTGAATTGGCAGTTTCTTTTTGGTGCCTGACATTTCTTTTGGGAAAGTGACATCAGAATTAAACTGAAAGACCCTTTCTAAGTGCCAGGCTGCAAATGGGAGAAGTGAGGTCAAAAACCGAAGCTATAAACTACACTCAGAGAGACAAATCAATCCTCTGCTAGGCACATTCAACTGAATGTACAGGAGCTGCATTCAGGGGTAAAGTTGGAAATACAGCAGACCTGGAAAAGGCATTCACAGGAAGAAAAGGACTAATACAAACTGAAATTCATCTGTGCTCGGGAATACCCTTTCTTTAAGCCCCAGACAACTATTGCTTTCATCAAAGCCTATTCATCCCATATTTTACTTAATTTCCTTCTTAATGGATCATCCTGAACTCATCTTCCTTCAGTTCCCTTTACCCCTTGCTGCTGGCCTTCTGTCTTGCCAGGGACATGTCTATCTGATCTGCTGGAAACAGGGCTGGCAGTAAATGCTAAGGGGACTTTGGTCCAAACTGTTTGTCTCCTTGCTCTATCCAACAATGCAATGAGGAATCTGCTGGGTTTTTTCTGAGAGTTTCAGTTGAAGACTCTTACAAAATTCCCTATATTTAAATCAAAAGGAGGAAAAAGAAACCAAGGGGGTTATGAAGCTATGTTATCTTCAAAACAGGGATTTGGCCAAAGTTCAGCCCCTGGGAGAGGTAACCTAGCTGTATGATAGAGAGAGGTAATCATGATGTTGAAGATGTGCATGCAAGTTAGAAAAAAATGATGTTTACAGGCAGTATAGATCAAGGAACTTAGGAGCAACTGTAACTACTGGAATCTGATAGAGTGCTCCTGAGAGGCTGTACCAAGATTCATTATCTTTATTAACCAGAGATGTCAGGTCCTGCCCTGTGTACAATAATTTTGGTGTTTGGGAAACTCTGGGCTTTCCTGAATCATCTTATGACAACATGAGATTCATGTCAGTGTCCCACGGCAAGTCCTGAAGAAAGAAACAGGAATGAGTCAGATCTGTCAAACAGCTCTTTGCACCTCTGAACCAGCCTCTGAATTCCAGAAAAGGAGACAGACCCAATGTGTTCTCAAGGTCTTATCACAGAAACTAATTCACAGCTTGCACAATGCCTGCTAAGTACTGAGAAGGGCAGGAAAATTCAGAGGAGTGGTGGCTGTGCAGCTGAATGTTACCTCTTGAAGCCTGCAACAAAAAGGCAGGCTGAAGGAGCTGGGGAAGGTTCTAGAGCAGGCTTGCAGAGCACACGTGGCCAGTTAAACAATTTGTTTGGCCTGCCAGGTGCTCAGCAGACGGTGTGGCCTTCGGATCAGTGAGTGCCTGAGAGAGCTTCCCGTGCCTTCCACCAGCTGCTGCAGGCCAGGTGTGCTCCCAGCCAGCAATCCACACCTCTCAGCTTGTACAGCTGCCAACGAGAGCGCGGTGTCACAGTCAGCAGGGAGGCAGAGGGGAGAGAAGGTAGGTGAGAAGACAAGGAGGATGGAAGAGCCGAGGTAGTGACAGAGGCAGCTCTGGTTTGGTATGACAGAAGGTGCTGTTTGAACTTGCCAAGCCTCCTCACCTGAGTGCTGCAGTCAGGCGTTGCAGGCCAGACTCCTATCGTACCAGGGAAATGGGGCTGAGTCACCAAAGTCATTCCTCTGCTGTTTCGTGCATCACACCATGCAGCACCTGACAAAGTCTGCTTGCTTTGGTTCTGTCTCTGGGCTTCCCATAGGGAGGCTCTTCCAGGCCCTCCCTTTCTAATAGGTGTAGTAATTTCCTGCTGCTTATTTATAGCTACTTTGCCCTTATATTTAAATCATCCCCTATCTCTCATAGTTCTTTGACCTGCCTGTTGCTGCATTGACACACATTTATATCCACTCTGGCTTCACTTTGCAGGCTGTCCAGTCTCAGCTCTAGGAGAGCTGAGCTGCACGCACTGTATAGCCAGAGTCCTTCAAAGGACAGCTAAAAAATCCTCAGGACTTTCTGGTACCTTTCAGAGCATTTAACCAGTGTCAATCCTTCCTGAGTTCTTTTGCAGCAAAACGTGTTCTTTGCAGCTCTCTTTCCTGGAAGGGTAGGAATCTCAAGCCCACAAACCTGCCCATATGCCTGGAGTTGCACATGTGCGTTACTGCTTTTCTGGATCTAGATTAGAGTTTGCACCACTTGACAAGATTCAGCTTGTGGTTTGTGAAGTGCTGCCAGTTTGTCTGGAATTAAAGATTTATGTAAAATATCAATTTAAAAAAAAAGGCAATTCCCTGTTCCAGGTTTATGTGTGTACTGCGTTAATTAATAGCTGGTTGGGAAACATGAAGGACATGTTTCATTGCTTGTGTACACTTCATGTCATGTGAGAGTTGCTCCATGTTCCCAAAGAACATCCATCTATATGCAAAACCAAGATGGGAAGGGACAAATAAAGGTGCAGAGATGGTATTTCCAGTGTCAGGAAGGGGCAGCACCTCTTGATCTCTGAATGTAGCGAGTGTTCACTTCACTAGGATGCTTTCATGCATTGTGATGCTTTTTCTGGGGATAAAATGTACAAATTACAGGGGAGCTTAAATGGAGCAGTAACAATTTTTCTTGGCCTCTGTGTTGCTGATTTGCAGCCCGCAGTGACTGACACGAGATTTTATGTGTATGGATCTGCCAGAAATATCGGGACAGGAATTCGTGGCTTAAGTCGACTGACCCCCGGGGAGTACTGAAGGACTGACAGGAGTCTGAGACGACAACTGCAAACCCAAAGCTGCAGGTCTTTTTTCAGCAAAACACAAGTGCGGCGAGGAAGCAATACCGCGTGCCTTTCCGCAGGGCTGAGCGGTGTGCGAGGAGGAGCAGCACGGGTGAGCGGTGTCTGCGGTTCGGCAGCGGGCACCGGGGGCTGCGAGCCGGCCTGCAGGAGGGAGCGGCCGGGCAAGGCAGGGCAGGGCAGGGCAGGGCCGGGGCGGCCGGGCAGCGCCAGCAGGTGCCGCGGGTCAGCCCGGCCGTGGCCGGCGGGCAGCGGCCCCGGGGGAGGAGCGGGGCGCGGGCCGGCCCCGGTGCGCGTGTCCCGGCCGCGGGGCCGGGCTAGCGGGAGGAGGGCAGGGCGAGGGCGGGGCGGTTGGCGCGGCTGGCCCGGCCCGCCGGGGAGGAAGGGAAGGGAAGGGGAGCGGGCTGCGCTGTTGCCCTTTTAAGCGAGCGAGCGGGCGCAGGAGGCCGGTACAAAGGGAGCTCCGCCGTGCCCCGTCGGCTGGGGCTGCCCCGGCCCCGCCATCTTCCGCCCCGCAGGCGCGGCCGGGGCCAGGGTCGGGCCGGCTGAGGCGGAGGGAGGCGGCGGCAGCGCAGGCCCGGGCCCGGAGATGAGGCCAGGATGTCGGTGTCAGGGCTCAAGGCCGAGCTGAAGTTCCTCGAGTCCATCTTCGACAAGGACCACGAGCGCTTCCGCATCGTCTCCTGGAAACTGGACGAGCTCCACTGCCAGTTTGTGCTCCTGCCGCCGCCGCCGGGCTCCAGCCCGCAGCCGCCGCCGCCGCTCACCATCCACTGCAACATCACGGTGCGGGGGCCGCGCGGGGCGGGCAGGGCCGGCCACGGCCCGCCCTCGCCATTGTCCGCGGGGCGCGGGGAGGGGGCGCAGCCCCGCCGGGGTGACTCAGCACGGGGGGGCCGCTCCCCCGGGGCTCCGGGCGCCCTCCCCGCTGCCCCCGGAACAAAAGTTACAGGGGCCGGGCGGCCTCGGCCTCTCCTCCTGCGCGGCGGGGGCTCCTCCCGGGGTCTCCTCCGGGGGAAGGACGCGGGCCCGGGCCAACGCTTCGGGGCCGGGAGCCGCCAGGCGGAACAAAGGGCGGCCGGGCCCGGGGCAGCGGGGACAGAGCCCCGGGGCGGCGGCGGGGGCAGCGGAGGGGCCCCGGGCTCCGGGCCGGCTGCGGGCGGTGCTGTGCTGTGCTGGGCTGTGCTGTGCTGTGCTGTGCGCGGAGCCCGAGCGGGCGGAGGGCGGGCGCTTTACCGAGTGCGCCACACGGCCGCGGCCTGGGGTGGGCCCGGCCTCCCCCGGGGGCCGTGCCGACGGGAAACTTGTCGGTGTCGCCGTCGTGGAGGGGTAACACAGAGCCCCTGCTCTGCTGCCGAGAGCAGTTTTATCCTGACGGGGCCTTTAAACTTGTCAGGGGCTACGAGCAGCCGTGTCTGAACCGAGGGTCTGCTGCCTGCCGAGGGCTTTGAAGGTTCTCCTTTCTGTGGGGCTTTTCCCCCTTAAATTCGTTTGGCGAAATATTTTTTAAATGAGGGGAAGAGAAGCTGATTAAAACGTTCAGTGTTGTGTGACATGGTAACAATCCTCTGGTTCTTTAGAAGTTTAGGGCCTAAACTTGCCGAAGGATCTGAATATATTGGTATCTGTGACTCATCTACAGGAAAGCGCTGGAGGTTCATTTCTGTTGGGTTAGTTGCAGCTATACGTGAATTTAAATGCTTTATCAAGATTCAACTGAATAGTGACATACTGAAAAACTTCAGGTGAAAATAGTGTGTTTGTATTTAAGGAAGGTGAATTCTACTGCTTTTTTTTTGATCTTTGTATGAAAGTTTCAAACACCATGGTGGTGAAAACATTCATGTAAGTGTGAATATTTCAGTAGGAAAGGATGAAAATCCACGTATGCAAACCAGACAAGTCTGGTAATAATCATGACCAGGTTCTCTCTTGCCTTAAAGTAACTTTATTAAATTGAAGGTGAATTGTTAAGTGGATCGTTCAGACTTTACAGGTGACTGTTTTGAGAAGTTGCCTCTGTGGTCATGGGACGAGTTGTTGTTTAACTGGATACCTGTAAGATTTTGGGGTTTTATGGTAAATAAACAAGATGCGTTGGTGTTCTTGTTTCCAGACATGACCCATCAAATGATGGATTGTGTGACTTCCTGTAAATATTTTTTATTCAGTAGAGAGTGTTCCATTGCAGAGAAATTCGGCTTTTTGTTTCCACACAACATGATCTATTTCATAAGTCTCACTCTAAGCAATCAAATGAAAGGTCTGGTGACTGTGCACCCTTAGTTGCCAGCTGAATTTGATGGGTTATTTCTTCTTTGTCAAGTCACAGCTAACAGGTAAGCCAGCAGTAAGAGCTGAAGTTGTTGTGCCTGGGATTTGTGCCGTGGTGTTTATCTACTTCTGGGACTCCTTTCATTGTAACTACTTTCAATAGTAATTCTTACTGCAAAGAAGTGTGCCCCCTTAGCTGTAGGCCTTTGGCTGAGGTGTGTCCGAGCAAGCGAGAAACCACTTAGGTCGCTGTTGTCATATTTGTGTTCATGAGGAAACAGTGTCTGCAATCTGCTGTTACAGTCACTTGCCCCAAAGGTCAGGAGATCTTTCACATGCCATTACACTTGTGGTGTATGAACTTGCAAAAAGAACAGGAAAAGTGCTGTTTGAAACCTCAGAGCTGAGACTTCTGCTTTGATGAAAGGCTGTTAGTTTCTTGAAAGCTCTGTTGACAGTTGCCTGTGAGCAGCTTGGTGCTTTCCAATGTTGACTGATTTTTTGCTCTTCAAGGCAGGTGGCTATTTGCCCCATCTCTTAAACATAAATGGGATAGGGCAACCTGAGATACAGAGGTGGCTCCCTTGAAATAAATGGGCAGCAGGTGATAGAGCCAAGAAGAGAAAGCTCATCTCTGGGCCTCTGTCCTAGTTCTTTGGCACACATTTTAGAATGCTTAAGTGTCACAAAAGTGATTTTTTTTTTCCCTCCCCCTTCCCACTGAATGGAGTCTCTTGGCCCTAACTCCTGATTGTCTCCATATGTTTTTTGGCGGTTTTTTTTTGTGGATACTGTAAACTAGAAGAGCCTGAGTTGTGTTTACTGTGCTTCAGTGGTTCTGCAGGTACTGGGGAACCAGAACTTCAGATAGCAATAGCAGCATGCAAAGACTGGTAAGGCTATAGAGCTGTTGGTCAGTATGTTTTTTTGGGGAGACTCTCTGCATCAGAACCTGCTGTCTTAGCATTCTGGATTTGCAGAACAAATACGCAGTTTTAGCTGTTTGCTTCTTCCAGCTGGTTTAACCCCTAGCACGTTGATCCAGCCAGGGTATTTCCTTTACTTAGCAAAAGGGTACAGTGGCTTGTGTCTGGATGTTCAAGAATCCTGTTAAGGGGGAAGAGTAAGCACAGAGCTCAATCACCACTTCTCCTCTTTGTGGTTCTGTTAGCATACCTCAATATTTTATGTAAAATGACAGCTGTCTAGCAGTGTGTAAAGATGCTGAAATTATGGGATGGAGAAATATCTGGTAGGGAAGGAAGCTTTCAGTAGCTAAAAAGAGATCTGATAACTAAGTTGGCTCTGATGTTCTCAACAAATCTTTCTCTCCAGCCTAGAGGGAAGAGGAAATATTCCTCTGGACAGGTGAGGGAGCATATATGCTTAGGAACTGTGTAGGTCTCCACAAGTTTTCTAGACTAAAATTCACAGTTGAGAAGTCTGTCACTGCCATTTCTCACTGACACTGTTTGCTGATTGTCCCTGTAATATAATTTGTAGCATTATCAAAGTTCAGTATTGGCTATGGCATCTCAGGGATACTGTACCTATGACACTGAACACTGCTTGAAGTTAGAGGAAGATACATTTTACTTGGTAGCTCTTCTGTTTATAGAGTGGCAGCCAAAGTATGTCCAAGTCTGTCCTTTGCTATTTCTGGTAGTGACCTGTATTAGAGCTTACATGGTTAATCAGATTAGTTTAAAAGAGGCACTTCAGGGTGGAGTCATCCCTGTCTGAAACATTACTGCTTGTTCCTGAGAACTGACTTAGACAGATATTGAACTTGTTCAGGCTGTGTACCTTCACATTCCCATTTTGTTATGCCAACAGCAGTGTCTCCATTTGGGGTTTTATTTCTGTTTTTTCTCAGGTTTTCTTTTTAGTTAACAGCACTATTCCTGTTGATCAAGTTCAATAAGCTTTGTTCTGTTCCTCATGTGTTTTGGAATAGTATCAAGCCTATGGCTTTACTTAGAGAAGTGTGTTTATTGTTTATTGAGGTGTCCTTCAGTACAATCTCTGGTTTCCATTTGGGACCTTATCAGACTTAGGTCATAGTATTGCAAAGGGTGTGTTAGAATTATTCTACACTGAAGTCTTTTCCTTGTTATTTCAAGGAAAAGAACTAGTTTGGGTTGCTGTAAAACATTTTGTATTTTTTATGTCATCTCAAAGTGAAACTGGATATTAACATTTCTTCACCCATACACAAATTCCTTTTGAAATGCTGTATCCTCAAGTGACCCTTGCAGGTAGAATGGGGGTTTGTGCCAATTCCAAGTGGGAGCAGCTTTGCCCTAAACAGTACAGGGCTGTGATGTGCAGTGATGTCCTTCATACTTCAGCAATTCAGTTCAGGTGATGTGGCTGACTCCGTAAACTCCTGCCTCTCTGTTGGAAAAATGCATCTTTTGCTTCTGTTGAAAAATGCCCTGCTGCTAAATAGGAGTTAGAAGCTGCTATGAAAGACTTGAAAAGGTTGCTGCCTACAGATAACTGCAGTGGATAGGAGAAGACTTTATTTTCCCTTAAAACCAGAATGGATGAAAAGATACTGTCTGTGAAGCTTTTGGCAAGTTGAATATATACAGAGAGTGAGTGTATTAGAACCTGGGACAGTTCTTCAAAGGCATAGGATTTTCATATTGAACTCACTCCTAGCTAATGCCTAGACAGCTGGTAACCTTTTTAAAAGTTATTTATTTGTACACATAACTAACCAGTAACGAATGAGGCATTCAGTTCCAGCCACTGATTTATTTTTTTTGTACGTCATTAGACATTCTGTAGTGAGGTTGAGACCTTTGTCTCACAGCATATGGATGCCAGGACTGTATAAAAGCATACACAGCTTTATCTTGATAATATGTACTTTTTAGCTAGGGCGAGATATACCTGGTGATATTAAAAAAGGCACTCATGCAGCTATTACCAAATATAACTGCAATAGTAACTGACCAGGTTTAGTATTGTTATAGTTAGCAAACTATAACATTAAGCTAAAAAAATTACTCAAAGAGTAGTGAGGGTTTTAATTTCTCTTTTTATGTCAAAACTGTAATTGGAAAAAGACTATCACAAGAAGGAGTAGGAGGAATCTTTTGTGTCTGGAAGGCAAGACCTTTCTGACACCACAGTCTGCTTGTGTGATGTGTGAAAGGCTGGTACCAGTACTTCAGGACTTTAGAGATGATTCTGGCCTCCCTACAAGGTATGAAGGGCTCCTAAAATATTCTAGAAAGCCACAGTGGTGGGCTTCAAATAGAAATGCTGGCATATGTTGAGGTCTCAATGCACAGTAAGTTGTGCTCATTTCCAGTGGGTTCCTCATGTGAGTTGATACAGTAACCTCAGAACTGGGATTGTTGTGGTCCTTGGAAGAGCTCTGTGCACTTGGATAATTAAAGAAGTTTTGTAGAAAGAAGTGCATTCTTTTTACTCAGCATCCTTCCTCCTGTGAGCTGTTTGGGAGGTTTTGTGTATTGATGCCTCCGACACGTATTGAAAATTGCTGTTGTTAGTGAGAACAGTGTGGTGGTGTCCCAAGCACTGTGCAGTGGTGCTGTTTCCTGCAGACCAGCAGAGGCCTGTGCCTTGTGAGGTGCCTGGAACTGAGCCTGCTACCTTAAGGACCTGGCTGGCATGTAAACCTTCTTACCGAGTTCTTGTTGGTCTGGACTATTTCCCAGTCTGGTTTAGCTGCAGAAACAGCTGTCCCATCTCAGCAGGGCACAGCACGGAGCGGGAGCTGCTGGATCCTGCAGTGCTGACAGAGCTGCTGGC
The DNA here is from genome assembly GCA_027886175.1 of Phylloscopus collybita. Lineage (NCBI taxonomy): Eukaryota > Metazoa > Chordata > Aves > Passeriformes > Phylloscopidae > Phylloscopus > Phylloscopus collybita. The sequence goes on along the minus strand of JAJNNQ010000033.1, from coordinate 9,430,865 downwards.
AGAGCCCGGGGTGGCACTTGGGGCTGACCTCTCCTGGGTGCCTGCATTGTTACAGTGACAGCTGCACCAGACTTCACTGGGAGGAGCTTGTTTGCTTGAAAAATCTGACTCTTTCCTGGAGACTGCAAGATGCAGAGGTGGAGACAGTTCTCTAAATAGTGTTACTATTAGGAAAGACAAAAAGAAGGTGCCATTTCTTCATAGGAGCAAATGTTTGTAGAAGTTGATTAACAGAAATGACTATTTTAGTTAGGCCTCACTGTGGATTGCTGTTCAGTACTGTCAGGTTGTTTGCCTTTATGGAGTTTTGAAAAGTTGTAAATGCCTGAATTCCTGGCTGGAGGATTAGGGTTGTTTTTCTTTTCCTTTAAATGGTAATATTCTGTTCTTAAGAGACATGATGGTTGATGATTTAGTACGTGTTCTAGTGTGTTTCTTCAGCTACAAGCTATGTAGGGGAAGCAAAAATGGCCTTTCACCAGCTCCTAGAGGACAACTGGAAAATTAAATGACTGTCCGTAGTAAGAAGATGCTATTTAGCATTTTGATCTTCAATCAGTCTGCCTGTATGCAGTACACTTGAAGCTAATGTGATCACAATAGTTCTCAGTTGCTCTCTGGTGGAATCAAGCATACCAGTTACTGTATGTCTTGTGTCCAGCTGTAATCTCTCAATGTGGTATGAAAATAATGACCTTACATGTGGGGATTTTTTTCTTTATCTCTTGCTTACAAGACATCTTGGTGTACTAAGTACTGTAAAGCAGCTAACACATGATTTCTGAAGATTTATTAACTGTATGTTCTTTCTCTCAGATTTCATAATCTTTTGCCCCCTTGGAGCAAAAGAATTCAATGTTTTTGGAGATCTTGCAGTAGGTTCTTCAGTGTGTATTCAGGAAGGCAGGAACATAAGCTCTGTTAGAACTCATATAGTGGCATTAGAAAAAAATCAAAGCGTTCCTGAGCAGTGGTGTTCAAGATACCACAGGCTTCCTTGAATTTTTGAAGTAGGAAATAACTGTGGTAAGAGTTGTGGCATTTAACTTATTAATGGTAAACACGGGTTAAACTCCGTGGTACTGAAATTTTGCATGTGGGGGACAAAGTTCCATCCAAATTGCTCTAATCTGAAGGGCTGTGGGTAAGCAGCATCAGGGCAGCTGGGTACACGTTACTGTGAGGGGAGAGCTGGGGAGTGGTGCCTGGAATGCTCTCTGCTGTAAGGAGCAGCAGGACCTCTCTCAGCCATGGGTGAGAATGAAAAATTCTTCTACCAGCAAGTTTGCAAAGGGAGAAGGTGGAAAAGAGGAAGATTGCACTCAGAGAGAGGAAATGGCACAGATAGAAGGGGATGCTGAGTGATTTGAACACCTGAAAGATGAAAATTCCTGAAGTTTGAGGTAGAAGGGGGGGGCTTGGATCTTTTGGGTGACAGAGGTAATAACAGATTTTGCATACTGTGGGGTAACTGTAAGTGATAAAGGTGAGAGCAGGTCTGCAAGGAAGCTTTCTGGAGTTAAGTTGATGAGAGAGGGATTTGTCACAACTCAGTTATAACCAGTTCATCTGTTCCAGCCATACTAGAAGCCATTTCTTGTTACTCTGGCTTTGTGACCTCTTGTTGATAACTGGCCTGCATAGTTGCAGAAGTAGGTAATTAATAATCTCTATGATTACGGTGAGTTGGTAATTTGCTTCAAGTAACCAGACTTCCTGAAGGAATTTGGACACATCAGATTCTGTGCTTGTAGTAAAGAGAGTATTGCAGAACCAGATTTGCAGAATATCTTTCTCTTGAGCCCATGTGTGTAGCTGCTCTTAGCTAAAGCACTGCCAGCTTGAGTGCATGTGTAATGTGTGCATTAAAGAGAACCCCTTGTGCCTGAGGGCTCCCAAACAACCAGCCTCTGACAACTGGTGAGCCGAGGGTACAAGCACACAGTGGGGTTTTGTGTCTGAGGAGCAGCATAGCTTGATCCTGCTGCTGTGAGGTGCTGTAATAAAAACCTGGACATAATCTTGGGTCTCCAGCCATGTTCCCAATGAGCGAGTCACTTAGTCGTCAGCAGTGCCGTGTGCTTTGCTGGGTTGTGAGCGTGGAGAATGTTTAACTTCATTTGTTGCTGTTAACATTGGCAAAGCAGTGCTCCTTAGCTCCCTTAGGTTGGCCCTCCACGACAGTGTACGTTTTCAGAGACTGCATGCTGCTCCAGAACAAGTGACTTGCTGTGCTGTTAATGCAGTCCTGTAGTGTTGAGTTGTGTTTGAGCAGCAGTTCGGTGACATTTGGTGGATTTTTAGTTTGCGTGTGGACAAAAGTGTGAGGAGTTTTTTTCATTGAATTTCCTTGAGTGGAGAGATTACATGCTGCATTATGATGATGTGAAGAGTAAAATGCTACTTCACAGTGATGAACTGTAACTGTGTTTTATCAGAAAAATGTGGGGTTTTTTTTTGTTTTCTGCTTCAAATTAATGTTTTAAGTCTGCATAGTGTGTTCCACTGGACAAGTAGCCTCCTGCCTTTTGCTTGGTATGGAGAGAATGAGGTTGTGGCAACTGATAAGAGACTCTGATAAACCTGTTTTTCCCAGGGTTATGTGCAATTTTATGTATGGGAATTGGCAGGTGGGACGTTTTGCATAGATTAAGTAATTTGAAAAACAACTGGCTGCAAAAACTTGACCACAACAAATGTAGGAATTATAATTCAATGCATTCATGTTTGTGACCAATTGAAATGATATTCTGTGCCTTTCCTACTTCATTTGTAGATGTTTTGGCTTCTTATCAGGTAGTGATGTTTTGAGCAGTGAGAGATGTGTGTGCCTGGACAGAGAGATATGGAAGTAAAACACTAAAGTATCTTAAATTATTCCACAAACTTTGAAGTTATTGGCCTCTTGTATGTGCCTAAGTTTTCAGGATTTTTTTTTCTCAGAATTTTTTTTTTTTTGTCTTGGGTGAATAAAAAATTTAAGAAATTTAAGATTCCATAATAATTTCAAGAGAATTCTATGGGCTTGTGTTGAACTAATGAATTAGTGCAGATGAAGGTGCAGATCACGAATTGCTTAGATTTTGGAATAATTTGTACACAAGTGAATTGCCATTGAAATACCGTCCCTGTTGAAATTCATTTGTTCTGTGGTTGCTGTCAGTGAAGATTGGCACCTACAGATGCTGCTGAATCTGTGTATTGCCAAGTGTTCTATGATCTCAGCTTTCAGCTGATTTGGAGCTGTGCTGTGGGCCCTGTGCACTTGTGCAGAGGGCAGCTGGAGAAGGAGCAGTGTCAGAGCACCACACCTGCCTGGTGTGACACCTGATGGGACAGCAGGGCAGTGGCTTCGCTCTCAGAAGGGCCTTGTGAAGACAAAAGGGATCCCCAGAACCATTCTCTGTATCTGCAACAAACATTTCCTCCTGGTTACTTTTGTGGGAGCCTTCTGCAGTTGATAGAACTTGTTTGTATGGAGAACTGTATTTTTGTTTGGGATAATTTGTGGCTGCAGAGTGAATTTTACTGGCATCTCTAGAGTTGTGGTTTGTTATGGTTTTTCTGCTCTGTGAGGCACGTACCTTTGACCCTCCCTTCTCTAGCATGGCTGCATTTAATAACGTGCCCAGTTCTAAAACGAGGTACTCTGCTACACTTGTCTCCTTCCCTGGAGAGTGTGTGGGAGAGGCCAGCTGTGACCCTGTTAGTTGTGTTGAATTAACTGCTCCTGAAGGAATTGGCTCCTGCAGCACTGAGCGTATTAGCAGAACTGACACAGAGCAGGATTAGGGGATTCTGTCACCCTCTTGCTGTAAAGGTGCAAGGTGATTTAAGCTCTGGCAATCCCAGACTTGGGATCCTACCAAAGGACAGTGCTTCACCTGCAATTGTTGTACATAGGCTGTAGCTGTCAATACAGCCAATACATTTGAGAATGGCATTGCAGTAATTTTGTGTGTTGTAGGGAGGGATGTGTGTTTCAGACAGCTGAACTTGGTGCCTTACCAAGCACAGGACTTGTAGCAAGTGTTGGCACTGAACTGAGCCTGTCAGGCTTTAGGGAGGATGGAAGAAAGGTAAAGCTATACAGGCTTGCCTTTGGGCAAGTTAATAGCATGTTATATATGACCTCAAAATTCAAGAGGAGGAGCAAGTTAAAGTTTTCCTCTTGTTTGGTAGTTTAAAATTCACTCTGTTTCTTAGCTACCAGAAATACTGAATTTCATTTTTAACCCTCCTTTGCAAACACTTTTCTGATCTTTTAGAACTCTGGATCACTGACATGTTAGATTCTTTAAGAAATGACATTTTTTTCATATCTAAAAATGTTAGAGTATTGTAGTGTTCAGTGACTTGATCTAAACAACACAGCAAATGGTGGTGTCTGAATGTTTGAAAATAAAAATTTGGGGGATTTAAGTAACTGGAGGCTTCTGGGAAATAGTTTGATTTGGATTACTTTCAATGAAAGTGATTCTTCATGCTTTCTTCTTTCTTAATTATTATGAAGGATTGGTTGAGAGGGCAGATGACAATCTGCTGGCAGCTTTTAAAGATTCTTAAGCCTGTGGATTTCACTGGCACTTGAGCTGCTAGTAGTAGAAAATGCTTACTGCTTCTTAAGCTGCCTTTGGAAAATTTGGCCTCTAATAATGGGAAACAATCTGTCAGTTGTGTAATCACAACTAATGCTGTTTTAAGTAGCTGTAAATACTAGTGGTTTATGGTCACCAAGCTAAACTTTAGCTTTAAGAATATCTTCCTAAATCCTGATATTTTTGTTAATATTAACTCTGTGGGTTTTTTCCTCTAAAGGCAGCTTGATACAGGTGGAAAAATAAGTGGTGAATGATTGACTAACAATTGCAAATAATGTGTACTAAAGTGTAGCTAATTGTTGTTTATTCTTCAGTATTTATTGAGTGTTCATGTCGGATATATATGACCCTTAATGTAAGATCTGGTTCTGCTGTTTGATTAAATGGACAAAGTTGGAAAGCCATCTGTGATTTGAAATCAATTATTTGGCATGTGTTTATAGATGCAAATGTATTCACCTTGAGAAGATTGTATTAGACCTCTGAGATACCTTGTTCTGTTAGGATTTACTTCCTTACTGAGATTTGGGAGAACAAGAATGGTCTCTTTCCAGCCTTCCCAGAGTATCTAAGCTGGTTAAAAGATTAAAAGACCTGGGAGTTTGATGTTTTGCTTTTTGTAAGTAAAGGAAGGTGAAGAAAAATATTGGGTCTGAGAAGATGAATATTAGACTGTTAGGAGAAGTAGCTGAGTTTTGGTTCTATCCGGTATAAAAAAACAGAACTAGGTTCTGTCTGTGCTGGCGGTGTTGTGAAAACTAACAAACAGAAAAGAAAGAAAAATGGTTGAAATTTGTTCAGACAGGATGCTAAGGAATTTTAAAAGAAACCACCCCCACACTTTTTCCATCTAGTATGATTGGGAAATTAAAGAAAATTGAGAACTGTCACCATGTCGTTGTGATTTTAAATCATAATGCAGTAGCCATGTGCTTAAATGTGTTTTCCTACCATTTAGCTGTGATAAAATGGCTCATTTGTGTACAAGGAGAGATGATTGTTCTTTTGCATTGTAGCAAACTGCAGGTACAGGTGGCTCTAATGTTAAGAGTGAGAGCAAGATGTTTTGTTTTGATTTAGCAACATCACAGTTCTAACTACTGTAGTAATTTAGAAATGTCTCGTTTAAAGTCTCTTACTAACGCCAAAATTGTGTCACTGTAGCTTTAGAAAGCAGAGTAAAGATTATATAACATTGCAAGGAAATGGCCTTATTGTTAAGGATGAGAAAGCTTAGATAGGATATACTTAGATGACAGATCCTGCCCAGGAAAAGCTGTCTTAATGTGTGTGTTCCCAGAATCTTCTGTCACACAGGGCTGCTTTTTTTTTCCCTTGGGTTAGCGAAATTGTTAAATATAAGTAGAGCTCTTACAGAGGATGTAATGGAATACCTGAACGGTGAGGTCCTGTGTGTGTTCTTCTAACACAGTGGTTTTCCTAAATGATTTTGTTTGAAATGGTTCCAATGGCAGGAGTGCAGGGCTTTATTCCCTTTGTATTTTGCGTGTTTATTAGCAGGCGAAATTCTTTCGCTGCGTTCTGTCACCGAAGTGTTTGCGATGACAAAGCTCCCGGTCTGTGCTGGTGCTGATACAAAGAGTCTCTGGAAGTGATGATGCCGTGCATTGTGATTGTGTCCGTGCCGCTGTAAACACGCTGCCTTTGTGCTGCCCGTGCGGGCCCGCTGTGATGTCACTGCTGCCCTGTGCCCCGCAGCCCTCCCTCGGGGGCCGAGCTGCTGCCTCGCCTTGCGGAGAGCAGCAAAAAGCAGCAGTTACATAAAACATCTCCAGTGCTGGCCATGGGGAGGGCTGTGCCGCTGAGAGAGACCAGAGAGACACAATCGCTGCGTGGCAGCTCTCTAGTGCAAGGCCCACAGTCATGGGGCTTTTTAGCCACTGACAATTCATAGTAAAATGACTGTTATTTTAGGGTTCCTCTCATGAAATGTCTTTGAGAAGCCTGTGTTTCTTACACAGCACAACAGCTCAAATCTCCCTTTTATAGCATGCAGACACAGAGAGAAAAAGCTGACTTAATTCTCTCAACAGAATTAGCTCATGTGAAGTTTAGTTGTTTAACCTTACAAACCACAAGCTGAGCTTGAAGTTGCCTGCTGTGGTTATTACAAACTCATGAGCCTTTTTATATCTCAAGTTCAGAACCTTTGAAGTTCATGCATGAATTCTGTATTTCAAAATATTGTGACTCATATTCGCGTGGAAATCAGCTGTTCCAAAAATATGGATTACTTCTGATCTAAAGAAACTTAATGCCATTTATGTTTTTAAATTGAATTAATATATTTATTGGTAAGTGTGAAGAATTAAGCCTTGCAACAAAATGGAAGTTTGATTGAATTTGTGTTTTAATATTAAGCATCTGTTGTGAAAAAGTTGGAATGTACAATTAAAAAGACATATTCTAGAAATCTAAAACTTGAGGTATTTTCTGATGCAGCTGAGTAAATATGCTTGCAGTGTTAAAGAAGAGCCTTTCTGAGAAGTGCACTGTTCCCATTCACGTTTCAAAAGCGAGGTCAGACTAAAAATTTAATAGTTAATAACTTTTAAGACATAGTCATTTGTGTGTGCTATGCACTAATGATCCAGGCAGTATCGAGTCCTTGCAGGTTTTCTCACCTACAGGAGGGCTTGTTTCCAGGGCACAAAAGTGGAGTGAGTGTAAACCATGAGTAAGGAGTGGCACTCAGAGCAGGAGGCAACAGCACGTTCAGGTAGCCACTGCAGCGTGTTTACAGTCACAGTGGGATTGCTTGATCTTCAGATCTGCATTGTCAGTGCTGTCCCTGGCTGGTGACAAACACGCTGCAGGTGCTGTGGAGGAGGTAATTGTACAGGCCCCCAGCCTGGAATAGACACTGGTTGCAAGAAGGAATGTCCTGCTGAGGGGTTGTTCATTAAATTCTTCAGGGGGAGAAAGGAGAAATAAAATTGTCAGAAAAAAGAATATAAACATGGAAGAGCCGAGTTCCACTCTCTAAGCAGTCTTCAGATTCCAGATACGATTTAGAAGGGAGGACTAGCAGGTGTTTGCCTTCTAAAAATTTTTGCAATTAATAGACTTGTGTAGGTCTGGACTAACATAATTTTAAAAATGCTTGAATAAAAAAAGGCCAAAAATACCTGTTAGCAGAATGGTGCATGCGTGCACAGTCCAAATGTGACTGTATCTGGAGAATAATTTTATTCTGTTGAGTCTGAGGATTTTGAGAAACAGATGGCTTGGTGAATCTTGGAAGGGATTTTGCTTGCTCTTTATATTTCTTGACAAGAATGTTGGTGTAATCTAAAGTCATGGTAGTAGTGTTTACCCTACTGCCTTTCTCTGAACTTCATGAGCTGGACAGAGAAGTTTGGGTCTCAGGAACAGCTGGGTCAAACAAGTACCGAGGCAGTGGGGCCACAGCTGGCAGGGATTCCCTTGTGCTGTTCCCCTGCACATCCAGGGCAGTGTGCAGTGGGAAAGGCTTCAGGTGAGAAGGTTGCAGCAGTGCAGAAGACTTCACAAGTAGGTTGCATGTTATTAAAGATGAGTGAGATGTTATCAGTACAAAACCAGAAATACTTTTAATGAAGTTTAGCTTCTAAAAATAACAGTTCAGAAACCCAGAACGGGGAATTCAGCCTTGTTTCTCCCACAGAGACAGTGGTTAATCTATTGAGTGAAACTGAGGAGAAAATGCACTCAGGTACTGTTGCTTAAAGGAAGAGGGTGATTAAATCACATCTGTAAGGCTGCCTTAGCCATAAATCTTGGCAAGCTGAGCACTGGACTTTCTCCATAGGTATTTGTGATGTTAGGTCTTAGTTCATCAAGAAGAGAGAAGAACAAGGGTCTCTGCTTTGTGGGGGAACAGCACAAGGGAATCCCTGCCAGCTGTGGCCCCACTGCCTCGGTACTTGTTTGACCCAGCTGTTCCTGAGACCCAAACTTCTCTGTCCAGCTCATGAAGTTCAGAGAAAGGCAGTAGGGTAAACACTACTACCATGACTTTACACCAGTGTTTCCATCAAGAAATGCAAAGAGCAAGCCAAGTATGGGATAGGTGTATATTGTGTGCTTTGAAGGGAAGATGAAAGATAGGAACAGTTTGTCTTTTCATAAGGATACTGGGAATATCATGTATTCCTTTAAGGAGTTTTTAGCTGTGATTTAGAAAATAAAATACACATAAACTTGAGGAGATCAAACTCGTTAAAAAATAAGTTCATGCAAGGGCTTCAGTTTCCCAGAGGTGGGAATTTTAGACCTCTCTATCTAGAACTTCTCTGGAGTATGGTGTAAGTCTGTTTTGGCAAAGCTGATGTCCTTTAGTCATATGGCTTCGTTTATGGGGTTCAGCACTTCAGACAGAAGGTCAGTTAGGAAATATACTTTATTAAAAGCCAGTTCTGATATGATTGTATTCTCCAATTTTCAAACCTTGCCTGTTAACTGTTGAAGAATGAAGTATAATTTATTGTCTTTGTAATGAGAAAGATGTTTTGGGGTTTTTTTTCCCTTTTCAACTGCAGTGAGGGAAACAAATGAAATTTCCCTCATTATTTTGTAAGACCTGGGGATACAGAGATAATATCTGTGTGATAAAACTGAGGTTCATCAATTTGTCTTCAGCTACTAAAATTTAATTGAAACGTGGAGAAGTGGAGAATGCCTTAAATAACTAAAATCAGTGATATGAAGGGACACTTACTGTTGAGTTGGAAGCTACATGGTATCTTCCATCCTCCCAATATCACCACAGCTGTGTGAGGAGAAAATTGGAATTGGTTTTTGAAATGTCTGGACAAGAGCCAAGGGGTTTGTGTTTAGCTTTCTGTGGCAGGGGTCTGCCAAGCACCTTTGGCAGGGCTGCATGCTGTGGCACTTGAGTGCTATCCATGAGCAGCTGTGGGCCCCGTCTCTTCCATGGGTTCCACGTGCCCACGAGCCCGGGTGGCGCAGGGATGGAATGGCTGATGTGGGCACTGGGGTCTGCCAGGCAAACTGCCCTCAGGGTAGGACACCGGAGCTCCATTGCTTTGTCTGGGGCTCAGGGCTAAAACAGTTTCAATAATCCTGTTGGAGAAGGAAATCGAAAAACTCCAAGTTTTATTGCTTTCACAACTTTTCTTTGCAAGAAGCTGTGTTTTTATGGAAAAATCAGCATCAGTTTTATTCATTGACATGTACTACTTGTGATTCCATCTTTTGCTAATTATCACCCATACTGCGTTTTTAAATTTCTCCCTCCTGCTCCACCTGCCCCCAAGGTTCTAAACATTTCAGCACTGTTTCTTATGTATATCCATCATCTGAGAAAGACAAAAATAGGTTGAAATACTCGAAGAACCAGTTGGCTGGATTTCTTTCAATTTCTTTTGCATTGCCTAAAAATGTGGTGTTAAAAGCTTCTGTGTTACCTGACACAGAGTAAGATAAAAGGTGATATTAATACAGTGTTATTGAAATTATGAAATTCTGGGGGTAAATGATTTTTCAAAGTGTTGGGATTTTTTGTTTATTTGTTTGGTCTTGTGTTGTTTTTATTTTTTTTTTAAACAGGAGTCTTACCCCTCTTCATCCCCAATATGGTTTGTAGAATCAGATGACCCAAACCTGACTTCAGTCTTAGAGCGTTTAGAAGATATTAAGAAGAGCAATACTCTGGTGAGTATTTTTGTTATTATTAATTATAATAATATTAATATTGGGGGTTTGGTCATTATTATATTACTAATATTGGTATTATAGTTATTTTGGGCATTTACTTGGGCTCGTGTGTTTACTTGGCTTTGTCACGTTAGCAGGCAGGTCAACTAGTTCAGTTTTAGGGTTATCTGAGGGATTTTATAAAAAAACCCTTCTCTTCCAAAAACACCTTCTGAGCCAGAAGTAATCCAAAGGATTTGAGGGAAGAAGGAAAAGATAACTTCTTTTAGAGAGTAAGCATTTAAGTAAAGTTTCAGCCCCAGTAATTAGAGTGTGAAGTTTTCTGAAAGTACTTAAACAGTGAAGTGAATGAAAATGTTAAAACTACTGAACGAAACAGCTGTTGTAGAGTTTTCTTTGCACAGAAATCAATTGCAGAGGCAAAACTTTGTACTCTTGAGAATGTGTATTCTCCAAACCATGACTATAATTCCAAGAATTCTTGGTTTCTTGAATTCCTTCCTTCTTTCAAAGGAGACTTGACCTGACAACTTCTGGTTCATCAGCATATTCCTTAGGTACAGATACATTTAAGCAGCGTTGTGACTTTGGATAATTGCTACTTGCCTCAAAGGAGATCTTTGTGTACGGATTCTGATGGTTATTTTATATTTCAGAAAACTCTCTAGCATCATATCTTACTTAAATACCCTTTTCATGTAGCGATGGGAGCTCAGGGGAAAGGCACATGAATATAAAACTTAACTTCCTATTCTGTGTAGAAAACTGTCCTTGAATAGTGCTTGGAAATAGATTTCAGTACAAATGCAGTTTGCTCCACAAAAAGGAGTGTTGCAGCATACTGGCAAACTCAGGTGATCTTTATTAATAGGTGATTTTAACGTGTGGTGTTTATTTTGGTGGACATGAACGTGATGCACGCAAAAAATCAGTCTGCAGAATGCTGCTTATTGCATGGGTTATGTGCTTAGTGTTTGTCTAGTTTGGGAATGTTCTTTCTTAGGAAAACCTCCTACTTGTTATGTTTACTGAGGTAATATTCATTCAGGATACCCAGCCTTAAATAAGAACGTAGAAGTGCTTTTTCTGAAGATGGTTTAGGATGCATTTGACTTCTGGCAGAAATAATTAGGGAACTAATTAAAGTGAGAGTCTTTATGGGTCTTGCCATAATTAAAAACAATTGTAGAAGAACATTAATGTTTTCATGCATTTTGTTGGATCTGATTGCACAAGATGTACATCTCTGTATTTGCTACTTCAGCCTAAAGTTTAGACCAAACTACATTCAGAAGAGTATTATAAGTCTTAGTCTTTAAGTTTTGCCTAGAAAGACACAGAAAGGGGCTGTAGCAGCAAATCTGGCCAAATGAGCATTGTGCTTAAAGACACTTTCCAGAAAGATTGTGCAGCTTGAAGCTGGTGTGGCTGATATTCAGGATATTTCCTGTGTGCAGCTGCCTGCAAGAGGCTGGAAAGCTTTGCTGTAAACATGCATGGGACTTGCTGTGCTGAATTGCATATGCACACAGCCTGCTTATGGAGCTGGTAAGAAAACAGCTTCTGCTATCAAGATTGTACTTGCCCATGTAAAAGCTGCTGGGTTGATGTAATAGACACCTGTGATGGCCCATTGGTTTCTCAGGAATCCACCCTGCATCGTGCTGTGCCAAGCTGAAGGCAGATAGGAGTGGCTGAGGAGACAAATACTTGCACCACAAAATCTGACTGGTTTTTTTTTTGCTCCAAAGACATGGATTGCGACTTTTTAGTTGTTTTTTTTCTCCCTACACCTCTTCCCCACAGAACTCCATGGGGCAGCTCGCACAGAGACTTTTTGCAGCTGAATAGGAAGGGACAGGGGACTACATGTAAAAGTCCAAAGGCTTCTGACTTACCACAGGCTCATAAAAATTCACTTTGCTTAATTTGGAATCATCAAGAATGTTTCAAACTAGCTTTCTTTTAATTCATTGCAGGTAAAGGATTATTAGTGCCATGTTGCTCTAAATTCAGAGTTACTGGAGCAGTCAAATTTTGAATGGAAAAAGGCATTGAACTCTTCCAGGAGCTCAGCTGTGCTAAAAGCAGTGCTGGCACGTGTACCCTGCTTTAGCCTTTGGTATTCCACTGCCCTTTCTACCTGCTTTGTAACATGGGGCAGGTGTCAGCTGTTGGGAAACTGAAGAACATGCTCTTCAGGCATAAAAGTTTGACATGTGGAAGCCTTGCCATTTGACATGGTAAAATGAAAAGTGGCTTATGATGTTGAAATCATACACATGTTTCCTGGAAAATCTTCTGTGGGTTTGTATCTGTGTTGGTTACCTTGCACCAGCATGCTGCTTTTGCTATGAAAATCTGTCAAAACACTAAAAATGCTGAAAGGTTATTAAGAATGTGATCAGCATGGATATCATCAGGTTTGGACAGCTTAGCTGCTCCATTGGCAATGTTGGACAAGCTTCAGTCAGCAGATGAAGAGGCTACAGAGTTATTTCAGCCCCTAGTGTCTCCTGAATTTCCTTCTGAAAATAAGCCAAGCTTTAGACTTGATAAGTATGAAACTGCCATCTGCCTTCTAGTGGCTGAGCTATGCAAGAGAACTCTTACTGCAATGCCCTTGTTCTGTTTAATATTATGGAAGCTACATGATGCAAGTCTGAAGCCTCAAACCTTATTTCATGAGATGTTAAGTATAGCTCTACACTATTTAGATGTTTCTTTTTAAAGAGAATAGGGAAATGGGCTTAAATTCAGAGAGGCAGTTTTAATTCTCACACTCTAGACCTTAGACTTGCATGGAAGATGTCAAAAGTAAATACACAATTCCTGGTGTAATTGTGTTTACAGCTTGGATAAGCTGCTGTCTTGAGGTACACTGCTTCTGTGCTGTTATGTCAGATTAGGTCCCACATGGAGGCATTTCAGGGAAGAATGTTGTCTCTTGGAACCTCCCAGTGTGGCAGCAGCTATTTCTGTACTGGGAGTCGCAGAGACAAAATGCAGGGATCAGTTTTGCTTTACTCTGAAACTGCCCCAGGCTGCTGAGTGTGGGGGAGGCCAGACAAGGTACTGTCACTGTCACCTGGTAGCCAAGTAGTGGCCACACTCCAAGTGACAATTATTCCTTCCCTCTGGTTTTATTTGTATCTTTCTTCAGCACTTTCTCGGTGGTAGGCTGAGATTTATTGATGCATTTATTTTTATATAGATATTGTGGGTGTAGGTAGAGACACATAGAATAATTAAGTCTCTTTGTGCTTAAACTGTACTTCTTAAATCCATTTTTCTCTGTAGTCAGAAAACAGGGTGTTGCATAGTGAGCCCAGCAGGATATTAATATCATCAAAGGTATCCTGAAACTGTTAATGCTTTCATACTGCATTGGGAGGATCTCTTCATACATTAAAATAGCCCCCTAGGCTAGGCTGGGTTTCAGAAAAAATTGGTCTCAGCTGTTTTCAGATGTGCAGGACATTAAGATAGGAAACAAAATTCCAAGAGCTGTTTGTGTTCTAAACCAGCATTACGGTGTCCAGAAGAACCACCAACTTCTCAGAACTCCTGAAGCATTAAAAATTATAGAGGATGTCTGTTCTAACGGTGTGATTTTTGTCATTTTGAGATTAATTGCAGTGGATATAACAAATGTATAAACGTGTTGTATTTTGTTACTTGAGGGTTTCCCTTCTGCAGGCTATTCACATTGCTCTTTTACCCTGTGGGTTCTGAGTGCTGGTTGCTGTTTACTTGGTGCTTTAGGCAGTGTGTATCCCAGGGAAACTACTGGTGTACTGATAGCTCACTTTTCTTCAGTAGCCTCCAAGTGTTTGTTAAGCATTCATTTTACATTAGTCAAGCCTGTGAAGGTATCCTGGAAATACATTTAATTTATTAATACATGACAGAAATCTGTTCACCCTTTTGATAGTCTGTTCATGTACATACCAACACATACCAAACCATGCCAGGCCCTGCTTAGAGCACAGGGCTGGATCAGGTGTCCTCCAGACGTGCCTTTGTTATCCTGTGATTTTTCATAGAGATGAGCAGAGGATAGGGGATAACAGTGATGGTGATCCATGGCAGAAAGATCAATGGTGTTAAATTAATTCCTGTGGAGGAAAAATGTAGCAATAAGGAAGAGGGGTGGAAGGGTTGTACAGACAGGATCAGCTTCTTGCTGTGCCACCACCTTTGCAAATTGCAGACACTTAGTTCAAATAAAGCAGCTGATTTATAAAAATGAACTGCAGCATGAGCTGCATTAAGCTAACCCTGAAGTGTAGAATCCTGCCAAGGAAGGAGCTCCCTGCTCTCAGCAGTTTCTGCCTCTCCCTTGATGATGAAATGGTGCCGGTGTGCTGAAGCACACCAGGAATTGATCTGCCACAAAGCTGAGAAGCTGTCACATAGCAGTGTGCTGTGTGGTGCAGTGGAAGTGAGGAGGTGAAAAGCTGCTGGAGGCCCTTGGCAGGCACAGCTGTAAGCTGGCCCAGGCTGTGCCAGCACCTTCTTGCTTTGAGGGTGCTCCTGTTCCTTGCTTGTGGTGCTGTGCTTGGAAGTAAGGGAAGCTTACTGTGTTAGGTCCTGGCTGCTAAAATCCCTTCTGAATTTCAGTTCTGCTGACAGGACATTTTGTGGGGAGGAGAGGGAGTGAAAGAAGCAGGGTAGGAAGCAGTTCTTACCTCTCCAGCCCTTACTGTCATTCTGTCAAGGCACATCTAATACTGTGTTCATCTGCTTTTCCAAGGCCTGTGCCAGTTGACCAGCCCAGTGCCAATGGTGGCAGTCTTCCCTCACTGCTTGTATTTATTTTTGTATGGTTCACAGAAGATGTAAACAAATTACTGGCTCTGTGAGAAAAATTACAGCTCCTGGAGCTGTGTGGTTTATGCTGCAGCTCTCCATGAGGCAGTATTTGTCAGAGAAAAAGTTTCTCAACAAAACGTGTAGCAGTGCAGCTTTCAGCACCTTGCACATGCTGAAAACAATAGTTGTAAGACCTGTGATTCTATCTGGTAACTAACTTTTTGAGTGATTAACCTGATTCCTGTCTGCTAAAAGATTTCCTGATGTTCTGTATATGGGGGAAGCCTCAAACAAGTGTAGAGTCTTAATGCTGATGAGAAAGGTGATTGTTACAGGGCAGAGGGGATTTTGCCAAAGCCTATCATGTCTCATGTATGTACTCCTAAGGAATGTGGTCTGGTGCCCCAGTCCTTTTGGTGATACCTGCTTTATTTTTGAGTTAGGTTGGTTATCTGCTCTATTTTTGGTGTGGGTTGACTGTCATGAATGATGCAGAAACAGCAGTTACAGTGTGATTGTGTGGTAATGCAGGCTGGTATCTCAGTCCATGGCCTCAGATGGATAAATAACATTCCTAATGAAACACCATGTGGAATTCAGCTGTCGAAGGGAAAAGCACTGAAGCTTTCAGATAGCATAAGGGCAGCATTTGCCTATCACTGCTAGTGATTTGGAAATGAGCTCTTAACCCTGGAGAGACTGAATTTTTCACTCCAGTGGGATAAGTTTGAGAGCATTTAAACTAGCCAATAGCAAGGTTTTAGACAAGTCTTTTGGAGTCTGTGTGCAGAAATGACTGTCCTGCACCTGCCCTCAACAAGTGGTGAGACAAATTCCTCTTTGGAAGAGAAGTCCATAAATTGATGTATAATTTCTGCAAGCTTCATCTAGGGTATTATCTTGCAAATAATGAAGTGTTGACCTTTTTACAAATGGATTTTGCAGTCCTTTTCTTGTTTTCCTGACCTAGCTGTGCAAAGACCTGGGAAGGGTAGGAGATGCAGTCTTTCATGTCTTGGCCTTAACTATGAATCTGAGGCTGCCTAGAGAAAGTGAACAGCTGTAGAAATCGACTTAATTAATGTGGTGATCAAAGAGCAAACTTAATGTTTGCTTCTGCAGAAGGAATTTTTTTTCTGGCTTGCATTAGTGAGTGTGAGCGTTGCCTGGTTTGCCCTTAACAGAGCACAATGGGTGGAACAGGGCAGGTTGGAAACAAGAGTTAGAACAGTAACATTGTGCCTCCCCCTGACACAAGGTACAGCAAGCAGAGTGCCTGGGCTCCAGCTCCGAGCCTGCCTGGCTTCTGGGACTTGGACAGGGTTTGTCTTGCTTCTACTGCCTCACTGGTGGGCCCTGTAAAAAAAGTGAGGATATGGAAAACCAGACTGTTCCTCCTTGGGTTTTTGCAGATGTGGTTATTTAAGCTGGGAAATGGGGATGGACCATTTTGTCTCATGGAATGTGACCATTTGCTTTTTCCGTGGTGATGTGTGGCTCAGACACCTATGTTTGGAATAGATGGTGCTGTCAGGCAAATTATTTTTCTGCTTGTGGCTTTCTCTTAGACGTAGGAAGATGAATGAGAGTCGTTGTTAACTTGCCATGTCCTTGAGTTTCTACTGTGGGGACTTCACTACAAAGAATACAGAGGAAATTTTATTACAGCCTGAGCAGATTTAAATGCTCTACACTGATTTTAAGTTCAGTATCAATGTGTGAAGAAAATTCAAAATATATTTCTCTGTGCTTTGGTTTAAATAAACATATCCTTGTGTTCTTGTTTTTGGTAGCTTCTTCAGCAGCTGAAGCGATTAATATGTGACCTCTGCAGATTATATAATCTTCCTCAGCATCCGGATGTTGAAATGTTAGATCAGCCATTGCCAGCTGGACAGGTAAATTAAAAAGCTGTGGACACCTTCTTATGCCAATAAAGGAGTTGTTTTTTTTAGCTCCAAGAAGCAAGATAATGGGAATGATTAAACCTTGTGTAAACCAGAACTGAGATGTGACACGCTTCTGCGTTGTGGTGTCTTCAATCTGAATTTTGTTTGCAAATCCATTTAATAATGGTGTGATAATATTACACAATTCCCTTGGAAGTTTCTGTATCACTGAAAGGTGTGTGTGTGATACCAGTGCTGTCAGGTTTAATTCCCTCCTAAACACTGTTCAAGCCAATGTCTGGGCACTTGGAGTGCTTCCCAGATGTACCTTTTCTGAAGTATTTGGCTCTTTGTTGAAGGGTATGTGTTTCACAGTGTGCACTTGGATGAACTGTTGATGTTTTCCTTCTTCAGTCCCTTGCAGAGACACGGGATATCAAAGCCATATGTTTGGGTAGGGAGGTGCCTTGCTTACTTCTTGTGCACTTGCAAAACTAAGAATTGTGAAGGCCTGTGAGGTGTTCTTCTTAACCAAAATGCTTTGTATTGTGCTGAAAACAGAACTGGTAACCAACAGGAACTGTTCTTTCTTTGTATTTTTAATAAGATTACGGAATCTTCTTTTGCTTGTACACATTAAGATGACATGATTGCTCAAATGCTCCTGTAGAGTAACAGATGGCTTTCCTGTGGTGACAGTACTATAGTAATGACAAATAGCTTGCTTAATTTTTGGTCACGTGCCAGATTGTAATCCTATAGGGCTTTTCTCTGAACCACCCACGGAGCAGAGCAGCTGTAAGGCAATGGGCTGTGCTGTTAGGTTGTAGCTTTGTGAAGGGTCTCACATGGGCTGTGAAACCCAAAAGCCAACTCATGGAAAGTTTCTTAGGCAGAAATGTCAGACAGTTTCAAGTTAAATCAGTGGGACCTTAGGAACTCTGACCAAAGATTCATCTGGTCCCCTGTATTGTCTAGAGCAGTGTCACTCCTTTGCCAAAGGAAGAGTGAGCAGAGGACAAGCATATCAGAGTGCTCCAGAGTATTTCTGCAGGTCAGATTTCCTGAGCTTGGAGTGGTATCCTGAAAGAGAAAGTCATAAAAATGAACTCCATGTATTGTTTTGGTATTTTCTCTGATACTCTAATAGCAATGGCTACACAATGATAGTAGTGGCTGCATGGAAGTTCTAGGTAGTGAGAAAAAGAATCTGTTAAGTTCTAGAGGTCTAAAGTTCATTGAGTTCTTTCTTTCTAGGGATGTAGCATGTAGATGGATTCCAGTCAGAGCCATGATGTGATTGCATGGTTAAGGGATCGTGGGTTGTAACCCACTTCATGTGTTTGTTGCATTTGTCACTGTCTCACATTAGGGTGTTCCTTAGAATTGGAAGTTTCTACTTACAATTTAATTGGAATTAATTGAGACATTCTATTTATTTTTACTTCATACAAAAGTCCCTTCACTGTCATACTCCAGGAAAGCATCTTCGTGCATCTCTTACCCTTATATGTAAAAAACTGAAGTTTAACATGTAACTTTTGCATTTACTGCTTCTCTTTGAGAGTAGACTTGCTGATTTTGAAAGCAAGAAGCATGTGCAGAATTTTGCAGAACCTTTATTGTTGTATTGCAGAATGGAACAACAGAAGAAGTCACATCAGAGGAGGAGGAAGAAGAAGATATGGGTGAAGTATGTCTATATATGAGATTGTTGTCCTCATCTAGTAGAATTTTGGCATTTTGCTCTGCAATGTCTGGCTAATAGTTAAACTGAACTGTAAAATGTAACCTCCATGGAGTTCAACAGAAAAGATAACTAAAATTTGGATGTTTACCTGAATGTCAGCTTTCCCTTCAACCAGAAAACTAGTGAAATTTTCTTCTTAAACCTAGATCTCAACTGTGAGGTACTTGGATACAGAGAATTGGACATCTGTTTGTGCTTTAGTCAAACAATACATAACATTGTGTGCCAAATCAGTAAGTTTTTGCATTGTTAACTCCTATTTCAAGCAGCATGTGAACTGGCTCTGATACAGTTGGAAGTGCCTCCCAAATTGAAGCAGACTGGCTATGAGTAAATGGGTTTGCTGACTCATTAAATGGGTGAGCTAGGGTTTGACTGTAATAAATTGCAGGAACTAGAAGGACACACTAAACTTTTATGTCTGTGTCTGGCAACATGGTGCTCTCTTTAATGAGCTTTTTAGTTGTAAGAATCACCCTTTTTGCTTGTTTCTGCTACATGTTAGTATAGCTCCAAGATGCTTGCTTTCTACACCACTATAAATTGCCTTACTATAATAGAACTGTTGTTACTGCTTCAGATTTAGAGTTTTAATGAAGGTGGTGGTGGTAGCAAGAATGAACAACTCTCTCTGAATAAATGATCTTCCTATAGAAAAGATCTCAATGTTACTAAGTTCTTAAATTAATTTGAAGCAGCCTTCCTCACGCCATATTTAGCCTGGTCCAGACTATGTTTGCCAGAGCCAGTGTTTCTGTAAAGGTGGTGTGTCTCATATCCAGCTTCCACAAGGCTCTGGTTGCTTGCAGGCTGCTAGAGTAGCCTTTTGCATTCTGTTTGGGTCACTTTGTACAAAAGAGAAATGCTCTGCCATTATTGATCAGCTGTAAGGGGTGTTGTGTGTGGCAGTGATATCTGCAAGCTGTAGTCTGGTCCCGGTTCTAAGTGGAGAAGCAGTTTACAATTCCTTGGCTCTGCCATTGGGAAACATGAGCATTTTGAAGAATACTTAATCTAAAGTCTGTTACAGCTGAAGGAAACAGTGTTGTCAAATGCACCAGGTGTGTTTCTTGTTACATAGGGCATCCTTAAATTTGAGTTTTCCTGCCAATGCAGATGGAGGGTGGATAGAGAGCAGCCCCAGCCCCAGGTGTGGCAGAGCTCTGCATACTGGAGTATATCTGGTGGTTGTGTAACCAAAGCCTGCTGGTGTGGCTGCTGCAATGCTTCCTTTTTCATGGCAAGGTATTCACATGCTTCCCCTCCTCTGCACAGCCAGCGTTTGAATCACCTTCAGGCAATTGTCTGAAGCTCGGAGTGCTCCTCTGCAACAAGAGAACCACATCTCAGGAAACAGAGGGGAGGGGGTTTAGTGCCTTGGTCTAGAACGTAGAACTGAAGTGTTGGCTTGTGTGGGCAGAATGCTTGACCACAGAATTCTGTCTTACATCCTGATGCCAAAATTACTGCATCTAATCTTTAGCTGAGATGCTAACCTTGAATAAAGTACACATTTAACTCTCCAGTATAAATACTCCAGTATTTAACTCTCCTGCAGGGTTGCAGTAGCCCTGCCGGATCTGTTAGTCACTGCTTGTGAGAAGTGTGGCATAGCAAGGATTCTAATTGCAAAAGAGTTGCTTTTAGAAACATCTTGGAGTCACCCTAACTTGGGGTGCTTTTGGATTCTGTAGTCCAGTTTGCTACCTATTTCTGTGGGCTAATTCTCTACAATCTTACCTTCTTGCAGAGGTTGTACTTGTTTCTGTGAGCAGGAACACATTGTGAATTTGGGTTTCATTTGTATTATGAAGGCTCCCTATACTTCCAGTGGGTAGGCTGGCTGAGGGTGAAGTTAGAACAAAACAGAAATGGCATCCAACAATCACAAATCCATAGTGCTGTGCAGTATGTGACTCTATCCCACGTGCCCTTGGAGAGGGTTTCATTGAATCAAGAGCACAGTGCAGTTATTTACAATTAACTTCTCTCTCTCCTGTAGGACATTGAAGATCTGGATCACTATGATATGAAGGAGGAGGAGCCAGTTGATGGGAAGAAATCTGAGGATGAAGGCATTGAAAAAGAGAACCTTGCAATCTTAGAAAAAATCAGAAAAAATCAAAGGCAAGATCACTTAAATGTGAGTTAATGATTCCATGCTTCTTTGCAATACTTCTGACTTTAAAATACAGATGTTTTTTCAGCAAAGAAAGCCCATTGCCATGTACCTAGACATAAATTAACCTGTAGCTGGCTGTTTAACTGCTCATCTCCAGAGGTATCCATGTAGCTGTACCTCTGTTTTGTGCTTGGTGCCTTTGTTGCAAACGTTAGTTCTCCTTGCAGAATCAGCAGAATGCATCTAGGCTGTGAGTGTGACTTGTGTTGCTGAAGCCCTATTAAAGTAAAAAAACTAAAGCTATAATTAAAATTGCCTGTATTAAAAAGTCATGAGTGACTTAAAATACTTGGTCAGCCTGTGCTTTGAATCCATTTTATGCATGAGTTTATTTTTCAGTAATAGCTGTGCCACCTGGAAATTACTGAAGGGTGGTGGATTGTTGTGCAGCTCTTTTACTGTCGTGCATAAAGTCAGGGGCCTTCAGCAGCTCTGGAGCTTTGTTGTCAGTTTTCTGAGTGATCTTGCCAGCAGGTAGTTGTAGAAAAAGTTCTCCAGAGGCTTAGAAATGTTCTGTCCCAAGTGCCAGGTTCCAGAGAGGCTTCTACTTCTCAAAGGTGCATCTAGGAGGGTGTGATGATGTCTTACAACCTTAGTTTTATTTACCCTGACCCCCAAAGAAATCAAAGCTCTTGTTTCATAGAGGCTTAAAATGTGTAAAATGTGAAATGTAATATTTCTGTTTATGGTCTGCTTCATCCAAAGGGTTTTGAAATTTTAACACCCAAACTTGGCTGGCATTTCAGGGTTTAAAAGGAGATAAATGTAAGGTCCCAAACTGCTTTGGCTGTATAGTCGAGTCTGGTTTTGAGACTTGATTAACCATAAACACAAAAGTCACTTGCTGGTTTTGTTCAGACTTGAATGTTCACAGTTTGAGAAGATGAGGTGTTGTGTGTTTCTGTGTGTATAACTCACTCCTAATAGCAAGGAGTCTTTAATTGTTAAAGACAATAGTCTTTTGCAGCCTGAAAGACATGGCCTGCTTTACAACCATCTAAAATTTGGTAGAACAGAAAAAAGGGTTTTGTAGTGTCAGCATTCTTCCTTGGTGCAGAAAGCCTCTTAAAACTGCAGATTTTCTTTTGCTATCTGTTCTTTTCCCATTTGGCAATTACTGCCTTTCCTTTTGCTTTTTCCCTCCACATTTAGTGGAGCTGAAATGAACACTGCTGGTTTTCTGTTTGACAACAGCAGATTCAACTTACATAATAGCTGCTTCTCATGCCAAGGCACTCTCGTTGATGCTGGTGCATAAACAAGGTCAGCTGAGTACAGGGAGCAGGGTATTCAGCTGCTGCTGAGGAGCTGTGGTATTTTTGTGGGTCACCAGAAATAGCTGTGCTGCTGAAATAATTTTTCCAAGGACTTGTGAGGGTTTACTCCTAGGTGCTGGAGAACCAAGAGCTGGAGCTGTGCTACTGACCCAGGAAAGGCTAACCCAGTAGCTCTTCATTGGTCCTCCATGCTGCCAAAGCAGGGGGCTTCTAATAGAAGGTGTGCCCTGTGCTCTAAGGGAGCCCAAGTTGGCTGAGTGTCCTACCACAAAGCAAAATTTAAATCTGTGCAGCCCTCACAAGTGGGTTTCTTAGAGGACAGTATGAGTTCCACAGACCTAAATGCAGTGGCTGAACCTTGTCTGTGTCTGGTTTTTTAGGGGAGCCCTGCAGCTTTTTGGGATCCTTTGTTTCCTCGGCAGAGGCCAGTAAAACAAATCCATGCCATTTACGTGCTGCTTGTTGGAAAAGGGAATGTGCAGCATAATATGGGGCTTTGACTGGTGCCCAGTGCAGCTAGAAGAGAACTTTTCAGTTCCTTTCCATGTTCCTTGGCCCAAGTCCATAGGCTGTCCTCTCTCCCCTTGGCTGCAGTGCAGGCTGGAGTTACAGATCATGCTCGAAGCTTGTCCATGGGAAAGCACTGCATGCACCCCCATTCTCGTTTATTCCTGAGAGGTTAAAGACATTTTTCTGCTTCTCAGGATGTTGTTACAGGAGTTTTTAGGGTTTACATGTGTTGTACAAGTTAAGAATGTGTATTTACTAATTTTGTAAATGAGTTCTGTCCTTGGCAGTATCCTTAATCCCATTCTACTTGCTGGCATCAGGAAATAAATTTGGCTTGTGGTACAGTATGTAACTTGGAGCAAGAAATAATCCTCCTCTTAACATTGTAATAACTTTAAAGAACCACTGCTTACCTGGAGTGAAAAAAGGTCTTTGAACTGGAATCATTAACTTCAAATATTTAACAACTTGCTGCTGCTTGCTTTTCAGAGGTCTCTCCCCACATAGTCATTTTAGAGATTAATGCCTTTCTTATTTAGATAATGCTATTAGCTTTTCCTGTTTCATACTGAGGAGTTTAAGCACTTCCCTTTAGAAGTCTCCAATGTCTCTACTTTCATCTTCAGATTTTATGAAATCTGAGGTGTCATTTCTATTTTTAGTCTAATCCTTGAAGGAAGTATGAACCTGCTTTAACTTCTAGGAATGAATGTGCTTCTGCACAAATATGGAGAAAGTACAGTGACAATGGAACTTGTGTTCTTTAGCTCCTTCTGGGTAATTTTAGATTTCAGCTTATTGTCTTGGAGAAGTTTTCATGTTTTGTTTCAGCAGGTAGTTTTTGGTCTTGTGGCTAAATCTTCTGGAATGTATTGAGTGAGGAGGTTTCCTGTAGTGTTTGATGTGTTCACAGTGTTTTTCTGATCAGAAAATGAACAGTCAGCACTTTGGATCTAAAACTGCAGTGAACTGCACCTCCTATCCCGTGGAGCTTGGGGAAAGAGCAGGCTCTGGGTGCATTTTGAGGGTTGGGAGGGGAAAAGTAACCCCTGATGTCTCTGGGGCCTTAGTGCAGCAGGGCAATGGCAAGTGCTGGTCCGACTGCACCACGAGTTCCATGTTTCCAACAGTGCCTCATCCTTGGGGGAAAGAGTTTGAGAACAGGACAGGCTTGTAGTGATGCATCTCATGAATATTTTTCACGTCCAGCAGTTTTGGCTGTGAGAATTCCTGCGTCAGGTATTCCTGTTATTTGCAGCTCTCAGCAGCTGGCATGCTGTCAGTAAAGATGTTTGCCTCTTGTAGCAGGGATTTCTCCAGCTTACCTGTTTGTTGTTCTGGAGAGCCCCAAAATATGCTAGTACAGGACAGGATGATTAAGTGAGGTTTCTTGTGCCTATTTGATTACTTATTAAGAAAAAAAAAAGTCGCTTGGGCCACATTTAACTACTTCAGACGAAATGGCTTTGCCTTTTCTGCTCTTGGCATCAGCCCCATGTGACAGATTCCCATCAGATCCCATGATTGACCACTTGTGTCTGAGGCAGTTGCAACTATAAATCTTACTGCCACAATTTGAGAAATGGGAACTTTATCTCCC
This sequence comes from Phylloscopus collybita, assembly GCA_027886175.1. NCBI lineage: Eukaryota > Metazoa > Chordata > Aves > Passeriformes > Phylloscopidae > Phylloscopus > Phylloscopus collybita. The sequence goes on along the minus strand of JAJNNQ010000033.1, from coordinate 9,406,562 downwards.
TTGGAGTGTCAAGTCCCACTTTTCCAGAAGGATACTGTTATTTATATCTGAGTTCAGTCTTTGAAATTATAACTTGCATGTAGTGAGTTATGGAAAAAGTTTTTAATTTTAGTATCACTGTAGTCAAAACTGACCTCAATGCTGTGTATCGTGCAGTGGTGGGATGCAAGTTGTGCTCTCTTCTCAAGTGCATTTTACAGTGACTCCAAATCCCCCAAGTGATCCAGAATGAAGACGTGCTTCAGGGCATTAGGCTTACCCTCAGCTTTAGCTGTTACCTTCCTCTTCAGGTTCCTCCAAGGGTAGTTCAGAGCACATAAAATAAGCTCCTGTGCTAAACTACTTAAGTTAAGCTTGCTATCCTCTTTCCCCTGATTGTAGATTACTGGTTTACAGTCCATCGATTCTTTAGGGTAGCAAGTGTAACTATATTTAGTGCTGCTATATAAAGAGTGGGCAGCCCAACCAGAAGCTCCTAGGGAAAAAAAAGGGTGAAAAACACTCTTACAGACAAAGTGTGCTGAGGCTTGCTTACACACACTGCAACTTCTTTAATACCACCTCATTTATCAGCAGTTGTAAGGGCAGTCAGGGGCATGTGGGTGTGTTAAGCTTTGGTTTTTAAATGCCTCCAGTACAGAAGATACTTAAATTTTCATTTGCCAAGATGAGCTTCCAACATTATGCATAGAAATTCAGTAGTTGAATTGGCTGGAAATAGAGATGCAGTGAGAGAGGTAGTTTTCCACAGGATGTCTTTGACCATCTAACTTGTTCTTAAATTTATATTTATAGGTTGACAATTTGTAAAAAGTGTAAGAGAATTCCTTCTTCCAGTAAGAAATACACTGGAAGGGTCAAGGATCTGCACAGCTCTGCTCAGCAGAAAACCAAAGTCTTGACACTTTTCTATGAAATCTCTTTCCTCCAGATTCATCATACTGATGAGTCTCAATCTTAACACTCCAGAAGTACAGCAACTATACAAAGAATGGTGATTAACATTGCTGTGTTAACTGGTTAAGTGTAATGCTTCCTTTTTTCCAGCTCATCTGTAAATAGTGGGCATGAATAGTAGTAGTATCCAGGTATTGCATATAAATAGCTTTTTTCTGTAAAATTCCGTGTACTTGGTGTTTGAGAATTCCCTTTGTCTAATACTGCTCTATAGAGAGGGGTGTAATAAATGTAGAAATCACTTGTCTGAAGCCCTGTCTTTATGTAGCTTTTGTTTAATCAGATGAAAGGAGTTGCCTGTTATTTGCATGTTTAATTGCAAGGTTCATCCTTCATACCGGTCTGTTAAGAAAAACTAGTGGAATTTCAGAAATCTGCATAATGAAATCCAAAGGTGTATGAAAATCAATAGCCCTGAAAGAGAAGCCTACAGATTCTAGTGTGAAGCTAAGTGTGTTATTTGATACTGCTGGATAGAGAAGACAGAGGACTATGTGGAGGCTTTCTCATCAAGTAACTGTTACTGATATTTGGATTTTACTACAAAGTAATTTGGTTCTACAATTGAGACCTTGTAGAATATAAAACATCACTGTGGAGGATGTTTCAGGTATTAGGCAATGGTCACAGCTGCTTCATATTCTTCCAGAAATACTTTTCTGACACTTCTGTCCAAAAAGGATGTGTTTATAGGTGTTCATAGTGTCTGGAAGGAAATAGGTATCTTTGAATTTTTAGATGGAGTGAAAAAGCAGCCTCACCAGCTTATTCATCCTGTGCTTGGTGCAGGATTATTCTAGGTGGGTCTTTCTTATTTGGTAGTGGGCTGGTTTTATTTTTTTGTCATGGTTTCTTCCCCCCAGCCATGCTTATGTGTTAGCCTGTGGTGCAGTGGCTGAAGAAGGGGAGCAGAAGGAGCTGCAAAGCTCCACTGGAATAATCTGCCTTGGGAACAGATTGATGGTGAAAGCCCCAGTGTCACAGGGTCAGGGCTTGGGGTGGCAACTGCCTTAGCTCATCTGGAATCCTTGTTCCCATTCTGAATTTAAATCTTTCAATGCTAATTTTTCTCTCTATTCTCTAAAACTTTTGAACTTAAAGTGGTATTTTGGATGGGATATGTAAACAGAGTAATCACATAACATATAAGAAAATTGTGGTTTAAGTTTTCTCTCACTTTGAGTTGCTGAGCAGTTCAGAACTGAGCTCTAAAAGAAGAGAAGAGATTTTGCCCTGGTTGCATAAATCACAGGAACTACGACAAGTCACAAGAAATATCTTGTATTTTAAGGTTTATTTATCTTTGTCTTCATCTCTGTAGATGTTGGGTTTTTTTTCACTCAATTGCAATAAATACTGCTTTTGTTCCACATTTTCTAAATTCACTGGTTGGTCTCATTCCTCTGGAAGCTGCTGTTCTAGAGTGGATACTTCCCAACTCCTGTGCCTTTTTCAATGACCAAATAAAAATGTACCTCTGAGAAAGCAATAAAACCTTATGTGTAGAAGCTCATTCTTAGGGTTAGGCTTGCTCTTCTTTGCAGTGTGTAAAAGCAGAATATAAAATGAAATATTCCACTCTGAGATATACTGTGCATCCATCTTGGAAATTAAAATGCCAAATGTTTAGGTCCTTCACAGGAAAATACCTGTTGTACCTTGATTGAAAGCTTGGATCACCTGTAGCATTTAGAAGTATCTGTTAATGTTTAGGGGGAGGGCCTTGTTTCTTTGGAGGAAACTTTGCTCACTAGAATATTTACCTTTTCAGAAACCTTATTCTCATACAGAAATTAATATATTGGTAATACCTTCTGGTTAGTGTAACTTTATAATGTAGAGCTGTAAATACTGTAATGTGAATAGTAAATACTACTTTTCACTTATTTGGAGTATTTTTTGTTTGTTTCAGGGTGCAGTCTCTGGGTCAGTTCAGGCTTCAGATCGACTTATGAAAGAACTCAGGGATATATATAGATCACAGAGTTATAAAACAGGTAAAATGCCTCAGATTTCCCTTTTTAAAATATACTTTAAATGAATTCTCTTGGGAAATACTTCCTGCTAACTTTCCTGTGTTTCGTTGTCCTGTGTTTGTATATACGTGTGTGTTTGTGTGCACATATGTAAAAATACATAGATTTATTACGTATACTCTTATTATGTAAAATAGTTTATTTGTGGAGGGGAGTCAGAATATATTCCTTAGAATAATGGTGTGAGTTACAGTGGAAAACAAGCTTGTATTTTAAATTAGTTTGAATAATAACCAGTGATTATCTTTAGGTAGTGGATGGCTGTTTTATTTATTCCTTATAGGAGCTGTAGCTAAACTAGCTCAGCAAAGGATTCAGCATATTGAATTGTCTGAGTGTTACCATATGAGAAATAGGAATTGCATAGATTTTGGGCAGTATAAACTTAGATACTCTTTCATTTTTCTGAGCTTCTGCCCATATTTTTTCTAGTGCACTTAAATCTCACTTGGCAATGCCATTTTAATCGTCTGTAAACGACCAGAGCTGAAGTGACAGTAGGTTCCTGTTTTGATTTGTCATATTTAACATGTAGGTCAGTTGTTTCATGCATGGAAGTGCTGGGGACAGTGGTAAAATGTCTGGGGTGTAAATCTGATGAGGTAACCCAGTGTTGAGCTAATGCAGCCTCCTTCTCCCAGCTTGGTTGCAGCTGAGTGCTTGCCAGGGTGCCCCAGTCACCATCCCTCGGGGAAGGGGTGGCTTTGGGGGTTCCCAGGCCTGCTGGGTCTAGGGGAGAGCCAGAAGCAGATCTGTCTGAGGTCAGGGGGGTGCTGTGCTGCCCAACCATAGCATTTACTGCCCAGTTTGGACCCTCAGGGCTGGTTTTGGTGCTGACAGCGAAGGTTGGCTGTACCAGTCCAGGCTGTGCAGGCTGCTGGGGGTGCTCAGGCATGGGCTGGGTAGGGGTGGTTTGAGGGGAGGGTTTAGGCTCTCTAGTAATGCCATTTCTTGGCTGTAGAGAAACAAGTCCTAACAAGTTACAAAAGGCTGATCTTGATGTAGGAAAGCATACTCTGAATTAGGAGGAGGAGCAAATCTGCTCACCTTGCAGAAAGCTGATGTTTAAAGGGTGAGTGCAGTAACTTGGAGCTTATGACTTTGGAAATAGGTAAAATAATGCAGCTGGATGTCTCATGTTGATCTCTAAAACGTGGTAATGAAGGAGTGTCAGGTGGAGGTTGACACTACAAAGATGATGGCAATTCTGCTTTGAAACACCATCCTACACATTTATTACATTTGACCAGTGAATTGATGGTGTTTGTTATAAAATGTGCTTAGATTCATTCCTTGTGATTTCATTTGTTCTTTGACCTTGAGTGAATTTATCTTCTTGGTTCTTTCACACAAAACTCCTGTTTTCATAGCCTAGTTCTGCCTTTCTTAGCTGTCACCATGTGCACAGGCTGTGGCAGGCAATGGGCTTTTTTAATGTTATTTTTGTTTGGAGCACTTGCCCCATGGTTCATTTTACCCTAAATTGAATTTTCTTCTACTGATGCACAAAGGGAAGCATTGTGACACTCCCAGGTTCTGGTAACTGTTGCAAGGTAATTTAACACTGTTTTCATTTCTTTGTAAGAGAAGCCAGGAAGGCTAAGGCTGATCTGCAGTTGGTTAAGGATCACCTTATTTAGTTTGCACGAGGTTACATGTTTTTAGGGCTGACAGTAGGACAACACTGGGGGCTCTGAAGTAAATAATACTTGTAGCAATAGTATTTGAAAGGGTTTTTTCCTTTCTATTAGACAGTTTTATAAAAAAGTACTATTTAAAGTGCTTACATGTGCATTCAAGGTAGTACCTATTTTAGAAACAAATTTCCTTTATCAAATGAAGCAATGCTGCTGGAGTTCAAGGAAAAGATTACAAGCTTGTGCTCAACAGCAAAGTTGCTTATCTACCTGGGAAATCTAGGGGAAGAATTGCCCTTAAAGAAACAGAAAACAATTTTCTTACGAGCTGACAGAAGCAAAAAATACTCCAGCAAATTAAGATACTCTGTTGTGAATTAGACAGTTTAATTAACCTGTTCAGATAATGAGAGCCACAAGTCCTGCAAAGCAAGGTTATCTCATTTCCACATATTAGATTGGAGATTCACAAAGGACTTTATGTAATTTAGGGGATTGGGAAAGGAGGGCAAGAAACAAAGACTTTGGGGATATTAAATGAAATCTTTTCATATCTTTAGCATCTATTTTATTCATATATAGTTCATATAGACTTTAATTCCTTGTTTTTATCCAAAGACAGTATGGCATTTACTTTTTGATATAATAATGTTACCCTAAGTAAGATGTTGCCTCTGTTTTGAAAGGAATTGTTTTCCTTTCTACATTCCAATTTCTTACTTTTTTGCTTGCTTTGTGGTTCTGTGGGTTTCTTTTTACTTGGTCACCTTTTGAGTAATAAAACCCCTTGTGTTTAAGCAAGAGGAACCTACCTTGATTCCTTTCCTAAATTAAGGACTTCTCAAAAACTTTAATAAGTTTAATAAAAATTTAGTAAGTTAAATTCTTTCTGACAGGAACCCTTTTCCTCTTACTGTCAAAATTACCAAAAAAACCCCATATAAATTACTTCCAAATAACCTCTTGATTATTCAGAGAACCCCAAGCAATGCCCTCCCTCAGCCTTGGGCAGTGTTGTGAAGTAGCTTCTCTCCCAGGACACGGAGGGGTGTCGAGTCCCCTGTTCCTGAAGAGGCACAGGTGCTTTGGTTGATCCTCAAACAGAGATACCATGTCTCTGAAGTAGCTGCTGATTAAAAGCACTGTGAGAATGTGTTCAGGCCTATATTGTTATTCTAGACTTAGAAAAATTAGAAACTGTGCTCTTGGCTGCAGTACCCACTTGTTAGTGACACTCAGTAAGGAGAAACAAGCATGGGTGCTTTGACTTGTGTGCCAAGTTTTGAAATGCTTTAGAAATAAAGGTGTCTGGACAGCTTGAAATGGCATCTGCATTCCAAGTACTAATGCTTATAAGTTTCAACTGCAAGATTATCTTTATGCTAGAATAATAAAACTCAGAAATTAATACTCCCCATTCCTTGGGGAGACTGTGGTGACTGCAATCTGGTGGTTGTGTTGCCTTCAGAAATCCTAAGCAGGTTCCTGATTTGCATATGGCTTCCAAATAGTTCCAAATAGGTCATCAGCAAAGATGCTGTTGAGTATCAGGCAGGTAGTGAGTTTAATAATAGTGGGTTAGTCTATATGCATGAATATTCCATGAAAGAAGAGGTTTAACTTTTGTACATGACTGATACCATGCTCTATCTCTTATCTGGTGGTTAAAGATTTATTGCTTTTTCCAGAGCAGCTTGTGAATTTATGCAGAGAGGAAGCTTTGAATATACAAGTAAATGGCAGATAATTTCCATCCTTCCCTGGGAGTGAAATGCACAACTGTTGTTTAACATGCTTAAAACAAACAGGCTGCTGGAAGTCACCAGCTGGCTCCCACTGACCATTCCATTCTCTAGCTGCATCTTTCTGGCCTCCTCAGTCAGCTGTTGGGAATGTGCAATATCTCCTTTTCCTGGGGTTTCTGCTGCATGCACTGTCCCCTGTGCTGTCCTGCTCTGCCTGTACTGATGAGAACCTGTGAAACTCAATGTTACACACTCACACTGTGAAGTGTCTTAAAAACATGGTGGTGGTGTACTGGGTGTAAAATACAGTGAGTAATAAGCAAGCTGGAGTTGTAGCTGTGGAAGGTTTGAAGGTGAAAAGGTTAAATATCAGAAAAAAATTGATTAATGTGGAATTTTTTAATAGAAGGGAAAACTCTTTTTCCTTATAGTTGCTCAGAAGCACATCTGCTGCTGGAGGAAGGATGTGCCTCGGTATCAGTACACTGATATACAGCATCATATATATATGATATACAGTTCACATTGCTTACACCTGCTGACAGTACTCATATTGAAAAGCAAAGAATGTTTTTGCTAAGTTTTCTATCTACACTTCTAGTGCATAATTAATTCCATCTGATATTTCTACAGGGATATATTCGGTGGAACTGGTAAATGACAGCTTGTATGAATGGCATGTTAAGCTTCTCAAGTAAGTTAATGAAGTTTTTACATGTTCTGAACAATCTGTTTTATTATTGCTGGAGAGATTCTTTTGATAAATAAGTCTCTAGCCAGAGCATATAAAATAGTGTGTTACAATAGTAGTAGCAGTAATGGTAATTTAGCCACTAAGTCGTGTGGCTGTAATTCTGAAATGTGTAGAGATGGAACGGTAGTAATTGAGCTGGCAAAAAGACAGACCTGCTTTTCACTGCCAGCACTGTGTATTGCATTAACTGTCATTACTGTTCAATTCTAAAACTACTCCAAAACATGCAGCCTTAAATGACAAAATTTTTTTTCAAGAATTTTTGCATGATTTTATTTTTATTTGTTTCTAATTACAGGAATTAGTAATTAGTTCCATTTAAGATGTAGGAAAGAACAGAGCTGAGTGTCATTAGTTGTTTATTTCTACAGTCAGACAGACACATAGGACTGAAACTTTTAGCTATCATACAAATGTGATTATATAATTATGTAAATTATAGGTACCTTGTCTTCTGTCATCACCTAGTATCCCAAGTGAAAATGCAGCACATAACTCACCTTGTTCCATCCTAGCCCAATAGCTTTAATCCTAAAGCTGTTAGAGGGAAATTATTCCTGCTGAGCATCATCTGCTGTCATCCCTGTACAGCACCCTAAAGGAAGGAGGAGCCCACCCAAGCTGTGCTGGGTGGCTGCAGCACCTGGCCATGGATGGGATGCCAGAGCTTCCATGGGCTCAGATACGTCCTGGGGGATAAGAATAAGGACAGGGGCTGTTCCAGCACAGTACTTGACCTGTCTTGGGGTGAGACTTGTGCAAACTGGGTCACCAGCTGCTGAAATAGTTTTGTTTCCTTCTTAGTGTAATCATTGGCATGTGGAGGTTCTGAGGCTGAAAATGGTAGGAATGACCCATCAGAGAAATCTGTCACATTATTGGAGACCTTTCCTATCAAGTGCTTCTGTAACCAAGTGCTCAAACCCTGTGCAGTGATTTGAAAGCTCTGTTCAGGTGCTGTGAACAGGTCTCATTTTCTGCCTTCAGAAAAGAGGAAATGGAGTACCTGCAGCAAATGCCTTCCAGAATGTATAAGAGAAGAAGTGTTGTGTTTGTTTATTGCAGCAAGAAGTGTCTGGAAGCAAAGGCACTGTGTGCAGAGGTAGCTGAGGGGGAGATGTCAGAGGAAGGAGCAGTATTGTTACTGAACAAGTCCCTTTGAGCTGGCCCAGAAACAGCTGTGGCTTGAAATGAGAGGTTCCTTAGCACTGGAGGATTTTTTTTTTCTGAAATAACTTCACGCTGGTAGGATGGGGACAAACTGCCCAAGATGTTCTAAAATGAGATCTAATAACTTTGTGGTTTGGACTGTAGCAGAGGATTAGATTTAATGGCCTTTCAGTCCCTTTAACATCTGCTTTTGGCTTGCTGCAGGTGTTTTTGACTGGTCTCCTCTATTTAAAAACTGATGGGGTGTCAGAGCTTGCTGGGATTAACCCAGTAGTGTCTGAATTAATGGCCAGGCTGCTCACTACCAGCATTTTGGAACAAACAGTTGTTGAAATTCTGCTGAGCAGAAGCTACTGGCTTTAGTACTTCTGCTGATGCAGATTACTTTTAACAGCTGATGCAGAACTACAATTACATATTCCATAAAGGATTCACTAGCTATGTGCTGAAAACTAGATGACTACAGTCTTCCTGTTTTTCTCCCCTCTTATTTGAACACAACTGAACTGAGAGAGAATTAAAATGGCTCTTTTCAAATAAACAGCTTATTTTGTGCTGTGTTTAAGCAGCACTTGATAGCATTGGGAATGTAGTACATTGCAGCAAGTTTTCATGCTGATCTCATGGCAAAGTTCTTACTTGATAAAAGGAGCAAGAGTTTCCTACAGTTCAGCTTAAGTACAGTTTGTCAACTACAAATACATAAAGGAAGTTTTTAAGAGGAATTACTGTTTACAGGTGTTGAAAATACTAACTTCATCCATGATCTCCCCCCTGCTGCTTTTTTAGGGTTGATCCTGATAGCCCATTGCATAGTGATCTTCAGGTCTTAAAAGAAAAAGAAGGCGTAGAATACATTTTACTTAACTTCTCTTTTAAGGTAAGTGTCTATGGGATGAAAAGCTCTAGTCAAGTTTGAGGCTTACTATAGAAAGTGACTGAAATGACCCTGTTACTTGGTAATAATGGATCTGTAGCATAAAAAAAAAAGGAAGAAAGAAAAGTAACTTCTAAGTTCGGAACTGAAAGCAAAAAAAAAAAGCTTTTTAGCCAGTGCTATGGAAAGGGAGTCTTTACAGAACTGAAAAACTGTAGTACTTCAAATCTGATTTGACAAATAAGGCTATTGAAATTCTTTCTGGCTGGGAAGTGATGTCACAGGATTTTCTTTAACCTGTTGTTTTATTATTCTTTTCAGGATAACTTCCCTTTTGATCCTCCCTTTGTGCGAGTGGTGTCTCCTGTGCTCACGGGAGGGTAGGTTGGAGTTGCCCTGCAGAAATTGTGCTTTGTGGTAAAAATGTTACAACTTAAAAACCTCTGTGCCTGCTATAATGTGTAAGAACTGACCTGTGTGGGGGGTTAGCACCACTGTTCCCTCTCCTGTTGTAGGGTGCTTTGGGTTGGTGCTTTAAATGGGTCTTGGTCCCTGTGTTGCCTTAATTTGCTGTAAAGTCTGAACTGTCTCTCTCTTGCTGGTAATACTGCCATAAAGTTTTTGTTTAAAAATTCCTGAAATACTAATCCAAAACCATGAAAACATGCTCCAAACGTCACCCAAAGCATGTTTGAAGTGCTGTCTGTGGCACTTGTATATATCCAGGGAGAGAGAATTAAATTCCCCTTCCAAGGCTTTTATGCATCTCCTGGTGTCAGGAAATGATACCTGCATTTGAAAATGCAGTCTGTGATAGCTGCTGTTGATTCTGATTTGATTTGAATTGCCATGTGTTTTTCTCAAATTCAGTAAGTGGTTTGTGTATGAGGGATGCTTCTATCTCAAAGCTACACAAGCAGATCCAAACACCAGAAAATTCATTGGATTCTAATTTGATTGTACCCAGACTTCTTTTTAGAATGAAAAAAAGATGGCTTCTCAGTGGTCATTTCCCTCTGAATATCATAGGGATGTATGAGGCTCAAATGTCTTGATCATAGAGGAGAATACATTTTGGTAAATTCTCTTCCCTCAGTCCAGGTTTTGTCATGCTCAGATGTCCTGATGAGTCTCAGTCAGCACAATGGATCAAGTGTTTTTGAAATTTAAAAAAACTATTTACAGGAAAAAAGCAAGAAAAGATCTAGTTAGCTCATATTATTTATAAGTGCACCTACATTGTTTGAAATGGTGTTAAACCTCTTTGCAGAATTCAATTTTGTTGGTTTCTTTAGCTACACATCAGCACTATGTATATGTCAAGTAGCTATAAAAAGTAACTTTCCTTTTTCCATGGTCTCTGCAGTTGTGCAGACCAGCTCAGTCAGTGGTTTAAACTGAAGTCCAGTTAGCAGACAACTTTTTTTTTTGTCTCACAGTGCTAATGTTCTTTGCCTAAGTATAACATGGCTAGCTAGTCACAGTGTATTACTGGTTAAAGGGCATTTCAGCTGTATGAACCAGAGCTGAACAAACAAGCTGGTGAGAGCCTTAAGTGCTGTGGGCACCTGCATCTTTTTACTAACTGCTGTCAAGTATATTTTCTTTCATATTTGTTTCTAGGTATGTCCTAGGTGGAGGTGCATTATGCATGGAACTTCTTACTAAACAGGTGAATATGAGCTCTGTTATCTGGATAATAAAACATGCCTGAAAATAAGGAAAAGAGGTGCTTCCCCTGAGTTGAAGAATCCCTGTGTGGAATAAAATACAAACTCCAAAAGAAACGTGGTGGAATTAAACCTCAGTCCCACCAGATTTGCCTCGCTGATCTTGTTTGAGATCATCTTTCTGCCTTGGATGACTTACAAGAGATGGGAGGAAGAGGCAGGAAGTGCAAGCATGTCAACTTGGAGTTCTCAGAATTTCAGTGAGGAAGGCAGTGTGAAGAGCAAGACATGCTTCATTTTCTAGAAGCCTCTTCAACTGCTTGAAGTCAGCTCTGGAGAAGTGAGGAATACAGATGATTATAGTCATAGATGATTTGTGTAGACAGAGTGATTTTTTTCTCCTTAAAATAAGTAAATGAATGAAGTAACTTACTTGCAGGCTCTGGCAGAAACTCTTGTGAGCTCTGGAAGGTAAAGCAATGCCAGAGATGAGCAGAGTTCTTAAAATTTACTGAATTGGCTTCACTAGAAATCAGTCATTTCTGCTTCTTGGAAAAAGGAGTTGTAATTTCTGTTGTGACATTGCTGAAAATGTTATAAGGATGGAGCTTTTTTTTTCTGTCTTTCTGTATTTTGGAAATGTGATTTAGCCTTTTCATTCCCCATACAAGTTCATAGTACTAGGATTGTATATAATTTTACAGATTTTCTGTGGAAAATAAAAGTTAACTGAAAAGAAGCAGTTAAAACTGGAATGCAGAGGAAAAAAAAATCCCAAAGCACACATTGCAGAATAGATTTGCAAGGTGAGCACAAGAAGCAAGTCCATGTTGTATGTTAATATTCCTGTCCTCCTCCAGGGCTGGAGCAGTGCCTACTCAATAGAATCAGTCATCATGCAGATCAATGCCACTTTAGTCAAAGGAAAAGCCAGAGTACAGTTTGGAGCCAATAAGGTAAATGTGGTGTGTTTCTCAATTACACAAATCACTGTGGGCTTCCCTTTCCTTGCTGACTCGCACAGAAGATACTTAATGACAGAATTGCTACTGCAAATATACATGCATTTTGAATTCCCTGGTGCCTCTGTGAGTACTTTATTGGCAATTAATTTTTTGTTAATGTAAATTCAAGCATATGAGGTGGGTAAAGCCTTGGGATGGGCAGGGTAGGCTTTTGCTATCTTTGCATTGGCAAGGGAGGGAGTGAAGGAAGATCAGAATTGGGTGGATCTGGAATTTCTGGCTCTGAGAAGGGAATCTTGAAAGCCAGGAATGTTCTAACATTGTGCATGGACTTTATTTTTAAGCCCACTGTAGAATTTCCTTGTTAGAACTGGTTTTGAGTCTTACATGTCTACATGCAGGTTTTTATGTTAGTTTTTTCTCCTTTCAGAATCAATATAATCTAGCAAGAGCACAGCAGTCCTATAAGTCACTAGTACAAATACATGAGAAAAACGGTACGTATGTTCTTGCCACTTTGTTCTTGTCTGCACAGCACTCTGGGAATTGGTGTTTGGCCACAGGGAAACTTCAGTGACAAAGTGTCTTACTTTGGCTTGGGAAGACCATAAATGTTCCTTCCTTCCTTTTCTTCTTGCACTAGAAAACAGTAGTGCCTAAATAACTTGACTGCAATCATTGCAGCTTTTCCATTTTACCTGAATGTTGTGTGGCAGGCAGCTCCATTTCATTTTCAGCCAGCTGATCTAGGAACTTCACTGTTACTGTAGCTTTAAGGACTCTTAATATTGGTGAAGTATCTGCTGGAAGTTTATCCCTTTCCCTGAAAGATTTTGTTTCAGTGTCAAGAACCTGGTGGAAATAATCATTAAGGAAGAGAGAAAGTGGGGGAAAAAGACTTAAAGACTAAAACATACAAGAAGTCCAAGTGAGGTGTTCTAGCTGGGAAACTGTGCAATAGAATGGGGAGACACCTGTTTTTGTTTGGGCTTTTTTTACTCTAAAGTCTCTCTGCTGCATAAAACAAGTGTACAAGTGCTTCAGGTATAATTGAATTTACTGTGGCAGTGAGAAGCCTGAGGGTTTAAAAGGTTGAAGTAGCTTACATGTTACATAAAGGTAGTCAGCAGGATTGGTACCCTGGTCTTGTGATGAGAGAGTCAGTGCAGTTACACTTCCATGATGCTCTGTGCTCTGGGTTGGATGCAGTGTCCTCCAGGAATTTGGGTTACTGTGAATGTGTGACTGCAGGGAGCACCTCAGCTTCCCTGCTGCTAACACACAGCATAACACCTGTACTCCTGGGAGGAAGATCAAAGATAACAGCTTCAACATGCTCTCTGATTTTACAGTATTTTGATCTTGCCGTTAACTGAGCCTTCTGCTCTGTTAGCTTGCTACAAAAGCCAGAGTGGCTGTTCACTTGTATGTGCTACAAGTGAGCAGTCCTGTCTCAGGAGCTGTACACAAAGCCTTCACAGTATTCAGTGCTGCTGTGAAAGGTGCCTTCAGCTTAGAGCTGCTACGTGCTCTCTGGGACAGCACAAATAGGCCTTGCAGTCACTGTACACACATTCAGAGGAATTGTTACAAGAGGGGCTGGGAGAATTAAGGTTGGAGCTCTGGAGGTCTCTAGAAAAAGCGTGCACACTTGATCAGGTATGATTCAGCTGCTAAACATGCCAAATAATGTCAGGAGACCAGTTACCCAACTGACATTTCTGAGCTTATTCCTACGGTAAGATTTGCAGAAGGAGGATAAAGCCCAGGCTAAAACTCAGTTGCTTGTGTGTGCCTAACTGCAGTACACAAAATGGGGTTTATGTAAGTGTCCCAGGGCAGTCGTGTCTGTATGTCTGTTCTAGGTAGCTTGAAGACTTGGGGGTTTTACCTCTCATCTATGAAGTTTGGTTAGAGCAGACCTCCTTCAGCAGCTTCCTCTTGCTGGTGTTCAGCTTGTGTAGCTCAAGATAAATGCTGCCACAGCAATCCATGTGTGCACACCCAAATAGCGGGGCTGGTCCTGGAACGTGCCACGTGCTTTGTGGCACTGCTGACGACCTGCCTCTAGGGCACTGGGTCTCGCCGAGCTGGCCTGCTTTCAGAGGGCAGGGATGAGCCAGGTTAGGCTTCCATCCCCCAGGGTGAAGAGCAGGGTGGTCTGGACACAGCAGTGTCGGTTCCTAACGTGTCTCTGTTCCCCACAGGCTGGTACACTCCTCCAAAAGAAGATGGCTAATGCTGAGGACTGGCGTATACCTGGACCAATGTCAACAAAACAAGCTCTTTTTTATGTTTTCCAACACACAGACTCAAGCTATGAGTGCCCCTATAACAGCTGTACTGAGGACTTTAGCTCTTAGATAAGTTAGTGGATAATCTGTCGACTGACACGTACAGTATAAGTTACAGCCTTACCATTCCGCTCTTTAGGCATCTGGACTGAGCAGTGTGGGCCTTTGCCATATTTGTTCTGATGGATTAAGCAGATTTGGGCCACGCCCTCCCTTCTCCCTTTTTTATTTGAAAGCATAAGCTCTCCCTGCAGCAGGCTATCGACTTACTAAAGAACATACAATAGAAGTGAGTTGTTCACACACTTCTGTGTATTTCTGACTTTTTGCAAACTGCAGACTGCAGAGACTTGCGTTGTATTGTTTCATTTAAAGCCAAGAAGTTTAATACATTGTTTAATACTGTTTTAGGAGATGTCAGGTCTTGCAAATCACAGTAGTTTTTCTGGTCTAAAATGACAGCGTTTGTAGTATTTTCCAAATTAATGATATAGGAAAAATACATGTATGTTAAGTCATTAAACATTTTTCATGGCTGTATGAGAATATGAACTGTTTATTGGAAAAGATGCTCTTTGTTTAGATTTTCTTAAGTTTTTTGTTTGGTTTTTTCTTTTTTATTTTGTTTTGGTTTTTTGTTTTTATGCAGAGCAAGGCTGTGCCAATAAAACCTTGTAACTAGTCACTTCCACTGGGGCATCAGAACTTGTTGGGCTGTTCCTGCTACTTGTTGGCTCAACCTCCTTAACAAGAAGAGCCACAGTATGAAGCTTGAAGTTATTTAAAATACTAAAAACCTTTTTAGGTGTTCCATTTTATTAACGGGTTGTTGCAATCATTTCTAAACTAATGAACTTATAAAGTGATTGGCACAAATTGAGATGAAAGTCCTTGAATGAAAAACTTTTTATATAAAAGCTACAATAAAGTACAAAAACATGTCATCCAATTCTGAAGCGTAAGAAATGCTGCCATAGTCATGACGGTGGTTTTGTTATGGAAAGACTAATGGGAACTGTTCTTTCTTTATTAGGAGATGAATCTGGGTCTGTGTACTTACACAATTTCATTGCCTTACCAGAATCGACTCTATTTTGGCTGTAGTGCTAGTCCTTAGGCCTGTGCACCCCTCGGGGCAGAGCGAAGGGTGTGTTCCATGGATTAAGCACTTTCCCAAGTGCAGAAGCATGTTTTTATGTTGGTTTTTTTTTAGTTGACTATCGAATTTGTGCTCTTTTCTCTATCAGGCGCCCGCGGGTCCTTGTGCATTTGCTTCTAGCTGCAGTTTTTAGCTGGAGAGCCGCGCTGGGGCCGTTGGGCCCCGCTGCCGGTGCCGCCGCTGCTCCCCGGAGCGCCGGGCCGGCGCCGCGGCCGCGCTGCTCCCCGGGCACGGCGGCGCTGGGGGCCCGGCCTCCGCCCTGCGGCCTCTGCTTCGGTTTGGGTTCCGGTTCTTCTGGCAGAGTTCCTTGGCAATGTACAGTAATTTGTAAACTTGCATCAAGTTTATGAATAAAAAAGCATTTTACGAAGCGCTGTGTCCATGCTGGGGCCCGAGGCGCGAGGGAAGGGGGGAGGTGAGAGCGGGGCGGGTCCTCCCTCCCGCTAGGCGGCGCTAGTGTGGTGGTTGTGCTTGCGCGCGCGTACCGGAAGCTGCCTCAGGCGCGGCGGCGCGCGGGTGACGCAGGGCGCCGCGGCAGGGGCGGCGGCGGGGCCATGGAATCCGCGGCCAAGGGCGGCTACGTCCTCGCCAACTTGGCCGAGGTGGTGGAGCGTGTCCTGGGCTTCCTTCCCACCAAGGCGCTGCTGCGCGCCGCCTGGTAAGGGTCGCGGCCCTGGGGTGGGCGGTGGCCGGCTCCGGTTCGCGGGGGCGTTGCGGCCGACGTGTCCGTGTTGTGTTGCAGCGTGTGCCGGCTCTGGAGGGAGTGTGCCCGGCGGACGCTGCGGACGCGGCAGCGAATCGCGTGGGTGTCGGCGCTGGAGCCGGGCCCCGCCGAGAACCACACACTGGTGCGCGCGCTGGCCCGCGAGCTCGAGGTGAGGGGGCGCCTGAGGGGCGGGAGCTCTGCGCCTTCGCTTAAACGCTGGAGGCGCTTCTTCCAAACCCCCGGCAAAAGAGACGTGTTCGGAGCGTAGGTGGTTTTGACAGTTCAAGTGTTGCGTGTTAATACAGCGCTCAAAACGCCGAGGATTTGCAGTTCAGGGCACATCTGTTCATCGCGGCAATCTTGTTAAGACGTAAACCTTCAGAGGCTGGGAGACACGGAGTAAACACTGCAGGACTTCTCTGTCTGGCAGGATTTCTTTCCAGTATTAACACAGTGCTGGGTCTTCACTACACAAAGATTCATGTCAGGGTCTTAAGCAGTAGACATGCCTCAGCAGATCAGTGTTAAACCAACTGGGACAAGAGGGGCCGGAAGCGCCTCTGCACTGTTTGCCAGCATCAGCAGTGATGAACAGCAGAAGCCAACAACTGTGAATGCAAAGAGTTTAGATAGTGCTAATAGAAGGAGCAGAGTCATGAGCCCAGTCTGCTGAGCTGTTCGTGCTTGTGTGAGGTTTGGATCAGCTTCCTCCCTGTGCTACCAGTTCACTAAGTTGGCTAAATCTGGGCACTTCTGAGGCTAATGAGAGATTGGCTGACTGCTGAGGAGGGGGGTATCAGTGTGGGCTGGTGGGGGAGCAGGAGCGGTTCCTCCTCGGTTTCTGCCCCCACTTTCTGTCCGCTCCGTCCTGTCTGGTGTACTCCTCCGCCTGTGTCTTTGCAGAAGGTGCACGTGCTGCCGCAGACCGTGCTCTACATTGCTGACGCCGAGACGTTCAGCGGGCACGGGGAGTGTCACGAGCAAAAGAAAGGTAAAGCCTGGACCTAATTCACTCCCACTTCAAGATACACTGGGACCTAAGTAGAGCATAGTCAGCTGACAGGGGTTCGGTTTCAATGGAAAGGAAGTGTTTTGCAGAGACCGTGAGCACATAGCATTGCGTTTGTGGTAGGAAGCAGCTCACAGATCTGTGTTAACGTGCACAGACGGCTTCCTTTCCCTCCTCTGGAGGACGCTGAGTGTGTTTGCCTGCCCGCAGCCCTGTGCTCTCGGGAGCAGCACAGACCAGCGTGCTGTTACCAGGGCGGCCACTGATGGGCAGCATTGGTTAAACGGGACAGGGTTGGCTGTGGGATTTGCTCAGAACACACTTTTACTGCTGTCTGATGGGGTTTTTTGGTCTCTTCTTCTTTTAAACAGCCAGAAAAAGAAACAGTAAAGAAACAGCACTGGCACTTGAAAAGTTGTTGCCAAAGCGATGTCAGGTTCTTGGACTGGTCACCCCAGGGATTGTAGGTAGGAGCAAAATGCATGGGGTTTTGAGAGGTCAGCTTGAAGGTGTCATCTCCCACCTTGTTCAGCACTGGCTTCAGTTTTAAGGAGTTCACAGTATCACTGCTAAGTGCTGTGGAGTTTATGTCATGTATTGCAGTTATAATTAAAAGGGGTGATTTAATTGGGCAGTTGGCTTTCCCTGGCACCTTAATGTACTTATTGAACGTTGCGTGGATTTGTGTATACCTTTCAGTCATATTGTGACTAACTGTACAGGGCATCCTGCTAAATATCTGTTTGTGATTGTTTAGCAGGAGGCACATGCAGTAAACTGGAAAATTCACAGCCTCCCGTGGCAGGCTTTTTCTCATGATTCACTTTTATCATTAGAAAGTTGGTTTTTATAGCTTCTCACCTTAAATTCACTTCCCACATCATAACTAAGGTATTTGATTGCTTTCATTACTATATTTTAATAATACACTCCAATTTTTTGTGTCAGTTTGCTTTATACTGTCATCACATGCTTATAGGACACCTTAAAAACTTGAGTATGTCTGTGTGTCTGCAGAAGTTGGCAGGAAGGCTTGTATTGCATAGTTCTTGTTTTGCTAATGTTTTATATTTGGTGTGCCGGGGGGGATATGTGTAATAATTAGATAAGTTGTTACAGAAATAGATTGTCATGTTTTGTATCACCTGAGCTGCTCAACCTCTTTCTGCCCATGTTACAGTGTAAATGAAAGTCTTAGAATCTCTGAACACAAGGTGCTTGGTTTTGTCTCTGTAGTTACCCCGATGGGTTCAAGCAGCAATCAGCCTCAAGAAATTGAAGAGGGCGAAGCTGGATTTGCTCTGTTGTTTCCCAAAATTGATGGGGTGAAAATTCATACCTTCCATTTTTCTAAAGACGTGAAAAACAGGGTCTTTGATGAAAGTAAATTTGCTGAAGCAGGTATGTCATTTTTCTCTCCTTTACACGGGCTTTTGTGAGGTGCTGCTCTCTGAGGTGCCAGGTGGAGTTCTGTGTAGAACCAGCAGCTTCTGTACTGGCTCCAAGAGCCTCTGTGGGGCTCCAGCCGGTGACTGTGCATCTCTGTTCCTCCCAGTCTCTGGAGTACTAAGGATAAGTTGTCCTGGGTATCAGTTTCCAGTTACCTCAGTTACCTGCGTTTCAAGCAGAGCTGTTCAGAGGGCTCTGTGTGAGGTATTAGTTGAGGAGGAACTAGGATGGTTGAACTTCAGAGTTCAGGATTTAAAAATAAGGGGATCAGTGTTGGCTTTTGTTTGTAGGTCTGAAGAATAACCCAGATCTCCGTGTTGTTCTTCTGTTTGGCTACAACTCCTGGAAGACTGGAGCTACTCGATTTCTTCATCAAATAGTCAATCCATTGAATGAGAAAAGTATCATCCTGGCTGGGGGACAAGTGGAGAGCTTTACATCACTGACCTCTGAGAAGTAGGTGTTGTTTTCAAGGTAAAAAGGTGAAAAAGATTTCAAATGAGAGAAATATTGCAGATCCATAGCCTTCTAGTTAAATTGAAAATCCCCCTTACCAGTAGTAAAGTAATTTCTTAAAGGGAGAAATGTTCCAACTGCTACACTGTGATATAGCCAGGAAAGGTGGAAGCTTTGTATGACTGTGTTACAATTTGGATTCTGGAAACCCAGCTAGGAGAAACCAACTGAGAAGGAGATTTCCAGCTTCAGATACCTTTGTGTGTTTATTGCAGTCAGCATTTCATCTGTAGAGTGCAGGTAATTGAGTGCCTGTGTGACGGAGCCCAGGATGGGAAGGTGTGTCTGTGTCTCTGCCTGGGTTTGGCTGGCAGCACGGAGCAGCAGCTGTGCACATGGCAGGGCTGTGCCTCAGGAGCTCACCCAGCCATCCTCCATGGCTGCTGAAGGACGTGGTGCTCTGTGCAGCCATGCCCATAGGCTCCTTGTGCCTTTGGGGCTCTGCATCCATACCACTATCAACCCTTGTCTTGCATCTGATTTTGCCAGCTGCACCATTGCCCCAGATAAGAGAGCTGACCTTAAATGAAATCACTGCAGATAAAGGTTAAGTACGTAACTGCTTAACCCTGTGTGTACTCGCCAACCAGTTCAAAGCAGTATGAATCCAAAACCTTCACTGCCTGCTGCTCTGCTTCGATGTATAAATCCTCAGTGCCTTTGCTTGTCTTAAGTTTAACTGATGGTTTAGTTGGAATTGCAGAGCTGTAACATACAGAAACTGCTGGATTTGGCATGAGTGAAACAAGTTTATGCTTAATACCTAGTAATGGATGTGGACGTTTATCCTTGTGAAAGATTGCTACACAAAAACAGTGCTAAAATATGAAGTCTTTGGTTTGCCTTTTAACTCCGGATGGTATCAGGATCACTGCAGTGTTGGCTGCTTTGAAGCCATGTCTGCCTCAGCAGCAGCTCAGTCAGGTGAGCAGTGCTCCCCCCAAAGCTTTCTCTGACTGTGCCTGTTGCCTTTCAGCACGCACGCGCAGCCCGGGGACGCCTGCGGCGTGGTTGGCCTGGCTTTCAGCGGGCCCCAGATCCAGAGTGCCACTGTCCTGCTGGACCAGGACGTGGCTGATGAGAGGACAGCAGAGGCCGCCATGCAGCGTCTCAAGGCAGCAAACATCCCCGAGCACAACACCATCGGCTTCATGTTTGCCTGTGTGGGCAGAGGATATCGGCATTACAAAACCAAAAGGAACATGGAAGCAGATGCTTTTAGGAAGTTTTTTCCAAATGTACCCCTCTTTGGCTTTTTTGGACATGGGGAAATAGGATGTGATCGAATAGTTACTGGGAATTTCGTATTAAGAGAATGTAATGACATAAAGGATGATCTGCTTCATGGGTACACTACCGTTATGACTCTAATTCACCTTGGCTCAACTAAAGCAAGCCAAGCATAAGTAAGGCTAAGTGCTTCAGTGAGCTGTTTGTTTCATTTCAGAGAGCTGAGAAGTCTGGAAGAGTGGACACCTTGCAGTCAAAGCCCCTTCTAAAGCGTAAACATCATTTTGGTAATACTATTGAGTCTTGTGGTTGCAATAGAGTTTACTGTAATATCTGTGAGAAAGCCTTGCATTTTGTGTAATCCCCTGTACACATCAGAATTGCAGGCAATTATATTTGATGGAATTCTGCAACTGAAGAAAGCCTTTCTTCCAAAATGAAAATGGTTTCTACAAGGCATAGAATATGCTGAATTGGAAGGGACCCACCAGGATCATTGAGTCCAACACTTGGCCCTGAACAGGACACCCCAAGAATCCCACCAAGTGCCTGAGAGTGTTGTTCAAACTCTTCTTGAGCTCAGGCAGGGCTTGGTGCTCTGACCACTTCCCTGGGGAGTCTGTTCCAGTGCCCAGCCACTCTGGGTGAAAAACTTTTTCCTGATATCCAGCCTAAACCTCCCTGACTCCGTTTTGTGCCGTTTCCTCGAGTTCTGTCACAGGTCATGAGAGTGAAAAGATGTTGGAGATCACAACAAGGTCTCCTCTCAGTCTCCTCCAGGCTGAGCAAACCAAATGTCCTCAGCCACTCCTCATAAGGCTTCCCTTCCAGGTCTTTCACTTCCTCATTCCTCTGGACCCCCTCTAAACTTGATGTCTTTTTTATAATGAGGTGCCCAAAGCTGCCCCCAGGACTGGAGACTGCCCCAGTGCAGAGTGGAGCAGGACAGTCCCCTCCCTGGCCTGGCTGGCAGTGCTGGGCCTGGTGCCTCCCAGGACGTGATTGACCTTCCTGGGTGCCAGGGCACAGCTGGGTCATACCCAACCTAGCATGGAGCCCAGCTCCCTTCCCACAGCTGCTCTCCACCCTCTTGCTCCCCAGTCTGTACAGACCACCAGGGCTGCCCTGTCCCAGGTGCAGAAACCAGCACTTGCCATTGTTACATTTCACAGGGTTGGTGATTGCCCATCTCTCTTTGTCAAGGTCTCTCTGGGGCCTCTGTCCTTGAGGGAGTTGACAGCTCCTTCCAATTTAGTGTCAATGGCAAACCCAAACCCAAATGTAGAGAAATGATATTTTGATGTGCTCTATTTATGTATGTAAAGCACTCTAGGAAAACTACTGATGCATTAAATCTACCATTTCCTGGATTTTGTTTCTAGAGAGATGCTGAACTTTGCCAGAGTCTTATTTACAAAAGTGAACAGTTTTACTCAATAAAATCAATGAAAATCTTTAGAGAAAAGTAACAAAGTACCTGTTGAATAAAGATGGAAGTATGTCAAAGTACTTTGCCTTCTATTCTTAGAGAAAAAGCTCTGATTTACAGATATCTGGCTAAGAGTTCAGCTGGGCTCACCACCTCGAACTGAATTTCAGTTGCTTAACTGTGTTGCTCAGAATATAGTGGTTGCCTCTTCTCCTCTAGCATGATTACAATCTTTGAAATCCAGAGTGCTTAGAAATAAGTCTTTCTATCTTTAAGTTTCTTTAGGAAGTTTTTTGCTCTTAAACTTGGAATTGTGGGACACATAAGACCTGGCTATATTATATTTATATAGAGACCTAAAGTAAGACTTGTTCTTCTGCATGTTTTTCCTAAGCTTTTACATCAGTCACCTGTTTTGATTGCTGCAGCTGGCATGCAGTATCAAGTGAGTAAATTCAGCATAGTCTTAGTATAGCTAATAATATATTTGCTGCTTTTTAAATTCTTTCCTCCCTTTTATTTTCACTTAGTAATGACAAGAATAGAATGACAAGAAAATAGGATTAATTTTGCACAGTATCACCAGATTTCTAAATGCAAAATCAGGCAGCTGGCCCATTTTCAGTGTAGTAAAAAGAAAATACTTTATTTAAAAATACTTTAAAAAAACCCACCTGTATGTTTTAGAACAAGTAACTTTTTTTTGCTTTAAATGTACCAAGGAAGACTTCAGTTAGCAACTTTATACCCATGTCTAGTTAAAACCTTTGCTGAGCTTGGCCTAAGAAGCTTTAGTAGGGGTGTGTCTGTCCTGAGCATTAACTGTTGGTGACAGTATGTGCTGAGCATAGGCAGCACTTCCCCATGGCTGTATTGATGATGGGGGTTTTTAATTAGAAGATTGGACGAGCTCTGAACTCCCAGTGGCCATCTGTGGATGGGAGATCAGTAAGTGTGGGTGTGACTTGGATAACGTTCAGTTATTTCAGTGAGAGGGAAGGGTGTCTGGAAGTGGAGTGTGGTTGAATTTTCAGAGAAGCCCCTTGGTGGGAGGTGACTGTGTTGTTTTAGCATAACCAGAATGTCACATTTGGCCCTTCATGTCTGCATAGCCTTCATGTTTAACAGGACATGAAGGAAAGGACATGTTTTGTTCCTGTAATGCAGGTAGGATTCCTGCCATGCTGACCAGCCTAGGAGGGATAGCTGCTTGCTGTATTAGAGCAGTTGAAGAGTGATAACCCTGTGTGCTCAGTAACGGTGCAGACTCAGCCAGAAGGTCAGAGAAGTTGATGGTGAGCTCAGACAATGGCACAGCTAAACCAGAACTGCCAGGGTGGTCTGCAGGGGACAGTCAGCAGGTCCTGTAGCTGAGGAGGCTTCAGAGGTAAGCATAGTACAGAAAAGGGGGTGGAGGAGTGGGGGGGTCTGCATCAGAATCCAGGAATCCTCTCCAGCATCAGGAAGTGTGGGGATGAGCCCAAAATGCCCCAGAACCATGCACATGGCTGGAGCCACTACACTGTCTGTCCCAGGCCACATCATGCCTTCCATGTGACAGGGAAGTGCTGTAAGATATAAAATTGCAACACCTGTGATTAAAATGTTTTGCTATCCAAATTCATTTTGCCTCTGTGCTATTATTTGCTCTTCAACCACAGCAACTCCTGAGAAAACCCAAATACATTTGCTTACAAGGTGCACATACCAAAATGCAGAGATAATTGATAGGAAGTTTTGCAGTGCCAAAATTTATACTTGTCACTCAAAAGAAGCAAGCAGAAGGTTTTAAAGTGGGGGAAGTTACTTAAGTGAGTATTCAGCAAGTGAGACAAATGTGAATAGCAGGACTGCTCTCAAGGTATCTAAAGATAAACCTTATCTGCAGTTACAGTGCTGACAGTAACGTGTTTCCAGCAAGAGAATAGAGTCCCTAAGTGACCACAACTGGATTTTGGGCTTGTTACGAAAAAAGTAAAACTTGGAAAGGCACAAGACCTGCAGGGAGGAGTGAGTTTTGCTGACAAAAGGTAAAGACATGATTTTTTTCCAGTGTTTTGAATATGAATGTTTTGCTGCACATTTGTTGAGGCATCATTCAATTAATTGATCTGTAGGTTTCAAAAAATAATAGGCAAGCAGTGTGATGTATAAGCTTGTACTCACACAACCAAAGTAGCAGCTACCAAACATAAAGCTATTACTGCAACTTTTATTTTAAAGTTCCAAAGATCTCCTCGCTTTAGGATGTTTCTGTAACATGCAGTTGTAATAAAGCGAGAATAAATTGATAAAGAGGAGCAAAACTTTTAAGAACAAATAGTTATGTATGATTCTGAGTTAATTTTTAGTTAAAATTTTATCTCAAAGCTCACTCATTTTCATTATCCTCTCTTTGTTTTTTTTTCTTCTAAAAATTGAGGACTTCTTTCTACTAGAACTAACTCTGGTGAGGGTTCTTAGCTTTCATATCAGAAATTGGAATTAAGTTTTCTGGTGTTTGGCCCCATGAGAGAAAAAGCATAAAGCATTTGTCATTCAGATACCTGCTTCTCTTTTACTCAACTTTTTCAACTCAGAAAAATAATATTTGAGCTATAGAAGTTTGCATAGTTAGAAGTTAGATCTTAAGCATACAGTTAAATGGTTTTTTATAGGATCTCTTAGAGTCTCTGAGCACTCTGCAAACATTAAGAAAGTAATGATTTCCTCCACTGATTGATTATTTTTCATGATTACGTAGTGGAGAAGTTTTTTTTTTACTTTATGAATCTGTGGTGGATCTCTAAAATCCATTTAATCCTAATACAGCAGTTGTATGTTCTGCACAGAAACACAGGTAACACAGTTGTTTGAGTCTAATTATCTTCTGCAGTTCTTCCTGTTGCCAAGCCCATTTCTCAGGCAGACACAAGAGAGACTCTTTCAGCAGGACTCCAGGTGAGCCTCGAGGGGGTTCTGAACCAAGGCTCCAAGGTGTGCAGCAAGGTAAACCAAGCTCACTTCTGTGCATTAGTCCTGTACTGCTGGTTTAGCTCAAACAACTACAAGTTTAAACATTGTAGGGCCTTTTCATGGATTGTTTCATGCCTACCAGCACTTCAGGACAGTGTGGGATATTATTCTAAAGAGAACATACAGCTACAGTGAGAAATTGGAAACTCAAATATAATGCCTAAGAGAGGTTTGAATTATTTGGAAGTGACATCACCTGGATACTTATATTAGAATTATTAGCAGAGAAATAGCTAATTAGATCTTTTTTCCAAGTGCTTTGATAATTCAGGAGAAAAAAAAAAACTATTCCCAAATCATTGAGATTTGTGCTTTTAAATGTTTTTAAAATACAATGTATAAATTGTCATCATTACATTTCACAGGTATATCTTCCCTGAGCTTAGCAGGTAGCACAGAATTCTGAAAATAAATCTTTCAGAGGTTCACATTGCTGAGTCAGTGCCAGGTCACGTCGCCTTTCCATGATGAATTTTCACAGCTATGAGAGTTAGAAACAGCTTTTGTTGAAATAAACTCAAGTGAGTTGTCAGTATGGCAACGGTGACAGCAAACAATAATCCTCTCAGAAGAGGAGCTCTCCTACAATCTTCAGAACTGGTGAAAATATCTGAATGGTTGACACGGCAGCAAAATCTGTGATGGGGAATGTACAGCGTGGGTTCAAGTGAACCTGTGTTCAAGCCTCCTGAAAAACACCACCAGTGGGAGCTCACCCAGATTTTTACAGCCCATTGTTTGCCTGCATAAAAGTTTCAGATGAAATATCATAACTTACATTGAGAGGATAATTTGAAAACAGTCTCTTTTCATGTGCACTGAAGAGTTTTTAAATGCTACAGAAACTTGACATAGAGGTGCACTGAAAAGTGTTAAAAACTGGTTGGAACTTTAGTTTGGAGGATGAAAACAGCAGTGTCTTGTAATTTCAGGTTCTGCAGCTGTAGGTTCTGTTCACATGCCCTTACCTAGCTGTAGAAATGGTTCCTGCTGAAAGGCTTAGTGGAGTGTCAGTTTGTGTCCCAGGTGGAACTGAGCAGCAGCCTATTGCTATTGGCAGGGTTTTATTGCCTGCTCTGCTATCACAAAATGCATCTCTTGCCTTACATACTGATGATGTTCAACAGGCTACAGTCACCAGGAGAGCAAGAACAGGCTTGGATAAGCATAAGCAGATGAATTCCACAGAATAATGACCATTTCTGCTGTGAGAAGTTCTATCCTGCAGTTCTTCTTGGCTTTCCCTTTTCAAATAACTGAGTTACACAATCAGAGCCTCTCTACAGCTCTTCAAAAATTCAGGGCCAGAAGGAAAATATTTTCTTTTAGTGCAGTGAATTTTGAAGGAGTTGCACAACACTGAAGTTATCTTTAAAATGGGGAGTGCTATCAAATGGATTTCTGTTGGCTTTTCTGCTTAATATTTAACATTATAAATCAAAAGACTATGCAGCACAGAGAAATCCTCATTTTCTTTGAAAAGCCATTTGGCTTTCTTCCTTAACTGTAACTTTAAATGTACTTTGCTCTAGTGTTTGTTTGTTTCAGCTGCTGCTGAAAAACAATTCTATATTGAGTAACATAAGCAACCTCTTCCTTACTGGTCCATAAAGAGATTTCCTGCCAATGGCTGCCAGTGATCAGACTGGCAGAATTCTGCAGGTGATCAGACCTGCAGTTTTGCAATATGAAGAGACTTTTGCTACAAGGTCCTAGCAGGATCTATAACATGATCCCCAGATACAAAAGAATTTTTTCCGTAACACTCTTAAGAGATTGTTGTGTAATCACAGTAATGGAGTTTCTTAGGAAATTAGTCTTTTCTTCCCTATATAAGCTTTCATCTGGTGGAGGGGTAATTTCAAAGACATGAGATCCTGTCTTTCATGAAAATGGGAGTCAGACAAGAGAGAGCCCTTATTACTCACCTTTCATAAACATCATCATAATTTTTAAGACTCCAGTGACTCCAGCCACAAGATTTGATCCATTGGAACTGGAGTTTCCTTAACTTAATTGCTGACAGGAGTACTTCATGAATTTTGTAAGCAATCATTGCTGAAGAGGGTTGCACTATTTTATTAAATTATACATAACGTTGGCTACTCTGTACTTTCTATGGCATTTGACCACCTTAAAATGAATTTGTAGCCTGATGTCATTTTGATTGGAACATCACAGTCACAAAGTCTGTGAACTGAAATAATTTTAGAAGCTGCAATGTTCTCAGATGCAATGGGTTTGAGGCAGTCTGAATTGCTAATAGCATTTCCTTCACAATACCAGTGTTTGATAAATCAGCCTGTTGGCATTTAAACATGGGCTCCATTTATTCAGCCCCTCTTTTTGTACAGGTTGTTTCCCAAATATGCAAACAAGCTCAGTAACAATGAATAATTATTCCATGTTCTGTCTAGAAAGCTGAGAGGATTCTAAGAGCTTATACAGAGTACCTTCAGTCCATTTATTTCTTGTATCTTCTATTAGTATCTCCTTCCTGAGTTGCCACTTAAGATGACCACAAGGCTTTTCCCTCTTCAGTGGAGACAGTATACCAAACTGTAAGCCTGACTGTCTCCTGACCAATAACACAGCTAAGTGATCTACCAGCTGTCATCTCTGATTCATTTTCACTGAGGCTGTGCAAAGTACTTCAGGTAACACTGACTCCGATGTAGCTGTCAGCACTGCTACACATCTCCTGAACTCTGTACAACACTGGCCTGTCCCTATCTGATGAAAAATAACTCTTATCCTTCCCAGTCTCTAAAATAATATTATCAGCTTCCTTCAGCTTATCTGCTAAAGTTGTGAAGTCCAGAAAATAACATGTAAGATTGGTTAACTTGGAGAGAAAGTTATCTCCTAGTGCTTTATATAACTTAGTCTCTGGATCAGGTCCTCTACCTGATTTGGTGCCCTTAGATTCTCCTTTCACATGCTGAGCACTAACTTGGACTCTGACCTCTCTGACAGGAGTTTTCAGAAGGTAATGGATTATTCTGGTTTGTGTTCTAGTAGCCATTGTAATGTGATTTCTCTTTGGCTTCTCACCTTGTGCACCGTACCCACATGCCTCTTCTTCCCTGTCCCACTGTGCTTTTGTCTACATTGACACAAAGTACACCCTGCTTGTCCTGCCTGCAGGGCAGGTAGTAGGCATCCTAGAAATAGGAGCTTATTCAACGTTTTCTCTGCGCCTGTGTTTTTATACATCTTCAGATTGTTTCTTCCGGAGAGAGGAAATCTCTGTTCTGAATTTTCTCTCCATTCAATTCACGAATATTCTTTGCTAATCTTCACTTCAAAACAACCTGATAAATCCCATATAGTGACCTGCTTGGTTATGTGCCTTTATGGAAACATATCTGATTTTTTGCTGGTTTCAGCCTCCAGTGCTAGAAATAAGTTGAAAAGAAAATTGTTCAGTTCACATTGTCTGTGCCTCTGACTAACCAGACATTCTCTTGGTGTTGTGAAGGCAAAAAAAAAAAAAAAAAAAAAAAAGACAAGGACCATGGCAGGTGGCCTCTCTTTGTCTGAGTAAGAGACTCCTGTAAGGGACCAAAGTGTGCTGTATATTAGTGTGATCAACAGATGCTTACGTGAATAAAAGAAAGAAATCCTTGGAGAGGGCAGCATTTTTTCAGCCAAGACACCTGTCTGGATAATATTTTGTGTCAGAAATAGACCTGACGATCAAAATTCCTGATTTCTGCTATCTGAAATATCAACTGGAACATTCAAGGTAAGGTTTGAATTTCCCTCAGTACTGAGATTTTCAGAAGAAGGCCAGACAAAGTTAAAAACCATCAAGGAAGATGTCTTGCTTAGTATAGGAGTATTAAACTCTGCCTAAAAAACTTTTTTTAACCATTATCAATCTCTTTTCTTATTATGTCCCTTTAATTTGAATTAAAATCATGTGCCAGGAAGCTGGGCAATAAACTACCAATGGTACCTCATGCTGATGTTGTGTGACAATTAAAAAAAAAAACAAACCCTAAGTATTAGCTGGGAGAAAGGTAGGGGGTTTTCCCCTACATCTGGCAAGGGTATCTGAAACAAGCCAAATTCTAAACATGTATCACAAATATCAATTTTGAAACTATTGAATCAAAACAGGCTTCATCTCCTCTGGGGAAATCTGTCAAAAATGAAAAACCCCTATCAAAAATTCATGGTATCACCTCACACTAAAATCCTGTGATATTCTCTGTGAATTTAAAAAAAAGGTATTTTATTTATTTTCCATGTAGTAAAACCCAAAATTATCTCATGCATCTATCAATGCATTATTGAAAACCATAAAAAATCTCACAGAATTCAAACATAAATTATAGTCATTTCTGTGTAATTGTTACAGCTTTAAAAATACATAGAAACTCCATTAAGTGCAATGGTTTAAGTCTTAGATGTAATCTTCTCCAACATGTCAGCCTCCTGTTTCAGTCAGCTTTCTTCTCTCATCTTGTTTATCATGTCACCCTCTACAACTTAGATTCTTAGGGTTGCTCTGCATGTTGTTTTCCCACCATTCTTCCATTCTAATGCTTTAGGCTGTTGTTATTTCTGAAAAACAAATAAAATAGATGACTTTAATTAACAGAAACTTCCTCCCTGACTTCCCTTGTGGAGTCTGGTCATTTAATTTTGAACTGTACTCACTGTTGCAGCCATTGCTGCTTGTAGTTTCAACCAGGTTGGCACCACACTCTGAAGAACTTGTCCTTGGAATAGAAACTTTTCTGACCATAAAAAACAAAAAGGAGACAACAGAGAGAGAGAGAGAGAAATACACACAGAGTGAAAAAAGTTATCAGGGAAGGGACAAATTAATGGAATGATTTTCAAAATGATTGAAAAAAGTGACATAGATCTTCTCCAGTTACTTTCTAATGAATACTCACTGGTTTTGAGAAGTATGTATTTGAGGGAGAAGAACAGATCAGGGGCAGTACAGCATGTGGAACTACATGGCTTCTCTCCTGAAGGTATTGTTCCTCTTTGTCTGATTTCTTAGGTCTTTATTTAAACAATTAGTAAATAGCACAGAATTATTTATCAATTCTCTTAGTGTTTGGAAATGATGTGAAATTTTCCATACTTTGTTGAGGAGAAGCAAATCTCGTAAATGGAGCTGGTCATTTGCTGTCTAATTCCCTTTCTTTTAATAGTAATCAGACATCTGCTCTCTTGAGAAGAGTCATGAGCTATTCTCTCTTCTGTCCAGTTTGTGTCCTGTGGTGATGTAACTCCTCCACAAAGTCTGTTGTCTTGGACAGCTTAAATGGCTTTATTCCTAGACCCTGTTGTTTTGGCTGGCTGAGTTCCTGTTCATCAATATTACACTTACCTTACAGGTAATTTGGCATTTCAGCATGCACTTAGGATGAAATACAGAAATTAATTGCAGATTTATTTTGATTTCCCTAGGGTTTGCTCTGTTCTTCTGAGCTATATGTGTGGCATTTACGCTTCTCCACTGCTTTTAGAGAAAAACTGGCTCATGTGCCATCTCTTCTCATCAGCTACCTTTCTTATTTTTCTTCCAGTAACCCTGTTGCAATATGTTTCTGGAGGAAGAAGACCAGATGGACCTGGTCTGACAGGTGGATTGCTGGAAGCAGAACATGCCATTTGTTCCTCAGTAGCAGTGTCATAGCAGGGATTTTTGCACACTTCCCTGTTTTGCCCATGTCAGGAGGACAGGCTTTATCAGCACTGTTTGTTGGAGAAGGTGGGGGGTTGTTTCAAGATGGAGAGCAGCTAGATCTGCCTTTGCCCTGCCTCCCTGCACTCTGCAGATTGGAAAAAATAAATCATCAGCTGATAAAAATGTGATGACTCAGCTAAACGTAAAAGGAGAATTATTTCCCACTGTTCACCCAGAGCTTTCATGTGCAGCCCTACTCTTTTATGGATTACTTTCACTGTTAGTTATGATTCAATTTTATAAGCAGAGCAATTAAACCTCCACCCTTGTAGGTTGAATGAATTTGTTTCTAGGGAGCAGGAAATGCCCTTGCACATGCTTGGTCCTTAGATCTGCCCCAAATAGCCTGAGAGAAAGAAAGCTTGGAAAGGAAGGGAGCTACGATGATATGGACAAGAAAACAGAGCACTGAGTTCTATATTCCAAATGATTTGATGTATAATTTTAGGAATTCAGTTTCCTTGTCCTGAACCTCAATTAGTATCTCCTCTTCTGCACCCCTCCAGGTTACATGACTGTTTATACTAAAACCCCACTAGAACCCTCTGCTGAAAGAGCCATGGAAATGCTCACTAACACAGTATCAGGGAAAAGGCTTTCTGCTCTCTGATTGTGGATCAAATCTCTTTGTTGATAAAGTGAACAGTGGAAACTTTAGCACAGTATGTCTCCTAACATTTTCAACTTAATATATCCTGTCAGGAGGCCAAGTCAAAGATGATGCAAACTCAGCTAACCCTTATAAGTTCTAGTTCTACCCTTCTCTAAGATACAGGTGATAGATGAAGTTTGAGAAAACAGTCTGGATTAATGACAGCTCTTAGCAATAATCCTCATTCACTCATCTGAAAAGGGGAGCAGATTAAAGTATCCACTTGAGACTCCTCATGTGCTGGTCGCTTCAGCCAAGAGATGACTTACAGATGTAAAGTGTTTCATTTATAGGTGAGTTCTCTAGCAGATGATCATCCTACTTCAGCCTCTGAAGTGTAAAGGTAAGACAAGACAATTTTAGCCAGGCAGATTCTTTTATCTGTAGTAAAGAAGTTGATAATGGTTTTATGAGATTTCCCAGTTTAGTCTGGTGTGTAAGACAGGATTCAAGGGCAACTAGGTTATAACTGAGTTGTTGCCCTTTTTATTTTGCTAATAAAGAAGCACTACTACTTGTTCTGCCAGTTAGGTAAAGCTTGAGTAAAAAGAAGTTGATGCTCTAACGGTCTAATAAAAGAATTTTCACAGACCTGTCATTGCTGTCACTCTCAGCTTCTGTACTTGGACTATAAAATTCAATAGATTGTCTCCAGCTTTTCCCTAATTTTACTGTATGTGAGAGAAAAGTGATCTTTTAATACATTACTCTCAGAAGACTTTTTTTTTCTTTTCCCAGAGACAGTTTTACTTCTAAAAAAATACTGTCTGTATCTCTGTAAGACTTGAATGAATTTTTCTTAAGGTAGTTTAAGCTGTATTTTGTTCTAGTAAGTTTACAGCAATTTGCAAATGTTTTTTAGTGAACAACCGCTGTGGCACTCCATGGCTAAGCAAGATTAATTTAATTAAAATTGCTAATGTGGGGGGGGTATCCTTTACAACAAGGGGGGTTTTTATACCAACTGTTTTATCAAATGCTCTCTATCTCTTCTAAATACATTCAGCTGTGGGAGAAGCTGGCATTCAGTGGGTTTCCATGACAGCAGCTGAGGTAAAACTAGACCAGCTATTCCAAAGGTCGCTCATTGAAAGGCACAGAGCAGAAAGGGTGATTTGGCAATGTGACCATGGGAGCACAAAGAACAGAATTGCAAGAACCTTTGGTTATCATAACCAAGGAGAAATGCAATATAGGAGGAAAGAGAAGAGGCTGCAAGTCTGTGATGGTAAAGAATTACAGGGGCTATAAGTTGCCTTACAGAGGCACAAAGATGCATAAACACTTATTAATGGTACATGGCAAAATGAGTTCTTACAAAAAGTGCTGCTCTCTGCAAGTAAAGAGGGGACATAGAAAGTTGCCTTGCATGGCAGGTGAAGATGATACATTTCTTGGGGTTTGGTATAAGTGTAGTGATACATGTACAGCATCACATAGTTGCCTCGATCCCAGTAACTGCTTATGTGTTGTCATTCCAAGTCCTAATATGTTTAAAATGCTACTAAAACCAACCCTGCAGCACTTGCTACCTTGCACTGAGGTTTGCCTGCTACTCAAACATGGATCATCCTGGACAAATTAGCTCTCTGAGTTGTCCTAAAAGCTAGTAAACATCTACCTGGAAGTATTCTTCAATTTTATTCTTTCCTCAGTTTTCCTTTTTAGACCAGGAGTGGTAGAAGAATTAGGAGCAAATGGCACCAGCTGCTTTGGTTGCCAACTCAGTAGGAACAGTTTCTGATCCCTAAGCACTTTGCTAATTTACTTCTACTTTTTGGTCTTTGGACAACATAAGGTAGACTAATGTCTTAAAATGTTAGCACTAACTCTAGATAGACTGTAACATCTCAGATAGGGGTGTACTATGTGTATCTTTTACAAAGCAACTGTAAGTAAGAGCTCAGAAATGACACTGAGTAAACTTCAAGCCAGGAACTAAATATGACAAGCAACAAGTTGAGACATCCAAATTCATTATGCTGAATAACCATACAACCTTATGGATAATTCATCACATACTTTTACATTCAAATAATTAGTACATGATTACCAGAAGAAATTTCTACTTGATTGAATAGCTTCAGCCTTATGAATCACTTTTACCTGCAAAGGAAGTAGAATGCTCCAATTACAAGAACTCCTAGAAGAAGAAGGGAAGCCAAGAAAGCTGCAAACAGGTCACCTTTTGTTTGGGATTTGATGCTGGGCAGCAAAACTTCCTCACAACGAGCTCCTGTGTAATTCTCGATACACCTGGGAAACCAAGTTGTATTTGGATTAGATGGTAGCTTGTCATCTATGATGAAAAGCACAAAGGCTTCTTCTGGGTACAGAACGTGTTATGACACAATTCAATCTGCTTCCCAGCAAGTCTTCTTAGGGAATTTCCTCTCACCTCATATCTCTGGAACAAAGGGAATTAAGCATGTTGGGCATCAAGTTTACATTCTGATCCATACTGCCTTTATATATTAAGTTTAATATACTCATCACTGACAGATTTAATTAATTAAGCCTACTTCTTTAGTGTTAACTGTGTCATCCCACTGGTTTTCACACGGTAGTCATGCTCTCTTTTCCCTGTTTCAGGCAACTTTCTGGCTTCCTTTGTTGGAGACAGTACTGCCAGCTAAAGAGATCAAGGAAATGGGAATTCATGGAGGCACAGTACAGCTTGAACTACAAAAGCAGTTCATGTAATGTAGTAACTCATGCCAGAACATGTTACATGCTTGGTGAATAACCCCCTCTTGGGAAGACCTAGGTAGGAGTCTTCTCTCCTATGCTTATTTTATGTGTTGAGCTTCTGAAAACTTCTTCTGAAGAAAGAACTAAAACGAATACAGTATTTTTTCATGGTAAATTGGTATGATATTTTATTAAAAATAAAATTAATGGCTTAGTAATTCATATTTAGTCAAAAATAGGTAGGTTGAAGCTAAACTAATCCTCATTTGTTATGTATTATGCACTTATTCTGCTAAGTTTTCTTAAGGAATTGATTTCATTACAGAAAATGGAAAGCACTTCTTTCAGTATCTACATTCTGCGTGTATTTTTTATATATGTAAATTTGCTTCTCTCTATTTGTAGTACTAAAGATCTTGCTCCTTCTTGCTATTTCTGGCACTGAAGTCATAATAATCTGTGACATAAGCAATTTCAGGCTCCAGCTGAGAAAAATGGGCTAAACTGCAACGTACTTCAAGTTCTCAACTGCCATTGGCAGCTGCAAGGTATAATTTCAGATGAGGGATAAGAAGGTGGAGAGGGGAGGAACTGCCAAAAAAGAAGAATGTTTAGCATATCTAACTAAGACCAAAGGATCCCTGTGAGTTTTCTGACATCATGCCTGATATGACTCCCACTACCCTTTCTGTAGGTTATGGACAAGTATTTCAGTACTGCCACTCTAAACCACTGCACAAACAGCTACCACCCTTTTATTTTAATTCTTTGTCTTTGGAAATATAATGGAAGATTTAGACACTAAAAAAAGACATCTAATTATCATCATATATTAAAGCAATGCAACTGATCAAACAGACACCATTTACTGAGGACAATCTGAGGCTTTTCAAAGTCATGATGTTTCACTGCTGGGAGAAGCAAGGGTAGGCAGACTGCTCTGATTGCTTGAGATAATGTTCCAGATATTTATTCTAAGTGTAGTGGCTTTTCAGTGGCCTATTTCTGAAATACTGTAGAATACTTTAAGAATAGAAGTGTAGTTTGAGTGGGGCATTGTTCTCTAGCAAGTGAGAGAGAAATCCTTTGGAAAGCTGAATAGAGTAATGGAAAGAAAATGGAATAAGAAATTCATAGGAGTATTCTTGAATAGCAATGAAAACTGGAGAATAATGCAAGGCTAAAATGATACAGGAAGAAAAAAAAATAGGTTTTGGCATCAAATTAAGGCTCATGGAAAAGTTCTAAAGAACGAGTGTAAAGGGAGTAAGTCAGCAGCCTAAAGAGCAGAATGAAGCAGGAGGAAGACAAGACAGCCATAGGTGCAGAGAGCTGCAGAGAGGATCAGGTAAAGGCTGAGAGTTACTGAACTGCTGTGCTACAGGACACTGAGCTGGTGTGAACAGTGCAGGGGAGCTGCATTCACGTTCTGCAAAGACCGTAGGGAAAGAACTGGCAGTGTGTTGAGAGCATAGCAGAAGGGTCACTGAGGTCATAGCTCTTCCTCCAAACCAGAAAACAGGACCTACTGCACAGAAGTTGAAAGAAGGGGTTGTTCTTCCCTAAAAGAATGGCTTGTTCTCCCCTCCCTTAGCTATGTGTTTATATGGCAAGTTTTCCATATCTGGCAGTTACATTCATTCAGATTGCTAATAGTTTTCAAACACATAAGATAGTCTTGCATTTTTTATTTTATGTCCCATTAAAAATAAATCTTAATTATTGACTCTTTTTAGCTATACTTTTGGTATGTATTCTGACTTTTGTTACTACCATTCAAGCCAAAAGCAGAATTGAAAACTATTAATTGGACAGTTCGTTTTCAGAAGAGCCTGAGGTACATTAAAGTTTATTTTTGGAGGTAGAGAAAGAAGAAAAGCCCAGATGAGTGGGAAGCCCTTCCCCAGCAACTTGCAGGGTGCATATTCTGAAGGCTGAGAGCACAGCAAGTGCATGACTTGTGGGAATGTCTGAAATGGGGAACGAAGGGCCCATGGCAGAGAGCCAGGCAAGGAGGGACTGTACACAAAGTGCTAGAGGGAACTGCCATGGGGCTTACTGGATTGCCACAGGAAGGGTGGAGGAGAGATTCTCTTAGGATGGAAGCAAAGGAAGGGAAAATGGAAGAGATAGCCTTGAAAGATCCACAGGAATTTAATGGAGGAGATTTGCAAGGTCTGCCTGTGTCTCTTGCAGTACTTAGCCCTCCACAGAGTAGGATCCCTGTCCCAAAATGAGAGCATTCATTTAATTTCTGTGTACAGCCCTCTGAAGCAGAGCTCTCTATGTGTTGTCTTATACCATCTGTATTTTGCTTGAAATACAGAAAGAATGCTCTCAGAAAGCTGCCAAGTGTAAGAAAAAAATGGGAGTACCAGAGCTTCCCCTCAGAACCCAAAATCTCCACTTAATTCTGCAGTGCATTAATTAATGATTATGGGACAGCTGTGCATCAGGTGCTGAGGCAAACAGCTTTCAGCCTTGTGTTTTATGATACACCTGAGGCAGCTGCTTTTCCATCCTGCTCTGTCCTGCTGCCTGTTTATTTAGTTCACTGGAGTGCTCCTGGGCTTGAAGCTCATCTGGTTTATGGGGACAGGTGTGCCTTTTGCTGCTGAGAACATGAACTCATGGCTAGGAAAGCAGTGAGGAAAGATGGCAGCTGAGCAACCTCATGTTTTAACACCCATCAGCTGTATTTAAAATCTGCTATCGTTGCACATGGAGCGGGGGTCAACTGATGGTCTGTAGATACTCAGTCTCTGCCTTGGATATATCCATTTCTGGTGGAGGAAAAGAACTGCAATTCCAAAGGTAAACAGCAGCTCTTCATTTTGAGCATGCTACATAAACACATTTCTCTAAAGAATGATGCATTTTTCTTAGTTGCATGGTGAAATTACTCCCAATGATGTTGCATAGGATAATCTGGTCTAACTCTGCTGAGCACAACACATTTGTGTAACTAAGTACCATGTCAAGGCAAATGTGTTTTAAGGTATTTTTACAGTTTGCTAGTCTGTTCTTTCTCCATCTCCTCCTTTTAATTAACAATCATTCAGCCCTTGATTCTAAAAGTGATCTGAGCTTTCTTTTAGTAGGAGATGATAATTTGAGAACACTAGGGAGCTTTGGGTGGGATTTGGCAGAAACCTTCATCAAAGAATCTCTGCAAATCTGTGATGATGCCAGTCATGAAGTTCCAAACCACCAAATATTTTCTGAATTCTGCTGAATAGTGATGCATTTTTCTGTTGTTTCTATTCACATCACTGCTGATTACTAAGATATCTGTGTGTAAACAAAACCTTTCTCATCTATAATTAGCCTTCTCTGACTGATTAAGGAACATGCTTAGAATGAGGATGTGCTTAAATAGAATGCTGCTATTTAAACCCATCTAACTTCATAATCAACCACTAGATACAGAAAAAAATAGCTGATAATTTAAATGCAGTAAGATTGCCTGAGTATAACAAAAATGCTCTTAAGATGTTACTTTTCTGCTTCAGCAGATTATAAACTCCTGTAGTATCTGAATTGAAAATTAGTTCATTTGGAGCTGTTAAAGTGGAAATTATCTATGCTGACTAGTTTTGTGCTCCTGAAGGAATTTTTCTGAGTATTTGTTACTTCATATTTATATTATTGCATTGAATACATCTTCCTACACAGTCCAGTAATTGAGAGGGTGCTTTGAAATTGTGTAACTGCTGCTCTTTAGTTTAACCACTCATTTTTCATTTATGTACAATAATACAGGATTCCTTCTAGAAAAAAACCCATGTATTTCAAAATGTTTTACTTTTTGTTTATGTAGTATTCATTTTATATTACATAAGCTTGCAAGGTTTAGCAGATGGAATAAATGGTCATACAGCCCTTCTGAGCTTTATCCTCACTTCTGGATTCATTGTGAGCTGAACAATGACAGTGATACGCTGTGTATATTTTTCAATGAGCATTTACCATAAAATTGCCTCTTTTCTCCCTGTCTAACAAAATGAATTTATGTGCTTAAGTATTTAGATTGAACTGTCCCAAACAAAAGAAAGTAATATTTTAATTAGGCATTTGGGAAAAGATGTCATTTCCTTCTTCAACTGTTTTATCCAATTATCATTAGTTATAGGTCAAGACAGAAGAGGGAACAGAAGTTGCCATGGAAGGAAAAAGGTAATATCCTTAAGTGTATGTAATATTTGTCTGAATGCCTATTTTTTTGTTAAGCATACCCATTAAATCAACCATAATTTATTTTGATGAATGATAACTCAGAATTAGTAAATGCAGGTCCCTGAAAAGTGACAGTTTTATTTAGCACCTTACATCTTGGTAAATCAGAGAATAAAAAGATAGGGCAGTGTTTTTGCAGGAAATATATCCACATGCAAAACCAGGAAGTGCTTCTTTTCCAGTTTGCTACATGGGCTTCAAAAGGAAGAATGGTACTGTTAAGGAGTGGTGTAAGAAGTATCTCTATTTGCTGCCTTGATGTTTTTTTATCAAATAGTCTTTGGCTGTCACTATAAAGCTGCTCTTTGAGTATTTCAGCAAGATTCGAAGGGCACAGTAGATCTTGAATTACATTCTTTTTTCCCCCCTTAAAAGATTATATTCTTTTTTGTGTCTCTGCATGTTGTTCAAGTCAGGCCATTTTATGTTATGAAAATTTTTGCAATATAATTAATTTGTAAGCAAAACTGTACTTTGCCTTTCTGAATGCCTTTCCCACAGTATATATTCCATGAGGTAAAGGGTATTTTGTTCTTTCTGTATTGTAATGAGGAAAAGTGGCTCTAAATATAGATATAATCCTGAATGCATACGTAACTGAATACTGCTCCACCTGCCAAGCAAGTATGCACCAAGTATACACATTTATTTTTCTCATATTGCCATGTCTCTGTAAGCTAGCTAAGTAATAGGTAATGGGTATTTTCTTTTAGATAATGCTTTAGCAGTGAATCCTTAAAGAGGGAAAATGGAGAAATAGTTTTTAGACAGCTACTGCCCAATACTTAAACACACAAACTTTAGTTTCACTGACCTGCAGAATGGACTGGATACAGTAGGAATCATATAACAAATCCCTCCATTTAGACAAAAAGATCCATAACTGGTGCCACAGAGTTCTTCATGATCTTAAAAATAAGATAAAAAAATCAAACAAAAAACCAACCACTGAGAAAAATACAGACTTCAAACCCAAAAAACATGAAAATAAACTACCACACAAATGAAACCAACCTATGAGCAAAAAAGGTATATACATGTCTTGCCTTCCAGGCCAGCAACACAGAGCACTGTTTTGCAGAACATGTAAAACTGTAAGTTTCATGTCACAACATGCAGAAAATATCACCAATTCTCACCATATCAGTCGTGAAACACCAAAATTAAAAATAAAATAAATCAAATTTTCTCTCACAGTGAGAGGAATTCTCCACGACTTCCTTTGCCTTTCATGACCACTCACTGTAGTGAGTAGAGTGACTCACATGATGACCTAAGTGAAGCCTGGCTTGTCCTGTTCCAGTGGCAGGAACTATCTTTAGCTGAAGCAGCTCCTGCAATAGAGCCAGTGCAGACACACCCAGAACAGTCCCAGGCCAGGGCCAGGACACCCTGACTCTGCTCTGGGCTGCACTAAAGCTGGAGTGGAACACGCTGGCACCCAGCAGGTTTGCCCAGCCCGATTCTCAGTGGCCAAACCAGGGGCCAGCCTGCAAGCACTCACTGATGTACAGCATTGCTAGCTACAGTACCATTTCCACACTTCTCAAAAGGGCTTTGTCCTAACTCAGTAGGCTTCTTAGAGGAATTCTTAATGTGTTAAACATAATTAGGCATTCTAATAACACCCCAAATACAGGACACTGATGTTGGCACTTGTAGCAGCACTTGTCCATTTTGTGCTTAAAAAGCACATCTAACTGTACCACTTGACTCTTCCTGAAAGCAGTCTAAATTTGGAAGCTGGACTGAATATATTTATGACACATTTAACGCATCAGTAACTCATTTCATATATATGCATTGAGTATTTTTATATATTTCTTCCATCTTATGAAACCACAGTATCTCAATCAAAACCAAAACAGAGATGTCTTCTGACATCACAGGGGTGATATGTGTTACCTCACACTTCAGGTGTTCTTGCTGTTATTTCTCCCAGAAGTTCTGAAAACAAGAATTCTGCTGGGTCATTATTTATGTATAGAAGACATGTTCTATACATAGCATAGAGTTAAGAGGAATCAAGATTTTAGATTTCTTATTTGTCCTTCAAGAAAAAGAGTTAAGGTTCCCCTTTATTCCTGCAGAAGAAAAAGTAAGAAGTGTGGCCATAAGACATTCTACCCTAGCAACCTTCTACAGCTTCTTATCTAAAATAAGCCAGGCTTTCCTGAGAGTGGCAGAAATGCTCAGCTGCTTCTACCTCTGTGCAACAAAACCACTCTGCACCCTGCTATCCTCTAGGCCAGCTCTAGCAACTCCACTCTCCCTTTTTTCCCTACATTCTTTCCTTTCTATGACAGCATATTGATGTAGGAGTGTGAATAAAGTCCTTACATTATTTTAAGATGAAGAGAGTTATACCCCAGGGCCCAAGAGGAATTCAGTTTCATGTTCCTGTAAGCCAAGTGCCAGCATCCAAATGGTAACTGGACCTTCTTGCCTGTGTGCAGATAAATTAGGAAGCTGGGGAGAAGAAAGGCTGGGAAGATTGTTCATGTCTGACCTTGTTGCACAGAGATGTGTGTTCTGTCATACCTTGTTAGAAGTTAAATGGGAATTTATTTCAACTCTGAAGCTTTCTGTGCTTGTCTTCTGGCAATTCATTTACTGCAAGTTCACAATTAAAAGACTTTTAAAATCATTTTGTATGGGTAACTGTACAATTGCAATAGGAATAAAATGGGAACAGGAGAAAACAAGGAGGTTTTTAAACAAGAACTACAACTTAGTTGATTTTTGTCTATTCAAACAAAGCAGTGGACCTCCTGTGAGAGTGTAATTCAGTTGAAGGCTACATCCTTCCTTAACAAAGAGAAGAACACATCAACAGTGTATCAGAATATCTGTACAATTTTAAGAATCAAGTGAGGAAAACTCTCAACTTTGACCTGCTCTTAAGTATCTGAGGGAGTTAATTGTTGAAATTCTCCCAGATGGAAAAGTAAGATGATAGAAGGTAGGCCCTGCAGAAAAATCCTTTTCAACAGCTCATGGAAAGGTTTCAAAGAAATTCTCATGAGAATTAATGAGAATTTGTTAACCTCCTTAAAACCCTGCTTTATTGGTTCTATTTCTTCATCTGTATGGAGAAGCAGACCTGTCTCTCACTGGCATCGGGGCAGAGTACTGGAGAATGCTAAATGCCTCAGTCATTCAGGCCTTGGCACACTGGGGAGAGTGAATGCTGCTAAGGTGTGATCTTTGTATCAAGGACCAGCCCTGCAGCCCAAGCAGACATTTCTCTTCTGGCAAAATACCTCAGGCACTGGCTCGTAGGTCTATTAGAGAAAAGTGAGGGAGGTGGAGAGAGAGAACAGAAAGTGCCTAGGAAGCTTTTGAAACCCTTCTGATTGTAATTACAGACAATTTTTCTATAGGTGATTTCTTTCTAGAGACAGACTTTCCTTCCAATACTAAAGGAAAAATGGTAACCTTAATTGTAGCAGTAATGAGAAACTCGAAGAAACCTCTATGTCCACCTAGATCAAGTACCTCTTTTTCCATCCAGTTGTGCTTTTCATTAGTTCTATTTTGTGTATTAATACTTTGTTACTGATTAGTAAAACTATCTGATAACACAGTATAACGTAGATGTTAGATAGGAAAAAATACCACTAACAAATTGTCATTTGCTCCAACACAAAAATAAGTATTGTGGTACTCCACACCTACAGCATTGAAATGCAGTAGCTTGCTGCAAATTTCAAAGTTACAGCTCTGTATTTATAGACAGGAAAGTGTAAAAGCACCAGTTTATTCCTTCAAAACTACAGTCAGTGATGCAGAAGAGTATACTGGAGAATCAGAAGGATTTCAGTACAAGCCAAAACTCAATTACATTAGCATTGGTGAATGTGTTATGATTTTTCATGAGGTAAGTCAATACATTATATTAATCTAAAAATGCAAATTGTATGCTTTGAAAGTCAAATGTATACTACAGTCACCTCCATAATCAAGACAGAAAAGTTTAACAAGTCAAGAGATGATGGGCAATTAAATACAAAAGATTTATCTTTGAAATTAATAGAACTCTATCAGTGTATGTTGTACATAACATGTAAGTATGTATTCTGATACCCCCTTCTATGTAAGAAAGAGAAGCAGGACACAAAAGTTACTTTTTAAAAAAGTTGAATTTTGGTGGAAGAAGCAAAGAGGAATAACATGAGGTTGTTATTTTTAATGCTATACTGAATACTTAAAACTGACTGAGGTAATAGCAGCCTCTAAATACACTTATTCTTAATTATTCTTTTTGAGGACCTGCAGGTGTTCTGGTTTCAGCTGGGATAGAGTTAATTTTCTTCCTAGTAGCTGGTACAGTGCTGTGTCCCTAAACTGTCTGGTCTGTTTGCATTTAACTTTTGTAACCTGACTGTCCTGACGATTAAAAAACCCAAATGCAGGCTCAACACCAGCTTAAGAGCCAAGCCAACCTTGATGTTGACTCAGCTGTCTTGCCTAGTCCAGAGGCTAAAATACTAGCCTGCTAACACAGAGGGGAAGAGAGAGGAGTGGGAAATGTTGACAGAAGATAAAAGGGGGCTGGTGCATGCTTCCTCACTTGTAAGCAACTTTGAACTGCTGGCTAATCAATCACAAACTGAAATATTAGGATTGATCAAAGCAAACATCTCCTTACAGAATTTCTACCTTTGGCTGGTAAACTCTAGTGAGGGATGGCACCTCTGCAGAGCAGTTGTGACAATCCCAGTGGCAGCTATCAAAATTCATGCAATTTTAATGAATTCTAATGATATAGGTGTATGTATCCAAGTAAAGACTTGGAAGAAATTACCTGTTCGCATATTATTCCGAAAACAATTTTTGTTCTTGGTCAGAGGCAACAGCACCTAAAGACAAACATGTAAATTAAGCAAGTAATTTTTGAACCTGGTGTCTTTTTTTCCCTGAAGAAATAGCTATTGGAATGCAACTTTCAGTGTTTCTGCTGCACTCTGACAGTAATGTACTGTTATATGTAAGTTCCATTAATTCACAGTTAATGGCAAACATTCAAGTCTGCTGTCAAGTTCAGTGAATCCCTGAAGGCAGAGTAAAACTGAATTCAGACTAAACCACATTTAAACAATGAATACTTCTTAAAAACTGCCATGCTTATTCAGAATTTAATACCTGATGCATTTAGGCAGTCTGATTCTGGCTAGCCAATTAGAGTGACACTTGCACCTTCAAAGACCGTGCACACAACTGAACCACTCCTCAGACTGCTAATTAATCAGGTAAGATCTTGGTGGTAGAATTCTTCCATTCCACAAACAAGAACTTTCCAATTTGTCATTTCTCAGAGCCAATACGTGTTTCACTTGAGTGTTCCTCATGTCTGGATGTCAGGTGAAATTAGTAATACAAGCTGTGAATTTATCAGAACTTGTACAATGATTTTTAAAATCTACAGTAGAATCTCTCTGCCTGGACAGAAACCAATGTTCACTTGACATTGTTAAAAGAAATTTCTTCTGTAGACATGCCTTTAATCTGAAATTTAAAATACAGCCTGTTTTGCTCTGTGCCAGCTTGTTGAAAAATCTTACCAGTTCTACCCTTTCCCCCTCATCTTTGTCATCTAAACTGATATTAATAATAGGAATGCCTTGTTTGAAATGCTTATACATTAAGGTTAGGTCACCTGTGTATACTGAGATATGTTGGAACAAGTCTTGAACTTGTTAGATTTGTCTTTAAATGAACCTGTGTGTGCTTCACTCCCCATATATTTAAATCAGAATCTGTATTGCCTCTTGGGTTTGTGTACTTTTACTGGTTAGCTGGCCTAAGCATCCACAGTATCTGTAAGTCTTAATGAGCAAAGGCAGATAAAAAGCAAGCACTGAATAATGATTTGGGGTTTGGTTTATGGATCTTTGCTATTCAAACATTCTTAAAATTAATCTCTATATAAACTCTCCCCTGAATTAAAGAAGATCATTTCAGTCATGTGGCTATTTCAAATATACATTGTTTGTATATTTAGATTAAGTTGCACCTTACAGCTGTCTTTGAGAATGGGATTTGACTGTGTTATGTATTCTTTCTAAAAATCAAAAAAGGTAAAATC
The DNA here is from genome assembly GCA_027886175.1 of Phylloscopus collybita. Taxonomy (NCBI): domain Eukaryota; kingdom Metazoa; phylum Chordata; class Aves; order Passeriformes; family Phylloscopidae; genus Phylloscopus; species Phylloscopus collybita. Next base: position 9,362,561 of record JAJNNQ010000033.1, on the reverse strand, counting down.
TCATTCTGCCCCAATATTGAGCTCAAATATTTGTGTCATGAAAACAATGAAGGGGAATTTTTTTAAAATTGCTTAGTATGCTGATTGAATATAAATTTCCTTCTGAGGTGTCCTTGAGATCTGTCAAGCAGTCAGAAGTCTACACCTCGTCCTTTCTCCAAGAGCCAGGACTGTCCTGAAGCCTTCTTAAAAGGAGTCTGTTTTTTCTCCCCTAGGTGTAACTTCTGATACCTTCAGTGTCTGAAGCTCATAACTGATCTGAGCACAGAAAATCATCAGACATCAGAAAAAAATCCATCAAACTGCCTGAAACAAAGGAGGATCTCTACAAGGAAGATTTCCAGGTGAGATCTTATGACAGAACAATGTTTTACTCAAATTTACATACCGGAAATTTCTTTTAGGATGGGATAACCACAATATCAGGAAATTCTGACAAAAGACAGGAAGCTAAGGCAGATGACAAGGAGCTCACAAATCTCAACGAGCTTTGCTTGACTGAGTAATTTTTTTGAAAACAGTTCTTCAAAATTCTTTCCATTGCAGTTTTCAGAAATAACAAAAGACTGAGTCCTCTTATCTTAGAAATCCCTACAGCAAAAATTTAGGTTTACATTTTCATTTTTATCCACTAAAATATGTCTAGCATTAATTGTATACTAAAAGAAGGGTAAAAATCTTGTCATGGTGTTGAAATTGAAATCTGAGACACTACAGTGAATTTCAGGGGACTTTCCATTGCCAAAATTTCCTAAGCAGCCTGCAACCAACTGCAAATTTCCATCGGAAGCCCCAGTTCTATTGTATGAGATATTCACACAAACATTGGCAAAGCTACAAAGTTGAGGCTTCTGTCCAATATAACTACTGTAGTCATGCTACAAATTCCTAATTTTGAGATAGATATTTCAGTCTCAAGCTTGTGTGTGCTTATGTGAAGGGAATTATTACATCTTACAAGACCCTAGCATTAAAAAAATCACTATCAGTCTTGGAAAGCAAACCCCATCACTATTCTATCATTCTGTGTGCTTACTGACTTCTTCTGTGGCACTTTTGCTTCCAAGTTTCATCCCTAAGTCTTGTAAGAAATCAACTGAAAGGAATGCAACTTAAAGTTTGTCTCTGCTTGGTTAATTTTATTTATACCTCGGTGGCAGATGTAGCATCCCTCATAATGCCAGCTCTCAAGTGTCAATAATTTCAGATCCAGTGATCAGAAGTCAAAGCATCCATATTACAGGCTAACATTCAAGGAGACAGCTTAGCACATGGTGACATCATACAATAGACCAGTGCCACTCGAATAATCTTCAGTTACTAAAAATGTATGTCATGAGAGCTTAGATATTTACTGTACGTGGCAGTCGTCAGGAAGCAAGTGTAACTGTCTTCGTAATAATGATTTTGATGTTTTCAGATTCATCCAGCACTAATAGCTGGTTGCTGCTAACAGCAGCATTTCCAAAGCATAGGGGAGACAATTGTCAAAACCTGAATTTCAGTCTCTCTATTGTTTTGTCCATTTAAAGCGCGTTCTTAACCTTGGGGTGTTTTTACTTCCTTTTTTTTTTTTTTGGTGCAATTAATTTTGTATTGAGTTAATTCGCTCTACTTAAACCACGGCTTACCACAGCAAAGGGGTATTCTTAACTCTGCTGGTGTAATCTTTCTCAGACATGCACAGGACAATCTGCTGAATCAACGTAATCCCTAATCCGCATGGTGTAATCCTGCAGCTGCTCGCTCCGGCGCCGTTATGTAATCCCGGCCTCTAGGGAAGGGACAGAGCAGGGTGAGCGCGGCGGGCGGCGCCGCTCTGCCGCAGCGGCCGGGGCTGGCGGCCCGGCCCGGCTCAGCCCGGCCCGGCCCGGCCCGGCGCGGGGGTCGCGGCGCCGCCGGCCGGGGGCGGGGGCGGGGCCGGGGGCGCCGCGCGGCTCCCGGCCCGTAGTACTACAGCGCGCGCCGCCCGCCGCCGCGATTGGCCCGGCCGCGCCCGCGTGACGCGCGGCGGACGCGCGCGCGCCCCCTCCGCTCCCGCGGACCGACCCGCGCGCCGGCCCCGCGTTTCCAAGGCGACCCGGCAGGAACGGCGGGAGGCGCGCGCGGGCTCGCGCCCGGACGGTCCCCAGGTCCCTCCCCGCGCGGCCGCCGGTCCCGAGCGGGGCGCGCGCCGGGCGCTGGCGGCGCGGGTGCCGCGGGCGGCAGGTACGTGAGGGGAGCCCCGGGGACGGAGGTGCGTGAGGGGAGCCCCGGGGGCGCAGGTACGTGCGGGGAGCCCCGGTCCGTGCCGTGCCCCGGCGCGGGCAGCGGGTCTCTGCCGCGCCTGAGCCGCGGGACCGTACCGCGCTCCGGCGCGGGCAGCGGGTCTGTGCCGTGCCCCATCGTGGCCGTGCGCGGCTCGGGGACCCCGGCCCCTCCGCCTCCCGGGGCCGCCGCACGCCCCGCCGCCCCCGGGGTCGGGCAGGGCGGCCCGGCGGGTTCCTCGCGGCGCGGCGGCGGGGGCCGCGCTGGCGGCGGAGCCCCTCCGCGGCGGACAAAGTTTGGCGGCGGGCGCCGCCTCCCGCCAACTTGCCGGCGGTGGGGCCGGGGGCCTGAGGGAGCTCTGCCCCGGGCCGGCCCGCGGCGGGGCCCGAGCCCCCTCACGCGGGGTCAGCCGAGCCGCGGCTCGGCCGGGGGCCGTGGGAGGGTCGCGCCCGCCTGTATTGCGGGGCCGCGGCGTCGCAGCCGGAGCGGCGTTCCTCCCGCGGGGAGGGGGCTGAGGGGGCTCTCCAAGCCGAGGGGCGCCTCACGCATCGCAGTGCCCGGCACCGCTCGTCTGCGCGGCCCGCGCGCGTCCGGCCCGGCCCGGCTGGACAACTTGTGACGTGCGTATCCCGAATACAACAGCCCCGGTAACGCCTGAGCGTGAAAGTTGCTTTTATTGTCTGTCTGTGCAAACCCACCCAACGGCGGTGCCTCAGCAGTGTCTTGACGCAAGAGTACTCTGTATCTGGAAGGTGCTGTATCGCTTTGGAAACCCCCTGTCCTGGAGCAGCATCATTGCTTGCACCAGCGAGAAAAGGAACAGTAGTTTCTTTTCTGGGGTCGAAATCTGTTTCGGGTTCTCTTTACTAGGGAATTTTTGGTTTGCCTTCCATAAAATCTAATAAACTTAATAGGCCTTTTTTGTTAGATTTGTAGAGGTGAAACCTGAATTGTGGGAATTGATGAGCTATAGCGGGACAGCATGTCATAATAACTTTTCTTAAAAACAGTAGTACATGAACATGCGTGGTTTCTAAGCTTGTTAGGATACTGAAGTTAGGAAAAGATTCTGCTAAGCGTGTCTCCAGAATTTCTTGGTTCTTAGGTGCAGGCTTAATAGCAAACTGATCTACCAGCTGTGTATTAGAGCATGCACCTGATACAAGTTGTAACAGCTGCAGAAGATTATATGTGTAAAAGAAGTAAAGTGAGTCATGGTGTAGGGGTATTTACAGCTGTGAATGCAATCAGCAGAGAAGGCTCATTTGTCTGAACGCAGGGCACCTGTCACAGGCACACAGAAACTGCTGCTTTGCTATCTGACTCGTAGGAATCCTGCTAGTTTTGTGACACTTATTACTGGAATTTGCACAAAGAGGGGTAAGCAATCTGTGTTATTTTAACGTGCTGTAATAACATTACTAACCAAGTGTGGATTAGATGAAACAATGCTGATAATCATTTTGTGATACCTCCTGTGAAGATGCTGCAAGTTCCTGCAGGACACTTGTAAAAGGGTTATTGCTACCACAGTCACGTTAGGTGGGATTATAAATCAGAGTGTGCAATAGTAGTAGCACATAGGTGCTTTGCAACGAGGTACTGCAATGAGCATTGTGCACCAAGTATCTTGTATGGGGAAATGAGTGTCTTGATGTTGTGCACAATGCCTGTCTTGTGAGGAGGAATACTTCTCATTTACAGAGGATGCGGAATAAAAAGCAAGTGTGTGCTGCTTCAAACGTGTTGTGGTTCCTAAATGCTGGCAAGAGTGTGCCTACAGTCACTGAAGGGATGGTGTGAGGGAGAGCCCATTCCCAAAGCAATGCATGTGCATACTCATCTTATTCCTCTGTGTTTCTGAACAAAGTGGATTTTTTGCAGCTCTGTCCTGATGCTACATATTGTAAAATTGTTTAGGACAAGATGCTGTTTTTGGCTGAAGGGTGACAAGTGGTAGAAGTTGCACACAAAGTTAGATGTGGTTAGTGGGTAGTAATTATGCTAAAGACAGCAATGGACAACAAGGACGTGAAGCAAGAGTACACATCCGCTGTTTCAGCCACGGAACTGGAGTAGTAGGTGAGCTAAAGATCTGAACTCACACTGGTTTATGAAAAGGCCAGTAAGAAAATTAAGATGTGAGCTACATATGCTTGCAGTGTGAGTGCCAGTGCAAGCCTGCTACTCAGCTGATGTATTTTCAGATTGTGACTGACAGCATAAATGCAGAGCCTAACACACAGTGTAGCTGTCTCCCCTCTCTCTGTGCCTGTTCCCAAAGGTTAGTTGGATGTAAGCGTGATTACAGCTCTGAAGGTGCCCTGAGCAAGGTGCTTGCAGCTCGTTCCACTTTGCCTCTCCTGGCCCCAGTCCTGTTGTGCAGTTACAGCAGCTCAGGTTCGGTGGTGACTCCCCCAAGGCTGGCTACCTGGCAGCTTGCTGCTTGTCTCTGGTGGTCTCTACGCTGCGGAGCCTGCCGCTGCAGTACCGTTGCACCACAGGTTACTGTTAGCACAGAGGGACAGAACTAGCAAAATCCCCAGCAGGATGGAGCGCTTGGGTTCAGTGTTACTACACGTGATGAGGTCCAAAACAGGAGGAGAAACTGCATTGCCCTGCGAGATCCTGACATGACTAAAATTTACCTGTATCATCAGTATTCGTTTAAATTAGTTGCATTACTTGGCAGTAGCACAAGAATTAATTGAATTGCGTTATGCAGGATAAAACTTCATCTTTTATCAGAGCAACAAATGGGGAAACAAACTTCTGTTGTAGTGGGGCTCAGCTAAACTGCTTCCTGGACAATGGGATTAACTAAGAGAAAAAATACTTTATCCCTATGAGCACTGCAGAATCAATATTGACATGGGAGACTGAGCTGGAGTCCTTTCTGCCACATGTGTTAACATCAAAAGTGTCCAAAAAGTGCCAGAAAAATCTACATTATTAGTTGGTATATGAGAGGAGGAGTGAGGTTTGATTCTTCACTTTCCTCTCCTTGCTGGTTCTGGGGTGGTACTGTGTGCTGCTTAGGGATATTTGCCACACTCTTGTTAGGTTCGGTAGTATGAGAGATAAGTGTGGAATCAGCAGTGTTGGAAAATGGGGAGTTTGGGATTTCTTGACTTGGAAAAACTTTCTGAAACTTTTGGGAGTATTTTTGTAGTGGAGGTGGATATGAGCATACTTGGTGAAATGCCATTTTCAAGAGAAGAAGAGTAAAAAAATAGTAAAAAGTTGGCTTCTTATTGTTCTGGGGTAGAATTTTGCTGTTGTTCGTTCTTTGGCTCCAGAGGTTTCTGTCCAAGATGAATTGAGACAGCTTCCTCTGAATTCTTAGCTGGTGTGTTGTGGGCAGCGGCAGGGTTACCTCAGTCTCTGTCATATTTCAGCCCACCCATTTGCTGGGCTTAGGATTTGGTGAGACAAGTTGATGTATTAGGGTTTAATTCTTAGTTTATTATAAGGTCCCAGTGAAGCCTGTTAACCTCCTTGTAATCCCATTGAAATCGCTGGGTTTGCATGAGTAGTGTGAAGTCAGGCAAGTAGCAGTGAAGGTTTTCTAATGACGCTTGTTAATAATGCTCATCAGCTAAGCATTATAAAATGCAACATTGGCTTATTTTTTGCTTTATTCCTCTGTCCCACTTGCATTTTGTCATGGCTAGAGTTCAGCGCTGCTTTGGTGCACTTCAACTAAAATTCCTTTGTGGCAATTTTTGTCTCTTCTCTTGCATCTGTAAAGCACCCTGTGTGCCTATAGCATTACACACAAATGAAACTGCCTTAGAAAATGTACCTTCAAATCCACTGGTTGCAGAGTTAGACCTGCAAGTCAGCAAATACCTGATTTAGGGTTGTGCAGGTACACAGGTGGCTGTGTTACGAGCCACCCTGCTCACTGAATGAGGCAATGATTTGCAGGAAGAGTAGTATGGGATTTTAATAGTTGAGAGGAGGATTAATGCAAATGGAGCTCAAGTAATAGGCTGTTTTAAACGTGGTGCTTCCAAATTTCCAGGAGCTTTACTTTCAGCCCAAGTAACCTTTTTGCAAATTAGTTTCTAACATGGAACCTCTTGTTATTGGGAGGCTTAGCCCCTTTTATTTGTTGTGTAAAATTACACTACATGGAGGTATAAACCTTCCTTGTTGACTTTAAAAAATCCCTAAATGGGATTTGAGCCTTCAGTGGTGATTTCTAATTCAGGTAATTGCCTTTCTTGGTAAGGTTGTTACTGGATGAACGGGAAAGGACCTTTGGGTTCTGTGCTTTGTGTGGGGAGCAGCAGGTGAAGTCTGCCCTGTTTCATCCTCCTTCCTGCTCTGTGTCCTGCCTCTGCTTTTTAGCCTCAGCAGCCTGCCAGAGCTCCCAGCACACCTGCCTCTGTTCTGTCAGAGGTACCAGGTGCCCAGCCCTTGTCTGCAGGGGTTTTGTGTCCATTCGGGTTGGCTTTTGAGAGGCCACCAAATCCTTGATTTAAAAAAGCAAGCAGGCATAGGAAAACAGCTCAGTTTAACTTGAATGGATTGCCATGAGACAAAGAGCATCTCTGCTGTTCCGGGGAACTTCAAAGGCTGCCTGCAGACAAGGCAAGTGTCAGCTTCTCAAAAAAGTTGTGAAAGTCTTTGTAGTGGAAAGTGTTATGTGTCTGATATTTAAGTGTGCCTACCAGGTATTTCCACTAATAGAAAATGAAAATTCGTGTATAAAAATAGCAAAAATGCAAGTTTTAGTGAAGTTAGTGAGACTTTTACTGTTGAATTATTTTATAATTTTTTCTTCAATGCTTTTGTTCAAGTTTATCAATAACTTCTGACAGAAGAGCAGCCATTTGGACTTCCAGTCAATTTGGCTGATGGTACAAATGTAAAGAAAGCTCTTCTTTAAGTGAAGTAAAAAGATCCTGTCTGTAATAATTAAAGTTAGCAAACATGCAGGATGTAAACATGAGGCATGTGGTATGTCTCAGCAAGCAGTGCATAATTTTTCTCTGTATATAATAGCTGCCTGCATTTTGCAACCCACATATAGTAAATAATTGCATTTTTTTATCTGAAACGATAAAAGTAGACAGCTTTGAAAGCAACTTTTTAACAGGAAAGTGAGATATGGATCAAAGTTCACATGTTAATTGCACAAGTATATTGAAAAAAGCCAGTCTGAAAGATTTTTCTTTCACATATTTGTTGTTTTTCTTCTGTTACCAGCTGCCACCTCCAGAAATCTGAATGCTCTCTTTTCTTTTTTTTTTTTTTTTTTTTTTTTCCTCTGTTTAGTCTAAAGAAGAAAGACTTTCAGAGCAGGGGCAGTAGTGTAATTAAATAGATCTGTTTAACTTGGAAAGGTGTTATTTTAGGACTAGCTCAAAAGGGCAGGTACTCCTTGGAGACATTATAATATGGCCAGATTGTCTCCTCCAACTAAAGAGCTGTACAAGATTTGGGCAGCATCACGGTTTACTTAAAAGTTTTTGACACCTGTTATCTCTGGGCAAAAACAAACCAAAACAAATAAAAATTGAGAGGAGGCTGCAGAGTGGGCACAACTTCTGTGCCTCTGGGCTCCTGGTGCTTCATTGAGGAGTGCAGCTTCCAGAGGGGCTGCCCCGTGGAGGGAAGGCTGCATTCCCTTCCCTTTCTCAGGGCCATGCTGGTGCTGGTTCTCCTCCCTGTGCTTGTGCCCTGGCTCCTCTCAGGAAAGCTGCCTGGAGCCCCGAGAAGCCCCCTCCCAGCCAGGGTTGTGCTGGAGACAGCAGCTGTTCCTGATCACTGCTCCCCTCCATTCACATCCTCAGCTACAGGGAGAAGGGAAGGTGTTGCACGCTCCTGGCAGGAAAGGGTGTGTAGGTGAATTAATGGGAACACTGCAGAGATATTTTTCTCCCTACTCTCTGTTCTTTTTTTGTGGTTCACATTTGCTCACTTTTCCACCTCTGAGCAGAGGGGAGCATATGGCAGTGTGCTGTCCATCTGGTTGCCACTTACTGTGAAATCATTATGCAGGCAAATTTGGCCCCATCTTGAATTTCTTAGGTAGGTAAAACTGTTACTAGAATGACAGCTGAAGTGTTTATACTGAGCTGTAAATGGGAATTAAGCACAGAATGAACACAAAGGGCTCTTCCTGAATATTTTCCATCTTTCACATTAAAAATCCCCAACTTGTGCTGTGCTAGTATTTAAAGCAAATAAGGCTGGGATCCTCATTGTGAACAGTAGACTCTTCAAGTATGGATAAAAGACAAGTCCTGTCCCAGAGGATTTGCAGTCTAAGTACATTTTAATGAGAATATAGTGAATGGTGATAAGTGCTTAGGAACCCTTTAGTTATAGAGATAATACTGTATGTATGTCATGAAAAATTCTGTTGACATTTTTGCATCCTAGCACAAGCTTGTCACACAGTCTCTTGAAATGCATAACAGTTGTTAATTCAGGTTCTGTGCATTTTGGGTATACCCAGATGTTTCTTGTTTACCTGCATATTAAGGGTCAACAGTGGCAAAGAGAAGTCTTACTGTCTTTGGCACCATGAGCACATTTTTGTTATCACAGTTCACATTGCAAACACTGAAATAGTAGTAACCTAGCTTTCCTCTAGTTATCTAAAGGAGTACCACTGAAAAAAACAATTAGCTGATATTTATGCTGTGATATGAGTACCTGCTAAAGTAGTTTTTAAATTCAATTTATTTTATACTTAGGAGGGTTAACTTTTGTACATTTTTTATTGTGTAAGTCAAGAGCTTGTTTTTCATGTAGCCACATGGAAAGGTATATTCTTTTACATTGGAACAGGTGGAAGTAGAAAATGAGTCAGAAGAGAGTAATTTACCTGAAACAATCTTCCTTGCTTTTTAGATCAGGGATCCTCACTTTTGATTGTTACATGTATATTTATTATATAGTACTGCTGCAGTGATTCCACTGTGATATGTGATGTGGAAGTGCTTGTGGATTGGAAAAAAGGGTTTTGTCTTTGGGGAGGAGAGTGGCTAGAGTTTGTTCACTGCATGCTTTTAAAGTTTTCGTTTTGTTTGAAATAGAAGTGTAGTCGAGTTTTTAAATATTGTAATTATTGAGATTTTTTGTCTTTTTTCCTGCAAGAGCCTATTTAAAGGACTACAGATAGCTTTCTAACAAACTTTTCTCCTGTACTGCAACATGCAATGAGAAAAGTTTGTTTTAAGGTTTCAAAAGAGAATCTTGAGTTTGAGATCTACTCTGAAGGAACTGTTTTTGAACAAATATTCTCTGCATTAGTGTGTCTTCCAAGTATTTTAAAACGGGAATTCAACCCTCAGTACACAGCAATGAAACTGGGCTGACAGTTCTTTTAGCCACAGTTCTTTAGCTCAGAACGTCAGAGAGTACTTCCTGAGTAGTATTTGGGGTTTTTAAATGTATGGTGTATGACTTGTTTTGAAGTTTTCTGAAAAATATTCTGTTTTGGAGTTTGTTGTAGGATCAATCTGTGATGAATCTAAATGTAACATGCTGAGTGAGATTTGTGGGCATCTTCATCAAACTTGTCTCCCTGCTATTTATAATGTGAAAATGAGGAAGAATTCCTTTAGTAGTTTGCTTCTCATGAGATAGAAGTAACTGGTAAGGCACTTTCTCTCTGGTTTTAGAAGTCAGAATAGTCACCACAGTGGCTCCCTGAGAGTGACATTCAAAAAAGGTTATATTTAGTTAAAGATTCTAAAAGTTTTCAGTTTAGTGATACTGGCCATCTTCCTGCATCTATTATTGGGCTTGTAGAAAAAGAAGTAACTGTTGTGCAGGTAGAAAGCCATTGTTCTGGCTAAGGAAGAGACTGTAACAGTTGTCATGAAGTGCTGCTTTCAGGCTGGTACCCAGGCTTCATATCCTGCCAGAAGGCAGGAGTTTTGATGTGTAAATGAAGGTATTCTTTGAAACGCTGGGAAGGCCTGGAGTGCCAGGCAAAGGATTCCCTCAAGAGCCCAAGGAATAAGAGCTGAGGGACTGTTACAGCCCTTTGAATTTCAAACTGCAGACTGTCCAGTTGTAAGGGTGATGTTCGATTTCTTTTTTAATTACATTCTCTTTTGATTAAAGATGCTCATCAGCAGCTCCCTTGTACTTTTCTGAAATTTGGGAGTAATGGAAAGAAGCTTAGGATTTTTTCCATTAGCAGTTGGATATTTTGCCCTGTCTGACTGCACCACTTCATTCTGAAGCGTAGATAGGCTTGTTGCTTTTCAAGAACTTCTTTCAGTATAAGATGATTTCCTGTTTTTGGGGGGAAGGGATTGCAGTCCACATAGCTGGTAGCCTGCCAAGGCCCAAATCTGAAAGCACTGGGTACAGTGAGCTAGCAAACAGAGACTGATGGGTTATTTGTTTGAAGCTTTGGAAATGCAGCCGGGTCTCGGAGTGCCCAGGTGACTGGCAGCAGCTGGGATCTGATTGATATTCGCTGGGTTAAATGGAGTATGTGTATCTCTAGTGAGAAGGGTTCCACAGCCTCATGGAAGAACACTGTTAGCTGGTGCTTTCACAGGCTGCCTTGATGGGGAGATTTCATGGACTGAGGGAGCACGAGAAGTCAGCCAGGTTTCTTCTGCTTCATGTCTCCAAATCAGGATTAAGGTACATGGGACAAATTGGCTGGGAAACACAGAGCTGCACCGTTCGTTTTGTCAGAAGAGGGAGGACTTTATGCCCTAGTGTCTGTGTAGCTCACAAGCTTTAAAAATCACTTTTAAACGTACTCCCTTATTGTTGGTGGCTGTGTGGGGCAGGAGCTTTCTCTCCTGGTAATGTCTAGTGAAATTAAACACTTATCTTGGTCATAATGCTATCAGAAGGCAATGCTAAGTGTTCTTTCCTATAATGAAGGTAGAAAAAAGGGAAGGGCGGTGTTCAAAATATTAAGTTATAAAATGGAGGATTCGGTATTGGAAGAAAAACTGATAGCAGTGGTACTTTCTTCCCCTAGATGGACATCTGATCTTGGGGCTTTCACTGGTTGTGTTTAAATGGTTTAGCCTAGCACTTCAGTTGGGAAAAGGCTGGTTTTCTCTTATTTTCACTGAGTATATAAAGCATACTGCATGAACAACATTTGGCAGAAGAGGAGCAAAATGTGTCTGAAACCTTTAATTATGTACTATAGGCAGCACTGTCTGGGTCAGAAGATACCATATTATCAAATAACAATATCATATTAACACCATATTATCAAATATTACAAGCATTCAGAACTTGCACAAGTAGCTTGATTATTCAGTGAATAATTGGTCTTTGTTAAGCAGATAATGGCACTGTTTGCATTCAGAGCCTAGGTTTGAAGTATATGACATAGAATACTTGTATTTTAAATCATCTGTTATCCAGCTGATGTAAGAACTAAACAGAAGACAGTTCAGTAAAAGTTTCTAGGATGGTAGACTGCCTCTTCTGCTGTGCATGTCTCACTGACTGTATCACACCTGCAGTTCTGAAGCTGTTGAAGAGATTTTTTTTGTTTATTGAATTTAATTTTGTATGGGTGTTTGCAGCAATGCTTGGGACCATATACACTGTTTAAACATAGACCATATTAAAAACCAAACAGAAAATGTCCTGAAGAATAAAACAGTTTGGAACCTTTCTGAACTGCTGGTGGGCAGAAAGGGAAGAAAATAAATAGTGAAGGAGAACAAGAGTATGATTAAGACAGGCAAATAGGATTTATGAGAGAAATGCCATGTCTTTCTGTGTCACACATCACACCTTATTTTACTTATCTAGAGGAGAGAAAGTATTTCTGCCTTATGAATATGTACTTAAGCTTTTTAATCCTTAAAGATCCCAAAGTGGAATATGAAATTATTGACTGCAGTGTCAATAGCTGATAATTTTTACAAGTATGTCAGAATATGAGCTCAAGTAAGTTTGCAGGTTCCTTGGGCATTCATTTATGTAAGCTTATGCTTGCAGGTGACTGTCAGCTTGGTAGAATCCCCAGTGCTACAGTGCTCTGTTTTGTACAGGCTGGGGAACAGGTGATGATGAACAGACCTTTTTCGTCTAGGTTGTGTCTTACTTTCTTTTTCCCAAGATGGAATTTAAAAGAAAAGCATTCCCTTAAAAGAAGATTACTGCCTTAAAGGAAAACAAAAGTGATCAAACCCACCCAAAGTAATGGTTTTTTGTATCAAGTGCAGCAGTCAGCTAATCAAAACACATGTTCTCTATCTGTGCCTGTTTAGCCTGCAGAAGATGAGCCTGCCTTGCAGTAGAGAAGTTGTATTTTCTGTATGAGCTGAATGCCCGTTTGAGCTGTGATCAGCACTCTGCCTTCCCTAAGGAGATGGCAGTGATTGTAGCATTTATCATACATGCAGGAATCTGTCTTGCTCTATATATCTGCCAAAAGACATGTGAAAAATAGAGACCAAGGCAGCAGCATCCGTGATCTCCATAACCCCTCAGACAACAAGACTGATGGTGAACTAACGAAATCACTTCTCCCCTTCTCACCTGAGCCCCATATTTAGCCACAGCAATAGTTTGGAGTTGGGCTGATTTAGAAGCCTGTCTGTAGAGGAATCTGCTAGCAGAATATTGGCTGAAAGGTTTGTGTAGTGCATGAAGCTGTTGACCTGTGCTGCAGAGACATGAACTGCCAGGTGAAAACAAATTCTTGTTCATACCAGAAATTGAGTACCTGGCTAGAGTGCTGTGGCTTACATCAAAAATGGTTACTTGAAAATTAAATGACATACTGGGCAAGAGCTGGAATTTTTGGCGTTCAAGGTAAAATCATAGTGCATACAATTGTTTTAATAAAAGCAGGGAGTTTGTCTGGGTTATTTAGGATTGAAAAAAAGCACAGAATGTAATTCATGTTCTGCTGTCACCAGGCAGCCCTGTGACTGAAGCAGAGACATAAGACCAAGGGCAAAAGTCCTATTCAGGGAGGGAAAGATGGAGCAGACTTAAGTTGCAGAGCACTTTTTTCATGGAAAAGCTCTGAATATTAGAATTTTGCTTTAGTCCTCTGCTCTAACATGTAGCAAAAATGATGGATCGTTGATTCTTCTGACTTGGCAAAATTAGGGCTGCTCCCTGGAAAATGCAGCAAAAGAGCCTCAGAGACTGCTCTGGATATGCTCACAGATTTGTGTGCCTTTGCAAAGAAAGGAGAGACAAAGGACTTGCAAGCCAAGATCAAAATAAAAAATGATGTATAAAAGGTGCCATACATGACCTGTTTTTCAATTCTCTGCTAAGGGCAATGAAGCTGCATGGTATGTAATTTCTAATGATTTTCCTTGTATCAAGCTAAACATTCCCTTCATTTTTCCCTCTAAGGACTTTAACTGTAAGCATTCTTGTGATTTGAGCAAGGACAGACCCATGTGGAGCAGCAGGAGCCACTGGACCTGCATGCCAGACCGAGCTGCTTCCTTTCTTGCCTGTCATGGTGTGTGGTGTCCAAGGTGTGCAAATTGCTGGTTTAATATCCAGGTGAAAGGATGGATGACAGCATTTGTATGTCCATAGTTAGAGTTTGTGTATCCCCTGTGCAAGGAGTGTGGCAGTGTTTTCAAGCTTAGATTTTTGTCCGTTTTTATAGTTTTGGGTTGGTTTTGGTTCGCATGGATAAGTGTTTAAATTAGTTTTCATCTTTTCTCTGAAATACAGTTTTGCATTTTTATAATAATTTATTGTTATAAGTTATATATTATACAACTTATAAATTGTATATTATACAACTGAACTGTTGGAGGAAATCATTCAGGCGTGGGTTTTTAATGAAATAAGATCTAGTAACGCTGTTCACTATTACAGTTTATTTGCCTAGAAAATCCTACTAAGTTTTATCCTTAAATAAGCAGGTAAGCTCCTTCCCCAGTTTTCACAAATTTCAACACTGTATCTGCTGACAAAGTGAGTAGGTGGGGTTAGGAAAAGCATGTCAACTTCTTGTCCTTATCTATAATGTGTGTATGTACGTAAGGCTCCTGTAATTTTTCTGCTTTCTGGGCTCTCATTAAGTTCATCCTGCTGCAGAGCTTGGAGTTTGATTTGTACTTTCCACCAAGTTGTCTCTAGGATAGCCTCTCATCCCATTGATTTGCTGTGATATTTTTGTGCTAACTGTAGCAAAAGGAGATGTTTAAGGAGAAATATCTCAACAATTTCAAATGCGCTTTTCATCTTCTGGACACAAACTGGTAGAGCAGAGGGTAGGAAAGTCAGCATAATGTGTCTAGCCGTCTCTGTAAGTTGTTGAAGGAGCAGAGTTTGAGAACATCTGGACTGTGAAATGCACCTCTTGAACTTTCATTGATTGGTTCCTTGGGCTGCCAGCCAGGAAGGGTATTTTTAGATACTTGCAGCAAATCTTATTGCATGTGAGAGAATGCCAGATCCATAGTTCGTCAGCTGCTGTTTTTCAGTAAGCAGGGAAAATGGATTTGGGTTTAAGTTAAATAGTTAATTTGGTGCTGCATTGCAGAGTGCAGTTTGTGCAGCTGTACCTGAGTTAGCTTTAAACTGGGCAGCCTGGGAGCTAGTCCCAAAGCCCAGCACAAGCTGTGGTAATTCCGAGTGCGCATCCAGAGAGGAAATCTATTGGCCTGGACACAGTAAAGCAATCTTTTCTTTCACTTAGCCATGGCCTCTGAACGCAGAGATGGGAAAAATGTGTGTGTGTGTGTTTAGTTTTTATGCCTCACCATATATTTTTTACTAGAACAAAGGAAGACATATTAATTGAATGGAAAATGAATGGGTTGAGTCTTTATGTGAGTGAAATGTGATGCATACTACAGTTACATAGTGCACTGGAGTACAGCTGTTCCTTGGGACGTTTGAAACGGTAAAAGCAGGAGAAAATAGTTCTGCCCTCCAGCTGTGTGCTCTGCCTGCAGCTGCAGCAGTGGGCAGGGCAGTGGTGAAGTGTATGTAAAGTGTGGGACTGCCTGAACTGAGCTGGTCTCACTTGTTCCTTGGTCCCATCACATTTTTGAAGGACTCTGCTCTTGGTGAGGGTGAACTGTGCTTTGGCCTGCCTGTATTTTTAGCCTTTGCATGCTGCCTGATGCTACTTATGAATGACATTGTTCTCTGAAGCTCATCACACTTGCTTTGGACACCTCTCTGCTTTGTGCCCAGTAGAAGAGCATTTCCAGCATTACCGGCTCTTGAAATTACTTGCTTATGGAATATCTTGTGAAAACCTTGTTCATCTTTGATTCAAGACAGGAATTTTCCTATCCAGAAGCATTCCCTGTTTCTCATGCTGTCTGTCCTGCAATTTCTCCTGAGAGGTCCTCTGTTCAGCATCAGTGTGGTAGGTCCATTAAACCAACCCGTGTTGATCAGGTACTTTATCTGTGCTCGTTCAAAACTGTGATCTCATGACTGCAAACGATGCCTCAGATTAAGTACTTTGGAGCAGGGCTTCTATCACTTTAAAAACCACCTTCTAAATCACCTCCTAATGTGTCTCTGAGTAGCATGTGAATAACTAAAGGATGGGCCAGCTTTCTTGTGTTCATTCCTAGGACCTTAAGTGTCATAGGATTCTGGTTGTCCTTTTGGAGTCTTTCCCACCTTGGCCCAGAGTGGAGTTTGCAGTGGACTCGTTTGTCGGCTCTCACTGCGAGCAGATGCTTGGCACCATCTGAAAGCCTTCTCCCCTCCCCTTTTCCAGTGCTGGGAGCTCTACAGTTTCATAACCTGTCAGTTGTCAACTCTGTGTTTTAAAAGAGTGTGTCGAGAGTGAGAAGGATTGTACAAGAGAATGTTTTACTAGGGACCAGTGCTCCAGTTCTGGAGCTGTGAGGATGAGAAATGAAGGCTCACAAGATATTGTCCCTTTAAATCCCTTACTGTTTTTTGCAGCAGATTGTCTCATTTCTAGTGCTTGTTTTTACAGTGACAAGTGCAGTAAATCTCTCACCTGATGCCAGTATCATCTTAATAGCTTGCAGATATTCTTGGTTTATTGGAAAATTGGTATTGACTTTGATTTTTATATTTCTGATTCAAATCAGATTTCAAAACCAATTACTTTTTTTTTTGCAGTATTTTCATATGTATCTAGGAATACCTCAATGAACTATACTTACAACAGAGGCTTTTCTTACTATTGGAAAGTGGCAGGATTTTTATCAACAGAATGCTAAACCAAAGTCAGAAACTTGAATACTAATCCAGATTTTAGCATCTGTTTTCTATGTGGTCTTGGGCTTTATGTTCAGTTAGGCAGTATGTATTCAGTAACTTATTTAAATTCTGTTGAGGGTGCTGGGGAGTCTTTGGCTGAATTTGATAGATTGTTTACCAGATAATAGTTGTGTTGGTGCAATGGTGATATACAAAATATTTCTGAAAATTTTCAGAGCTGTTTTGCCAACTCCTCATGATTTTAATCCAGAAGCTAATACATGTGTAGCTTCTTTGCTCTCATCTGTCTGTTTTTCACATGTTTTTCTGAATTTCTGATCTCCTAAAAATGTTTAATGACTAGACTGGTAAAGTAGTTAGTTAGTATGGGGTTTTTTTAAATTTTTAATAAAATTGAATTGATAAATCTGAACAAAAGTCTGTGTTTGCAGCTGTAACAGACATGGTTCTGTTACAAGCAGGTGACTGGTACGTGTTACTGGTTGAAGAGCAAAAATGTGTTTTATTTATATCTTGACATTTGTTTACTGTTCTGGGGCTTGCATTGCAGTATGGATCCCTTGCATAACCTTTGCTTGAAAAGCATCCTTTTATCTGCTCAGTGTATTAGACAGAACCTCCTTATTGGATATGGGTCATGGGACTTGAAGTACTAAATAAGATACTGCTGAAATAGAGCTGAGCAGGGTGGCAGGATGACTGCTACGCTGGGTCACACAGTGGCCAAAGCTTTTCTGCCTCTGTGGTGCCACAGAATACTGAAGGATAGAGGACAAAGGTTTTCTTGTGGGGCAGTGTGGTTGGGGTTTCCTGTTTTCTTTATAGTCTTTTGTTTTGAAGGAAA
Organism: Phylloscopus collybita; assembly: GCA_027886175.1. Taxonomy (NCBI): domain Eukaryota; kingdom Metazoa; phylum Chordata; class Aves; order Passeriformes; family Phylloscopidae; genus Phylloscopus; species Phylloscopus collybita. The sequence continues at coordinate 9,345,310 of JAJNNQ010000033.1, read as the reverse complement.
TAGTTACTAAACAAAGCTTTTTTAAAGACCTGTTTTATATATTCCCCGTGCCGAGTTCTAGGGTAGCAGAGTTTGTTGCATAAGCTTCCATTGTACATTTCTCCAGCAGACACTGTCATGTGTGATGGAAATGTTCACAAAAAAATCATTGTATCTCCTTTAATAGACATTTGTTATCATTATTTAATACACTGGCAAAAGCTGCTGAGGTCTGATTTGAAGTTAGTGCCAGGCATTTTAAATGAGAATAACTTTTCTCCATCGTCTCCCTAACTGCAAATTAACTACTATGGCTGTATATTGACAGAGCAGCCTAGGAATTAACATGCATGACTTTTAATTGAAAACACATGAGAGTCTTGTATATGCTATTTATTTCTTCCCATTTTGCTATGATTTGATGAGTACTGAGTAGAGCAGTTACTGTGGAATGACCGGAGGAGCTGAGGGCAGGTCCCTCTCTGTGCCAGTCCCTGCCCTGGATTTTCTGGCTGTGTTGTCAGTGACAGCAGGAGCTTGCTGGGGCAGAACCCCTGGGATTCTTGGGGCCACTTCAGGAAGACCAGCTCCCAGGCAAGGATCCATTTGCTGCTAGATTCATCAGTTTGCTTTCCCTTATCATTGGGGCTTATCACTACAGTTCCTTTAAATTTATTACCGAAACTTTTCTAAGGCAGGAAGGTTCTCTTTTTTTTTGTTTGGTTGGTTTTTTGGTTTTTTTTCTTTTTTTCCTCTCTCCTCATTCTTTTCCTCCTCCATGAAGGAAAAGCTGGGGTCCAGGAAGCCCTGGTCTAGTCCTGTGAAGGCACCTGAAGTGGCATTGAGGCACCAAAGTGCAGACAGCTGCAACAGCGTCACAGCATTAGCACTTCTGTTTGAACCATGGTGCATCTTTTATCTGCCTCTAAGATATTACTGTTCCTGCTGCTCAGTGCCTCTCACTTGCTCATGTTCTTCTGGGGCTGGAGTTTGACCACGTGTCTTTAGGGCTGTGGTTCAAAGTGCATTGCAGCAGCCTGAGGGAGCACCGAGGTAAATTTTGTATCTGACTCCCAGAATGCCATCCTCATTGCCTCACAACGTGGATTTCTTAGTGTATTAGCAGTAGCACCAAATTAGCCTGCCACAGGAAAAGCTGGTTCTAGGCTCACGGTTTTAAATCACAAGAAGATTCATTTCCGAGTGAAGAGTAAACTTTGTGAGCCTTTAGCAATTGAGAAGTTGATTTTTAGTTTATCTTGATGCTGATGCTGTCAGTGAAAGAGCACAAGCCGACAGTTCTCCCCTGTAAATCAAAGGGAGTTCATGGGTGGGTGTTCCTGCATCTTCTTTGAAATTTATTCCGTAGCTTGTGATGCTCTGCATTTCCTCATGTGACAAGAATATCAGTCCTCTCTGTTCTTGCAGAGTTTAAAAGAGATGAGGGCTGGGCAGGAATGGTGATGTTAGGTATTCTTGAGAGGGGAAAAAGATAAATTGGACGTTTTTACTTTCCATGTGTGGTTTATTTTATTACCAGTATCTGAATGCATTTTAATATGTATTTATATGAATAAGCAAATAGCTTCATTCTGAAGGAACTCTGAATGTCTGTGCAGATGAAACGTTTTTAGCATTTTCAGAAAGTACTTCTCTTGCATACTTCATTGATCCTTTTTGCATTCCATACAAAATAACTAAGGAATCAATTACTTCTAGTAAAAAAGCCCTCACTTCCTATCCCTTTTCTGGGTCCAGTGCATAGAACTGTTGCTGTATCTGTTCAATTTGCAGTGGACATACTGGGCAGACTCCAAACATTGCTTGTGTGTGTGTCCCCTGTGATGTGTTCAGGCCTCCCTTAGAGGTGCTGTCACTGGGCTGTCTGGGCTGGGCTGCTTGCTCACAGCTTGGACCAAGTCCCTCAGCATCAGGACTTTGTGGCAGAAACCTGGCCTGTAATTTGCAGTGAGTGCATTCCATCACCTGCTGAGGGAACCAGGGTGACCTGATTAAATGCACCAGGCATACATTAAATAATGGCCATCAGTACTCTGCATGCTGTAAGAAGGTAGTTAAATCTTGCCTTTTAGGCTCCTGGCGATCAGAAAAGAGACTGCCAGCCAAAAGCAGTACAGCTGTTGTGTCCCCATGCCTCTGTGACATAACCTGCCTCTGAAGTACAAGACAGATGTGAATTCAAGAATTTTAGTTTGTTTTTGCAGAGTGGAGTTGATCCTGCATACATCACCAGGATTAAATGCTGCAAGTATTCATAAATTTGCATTCAAAACAACTGGGCTGTTTGTTTCCAAAAGCTGAATTAGAAAGCGTAACACTGTCCAGGAGAGGAGCAATAAATTTCACATCAATGGGCTAATTGTTATATACTTGCCTTTAAGATACACAGTAAAGCCATAAATTCATATAAATTTATTGCATTTTCTCTGGAACATTGCCCATAATACTTTCCAGTAATGACAAAACCGGTATTTCTCACAAATATATTTGTGATTTAGTTGGTTCTTAGAATGAAATCTTTGGTTCCAGATGCTTGTTTTGATTTGTCTAATACTGGATTTAGTACCATTCTAGTAATGCTGATTATGTGAGAGAGAGAATTGGTCTAAAGAACTTACTTCTCACTCTCCTTCCTAGCTAGAAACATAATATTTATGAGCCTCACAGAGTTGTAATTGGCAAGATGCATTGAAATCCTCAGCTTCAAGAGATGCCAACAATTTCTTAAAAGATTTTTCTCTGTACTTTCTCCCATTCTTATTGTAGTGTTGTGAATCTTCTGTATTTTGGTTGACATTATGTTCTCTAGGAAACTACAGAATACTTCTAAAATCTCTAAAGGCCTTTAATTCCAGAATCCATTAGGCCCAGGATCTGAAGAAAATTAAGATTGATAGCTTGAGGAAGAGTCTTAAGGTTGAAGGTTAATGGCTGAAAGACAATCTCAGAGTTATGTTCATCTAAGTGTATGATCAGAAACTCAAGCGAGAGTTAAGCTCCAAGTGAGATGGGCAGCACACAGGGAGGGTGAAAATGAAAATGTAGTGAGTTTTGCCTGTTTTTCTGTCAGACAGGTGGTGACAGACACTGGTGCTTTCACGTGACTGAGACTGCCAGTGTCACCCTCAGAACTGACACATACCTCGTACTCGTAAGGGTGTCTTACGGGTTTGTGTTATTCCACTGCTGCTGTTAAAAGCCCGAGTGAAAATCCAGCTCTGTCCAAATAAAATTTGCTGTTGGATTCAAGTGGATTTCTATTCTTAACTCAAAAGCCATTAATAGGCTGCAAAAATTAGGTTCATGTGTGATAATCAGAGATTATCTAATCTAATTGTTCAAATCTAATCAGAGATATCTAAATAGATCTGAAAACATTAATTCTAGCACGTTCAAAAGGGTACATTTTTTTCCTTCACTGTTCTGAAGAGTGGCTGGACTGATCTTACTTGGCTTGGAAACAAGATGTGGCTGCAGGTTTCTGGTTTGGCTTTTCACTGCACTTCCAGGGAGCAGGATAAAGAGAACTAAAACCAACACCCAGGAGTTGACTCTTGACGGACAAAAAGCAAAACAAACTTCTTTGAAACTAAATTGGTACTTGATTCTGGTAGTAATAATTTGGTTTAATACAACTTGACTAGGTTAGTGTCATTCCCAAACGTTTAAATTCAGAAATGCAATTGTTTCTAGTCAAGGAAATATAAATCCAGCTTTGGGTTTCAAGTAGGGGGCGTGCATGTGTTTTTGTTTGAGTGGGTTTGTTGGTTTGTTTCTTTTGAAAAACAGAATTTATGGCCCAAAAATCCTGATTTGTGGGGGGAAATCGTGGTTTGTGTGCCTGTGTTAGGAAGTTTGTGCAAATGATCATCTGACTATATGCTGACTGAGCCCAGAGTCATTTAGTTTCCCAGAGCAGAAGTCAGATGTTTTCAGTCCAGTGGAGGTGCTGATGCCAGGCTGTTTGCAGTGGCACGTTCCGAACACCAGCTCCTCCTGAGCTGCCAGGGCGTTTGCCCGGGCCCAGGGCCCCTGCTCCATCCCCTGCTGGGCTGTGCAAAGGGATCCCCTCTCCCTGGGATGCTCTGGGTGTGCAGCTCTGAGCTCACACTGCAGCCAGGCTCCCCCAGCAGCAGCTGCAGCTGGGAGCAGAGCAGGAGATGCTCAGGGAAGTGCTGTGAGCTGCCAGCCCTGTGCCCAGGCCTGCTGGGGAACAGCTGCTTGGGTGGGGCTCTCCCTTCCTGATGGGGGCACAAACTGGGAAGACCAGACAAATCTGTAAAGGGACCTTTTAGCTACGTGGTTGTTCTGCTTTGTTTGTTCTCTGGACTCAAGAACCCTGTGGTGTGGGGATTTTTTCTACCACATGCAGATAACTGTGGGGATCACCAATTCATTACAGCTAAATGAGAGTGGTTTGTAAAATGGAAAGGGAAATGGCATGCTTGGAATTACTCCAGAGAAAGAGATCAAATGAATAATCTGCTGGCGGAATGAATGCGTGTTGTTTATTGAGGAGCTAAGAGCAAACTTGCCATTTGGATAGCCTTTGTAGGTGGACAGGTTTTGCACATCTTTAAGATCCTTATTGCTCTCAGTATTAAACTTCCTCAAGCAGAAGGCTCTCAGTGCCAAGAGTACCTTTTCCTTGCCCTGTGGTATCTTCTGAGTTAGCATCACTGTGGGTTTCTGCAGTCCCTGTCAGACCTGTGCCTTTTCTGCTGAGCACTGGGAGTGTGTGAGAGCCATGAATTCCAGCAGGGCCCGTGGGCACCGTGGAGCATGAACGGAGCGAGAGGCCAGAGGAGCTCAGGGCAGCTCTTGTGTTGAAAGCCCGTTGATGCTGGAGTATTTGCAGGTGTTTGCACAGAACCTGTCTGGAGATCTGCTACACACCCCCTGCCCTCCTCCCCAGCTTCTATGTGAAGAGAGGGCACAAGGAAGGAGCATGAGTGGAGTCTTTTATAACCTTCCCACACAGAGCAGCTCCTCCTTCTGGTTCTGGAAGTGCCGTGTGCTGCACACCTGCAAGCTCCACGGAAGAGGGTGGGCTTGGCTGAGCTCTCCTCAGAGTCTGTTTTGGATTAGTCCTCCTCTAAAGGCTTGGTTCCAGCTCTGTTACTTGTTCTGTAGTCCAGGTTGGCAGTACTGAAACATTCAGGATTCAACCAATGATCGGGTTGCATTTGTGAAGAGATGATTGTAACTGTGCACAAGATAATGTTTCTCTGCTTTGGCCCAGCTAGACTTCTCTCTAGAAAGCGTGAGTTACACTTAGGAATAGTGAGGGTCTTTAGTTACATGATTACAAGCTGGTTTGTTTTTTTTTTTCCTTGAACAGCATTCTGCCTAATTTCAGCATACAGGATGATTCCACAAGGGGATAGAATTATGACTGGATGAGCAAGTGCAAATCTGCCATTTCCTAATTTGTGAATGCCTGACTTTTTTTTTTTCTTCTTCTTTTTCAATCTAAATAACTTTCTTTTTTTTTTTCTTTTTTTTCTTTTTTTTTTTTTTTAATGTGGTGTGTTTAAAAACTTTGCTGTCAGTCCCTCCATGAAAAAGATGCAAAATTCAGTGTCCTTGCTTCCTTGAAATAAAAAGCTTTCTTTGTGCCTCTTTTCTTTTGGACACTACATAGGAATATTAAAGATTAAGGAAGTTAATTTGCTTTTTGTTTTCTGTTCAGCATCTCTGCATTCATAGTTTTTTGACAAATCTAATACTTCATCAAATTCTGGTTTTACAGAATGCATTAGGGTCAGTTTAATCGATTTTTTTTTTTTTTATATCATAACCTGTGATTTTTCCTGTTGGGGAAAAAAAAAAAAACCAACAGTTTTGTTTAACCCAGAGTAAATAAGGAAGTACTGGAACCACACCTGCAAATGTATCAGTTTTTCCCCTTCAGAAGTACAAGTTGCTAGATTGCTGGAGGGAACAGTTTTGACATACATGACCAATAAAACTTTGTATATACAGATGATTGGAGCTAATTAAAATTCTCAGGACGGAAACAGTTGTGATCCCAGGAGGCTGGGAATTTCAGTTCTTGAAGAAATGCAACTTGCCATAGTAGCAATGAGTGATCACATCAGGTTTGTGGTGATCCTCAAGATATCCATGGTCTTCATCACCCAAAAATTTGGCTTGGCTAATTCATAAGAGCTAAATGTATAAATCACTCTCGCCATTTTGCTTTGAAAGCTTCTGGGGTAATGTCTATTTCGGTGTTTCCCCTGCTCTTTTTACTCTTATTTCAGATGATTCCTTTTCTACCTGTTTTTCTGAATAGCTCTGTGACCGCCTTAGGGTTGCCCAGCTGGCACATGAGTAGCCATCATTTGCATTTACTCTTTAAAGTGTCTAAGGCTTTCAGTTTATAGCCTGAAATAAGGACATAACTTGTTTGCACAAGGGAAGCAAAATTCTGTTTCTTGACTAGATTCAGAGTGCAGAGCTCCAGTGTGACCCAGAAGGAGGAAAACCCCCACAGAAGCTCTCTGCCTCTGCACCCCTTCCCCAGTCTCTTCAGTGATTTCATGCTGGGTGTTTGCTCCAGTAGAGAATTGCCAATGGCCAGGGCTCTGGACACAGCCCTTGAGTATTTCTGCTCTAAAGTCTGTCTGCTCTGTGTGCTTTGTTCCTTTGGCTGTGCACAATGCCTTGCCCTGCGCTCTCCCTTGTGCTGACACAGCTGTTTTTGGAGCTGTACTATGACCTGTATCAGGGGAGCCATCCTGCTTTTTTTATTTTTTGTTTAATGGATGGGGTGTGGGCAGAGGAGGGAGCTGGAGCTGGTGAGAACACAAAGGCCCACGTTGCAGCCACAGCAGTGTCTCCTTCACTGGGCCTGTGGCATTTCCTTTGAATGCAAACTCTGAGCCTGTCCCAGTGTCTTAAGCTGCTGTTGGGGACTTAGCAGAAGAACGTGTCAGAATTTGGTTTTGTAGCCACCTTGTAAGGGCACAAACTTGGATACTTCAGTATCCAGCATCTGAATTTTGTACAGGAACTTACAGATTCATGATAATAGGCCTCAGAACATGAGCAAGTGCAGCAAACAGCTCTGAATCATGTTGTCTTCAGCTCAGCTGAATAGGGTACAAGTTAGTAGGGACTTTGGTGCAAAAGGCTTAAATTAAATCATCTTCCTACTCCCCACCCCCAACTGGGCCCACTACATTGTGACACATATTTTGTAAGACTGTGCTTAAATCAATGCTGAAAGCCACAGTTTTTGTGCACTAGTGGAGTATAGATTTTTTTTTTTTTAAGGTTTGCTATTGGAGTTTGGTTTTGTTTTTTATTTTAGCTTAGAGTGTATGTACACCATGAGCTATGCTTTTGTGTATATTTTCCAAGCTCTGTTCTATGCTTTTTGTTGTTTCAGCTGGATTTTATCTCCCATTAGCAAGCTCCAGCCGAGGTGTGGTGACTGACAGTAGAAGATTGATGTAAACATTAACCAATAAGCTGGAGCAGGCTGTGTGCTGGGCAAGGCCAGGAGCAGGAACCTTTGCTCAAGTGCAGCTCGTGACCCCAGCAGCTGCCGAGCAGGGAGCTGTGAGCAGGTGCTTGCCAGTGCCCCTGCAGAGGAGAGGGGGAAATCACAGAAACCTGAGGGTGCAGAGAACAGAGCAAAGCTGAAGGACTTGGAAGGCAAGGACAACACTTGTGAGCATTTTGAAGGTCTTGTCTCAGAAGGAGCTCAGTGGTTGGGGTACAGCTTCCTTCAATGCCAAAGAGGGGTGAAGAGCTGAATCAGCTTGGCTGAGATTTGAGCTGTTGTACACATTTTAATCTGGGCTTCCAGCTGCAAACTTATGTGCTTCTCATTGGATTGCACTGTCCTCTTGGTACATACAAGATGTCAGTCATTTAGTGCAGTGAATGTTTCTGATTGTTACACTGCTTGAAAGCTTGCACTAGAAACCAGTGGAACAATTCTTTTCCTTTCTGTCGTATCTCCCTTCTAAACTGTTTCTGTTGAACTTCGGAAGCTGTGCTCCTGCTACAGCCATCTCACCTGGAAAACAGCATGGAGCAAACAGAACTGCTGAACTCTCAGGGGTCAGGCATTGCCCGTGCTCACGTGGCAGCTCAGCAAGTGCTGTGTGCTGCCTCCTCTCAATTCTACAAAGTGGGGAAAAAAAGCCAAAAGCCCTGGGCCCTGGATGTTAGCAATTCCACCAGACGAGACTGTGACAGATGAGGCATTTTTGTCTACTGAACATTGAGTGTGTTAGGTGGGGAAAGGGCTGTATGGAAAAATTTTCACTCAGGTGGTGGCTGGAATACCCAAAAGTTGCCCTCTGCCTATCTTTGTTGCCAGGGAGAAGAGCAATGTCATTCCACTTTGCCTACGGGAAAATCCTATAGCAATGCAAGCAGGAGATAGGTTTAAGGAGTAAGATTGCCCTGCTGATCCCTGCTGCCTTTAAACACCACTCAGTTGCACAGAAATTTCATGTGGCAATTGCAAGTTGTTTATGTTGCTATAAAATGTGATTTTTTTAAAGGGAAGTTAAAAGCAGATGAGGTGGAGTGGATGGTAAAAAAAATCCATTTTTGCAGAATACCAGTCAATGTTAAGGTCCTTCTGTTGCTTGCATAAAGCCTGGAAAGAAGCATGAATCACAGCAGTCCATTTAGGAGATAGATACATACACACAGCCTATTACATCTCTTTTGTCCACTTACTGACTCTACTTGTCTCTTCAGCTCGTTAGCTCAGCTAATGCATTAGTCATTTTCACCAGAGATTACTCACCTTTTGCCACTCTTTGTTGCAGGAGGGTTGCGGTGAGTCCTTCGGAGAGCTGGCTCCCCGTCTGCGCTGGTCCCGGCCCGCGGAGCTCCGTGTGTCATGGTAGCGATCCCCGCGGCTGCGGCCGCCTGGACTCTGCTCCCTGCCGGGGAGCTGCTGCCCTCCTGCCAGCGGCTGCTGCCGGCCCAGGGTGAGCCAGCGTGCCCTGCAGGGCTGCCAGCTCCGCCAGTGCTGCTGCCGCTGGGCACACCCGGCTCACAGCCCTGCCTCAGCTGGAAAATACAATGCTGTATGGTGGCAAACGCACTTGCAGCTTTGGGAGAGCAACAAACTGTTCTGGAGGGGCAAATATTGAATGTTTGTGTCCTGGCCTGTTCCCTAGAATCTTAGGATTAATCTGAAAAATAAGATTGGTTAGAATCTAAATGTACAGTTTTTGTCACTGCTTTCTTTTCTAAATCCTCTTTGGGAGTGAGACTGGGGTTCCCAGCGTTGTGCTGTCTCCTGAATAAATGGTGAGGTTTTACTGGGGGAAGAGGCTTCCATTCCTACATTTGCCTGTCTGCCCTCTAAGGGCAGTTCCCCCCACTCCTACTCCCATTTGCTCAATCAGCTGTATCCCCTTGTACTTCTTACTCCCCAGGCCTGCAAATGCAGTCAGAGCAGGATTCTCAGTTTGCTCAGTCTCAGAAGACAGGTGCACAGTACCTCATGCCTTGACCATTTTCTCATGCTGAGTGCTTAGAGCAACTGATTTGGGTAAAATTATTCATTCAAAATTGTTTGGGGTTGTTTCATTTTGTAAAACTGTCAACTGAAAATGAGGTGCTAGGGAGCTAACATTGCAAGACAAGCCCAAGTCTTACATTTTAGTTTTGTTGTGCTGGCAGGTGCAACAGTTGCCATCAGAAAGCTCTGTGTGATTGAAATATTCGTAATTTTAGGCAAATGTTTTAGTATTTTGTTCCTTAGGGATATAGTAAATAAAATAATTTAAGGTGTACAAAGGCCAGGGAGCAGACTCCTATTGATACTTGAATGAATATCAAATCAAGTTTCTGCTGTATTAGCGAAGCTTTATCTGAAGAGCATTTGCTTCTTGCTCTGTCTTTAGAAGTATTACAAGATAGTAAATAAATGGAGGGTGTGTGTCTTTCCAAAGTATGTGTAGTCTTTTATTTTAAAGTTGTCCTCTTCATATGAAACTAAATTGCTTTTGCCTGATTTATCTGCCTGAGGAGAGTGATCACAGTGTACAAACTTCTTTTCTTGCATACCCAGGCACGTTATCTGGAAATGTGAAAATGCATTGGCTACATTTTGCAGTTTTGTAAGATTACAAAACGTGAAATAAAGCCTTGGAAATGGCTCTACAAAAGATGTAAGTTCAATTCTACTTTTTTGTATGAAGTGATTGTTAAGGATCTTAATGTAGCTACATCTGTATGTCTCCAGTGTAAATACTTGACTAACAATTCAGCCTGTAAGTGACTCTAGGGTAAAGTTTTAGTATAAGAGCATTTTTCATGATCACTGCTGTTATTGTAAGTAATTCTAATTTGCCAGTGTTTATTTCTTAATCAAAATAGAGTCTGTTTTTATGTTATTTTTTAAAAAATTGTATCATCTAATCTTCACAATAGCTTCACAAGGTCTCTCATGATCTTTTTAAGAGCTTGTGTTTATTGTGTGGTATTCCTCATTTCTCCTGCTTCCAAAACCTGTCTCAGCAGGTTTCATTCTCACAGGCTGTCCTCTTTAGCTCTGGTGGCCGTGCATTGCTCCAGGTACAGGACAAGTGGAGATTTTGCCTTTTCCAAATGTGTTACTGGGTTTTGTTTATCTTGATAACAGCCCATCTAGAATGTTTGACAACATGATTTAGTTCTTGGAAGAGGCTTCCTAAGATAGCAAAGGTAGTCAGGAGCAGTTCAAACTGGGAAATGCAGAACAAACCCCCGAACTTTGTTGACAGCATTAATGTCTAGAAAGTGTAAAAAATGGTTAAAAATTGTCTTCCAGTAGAATTTAGGCTGCTGAAGCCATGAGCTTTCTCTGAAAATCCCCTTCCCCCCCATCTTGATTATTTTCTCACCAATCTAGTGGTTTAAAACAATACCTGTGTTCTTATGGAATTCTGTATGTGCCTGTGCATAAAAGCTAATGCCTTGTAACTTTACAGCTTCCATAATGTGGAGGAATTAACCTGGAATAAAAACACTTTGAAAAAGAATCACGGGGGGAGCTTTTGACTATTTAGACACATTTGCAATATGACAGCAGAAGTCAGTGCAGCCCTTTGGATTTCTTTCAGCTGTGTTTTAGATAACCTTGTTTTGCTCCTCACAGAGACCTAATCTTGCAAGGCTAGAACTTTAATGCAGAGCAGCTGGAAGTACTTAAATATTGGCACCACTGCTGATTTGTTGCATCCTCCAACATGACCAATCCTCAGTAAGTACCATGAACTTACTTTAAATGGAGGGGAACAGGCTACTACCTGGAGAATAATGATGTGACATCAGGAGGGTTTTGTATTTGTCTAAAGAGTGTGAATGATGCTGTAAGCATGTCTGATGTGTTACTAACAGCAGTGGCTGAAAACTAGTGTGTTATGTTATTTTCAGATCTGTTTCTCTTTCTTTTTCCTGCCACCAAAGCTGTCTGCCAACACCAGATTGTTTGTTTCTCTCTCCAATCAAATCAGACTTTATCTGTCATCTAGTCTGTCTCAGGATACAGAAACTCAGTACTGTTGGGAGGGAAGGTTGCACCACCAACCCATTTTGTTTCTTGTATAATACTGGAAGTTGGATCATTGTATGCTCTTTCATGCCAAACTGAACCAGCTTGGACTTACAAAAGTACATGTCCACAGTTTGGCATTAAAAATGAAAATCAAAGAAAGTTCTTGCTAAAATTAGGTTTTACCTTTGGGTTTCTGATTTCAGATTGTTTACAGAAGAATACAGTTCTATTGGAAATTAAAGAATCTCATTACTTTCCATTATTAGTTACACATGAATAAAAGAAAAGCTTTTAGGTTGTTCAAACAGTACTTCCTTTTACCTCCTTTTTCTGCCATAATATGACACAGCTGCAGCCTTTCCCTGCCAAATGCTCTACATATAACAGCATTTCACTTTCTTGGGCAATTCTGGCAGCAGTTAGCTCCTTTTAATTCAAGAATAATGTCATCCATTTGAAAGAATTAGTCTAATGGTGAGAGACTGACCAATGGAAACTTTCAACGTAGAATTCTAGTTCCTTCACCCACATCCTTAAATGATGTCCTTATACAAGATATACCAGTTAAGTGAACTTTTCTTATTTTCTGGGGGAAAAAAAAGGAACTGCTAATCAGGTTGCTTAAATTGCTGGAAGATTTTAATAAGCTTCTTTAAAATAAAATGCAGGTTTTGCAGTCAAATAATACAGGATACTAAGAACTCTTTAACTGTATCCCTGTGGAAAAAGTGTATCTTCACACCTGCTGTAAACCTCTGAAGTAGCCTGAGGTTTCTTCCAAAGTTACCAGGCTCCCCTGGAAGAAAGCTGAAGAAGTTTGTGCCTGCACATCTTTGGAATCAAAGAGGGCAGGCAGCTTTGCTGGGTGCTGCCAAGATCAGCCCTTGACATGCAAGCTGTGTCTTACAGCCAAGCCATCCTGTGCATGCACCAATGGTAAAGATAAAATTCCTACAGAAGTAGTATCTTGTTCTAAATGTGGGAGACATACACATTGTCAGACTGTTGTTACCTGCCTGGAGTTTCCATTAGTGTTAGTGGGCTGCTGTAAGAATACCTGGTCAGATTTAGAAGCTGTACATAAGGTTAATTAACTTAATCTTTATGGAGGAGGCCAAAACTCTTCTGAATCACTGTTCCCTTTCAGAACTATTTTGAAATAACTTTATAACAGAACGATCCTTTTTAGGTAAATGTAACAAAGCTGCCATCTGTCAAAACTATTTGAATCAGTATTCAAACCTGCAGTGGAAGAGGGGTCTGACTGCACCAAGTAGTTAACAGTTGATTTGAATATAATAATTTAAGAGCCTAGCTGTTCATTGCTAATCAGTCTAACTTGCAAAGCAGTGAGTCTTTAGTTGGCATAGTTACATGCCTTCTTTCTGTTTTGCATAAATATTTTCCTCTTGGGCTGATGCATTTTTTTCTCTATTTGTTTATAACACAGCCATTTATATTTAATGCTTTTGAAGCAGATTCAGCTGAGTGAAATGTTGTTCTCTTTTGTGAGGTTTCTGTTGATCACAGTGAGAGCTACTAAAGTTTGGAGAGATTTGATCTGCCTCTTGAATGACAACACCTCTTCAATGACCTTGCAGAGGCTTTTAACTTGCTGGCTCTTTAGGATTCTATGAAGTTCTTGTCTCTAACTTCCTTTTACTTCCTTGCTCATTTATATTTCTTTATGTGTATGTATATATTTATTACGTTTTCAGGCCCACAATTGAAGGCGGTGTTTCGGAAGTCGAGATCATTTCCCAGCAAGTGGAAGAGGAGACCAAAAGCATTGCTCCTGTGCAGCTTGTTAACTTTGCCTATCGAGATCTGCCTTTAGCTGCACTTGATCTGTCTGTGGCAGGGTCCCAGCTTTTGTCAAATTTGGATGAGGAGTACCAAAGAGAAGGGTAAGTACAAAGGGCAGATTTTTGTCATGTAGTTTTAGGCTACAGGAATTTCATGTCCTGTAAAACAGGAAACCTTAAGCTGGATAAGTGCAGCCAGTTGTCTGAAACTCTGTGTAAAATCATCATTGTCACAGGATGGAAGAGACCTTTTCTAATATCACTAATCTGGGCTGGTATAGAGCTGTTTATCATTTTAAGTGGTTCATAACTGCTGTTTGACCACAGTCTGGAAGCTTTATCTCAGGAAAAGCGAGATGAACCTGGCCTGTCAGACAAGCAGAATGCTCTGGTGAAAGCTCCCTTGAGAAAGGTGTTTCAGGATGAGGAGAGTTGTCTGCTGGGATTCTTGTACATAACTGTACATCTCCTGACTGAGAGATAATATCTGGTACAGCTGATTCCAGGACAGATAGTGTACTTGCCAGCCAGTAATTTGAATTGTGTGGTTTGCTAATGTGAAAATGTTGTCTTGATAATGTACACAGTATATACATACTGCTTCTGTTTTCATAGCGTGGTGGTTCCAGACTTATTGCAATACAAGATCTTAATCAGTTCATAGCATCTGCCCAAACATAGCCCAGTGTCAGGTTATGTAGCAGTGTTGTCCTACAGGACATTAGAAGTCATCCTTATGCCTGGCTCAGGCTTGAAGGGGCTGTAGGTAGACTGCTGTACTAAATTCTTTATGAAAGATTTGGGTCAACTGGAGAGAATCCAGAGGAAGGCAGTGAGGATGATTAGAGGCTCAGCAAACCTGCCGTGGAGTACTGATGGAAATAACTGTGTTTCACATGAGGAAGAGACTTTGAGGGGAGCTTCTAAGAGACTTCAGTGAGGAGGGGAGCAGCCTGTTACTGATCTCTGAGATGTTTAGGACAAGAAGTAAAAAACTTGAATTGCTGCAGAGAGGAGTGAGGGCAGGAAGTGCTGGGGTAGACTGCAGGTGTGTGGGAAGGAAGGGGATAGAGATACAGTTGCTGGATGTCTCCAGGAGGATGCATTTCCCAGGGATGATAATAACACTGTGTGTAACATCCCTGGGGATGGAGATGGGCTGAGTGCTGGTGCCTGCCCTCCCTGGTTCTGTGCCTGCTGTTCCCCTGGGTGTCACTCTGAACACAGACCTTCTCCCCTGTAAGGTCCAGGGAGAGCATTTCCCAGAAAACCATACAGATGCTCACTGCTGAAGACTTTAAAAGGCTTTATATAAGCCTCCATTTATTAACAACTCAGTTTTAACCTGTGCTCTGTAATCAGCAGAGACCTGCTTGATCTCAGCTCAGCAGGTATTCTGTGTGGTACTCAGGAAGCAAGGCATGGGGAAGGCTCTTGCTTTTAATTTCTTTCCAAATTGGACTTTATGAGACTTCTCCAAAAAGTTGTTACTCCAAACAAGGGGAAATACATTTCGAGTAGGTTATGTAAGTACGGTAAAGCTGTAACATAAAATACCCTGCGTAGCAAAAGAGGCACTTGAAAATTAATTTGAGTATGCAGGTGTAACCCTCAGGCTATTTTGGTGTTGAGTCAATACCAGTTTAGTTCAAATATGCATTTTTATAGATTTTTATCATCTGAAACTCAGTTCTTCACTGTGCCAAAGGGCACAGGTCTCTCACTGTAACCATTTGAGCACCTTTGCAGTCTTTGGCATGGAAATAGGCTTGCCATTCTTTTCCTCAGCAGAGACCTCTCCCTTCACTCACACTTCTTTTGTGGCTTTGTCAGTCTGAATGGAAATAAGCAGGTACCCTCCACACCTCCCAGCTGTAGAGTGCATTCTCTGAAGAAAGTTCAGAGCTTAAGTTTGGACATCCCAATGCATTTTGGCTGAGTGTGTTCAGCTGCCTTGTGGGAATGATGGCTTCTTCCTTTCAGAAGCATCCATGACAACTGATGCCCTGAGAAACTCAGGAGCAGAGCTGGGCTTCAGAAGCCCAGCAGCAAAGTAAAATACTGTCCCTGTGCCACCTCCTGGCTTGGTTGGAAACACCAAGTCTGCTTTTATGAACGTGGTGTCATTTCTTTCCCATGGCCTTGTGCATTGTGAGTGGCTGCAATCCGAGTGAGAAGGAGGTAGGGTGGCTCCCATCAGTGTCATACAGGGGCTGGCAGCCACATCTCCCTGCTGTGCAAAGAGGGGGGTGTGGGGAGGGCAGCACAGGAGGTGGCAGAAAATGGCAAAAATCCCTGTAGATTCTGCCAGCACCCATCTTCAGGCTGAGGCTCTGTTCCCCCAGTGCTGCTGTGCAGAGTGCAGGTGGAGAAACCAGTCTCTGCTAATGCCAGAGACTAAAAGATTCCCTTCCTTGGAAGTCTGCCTTTTGTTGCAGACTCCATGTGTTAGGTTCTGCATGCATTTCCCAGAGAATGTCAGGGAAATTCCATGTATTACCATACCATAATGTCCATGTATTACTTTCTGCATGTTGTCAGATTTTCTGCTGTTCTCAAAGATTTATTGGAGTTGCTGCAAAAAAAAAAAAAGCACAAGAGAGAAACTATTTTTTGAAAAACAGAATACTTGATTGAAAAAAAGAAACTAAGAGTGACATTTAAAGCAATGTTAACATTTAAGAGTCATCTCACCTTTTTGGGTGATTAGCCTCCTTAAAGAAATGTTGGCATACTCTTTCCATGAAAAATGAGTTCAATGCAGCCACAGCCTTGTCAGTAAATTCAGGACAACACGTTTTGTGTTTTGTTTGAGGGTTTCAGGTAGAGCAAGAAGGTTTTTCTTGCCTGATTACCCTTTCACTACTTACAGGTGTACATCAGGGACAGGCTTAATGTGCCTCTAATCTTCAGTCCTTTCTTTATTGCTTAGCACAGGGATCAGCATCTAAATGTCTGACAAAACTGTCTACAAAATCCCTCCAACAACACCAACAGACAGGAACTGACTGCTTGGAGAATTTGATATGAAAAGGCAAAGACCTATCAAACTGCACAAAGTATGATTTTTATTCCAGTATTCAAGCCACAGGAAGGTCAGCTTACATACACTCCAACACGTTAAAGACAGACCATAACTTTCTTTCTTTTTCCTTTTCCTTCTCATTTCTTTCTTTTCTAGTGGGAGGGGTAACTCGTGTGATGCCCTCTGAGAGTTTCCAGGCACAAGGTTATGACCCACCTATTCCTGACTGCCTATTAATATTAGCTTTATTAAGAGAAATATTCCCCCAGATGAAACAAAAAGCTCCCCTAGGTAGCAACCAGGTCAGATTTGTGCTTGGACCCTGAACAGCTTGTAGCCTTGAAGAAGCAAAGGTAGAGGAAAACCTTGTGTGCACCTCGGGGTGCATCCAACTAAACCATTAAATCAAATGGTTTCCTCCTTTCTTGCCCTCTCATTCATCTCTAGTCTGATGTCTCTCTTGCTTCTCCGTGCCAGGAAATGGAGAACTTCCTGCTGAATGCCCAGAGTAACCAGGAACTACTGACTGTGGACAATTATGCTGTCCAACAAGGCTGTGAGAGAAGCTGCTTGTAGCAAGCACAGGCACGTGCCAGAGCCTTGCAATTACAACAACTCCAGCTTGGCCAGATCAGCTGCAGATCCAGAATACCAGAGTCACACAGAATACATGCTGGCCCATGCAGGCTGGCATCTGGAATAGTGTGAATAATGAGGTCCAAGCCCAAGATCAAGTACAAAGGTTCTGGAGGGCACAACTATTTCGTGTAGCAGGCAAGCTCCTATTTACAAAAGTGAGTTGTAATTTAGTTTTAGCTGCAAGTCAAAGTCTGAATCTAGAAAGATGGTGCAAAATCCTAACGTGAGGGTGCAGTGAATGAGGCTGTAGTGCTGATCTGTTCTTTGTGCAGTACTTCATCACTGCTGCTCTCAGTGCTCTGGTCCAAAACAGACCTGCACTGCAGCAGAAAAGGCACGCTCAGCTCAACAGAACCTCGGGGGTGCCCGGCTCTTCAGTAGAGAAACATGAAACTTTGGGCTGTGTTACAGAGGTGTTCAGTGATTTAGAAGCTTCTGTTTCTGTACTCAGCCTTTTAAGTGCTTCTCTTGGTAAATTTTGTTTTCCAGAGTAGCTCATTACTGTGTTTATCCCAGTACCTCAGTGCTTCGAGTGTGTCCCCCTGTGTCTTTTATCAGTTGGTAGAGAGAGCAGTACTGTAAGCAAGACAAAGAATTAATTTTCTAGCTCAGCGATTTCAAGAGATATTTCTGTATTTTTCCAACAGAACTGGCTTTTCCCAAGTAGAATTTGAGTATAGAAATGTAGCATTTGTAGCCCACAGATCATGGTTTGCAAAGCTCTTTATTGGAGACTGGAAACTACATGAGTCTAATTTGTCTGGCTTGACACTGGAATTAGTTGTCTGAATTGGGGAAGATATGGCTTGGGGCAAAAACTGAAATATGGATAAGCCATAGGACAAAGGGGAAATGTGGAAAAGAGGAATATTTGTCTGGAAGGCAAGTCTGTAAAAAAAAATCAGCTAAATGCTGAGCAGCAGTGTAAAAGCAAATCAGACCTTAGGATTGCTTAGGAAAAAGAGCAGAGAATAAAAGAGAGGCTGTTGTTCTGCCTCTCTGTATATCCAAGCTTTGCCCACACCTTGAACACAAGTGCAGCTGTGATCCCTGTCAGAAAGGATATGGTAGATATAAAAGAACTGGAGAAGAATCAAAGCAAAGCAGTGATCAAAGATGGGATACGTCTTCCATTGGAGATTGCTGTGTAAACTAGGACTCTGCAGTCTGGAAAAGAGAAGGTTGACTGAGATTTCATCTTGCAGGTTGACTGATTGATATTCCAAAGTCTGTGGCACAGAGAGGTTGAAACAGGTTTGACACCCACACCCCGCTCCCAATACAGTCTCTAAGGTACATTAATAGATTGAGACCCAGTTCCAAAGAAGCAAAAAGAGTTTGCTCTTGGCACAGAGGGCAGTAGATGCCTGAAGCTGCTCTCTGAAGGATGTGTGGCTGAGAGTAGCTTATTCCCACAAGGGGAGGTTGAACAAGTTTGTGGAAGAGAAATTCATTGAAGTTTACTAAGTACAACCCAAGAAAACACATCTGTCTCAGGAAGTGACCAAATGGAAGAGAGCTGGATGCTGTGAGAATGTTAAGGGGAGGGACTTACATGTTTGCTGTGTTCTTAATCATCTTGAGACATCTGCTCGTGGCCACTGTTGGAGACAGGATGCCAAGCCTTTGTTCAGTATGTTCTAGTATGGCTGTTCTTTTGTTTCTTAAAGGGAGTTTTTGAGGCTGATGTTACATTGCACTAAAGATTTTAGCATAAAAAGGAAAAACCTAACAAGCAGTTTTCTAGTGAGAGGTGTAAGAGGCCAGGTAAATCACAGGCTGTCTGTGAGCACTTGCTGTGACAGACACCTATAAAGAAAGCACAAATGATCCTAGAAAGCTTCAAGTACTTCAGATAGAGCTGGGGAGCATTCATGTAATTAATGAAGCCTATTCTAAAATATTATCTACTGCTCCAGTTGTCTGTATTCACATGCAGAAGAGGCTGCTAGGGTAGTTACAGAAACTGAGTGTGTGTTCTACAAAAAGCATGGCCTTTAATTGAATTACACACGTGGCTGCCATTACTGTGCATAGTGCATCACGGACAAAATGCCAGCTAGGGAAAAGACCTAATCAAGCTAAAGAATAGTACTGGCACAAGAATGAGTGTGTTTAAACTGACCATGGGTGAGTTTGGGGAGAAAAGTGGGGGAATCTTTCTTGCCATTTGAGCAGCAGAGTTTTGCAGGAGTCTGCCAAGAAGTGCCATGGGGTTTGAAGTAGTACAAGTTTTAGGGGGAAGAAAGATGAGAGTTAGAAGTTCTGTAGTTAAACCAAGCCTGGAGAGTCCGGAAGAGAGGTGCAGAGCTCTGTGTGTTCCTTGGAGTTAGGTGCTCCAGGCCTCCAGCTGCTCCCTGCAGCCTGCTGGGAGGCACTGCTGTCTGTGTTGGCTCAGTGTTTGCACTTGGTTTGTATTGTTGTTTAGCTGTGTTCCTGTCACTTCCTGACCGTGGCATTTCTGCTCCTTCAGATAGCAATTTGGATGTCATCCATCCTTCTGTTTTCTGATCATAACCATCTTGTGAGGTGCAAACACTTGCTGTTTAGCCAAAAGAAAGGGAAAAAAAAAAAAAAAAGACAGGGTAAGGTATAATGCAGATTTTGGGGCATTTGTTTACAAGACTAGAAAACAGAAACAGTGACAGCTGTTAACAGCTTGAAAAAACTCTTTGTAGTGGTTCCTTACCAGATAAATATGTTCAACCTTTCCCAGTTTGGCCTTATGTTCATTTTTTTCCAAGCTGTTTATTAGTAAGACTAACAGGATGATGACAGATTGGCTTTGCACAAAGCCATGTGTGGAAGTATCTTTAAAAAAAATTACCCTGGTAAAATTCCACTAAATATATTTTAATGTCTCAGAACAAAACTTTACAGCTCAGTGTCACCAACAATTAAAATTTTCCTGTGCCAGTACATTTATTTACTTCATCCAGTCATTGCAAGAAAGGTAAATGATATTTGTTGTAGATACAAGGTAGCTGAAATACCTGATGAACCTGTTTGAAGTTGTGCAGGAAAGTTTCCCAAAGTCACACTTGTCTGTGAATTCAAGCAAGCACAGACAGGACACCATTTGAATTTGCTTATTTTCTGAACAGAATAGGGGACTTTTGTACTTGTTTGTGGGGTTTTGGTGATTTGGTGTTTTTTGTTTGGTTTGGGGTTTTTTGTCTGAAGTGAGGGAAAAAGGTCTTCTGTTTGTCTATGGTTAGTATGAAATCGCTTCATAAATTTATGAGCTGTGTGAGTTATATTTTGGTTTGTGGGGGGTTTGTTTGTTTGTTTTTAATTCTGTGTAGCTGACTTTCTAATCTGAGCTTAAAATTTTAAGTGTAGCTTTGCAGTGTCACAGGTGAAATGGCCAGCATTTGGAAGGTAAGTTCAAACCCACATTAATTCTGGTAGGGGTTTGTTTTTCTCCAAAATGAGATTTCTCATCTGTTGAGTAGATGAGCCCTTGCACTTCTAGAAGGGAGAGAGAGGGGCTGCTCTGCTGAAACAGGTTACAGAAGTGAGATGTGTGTGTTAGGGGTCAGGGTGATGGTTAACAGCAGGCAAACAAGGCTGTGCAGGTGCCAGTCCACCCACAGGCCGGGTGTTAACAAACTCACCTTGGTGTGGCAGGTCAGGACACAGAACTGAGTGGGGCTCTCCAGTGCTTAAACTTCAAATCCTTTTGTGTCTTTGAAATCACTTTATATATTTTATGAATGTGGTATAGGTGGAAATGTGCATGTGAGCTGCACTTGGCCTCTTAAGCTGATTACTTTTTCAATTGTAAACTGGTAGCTTCATTCAGAAGCTTTTTAGAATTGGTGGTATTAATACTGAATAATAATTCTGAACAGACACAACAATGCCGTGTTATTTAAGATTCTGGAAGTAATCAACAGCTTGAGTAATAATTATCATGGTCATGTGTATTGTATGCCAAATATTTCAGTTGGTTTATTCTTACTGGTACATTTGATGTATTTGAAAATCTTGACTATGCAGAGCTTTTAGAGACAGGTACTTGGGCCCTCTACTGATGATTTTGTGAATAGGAAAATCTGCCCTGCAATATTAAAATACTGGCATAATGGGTCTTTTGGAAGAGGGAAGGTAAATGTAAGCAGAGTCTAGAACTAAAGCCTCTTCTGTTTAAACAGAGCCACTCCCTCATTGTTTTTAGAAATATCTGAAAAAAAACCCAAACCACTCTAAGCCCAAAATCATAGTTGCATTAAAAACAAATTACCCTGTTTTGAGATGATGTAAAATAAAATCCATTGAAAGATCAAGATTGCAAAAGGCCTTATCCCAATGCCTTTTTTTTTTTTTTTTTCCTTATGTTTTAACACAACCTATTTGAAATCTAGTGCATTCTGTGTTCAGGCTGGAGCCATAACAAAGTTTAACCTAAGGGCAAGTTGCTGATAGTAACACTTGCCAAATCTTCTCTGAAGAGTCAGTCAAGGAGGTCTTTTACAGGCAGGCAATCAGGCAATCTGACTGCAAGTGTCCTTGATATGCTTAATTCTGAGAAGCTGCTCAAAATGTGGAGTCTCTGAGGACTGCTTAGCATCTCTTTCTCCCTCATTTGTGAGCATGTCAGAGAACATTTTGTGATGGTTTTCCAAGTGTTTGATTATAATGTCAGTTATTGAGTCTAGAGCTGTTTATTAGGAATTGATCAGCATCATCATATCTTCTAGTACCCCACTGATTTCTGTGCAGTGATATTTTAGTCAGACAGTAGGGTTACTGCACCACACTTGGAGCTTTTTAAACCCTGGTTAATAAATCATGTCAGCTTTTCATTACCTAATGTATACTGACAGTACTTTGAAAATCTGTCAGGCAACCACCATCCCATCAGAACTTTCTGAGGTGAGCCAGTACAGGAACCTTGCAGAACACTGTGGTGAGAAATGATGTGATTCTGCATCAGAGTGATGCTGAGGGGGAGGAGTTAGGAGATGAACAGTATCAGGATGGGCTTTATACTTCTGAGGTCCATGCTACTGTTATTCCTATTACCAATACTCCTAGAAAAATGCTATTTTTAGCAACCCTCTTGTAAATGTGTATCTGCATTAGCACAACACTAGTGCAAGGTTTACTGCTTCATCAGCTTCCCTCCAGAGTTCTGGTCCACAGAACTCAGCCTCCTCACAGTTTCCTGCATCCTGCCTAAACCTTATTACTCCTCTGAAAAAGGGGGACCTCATCCAAACCAGGTTTGGGAGGGGTCCCTGGTGCATGCTGTCCCACAGACTCTGGCAAGGTAATTCTTGGCCTGATCCACAAAGAGATTGATGAGAGTTGGACAGATAGCCAAGTGAGAGCACCTTGGCCAGAGCTGGACCCTTTGCCAGGCTGCCTCCCTTCACTCCTATCAAGTGTAGCTGTGGAGCCACTGCGCTGCTGCTTTGGTGTTTTCCACATCCCTGTTGTTCTTTTCCATGCTGTCGTGGACTGATTGTTGGAACCCACATTTGGCAGACCTTGTCAGATCTGTCTCATAGTAGAGCAGGGATAAAGGTGCATGGCCAGAAAATTCAGCAGCAGAGAAATTCTTTTTAAAAAGTCATTTGTTTCTAAATAGCAGAGTCCTGCTGTGTCTTGGTACTCACTGATAAATGAATGCAGCATGTCTGTCAAAATAAGAGCACAAGAGAACGTGTGAGACAGGAACAAAGCAGAAAGGTGTGTATGATGGCTAGGGCTGCACGACTCAGTACACTGAAGAGGTTTGGACACCAGTACACTCCGGAGCTGGGGAGATCCCAGGCTGAAAGTTCTTACATTTCTCTCGGTAAAGAAACCGGTGAAAGTGAACTTTGCAAGTCTTTGTGCATTATTGCTGAGTGTATCCATAACAGCAGAACTTACCATTTTGAGTTCACTGCTCTTTAGCTCTTTTCCTTTTTCACTTCTTTTCTTTTCTTGTTTTTCCCTTAATTTTATTTCCTTAGATCTAACTGGCTAAAACCGTGCTGTGGGAGACGAGCAGCTGTGTGGCAGGTATTTTTGCTCAGTGCAAGTCTCAACAGTTTCCTGGTAGCCTGTGTAGTATTGGTGGTGATTCTTCTGACTCTGGAACTCCTAATAGATATAAAGCTTCTCCAGTGTGAGTAGGAGGATTTTTTTTTAATTTTGATTTTTTAATTTTTTTTTATTATTATTTTGATGAAATAAAGGCTTAACTTCTTGCTGGGAGGTTTTTGAAGGGGGTGGATGTTCAGGATGTTTTTTCCCTACCATTTAAATGATAACTAGGCTAGGTAAGAAATGTGTTCTTGTGGAACCCTGGTATAGTGAAGTCAGTCTCTTCTTTATTATTCTGACTAAACCTGGGTCAAATAACAAATTCAGAACAGGGCAGATTTTCAAAGGATGCAGGCAAAGTATACACGCAGAGATTCACATGTGTTGTCATTAGTACTTGAAAAGCTCTGTCCTTTACAGACATATTACATATGCACAGAAGAAAAATCTGTGCATCATTAATCTCTGATACCCATCACATGTGGACAGACAAAAGTGATGAACATAAAAAAATAAATAGGCTACTTGGTGTTAACCTCTTATTAATTTACTTCTGCTCAAGTGGATAGGAATTGAAATTACGGCCTTCTAGCTTGTAATGCACTGAAATGAGACAGATTTTCATGCTACTTTGCTAACACACTGTGAGTCAAATAATGGCTTAAATGGAGTTTTGCTTTATCTGAATTCACTCTACACGGGTTCCACAATGGAAATTTTAATGCTGCTGTTTTGCTTCTTAATTCATCTTTTTTTCCCTACTCTTCTTTTCCTCCATTCCACCTTTTTTTTTTCTTTTTTTTTTCTTTTTTCTTTTCCAACACGAAGTTGACATGACCACAAACACCACCTACACTTTCCCCTAAGCTAAATGTTGAGGAGCAGCCTCTAGTATCTCCATGCAATCTCAGATGTGGTGAAATGGCAGCTGGGGCTCTAGACAATCCCATACATGTACATAGCACACAAGAGTGTCCTGTGGCAGCTTTAAACTGAGTAAACCAAATTTTTATTCTGTTGAAGTCCTTTTACTGTTGCCATTTGTCAGTTGATCGTAGTGGAGTAAAGGTTCAGGAGTTGCAGTTGTATTAAGGTGCCTTTAAGGGACTTCACTGATAATTGCAGCCATTTCTGGAGCTCTGGAGGATGAGGAAGGGACTGTGTGTCGTTGCATGCTGTTGCTCCCATTTGCACCCATCTGGCCAGACTGCACACTCTGCTCAGGGCACGGCCACTCTGTTACAGCTGGGACTTTCTCTGCTCTCTGGTCCCTCACCATTTTGGGATGAGGAATCCCAGGATTTGGACAAGTCTGCCACTTTCAAAGCAATCAGGAATTGGGGGTGTAAGGCCTTAATGAGGAAGAAGCTTTCAACAGTATTTATTGAGGTGTCACGTCTTTCTGTTTATGTAGAGAATTTTCACTTCCTGTAGAGACAAAGGGTTTTAAAGACTGTTGATTTATCTGAGTTTTAGCAGTTTGGGTTACTCCCTTCTGGAAGCAGCCGTTTTGTCACCATTTATTTTCTGAAGGACCTTCTAAAGAAAGCTTTACTTTGGGAATCCTTGCTCCCCTGTGTGTCTGGTGCATGTGGCACTGCTGAAAGCTCTGCAGCTTACACCTTGTGCATGACCCGTGGGTGTTTGGTTGAGCCAGGTGCCTTCACTCTTCAGAGGTGGCCCCTGCCTGGATGGATTTGCTCAGGACCCATTCTGCTTGTGTTTCTACTTGACATTTTAACTAATGGATCTTGCCATGAGGCTTGTTGATTTTGCCCCGTCTGAATACCTTCCATCCTGTTTTAAATCAGGTAGAGGCTGTCTCAGTGAGGCTGATACAAGTATTCCAGTTGTGCCTTGTAAGGGATGTGTGTCACTTACATTAAGGTTTTGAAAAGCCACGACCCATAACTTTGTTTCTCAGAAATATAATTACAGTTTTAAAGGGTTCCTTATTCTCTATAAAACCAAGGAGTGCATTAGGATACCTTACAGCCCATCACTGCCAGTTCTGTCCATAATAACAACTGCTAATCCATCCTATAGACTGTAACTACTTAGGAAGCCTCTCGTTATTAAAAGAAAACCAAACCAACCAACCAACAAAGCAGCCACAACAAAAGAAACTTGGTGTTTTCTTTGGCTATGACATTTTTAGGGCGTATAGTTCTTCTCTCCTTTCAGTCTAGTCTTTGGTTGCATGATGCACAAAGCTGTTGGCTTCATAGATCAACACCTCATTTGCAAACTGTAGGACACACAGGTGAAAAGGCCAGAGAGCCTTTTTTAGGGTATTTTAGCACAAGGTGTATTCATACCAAAGTTAGAAACCCCAGAAAGCAAGGGACATATAACATGCCTTTTGTTTTAGGCCTCTGTTCTGTAATCAGGTTTTTGAAGTCTGTCTTCACAGCTCCTCCCGTGCAATAATAAAATAACATCACAATTCCTTGTGATGTTTTGCAAAAGCAGAAACAGACGAGTATTGCACTTCATTTAACTAAGAAAGAAAAACAAGAGGGAGTTGTGGCAGGTTCCTGTGCCTCAGGAATACAGCCCATGCTATCCGTTCCTCATCTGGAGCAGTTCTGGGGGAAAGGAGCTGAGGAGATGGTGTTGGCACTGCCCTCGTTCTGCAGGCAGGAGCTGCACTTGGGCTGCACCGGGGCTGAGCCCCTCGCCCGGGGCTGGCCCGGCCCAGCAGCATCGCACATTCACACACCCCCCCCCTGCCTGCAGCGTGTTTGTGCCGAGCTCGGGAGCGCTGTGCCGGGCTCTGGCAGGGGGGTTCTGATCCCGAGTCCCCGCTGCTGTCTCCCCTTGCGGCGCTGGGGGGCGGCCGGAGCCTTGGTGACAGCCGGGCCCTGCTGCAGACACCGCCGCCAGCGGGATTCCCGGCTTCGGGCTGGAGGTGGTGCCTCAGGAAACTGCGTTCTCTTGTATACTGCCGATTCATATGTTTCTTAATCATTTCTATGGTGTTTTGCCGATTTGTTTCACCTTTAAGTAGTTCCTCCGCTGCAGTGCAGCAAATGCTCTCATCAAGCCCCACAAGAGCTCCAGCACTGGGATTTCCAGTGGTAGGGCATACTCAGTTTTATTTGTAGCCTGATTTCTTCCTACATCTTTCTCCTTCCCATAGTAATCGATTCTGATTTTAAAATAAATTCTTCATTTAGTGTGTGCCCTGTGTGTTCTCGGGCTGTGGTTAAGTCTGGCCCAGCCCTGCTCCTCTGTGCCCACAGCCACTGCTTGCCTTAGAGAGTCCTTCTGTGCCACTGCAGGGCTGCCCAGGCTGCTCTGCTCGGCCTGCTGGAGCCTCACAGGCACCCTGCAGCAGGGAGAGCATGTTTGCTCTTCATTCCCTTAGGGCAGCCCTGGGAGCATATGGGAGCAGGAATTGTTAGCAGTTGAGTTAGTGGGCCCTGTCACCTTTTTCTGCATTTTTCTGTCAGCATGGAATGTACTTTGAAGCCTGTTTTGAGCACTAGTTTTTAAGCACCTGTTCCAGACAAATACTGATCATCTGAGCTGAATTGTCAAAGACTGAACACAAGGAGTGATTGTGTTGATGATCACAAGGGGGGAGCATTCTGTTTCCTTACTGTGTCCTAGATCTGGGTTTTTGGGTACGCAGGAATCAGTCACACACCTCGTACTAAAGCATCATGTGGGGTGAGAGCATGAAGCAGTGGCAGAGCATCAGAGACCTGAGCTGTGTCTGCCATTGCTCACCTGCAGCAGGATCTGTTAAAGCTCTAGTGAAGTGAAGAAGCCCTGCTACCACGGTGAATGAGGGTGAGCAGCTGGCAGGGCTGGAGTTCCATGTCCATTGCATCCCATCCTCTTTCTGGTACTTCCATTGCAAAATCTCAGCAAGCTTTACCATATGTAACTTGTGGCAGTACTAATTGTGCTAGACCTAAGTTGCACTCTGCTACTGTAATGACCCTTTGTTGTGTTGTGTTAATTGCAGTTTCAAGTGCTTCCCAGTTTGCAGGAGTAATTCACTGGATCAGCCTAGTCATCCTCTCTGTTTTCTTTTCAGAGGTATGTATAACCAAAGTCTTTCACCACATACGGAACTGCAAAGTGTTTTTATGTTGTCACTGGAATTAGCCAGAGTTTTACAGTGGTTTGACTGTAAATAATGTAGCACAGTGTATTTTAAGGGAAAAAAAAAAACAAGCAAAAGTGTAGTGTTGCTGCTTCCACTTAGCAAACTAAAAACTGTTATTTAGGTTAGCACTGTATGTCAGTTGCTTAGAACTGGTAAGGAAGCATGGAAGGGAAGATACTGCCTTACAAATTATAATTGGAAAGCTGCAGAAAGAAATAGTTATCTCTGGATCTTCAGGCATTGGACAGGATAGTTTGATCCATTTGTTATCTGTGTCACTGGGTATAAAGTATAGGATTTCTTCAAGAATAAAGATCCATGGTAGTTTTGTACAAGGTCTGTTTTGAGAATGGAGCTATCTCTTCTCACAATTTATTAGGGTAGTTTATATATTACAGGTTGCTGCATACAGACCTAGTCAGAGAATGAAACAAATGGTGAATTTTTTTTTTTTTTTTTTTTTTTTTTTTGCCAAAATGTGTATGAATGTATGCACTGGAAAAGGCTGTAGTCATGATGTAACAAATGACCAAACTAGGATAATCTGCCTTTTTGAACTTTCAGGTTTGTTCCAGAAAGAAGTCATTGGTGTTGAGACATTTAGACTGCTCCTAAAATATTCCAAAATGCTTTTATTGCTATTTTTCAGGTTGTAACATGTTACTTGTCACAGAAACAAGTTTGTTAGGTTGGAAGACAGCTTGGACTTAACTATTTTAAATTTTTTTTTCTGGTTCCATAGGAGAAAATATTACCCAGAGAGGCCTGTTAATGATTTCATTCTATAGGAAATTTAGATAGTTTCAAGGTGAAGGTTACAGAACACCAATAATCAAAATTGATTTATTGGATGACTTGTACTGAATTCATACTCATCATATATGGTTGGTAATTTCCATGGTGCTCCTAATGAAACCTGTTTACATGTATTATTTTGTATTTCTCAGCAGGGTTTTTAGCTGGTGTGGGCAGTGTGTGCTTTCTGCAAGGATTGTTTGATGGCAGGCAGGGATCTCCTGCTGCCCTTACACAAATAGGTCCCACAGTGGTGGTGGGCTGTAGGTTACATGTAAGATGACTGAAAACGATCTCTAAACAATTCAAAGAGCTTGCAGTCTTTCCTCTGTGAATTGCATATCCTGATTCCCAAAGACTGTCCCAAAGGTGTCCATTCCCTTTAAAGAAATACTTTCCTCCCTGTAATGCTGAGCTGCACCACAGTCTCAGCTTGGACCTGCTGCCAGCAGCTGGGCTGCACAACCAGAGCCCTTTGCTTTGTGCAGCTGCTCTCACCAAAGCCTCTCCTGGAGGCTGGCCTTGACTCTGCACTGCTGATGGCCTTGCCTTGCGTGAGCAGCACTCTGCTCACACCCGGGGCAGTGCCCTGCTGCCCCTGGCTCCCTCCCTCCCTGAGAGCACAGCTGCTGCTGCTGGGCTGTGTGTGGCACTGCAGACACATCCTCGAGGCCAGGCCCCATCTGGCTCAAGGAAGGAGTTGGTTCAGTTCTGCTGGGACAGGGTGCCCCCCAAAGTGGTTGGGTATTTTGCAGGAGAAGAGTAACAGAAGTGTTTCACAGAGCCAGGACAGAGTCCCTGACTCACTGTCCTTGTTTTGGATCTGTGTTGCTTTTCTCTCTTTATTAGATATTTGGAGCTACTTTGTCTACTTGCTGTTCTCATTTATTATAAACTTCTCCCTCACCTCATTATCTACTTCAGTCTTCCAGAGTAGCTTCCTTCCCCTGTTTGATTATGGTTTGAATTTAGATCAAAGGAAAACGAGGCCACAAGACAGCCATGTGAGGTGCACACACAGGCCAGGGTAGATTTCTGGCCATGGATTCATTTGGCAGCACAGAGACAGAGGTGGCTCCACAGAGCAGCTGGATGTGCTTCAGAGACCACCAGTCTGGGGAGGAGTTCAGGTGTGCCTTTCCTGCTGGGTTTGCTGGGGTTGGCCTTATGCCACGTTGAGTTTTGAGTTCATGTTGAGTTGTGTCTTAAGAGAGGAAAAACAGAGGGTATAATTTTCTATCATCCATTTTTTTTTCCCCAAGAGGTCACAAAATACCACAAAAATTGCAAATGGCTTTTTTTTTTTCATCTGTCTTAATTTTATTTACTCCTTTGGTCCCTTCAGGATTTTTTTCCCCCTCTGATTCCCATACCATGAGTCAGCTGTCTTTAGGATCATCTGTTGAGAAGTTCATGTGTTACAGTGAGATTCTGCAGTCTGTGGCTGTTCATGCCAGGATGATATTCCAGAGATGAGCAGGTTTAATTAGTTCACCTGGATATGACAGGCAGCTGCTGAGGATTGATGAGTCCTTCATCATTGTTTTTCTACTCAAAGCAAGGATTCAAGGTTTCTGGTGTTCAAAAAAGGTTGTTTCCATAGCAAGTACCCTGTTCTAAGTTTGGATGTTTACTGTTTATTCTGTAATTTGGTTCCCATTAGTTGTAAATATAGGTACACAATTCTTCAGAAAGGCCTCAGCTTAAAGGACAAACAAAGATGTAAAAGACTTGTTAAAACTGATAAAACTCTCAGCACAAAATCTGAATATTTTGGACGAATATGACTTATTAAAGGTGGTGCTCTGAAAGCATTGCAAGTAATGGCAGTGGAGTTGAGGTTAAACAGGCACTGGTTTCCTGCTTGGTTAAAATGAGGGGGCTAAACGTGCCAGCAGCTGGCAAATGCCACCACAACAGCTGCCAGCAGAGCTGAGTAGCTGCTCTTGCAGCACCTCCCTGCTCTCCCTAGGCTTGTCTTAGAGGCACTTTGTTCACTCGATACTCTCTCTCACTGTCTGTGCCTTTCCAGCATTAAAACATCCATATTCAAGTGAAGTGTACATCAGCTTTGTTTGCTCTTTTCCAAGTATCTGAACAGGATTTACTAGTGGTTTGTCTCTGTTTACATACATCACTGTGATTTGTCTGTGCACCAAATATTACCCAGACATGAAGACAGAAGAGAAGAGGGAGGCACTGGGGGGATTCCCAGTATCAGCAGCAAGGCAGGGCTGGGGTTACTCCCTCTCAAGAGGGCAAATTCAGCCTTGGTGTTAGTTGGCAGAGGAAAGGAGGATGGGGAATGTCACAGAGTTTTGGTAAGCGGATTGAAATCTGCTCTTAACAGTTCTGTCTCATTGCCACAAGTACTGTGGCTCTTGCTCAGTTCTGCTTTTCCACCGGGACTGATGAGTCTGATTGTGTCTGTGAGAGTGGAGTTCCTTGGTAGGAGCTGTTTGCATTGCTCTGTGTGTGCCTCAGCCAGCCCAGCACTCAGGCACTCTGCTGAAGGGAAGCACTTGAAGCTTTCCCTGGGAGGAACAAGTCTTGGCTACTGAATCACAGCATTTCTCTGGCATCTGTGTCTAAGAAATGAGCTCTCAGATTGAGTAGAGTCGGTCTGGGCTCCCAGCTGAGAATCAGTCTGTTTCATTAGCTATGGCTCACAGGAGGAAAAACTCCAAGGCTTTCCTCATCCTGTATCTTTAAAGGAAGTGTTCATAGACACCTGCCACTTTTCTGCTTGTTGATAGCAACCCTTGAAAGGAATAAAACCTCCAAAGGGAGACTCTGCTGTTAAGGTTCTGTTAAAAAAGACAAGCATCCTAAATGGCAAAACTAATTTAAAATGTCTTTTCCTTAACAAATTTATCATTTATGTTAGAGAAACTCAGTTATTTTACTTTTGTTATATTATTTATGAACTTCAAAGAGCTGAGTGGAAAGATAATAATCTTCTATTAATCTTCTGTAAGCTATGGTTTCTCTTCTGTGTGTTTACTTTTATTCCATGTACACACAACTTTTCTCATGGTGCATAAATGCAGTTCATTGCTGTATGCTATTTTTTAAGTGGATTGAGTAGTGGAGTCTAGGAACAAAGATACAGGTTTTATATATTAGTGTGGTTTATAAAGGCAAATTTAGGCTTCTTTCTTTGATAGTATGTATAAAATAAATTTTAATATACTCGGAAATTTCTTTACTAAGCCATGTTCTGGCTTCACAAAGAAGCAGTTACCATGGAAAATGGCCCTGTAGGGTTCTGGGAATCTAGCTGGATATCTGCCTGACATGCCAGTCTGCCCATTTCATTTCCACAGTATGCCTAAGCTGCAGTGTGCTCTGTCAGTGCTTCATCTGTGCTTTCATCTCATGATAGTGGCAGTGCAGCACCTCCTACAGCACGTGTTTCAGAGAGGGGTGTTGGTGCCTGTGTGACCATGCCCAGAGGAACCTGTGAGGCAGGGCTGCCTAAGGCCAGTTCCCTGTCAGTCACTGGGGTGAGCTGTTCCCATGCCTGAAAAGCCCTTTCAAAGCTGTACAGAATTGTCAGCTGGGAACTCATTGGTTTTCCCTGTATGCTAAGAATTGTGAAGAGTATAGGGAGAACATCAGAAGAGATAGAAGTGCAGAGTGAGTGCAAAGGTGCATTTGGGTCTGTGATGTCCTGGTAGGATGTCCTGAGAGAGAACACAGTGTGTGTGTGTGTCCATGGCAGCAGGCTTTGGCAGGGAATGGTTCCTGTGGCACCACGAGCTGATGGAGCCGCAGCAGTTCCAGAGTGCAGGACGTGGGGGTGGGCTGTACAGGATAATGGTGATGTGGGGTCTGTAGTTTCAGAGCCTTGGCTGAAGAGAAGCTGTGAGGAGGGTGCCTGTGCCCTGGAAACAGAAGGATGTGTTGGTTTAAGCATGCCAGCACGTTCCTCTGGGCTCTGCTGGCCTGGGGACAGCGTGTGCCAGCACAGCCCATGCAGTAGCTCAGTACTGGCACACCAGGAGATGGCAAAAGAGGATTCTTCAATGAGCTAAGGCCTCTGTGGAGTGACCCAGATGAGAGGGGTTATAAATTACAGCTTGGGTACAAGGTGTTCTGGAAAGCTTTCAATAAATATTTGGTCTTATGAAGTATGTCCAGAAGGCAAAAGCTTAATCTACAGAGTTTCTGGAGCCTCTGTAACAGATAGATCAGTTCTGTGGCAGAGGAAGGATGGGAGGGAGGGCTTTTCTAAGGGCATCCTTTCCAGCCTCCTCCATCCTGTCTTACCTCCTGCCCAGTCCCTGCCCCATTTTGAAATGCAGAGTTGCTCTCCTTTGCCTGGTGCTGCTGGGCCAGCTTCCCCTCCTGTGCTGCCTGCTGGTGATCTCCTCACACTCCAGAGGGGTTGGACGCAGTGACTCACCCAGTAGTAAATTGTACATTAACTGTGCAAGCAGAAAAGTACTTAAAATTACCTAATGTACTGTGCAGTCAGCTAACAAATGCAGATTGTGGGAATTCATACAGCTGGCTCAGCAAAGGACTTGGCCAAGTTTCCCTACAAAATCAGGGAGAGAACCTGCAGCATCCCACAGTTCATCATAAACTTCACTGCAGACAGTTCATGTCATGCAAACAATTGTGTGTCATCAGGAGACTTTGTCCATTTTGAAATTGGATTTCTGTCTGAAAAATGGTTTAAAGTTTTATCTGGGTTTACTTCAGCTTAAAGAAGTTAACAGAAATGTTCAGTCATTTGCCTTTTATTAGTGCACTGGACAGACTTTTAGGTAATAAATTAGCTTTTAGCAGAAGAAAAATGTATTTCTGATAGAACTAAAAAATGTATGTGTTAAGGGCTTTCTAATTAAAAGATTTCCAGTCAAAAAGCATTAAAGTACTTGTTTTCCCAAGTACAAAAAAACCAAGCTAGCAGTACTTTCCTTGAACAGCAGTGCTCACACTGATACTTAATGGTTTTTTTCAGATCTGTATTCAGAAATGCAGAATGCCTGTGGTGTAATGCAAAACTATGTGTGTGCATTTGCTACATGCTTGCACATCAGTAGGAAACTGGTGCTACTCCACTTTTTCCCTTTTTCTTGTAGATCCTTGTACTTACAAATGGTAGAGTTGTGACTAACATTGGTTTTGTCTATGATGAATGTTTTACAGTTGCAATTCTCTTTTAATTCATATGCATCTCTCAGTTTGGTCCTTGAACAATAGGTAAGAAGTTTCCTGGATTATTAATTTCTGTCTCTCTGTTTTTACAGATTTCTCTCTGTTTTTACAGATTCTGCTCCAGGTCCTCATTTTTAAAGCTCTGTACAGAGACAGTATGCAATCAAACGCAATATCTATTTATTTGTTTGAAACATATTTTTGTTTCAAATGGATTGCTTTGGAAAAAACAGTAAAGTGTTACATATAAGAAATACCAATGCTTTCATTTGCAGTCAAAGTATTTATTATACTGAGCAATCAAGGAGGTACCTGGCACAGTCCAAATGTCTTTGGTTCATTTCTTGTGGGTGAGAGCTGTGACAGCAGCAGTGGCTGTTCTCTCTGCCAGGGACCCAGAGGCAGAGTGGGGACAGCCAGGGCTGGTTTGGAGCTGTGCTGGCCCAGGGACACCTCGGTGGCCAGGCTGGGGCTCACTGGGGTCACCAAGGACCAGCCTTGCCTGGCTCTCGGCACTTCAGTGGTGGTGGGGTTCTTTAAAAACCAAAGCTGCAGGAGCTTCCATGCAGAATGAATGTTTTTGAAGCTTACCCCCAGTTGTGCACCCCTGGGGTGGGAGGAGCTGCCTTAGCCCACCCTTACACTCACCTTCCTGCTGGAGCTGGGAGCCAGGCTGCTGATCCCTGGGCACAGCAGCATCCAGCCCTGCATGGAATGTCTGCCAAGGGGATTTGCAGTCACTGCTGCCTTGTGCTGATTCACAGCAGCAGGGTGACAGTGGAAACATTGGTGTTAGCTTCCAGCCCTTGGAACTGCTCACACCAGTAACATGGCAGTAGCACAGTCTGATTTAAATGCTGCAGTCAGGAGTTAAAAAGGCAGGAAGGAAAATCCTTTTTACATTCCCTCACCAGTCCCATGTTAAATCATATTCAGGGTTGTGAGGTGGCGTTTCAGTTTTCTTTGTGCAAATAGGCTCCATTTCAATGAACATACCTTTGTGCACACCTGTCCAAAGGAAGGAAGACTTTCACCCTCAGTTGCTGTAAAGTGTTAAGTGCTCAGCCATCCTGTATTAGCTGTTCATTGGCCTGGCACTTTATAAATGCTGCCTAAGCCTAGCAGAGCTGAGCTGTGCTCTCAGCAGGGTGGCTGTAGGAGAGGTGCTGCTCTGGGCTCTATAGAAGGCTCTGCTTGTCCTCGTGTTTCTGCCTGGCTGCCTGCTGAGGAGCCCGTGTGGGCCCCAGGGAACTGATACAGCTGAGCTGATGGGCTCACAAGCAACTTGTACTTCAGCATTTGGTGCAGCTCCTTGGTGGGGAGGGAGGGAGATGCTGGCAGAGGCTTTTGCCTGGCAGAGTCCAGCTCAGGAGCTGAGCTGAGGCTGTAGGAGTGCCTTGGCTGGCCAGCAGCACCTGTGCTCACACCTTGTACCTATGTCACATCACATTGTGCTGGCCACTTTGGGGTCATGAAGGGACTCAGGTACCTTGTGCATCTCTTCCTTCACATAATAAATAAACCTTGGGGATATAGGTCATTACAGAGAGCCTTACTCCCATGCTGCATTTGTGAGGTGCTTTGGAAGTACAGTGTTTAAGGAGTACAGACCAGCAGCACTGGCACATCTTGCTGTCTGTGTAGAGTATCACCAATTTTGCTAGAGGAAAGAGGGTGCTGCTCTTTGTCTTCTGGCTCGTGCCTCCCTCTCTCAGCCAGCCTTGGCCTGTGCCTTTGCATGGCCCATTTCTGAGAGGTGTTGGCTGGTTCACTCTCTGCTCCTCGGTGCTGTGAGGCTGGGCTCTGGAGGCACCACCTGCCCCACAGCAGTGTCTCCCTGCAGAGCAGGGGTAGGTGCTGTGTTCTGGGTTTGCAGTGCCAGGAGAGGGGGCACTGGGGCAGTTGGGCTCCTGGGGGTTGGTAAACCACACACAGGAACTCTGCTGAACCATCAGTGTTGTTCAGTAATTAGTACTGCTGGTATGTTTGGCATAGATTCAGAGTTGCTTGGATTTACCATTAGCATTTGTAAGGAAGAGGAGATACATGTATTCATCAGAGTCACCTTGTTCTGCACCATTCTGGGCATGGGCACCCCTGCCACCCCTCCCACAGCAGGCCTGCTGAGCACTGAGTCATTGTGCTGCTCCTCATTGGAGAAAGTAGTGGTTGGGTGGCCTTTGGAGGGCTCCCAGCT